>JAYKKT010000070.1:15430000-16097500 GCA_036023115.1 Brasenia schreberi
TATATATATATATATATATATATATATATATATATATATATATATATATGTCCTGACCACTGAACCAATTAGGGAATGGTAGAAGCAACGGCGAACCCACTTTAGAGAAAGATGAGGAGTGCTCCATACCTGAAATCTAAAAAATTCTTGATTTAATAAGGAAATATAAATGCTTTATGAACATGAAAAACAAGTGCACCACACTTGAAATACGCACACCTCACTTAAAAAAAATCCTTAGTCCGCCACTGGGTTAAACTTGTTTTTGAGGAATTATTCAAACTGAAATCATGAAAAAATGCTGGTTATTTCAAAGAATATGATAAATGCTAAAATGGGACCATGTTAGATGTGCCCTAAAAATTTGGGGGCCTATACCATTAAACGTTATCTAAAAGGTTTGTGCCTAAAATTTTCGGGGGTCGAAAGCGGATGTTTTAGTTGCTTTCTTGATGAGTCATCGTTTCAATCAGAACTGAACCAGATTAGGGATAAATTGGAATTGAAACCAGTGAAATCGGATCCAAAACCATAAGCCACCTAGTTCGGATCCGGTTCTACCTTTCATGGAATCAGAATCGACTTGAATTGGAACGGGTCTCGGGATTTTTTAAAATTTTTCCTTAGAATTTTAATGTTTTAACTTTGTTTAAAAAATTACAAAACGGGGGTCAGAAGAAACCCAAAACTCGATCCACGCCAGACCCCATTCCCATTATATATAACTTTCTTGACTGAATTCGGGTCAGGTCCGAAATTGCCAGCGCTTGTTATATCAAAGTCACGTGTCGGCTCGTTTCATCGCTCTACAACATTCCTGGTAATCTCAGTCTGGGTCGAACACCGGTTGGGTCCAAAATCTCAACCTCTAATTAGATCAAAGTTCACATTACAACATTCCTTGTCATCACTTTGTTTAGTAAAGTATTGAATATATAGAGAGAAAAATGCTAGATGGTCTTTCATGCTAACCATTATGTCATCATCATCATCATCATTGTTCATGCGATCAATGAGACGATAGTAATCAAAACACTCATCCCAAATTGTACATTAAATTGTCTTAAACCTCGTATTGCTATTAATGAACAAGTTGCATTGTTCGTACGATCACATGAATGATACAAATCATCAGTGAAGTTTAGTATGAGAAAGTATCTAACGTCTCCCAATTTATATATATAGTCAACCAGACCTTTTTAGCGTAGAGAATGGACTACAAGTAGCCGTGTTTCCACAGCATGCACCAGACATTTCTTGCCGCATAAATGCTTGATTTGATTCTTGCATTTAACTTGCTTTCTGCGTTTAGTCATCTGGTCTTGTGTTTTGTCATCATCTTTATTCCCTCATTGGTATTTAAACCTTTCTGTGCACAGTTTCAAGCTCCTGACCCCGCCCAACCCGTTCTCCATGTACCGGTACACATGGATATGCATGTAGGCATGTGCGCACATACACATACAGATATCTGTAAACAGCCTGCATATATATATATATATATATATATATATATATATATATATATATATATATATATATATATATATATATATAATGATTGGTTCACCATTACCACTGTTCATTTATGTTCACTCATTCCAAACACAAATATCTGCAAACAGCCTTCATATGTATGTGTATATAATGATTGGATCATGTTCACCATTACTTATGTTCATTCATTCTTTTTGTAGAGTATGAGTATAATATTTGTACTTCTTTAAAATCTTTTAAATTATACTCATGTCACCTAAAAACAATAGGTTAGGCATGAATGCATATGTCGGAGATGGATAGGATTCAATTTTCTCATATATAAACATATATCAATGATTAGCCTTTTCTATATATATTAGATAAGAATGACTACATTTATTCCTTAATAGAGTTTGATCTTGTGTCATACAAACATGTAACTCAACACAAGGTATATTATTTTTATTATTTCTTCCCAATATTTTTGTGATGTACTTCCTCTTTTTTAATATATTCATCATTTAGTTGCTCAAACTTTCTTATTGAAGTTTTTTTTTGTTATTCCACATGTCCAAATCACCTGAGCTGATTTTTTATTATTTTATCATCTATTAGCGATACTCCCATTTTGCCTTTGATAACATCATTATGAATATAGTCGTAGGACTACATACCTATTTCTAACATTTTTATTTATGCTATTAACATGTTTTATATTGTTGATCATTAATTGGCCAACACTTGGCATCATATAACATCATTATGAATATAGTCGTAGGACTACATACCTATTAACATGTTTTATATTGTAGTGAAGGGTACCATATCTTAGACCCATACACTTCATTAATTAAGTTCATCCATAACCAAAATACCATTAATTAAATACGAGCTCAACAATAATCAATAGTGGATCTGAGTTAACACCAAAGTATTCACATCCCTAAGTGAGCTAACCAACCTGAATCAAACCTGTTTTTCTTATAAGGACAGTGGAGGCCGGCCATCAAAGATATATAACATGTGGGCAGCGAGTTCGCAATCGAACCACCTTGCGTACTATATATTATAATCAAGATACACACTGTTCACAGCTTGGTCTTACATTTTATTAGAGAGAAGAAGAAGAAGAAGAAGCACAGGTCAACCATGGAAGTTTTAAGAGAAGGTAAGATAATGCCAGGGGCGGTTGCCTTCTACTGAATGTAGGAGACAGGAAGCTTCACTTGAGGTTCCTTTACACCTATTTTCCAGACAGACCCACTTGGCTTCTCTTATATTTTGTATAGCCACACTTTCTTAGCAAGGTTTACTCTCTTAGGATGGATTTTATGCTGTCATCAGTGACCTAATTTTAAACTTTTGATTGATTGGGATTAGGGGTGCTCAAGGAATCTCTGGAACCAAACCAAAATGATGGTTTAGTTCAGTTCTCGATGCCGAGCTGTTTGATTTGGTTATGTTCTAATAAGTAAAACGGTTCGGCGGTTTGGTTTGCAGTCCCAATGTTGGAACCGAACCATTACATATTATGAGTTTTATACCCTTATATATATAAAATTTGGACACACACACATATCAATTTTATATACTTATATAAATTAAATCCATATAAGTTTGTAAGTTTATATAGGTATAAGCTTATAATCTTGTATACATATAAAACCTGGACCGTAGATCCAAATAATTTGATTGCATAATATTTTGAAGTTTGACAAACCTTAATACAAGTAGAAGCGTGGTCTAGAACCCAACTGAAACCGTCCATTTGGGATGGTTTGGTTCTGACTATGACATAGTAGACACAATTTGATTCAATTCTTTGAAAGCTAAAAACTGGAGATAGCGGTTTTGTATAAGGTTGAAGCCAAAATTGAGTCAAACTGAACCATGAATACCTCTAATTGAGATGGTGAAATCTATGCGAAGCTTGGACTGTGTGGATTGGGTTGTTAGGTTATTACTTGTTTGTGGTTTGTTTGGTTTATTCATACAAGGGTTAGTTAAGACGCAAGCTACACCCCCTTTTCTCTCTCTATATATACTAGCACTTTTAAGTGTTAACAAATCCAAACAAATCTTAAAAATCTATTTGTGGTAATGAATAATTAAAATTTAAAATCAAAAGTATCCATGAAAATAAATTGTACCCGTAAAAAATATGCATGTACCTTTTACTTTATAGATTCAAATATCCATGAAAATAAAGTATTCATTTGTACTAACAAATTTGAGATGGTTGAAATTTGAATCTATAAAGTAAAAGTACATATGTACTTTTTGTAGATACACTTTATTCACAAGAATACTTTTATTTTTAAAATTTTAAATCTCAATCGTCTATCGCCAATGATAATGATTTAATGCTCCCTCCTTGAGAGTCTAACTCTAAACAAGCTTAGATTGCAGGGTACTTCCTACCATTGAGCTAGGAATGTGCATGTATCGAGTTGAGTTTAGAAAATATATTTAAATACAAACACAGTTATTTCAAATTGGTTTCCAAAAGTCATGAATGTGACTGAATCGAGATACCTTCGATTACAGTTTTTCAACAATTCTGAGTCCGGTTCAGTTTCAATTCAAATTGCCGAGTCGCTCAAAACCAATCATGTCTATGTCTATATGCAAGTCCTACACCCTTTGAACTTCAATGAACGGCATCATTTTCTGCGTCCTTGTGCGTGAGTTGTGAGTCTAGGTCCAAAATTCCACTCCTAAATCAATTGAAACGCACATCCCGAGCTAGCGCTCGCACTCCGGAGGGTGCTGTCTGCTCCGCCTTTATAAGACTTGCAGATCCGCCACCGACGGTGGAACAACACAGCGTGACGCGCCGCGTCGGCGCTAAAGCTGTACTGAAGGCTGACTTTGTCCCTGACGTCGTCAGACGGATTTTGATATTTTAGCCTTTTCTGTCTTTGACTACGGATTCCCGAAAGCTTGACAAAGACGAATAGCTCCAACAATGCCACCCCAAACGCCTTTACAACTCATCATCAATCTCTCTCTCTCTCTGGCGTACGATGATGAAGAGCTCCTTTTGTTTTGTGGGCTCGTGCAACAACACCATGTGTTCATGTATTCCTATGAACAGACAAATGTGGCAATAATAACATATGCCAGAGTATGTACCATACTCGCTTATAAGAAGCTAAAAAAGAGTAAATTTTCGGTTAAATCCTTAATATCGCTTTCATTATATGGTGATATAACTCTGTCAAGAACTTTTTCAGCATAACAAAGATCGATTAAATCCTTAATATATTGCTTTCATTATCTGTATAATTTCTAATGACCTTCTAGTGCTTTTCTCTTTAAATCCCTTCTCCAAAATTGTCTACATTTTCATCACTCTTGCCAATGAAAAACCTTGATCAAAGGTTGACAAAGACGCATATATCGCTCTGACGGTGCAGCCAAACTCCAAACGCCTTGATCAAATGGGTCTTTAAATTGAAAGAGATCTGCATCTTGAAATTAATCTACCATAAATATATAACTATTTACATTTAATTTAGTTTGAACAATCTGGATAGAACACAAAAGGGCGTCTCAAACAAGGGTACACGTTCATCTATTAAATTTTCACAGCTCACTGAGGCTTGAATGTGGAACTCAATATCGCAATTTTATTAAAAATAACAAGTAAAATTTTGCAAATTTCCATGACGAGATGAACAGATCGTAGATACTCCTTTCGTGTGTGTGTGTGATATATATATATATATATATATATATATATGTGTGTGTGTGTGTGTGTGTGTGTGTGTGTGTGTGTGAGAGAGAGAGAGAGAGAGAGAGAGAGAGAGAGAGAGAGAGAGAGAGAGAGAGAGAGAGAGAGAGAGCGAGAGAGAGTGAGAGAGATCAAAGTGACATTAAAAACCAGCTATAAGAAAAGCATCGGTGTGGCAGAATACGCGTTTAGTTTGAAAGTGGGTCGAGACGTCGGTTGGCTTATTAATTATCTCTTCTATATTAACTGCTACCACACGCCAACTCAGAAACATTCATATAAGAAATTTTTAATATATTTTAAAAGAATTTTTAAATTTTAATTTATTTACTCTTCATACACTAAGTTACTGTCTAACAAAATGGAGAAATTGGGCTTCTCCCTTGAAATCATAAAAAGGGCCTTCTTTCCTGAATTCACAAGATGAGTTTTTGAATTAAAGCAAAACAGTTTTTCATTTACAAAATATAAGGAGGATTATAAAGAATTTTTTTCCAAAGTTGAAAACAGAAAATCTAAAAAAAAAGGGGAAATATAAATGAAGAGCTACATATATATATATATATATATATATATATATATATATATATATATATATATATATATATATATATATATATATATATATATATATATGCATACATAAGCTCTTAGAAAAAAGCCTTTCAACTCAAGAAAGAAAAACCACTTATTATGAAAGTGAAAAGTCTTCATCTTCTTTCGGATTCATCACATATTGTATGCTTTTATATAAAAGGCTAACTAAAAAGTCAAAAGGGGTTTGGATCTCTAGTTGCATGAAAATGATGAAATCAATTCGGAGCCTGATATTTTCCATGATCCTTTAATATGTAATTCAAGTTCTTTTTAACAATTCAAGTCGACAGAGTGAGCCAACTTTTATTATTTCGTGCTAGTTTTGTTCTTTATGGCCTATTATTAACTTACAAAATCCTTTAATATGTGTATTCAAAGCGTTAGTTCAATGGCGGGGCGCTCTAGCACCATTGCTGCTGGTGGGGAGTTCTACTCCCAGAGGGTCCGTGTGTTAGACTTTGGTCTCCTCTTGTAAAAAAAAAATCCTTTAATGATTATATAATGCAACCACACTGCTAAAATGAGGTTATTTTCAATGAATAAGGAATTATTGAAAAGGTGATTGATCTAATGAAATACCTTGGTCCCATTTTTCTCTACATCTCACTATAATAAATAGCTTGAATTCAAACGTTTTCCTTAAGTAAAATATGGCACTGCACCCACCCACAGTGTTAGCTCAACGACAACATGATCTAGCGCCATTGCTGTTGGTGGGGAGTTCGACTCCCAGAAGGTACATGCGTGGGTATGTGCGTTAGACTTCGGCCTCCTCTTGCAACCAAAAGCAAAAAAGAAACATGGCAGTCAAGTCACACCTCTTCACCTCGATGTTTATTTAATTAACAATAGGAACTTCCCAAACATAATTTAGGTACCTCAATCAAAGTTGTCCTTGAAGTTTGTGTTGTTCTCTGTGGTGTTCTTCACAAGTTTCAATTAAGAAAAGATACAAACAAGTTGGATTCATAGTTATAAACTTAATGAAATTAGCTAAGGTGAGGATGAAGAAATCTTGAAAGAATCATCTTATTACTATTTATGGTGATCTAAATTCCGCTTATATTTCAAAGTAAAAGAAAATCATGGTGGTCTTAAATCCTCGCAAGCCTAACACGATTCGAGATCGTGCCCATGTAGCCGATTCACTTAGTGTGGTTTTGGTTTTGGTTTTGGTAATTGGATTTAAATTTTAATGCACAATTATTACGGAAAATAAGACATAGATATAATAATAATAATAAAGAAAAACAAGTTGGAAGCATACGAAATTTCCCTTGTTCGTACACCGTGCTGTACTCAGTGTAAAGGGCACTGTAGTGACTCTTGGCTGTCCTTTTGAGGATTTTTTTTTTGGAAAAATTCCAAAACATTGAACCTTTTTTTCTTTAATCACCATTCAAGGCACAAAAATTGATGAATTTCCCAAGTTGAAAGTTATGAGTTGCATATAATTGTTAACCTAATTACCTCAATTAAGTCTCTTGTTAGTTTAGATGAGTCAGCTAAAGCGAGAAAACTTCCAAAGAAAGCTCTCTAAATGTAGGGAAAGGGTATTGCAGGATTGTAATGTCGGAGTTGTTTTGTCGGTAAAGCGACTAAAGCAACCACTTTAGGCTCTCGAAAATTTTAGGCTTAAAATTTTTAGGCCACACTTAATAAGGCTCGATTTTATTATTTTGCATTGACATTTAACTTGTGTTGAGCCACTTATATGCTCAAGTTATTTTCCTTTTTCTTCCTTTATCACTCTAAAAAATGATCTAGCTTATGTTTAATTAACTATTAATATGACACATGATAAGACTATGTGGAAACATTGAATCCATGTAGCCAACCCCGTTTAGTATAAGAAAAGGCTTAGTTGTTGTTGTTGTTCCTTTATCACCCTACATTTTGTTTTTCAGTATTAATTTAAGATCATACTGACTAACATACAGCTAATGCAAACAGTGGTGGATCTAGAAACTCTTTTAGAGTGGGGTGAATAGTCTCTCGAATGGTTTAGGGTTGGGCGAACTATATACTATAGCCCATCCATTCCACCATTTGCTATAGACTTTAAGTTGATTTTCAAAATTTGTAGTGAGGCAAACGCGCCCCCACCTCAATTCAATGTCGATCCACCACTGTATGCAGCCCATATTCACATTATATTTCGACTGCTTATACAAGGGCGAAGTCATTACATGAAAACCTCAGATCAACATTAAGTATGGGCTACGTTATGATTGTAATCCATGGCTCTCTACACAAGATATGTATATATAGACTAACCGTTGCTTGACCACCATTCATATTGTTTACTCATGTCTAACAATTGCTTTTTTATAACATAAAAGTAATAACATTGTCTCTCATTCTTTTTAAAAAAATTTAAATTACACTCGTACTATCGAAAATGAATGAGTAAGCATGTTAGGGATGATAAAGAGAGAGATTGGATCATGTTCACAACTAACATTACTCATCCATTCTTGATCATTAGACAACACTGCTCATTCATTTTTTATCATTATTCTTTTAGAGTATAAGTATAATAATATTATCTTTTATTCATTTTTAAAAATTATTATTTTTTAAATTACAATTATACCATCAAAAAATAATAGATTGGCATGAGCAAACATGTCCGAGGTGGATGAGATTCATTTTTTCTCTCTTTCTCTCTCTCTATATAAAAGAGAGACAATTAAATTTAAAAACAAAAAGTATATATATATCAGTAAAAGATAGTTAAAAGAAATACACGCATTACTTTTTATTTTTAACTTTTTAAGTTAACCACCATCTTTTGAGATAGATGATTTTGACATGAGAGAGAGTAAAGTCATTGTAAAACGATGACTTTAGTGTGCCCACAACGAATTTTTATGACCACTTCTTCCCCCCCCCCCCTCCCCAAATTTTGCTTTTCTGGCCTCTAACAGCTGTTAGAAAGAATTAATCGTAGATTAAAAAATCCAAATATTTCTGTGTGCGAGAAATATTTGGCAAAGAGTGGGGCTCAACCATGCAATTTCCCCAAACCTTTTTGATCCATTAAATTTCTTTGTCTCCCAAATCCCCCACCTGACTTTGTAATATTTCATTATCTATTATTTTCCTTTTCCTCTCTTTAATTGGAGCGACAAGGATAAGGACTGACGTTTGCACGGTGAAAGATCAATCATGGTTTCCTACGTCCTTAACAAGTTAACTGGATGGGGTCTGATCCAAACCCAATTCATGCAGAATCACGTATTGATCACAAAAAGAACACAACAGCCAAGCCTTTTATCGTACTAGACTGGATCAATTATATAAATTCTTTGTTTTCATAAAACCCAATCAGTTAACTCAAAATAAGTTAGATCATTCTTTATTGTTTCCTTCCAATATTTTTGTAATCTCATTTTCTCTTTTATATTTTCATGGTATAGTTTCTCGTACCTTTTATAAGTCATATTTTTATATGTTCAAAACATCTTAAACGATTTTTCTCATAACTTTTTTTGGTGGTCTTTTATATGTTTAAACAATCTTAAATGATTTCCCTCATTTTATCATTTATTGGTGCTACTCAGTTTGTTTCTTTAACATCATTATGTATATGGTCTTTCTTTTTACGATCACTTATTTATCACAACATCTTTATTTTTATTATTAACATCTTTTGTACATGTTGATGATTAACTGACAAAAAAAATCTATTAATTATCGGTTCTCATACAAGGCCCATAAGATGCAAGAATCTAAACATGATTTGTAACCGTTCATGGGAAACCTGTGTTTACCATAGTTCTGAGACGTCTCTTTGGGCTGCCTCAGCGAACTTAAAAGCATGAAAATATTATGAATTTTGAAACATGGTTTACATTTTCCCTATAGGACTCGGGTATGATCATATATGATGGACCCGAAAATCCACCATGGTCCAGGTTTATCCAAAAGTAGATCCAGACCCGGATCTTAGGCAAGTCTGACCCGTTGAGTCCCTTGTTAACCATGTATATAGTGACGGTCAAGCTCTGCTTGTCGATTTATTCTTAGTTATGAAAATGTCTTCTTATCACGCCCACCGCACGGAATGGCTGGACTCGATCTGGGTTCGGTTGTATGGAAATGGTCAATGAGGGCTGTCCTATTTCTCGATGGATTCACAAAGTCCAGGTGGGGAATCGACGAGCTGACCTTGTAAAGAGTAAGACAAACCCCACACAAACTCAAGTCAAACCAGAATTCTCTACAGAGCTGTCAACACAGGACACGAGATGTTTTAAACCCGATACAACCTGAAAAAGTCCATAGTGCTTGTACCTATTGTAAGTCTGGTCGTGTTGGTGTTCGACCTGTTTGTAGTGGCTTACAGTGTAAACATAGAATATGAATCTTTCTCCGAATCATAGTATCTACCACCTCCATTAGCTTACCCGATAATGTTCCGATATTCCAAGAACCAATACGAATCTTATTATCTAGGACTAGCTTCCTTACCCCCCGCATCCGTCCATAATCAAAATGCGGAGACCCTCTCTGAAAATTTTTCACTACATTCGGGCGGCAATGTAGCGGGACTAACTTCTTTACCCACACCCGTCCATGATGTGGGAACCCTCTCTGCAATTGATTCACTACATTCGGACGAAAATGTAGTGGCCCTTGCTTACTTCTTACTGTATTCGGGCTCTACAGCACGTCGCTAGGCGGGGACACCCCAAAGCAATGCTCATAATTTTTGTAATCCATGTTGTAGAAATCCGACGAAGTTTTACGCTGGCTGTCGGAAGCCTAACACAACCCTCCTCCTTTATCCGGGCTTGGGACCGGCAATGCAAGGGTGATCCCTTACATGGGCGGAGTTTCTAACTCGTCAATAACCAATATAAATAAAAGCCTTAAATCGATCAGGTCGTTTGTGGCGAACATCTAAAGAAAGTATATTTATTGCAACAACACCAACCAAGTCTTTTCCCATACTACATGGGTCGACTACATAGATTTTTATTTTCATATAGTCATGTCATAATTTATAGAATTCATCCTAAATAAGTTCGACAAAGTTTTACCTTGGTTGTTAGAAGCCTAACATAACCCTCTTTCTTTATCCAGACTTGAGATCGGTCATGTAAGGATGATCCCTTACATTAATAGAGTTAAAAATATATATTTATTAAAATAAAATTATATTTGACTTAAAAAATTATAGTTTCTTTCAAAACTTCCTCTCTAATTTCGCTCATGTAAAGAATTACTCTTGTATGATCGGTCTTAAGCCCGAATAAAAAAGAAAGGTTGCGTTAGACTTCCGACAACCAATGTAAAAACTTTGTCGTACTTATTTATCATGAATTCTACAAATTATGATAGGATTACGTGGAAACAAAGAATTGATGTAACCGATCTTATGCTTAATTGTAGTTGTTGTTTCAATACTTCCTAACCTCTTCTTCCTATAGCATTCATATGGGTCTTACTTCTCACATCTTTGAGTGTTGATGTAAGCTTCTGTTGGTGATATATAAATGTTGCGGTCGAAAGTGAGAACGTAATTCGAATAACACATGAAAATATAATAAATTTACTAAATTCTAATATTTTTAACACTTTCCATCATTCATTTAAAACAAAAGAAATATACTAAATGCTTACGTAAAATCATGAGTTATATCATAGCGAAAAGCAAAAGAAATCCTTTCGAGTTCACCATGTAGACCATAAACCAAGTCAGTAATAAAAGATATATTAAAAAAATCTAGTTAATCAAATGGAGAAGACTATGATGGCAGTGATTGTGGATGAATTTTCCAAGCAAATTCAATATAAAAATTTGTAGTTTCCCCCGTATTTTCTCGTGCAACTGTGCCAGGTGGCACTGCAAGCAACTAACCTACTACCATTAGTCAACTCACGTGCCACGAGTCATTTTTTGAAAAGCGAATAGCTAAGATTCGATAGACGACGGTTTTTATAAATCTTTGTAGGACTTGGGGGCTGCCAAGAAACTCTTTTGCTATAAATTCATTCGTAAAAATTGGCCGCTTCCCTCCCTCAGAACTCTCTCTCCTTGCTTTCTCCAGAGTGATTTCAGGACCGAGTGTCAAAGAACCCCTTCAAGACCATCAAAACCAGAGATACACCGTGTACTGCTCCTCAGGCAAGCTGCGCTCTCTCTCTCTCACTCACGCACATAAATGATAGAGGGAACGCCGGGTTTCTGTTTTCCTTTCGCATTTTGACTGTTTTGAATCTGATTTTCTGCTGTTGGCGTTATTCTGCGGAAATGTATTCCAGGAAAGAGCCTATCTTGTTTGAGGTATTGGGAATCTTGCAGGATTCCGCGGAATCTCAAATGGGTGTCTCGTTTTCGATGCGTTCGGAGCCGAAAACCGATGATGGGGGTGGAGATGATGCTGGTTGTTGCAGTTCGCAGTCCGATGCTTCCCAACAGAAACGAGATTCAGTTGTAGTCAGGTCGATCAATTTCAAGGGAAAAGAAGACGTCAAAATCGTGCTGAGATCGGTGAGTTTTAATGGGAGGGAGGAATCGGAAGCGACTATTATGAAATCGTCAGGCTCGGGGAAGAAGATGGTAGTGGAAGGATCGGTGAGTTTCAAGAAGAGGGATTTTGATTCCTATTTCTCGGATACGACCGTGGCGATTCAACGCCAGGGTGGTGAGAAAGATTGTTCTAATCATAAGAGGACTGAGAGCATTCCGGAATCCATTTTGGATTCTCCCAAACACGAGGCTGCAGTGAAGTTGCAAAAGGTTTACAAAAGCTTCAGAACAAGACGGAATTTGGCCGATTGCGCCGTGCTTGTGAACCAATTATGGTTTGTAATTTCATGCATTTTGTGTTAATAGTTTCCTGTTTTGTTCATTGGTTCATTGGTTCTTTTCCGTTATTGATTTTTAGGTGGATGGCTCTGGATTTTGCGACTCTGAAGTTGACTTCGGTCTCGTTCTTCGACATTGATAAGACGGAGTCTGCTGTTTCTCGGTGGTCTAGGGCGATGGTCAGGGCTGCTAAGGTAAATATAGGAATCAGTAAGATAGAAAATTACCCATTTATTTTGCATTTGGTACATCGCTTTATGGTTTTTGCATGTTGATCATTTTCAGGTTGGTAAAGGCCTATCTAAGGATGAGAAAGCTCAGAAGCTGGCTTTGCAACACTTGCTTGAAGCAGTATGTTGATTTCTTCTCGTTATTGACTTCTCCATGAAAGATATCTCTCCATACTTGTCTTGTTTTCCTGTGGATTTTGATTTGTGGTGCCTTTTCTTCTGGTGTTCACAGATTGATCCAAGACATCGTTATGGACATAACTTGCACTTTTACTATGATATGTGGCTAGATTGCGATAGTAAACAACCATTTTTCTACTGGTAAGCAACGACCACCGATTGAGTTACTGTTACGATTATGGTTAAGGGAGTTTCTAACTCCTAATAATAGGTTGGATATTGGAGAAGGAAAGGAGGTTAATCTTGATAAATGCTCAAGGTGTAAACTTCAAACGCAGTGCATTAAGTATCTTGGCCCAGTAAGTGACGAGCTTTCTCTTGCCTCTTTCCTTTCATGTAATCTTTCTACAAACTTGAAAAAACTATCATGAATCCTTGATGGACTTAAAAGCTCTCTTAGATCCATGTGACTGCTTACTGTATGACCTTTTTAAATAGGAATGCTGACGCGAGCTTTGATTTGGACTGTTCTTTTTGAAAATGAACAACTAAAGAGTTTATGTTTAGATATAATACAACATTTGTGTATGTTTAGAATAGAATCAATCGTTTCTCTGATGTTCTATTTGCTGCCTTTGTCTTATCAGAAACAGAGGGAGGTCTATGAAGTGATAGTTAAGGAAGGGAAATTTGTGTACAAGAAGAACGGGATGCTGTTAGACACGTCTGAAGGAGACCATGGTGCCAAGTGGATATTCGTCTTGAGTACATCGAAGGCTCTGTATGTAGGACAGGTGAATGTCGATCTCTTCCTTTAACCTGCAACAGATTCATTTGAGGGAGAAAAATATAAACCAAAACCAGGCCTTTCCCCGCACTAAGTGGGCTCAGCTACATGGATTCTAAGTCTGCTCAATCTTCAATCGATCTTGTGCCATATTAGCGACATTGAAGTCCAACAAAATAAAACAAGATCATGTTTTATCGTTTCCTTCAGGGCTAGATCATAATTGAGACACAAAAAAGGGAAAAATCAAACTTCAGGGCTAGATCATAATTGAGACACAAAAGAGGGAAAAATCAAACTTCAGGGCTAGATCATAATTGAGACACAAAAGAGGGAAAAATCAAACTTCTGTAGTTTCATTTTGATTCTTCTGTGATATTAATTCTTTTGTTTTGACATATCGCAGAAAAAGAAGGGTACATTTCAACATTCAAGCTTTCTTGCTGGAGGGGCTACATCTTCTGCAGGGAGACTGGTTGTTCTGAATGGAATACTCAAGGTTCAACACCCTGGACTTGTACTCTAATTACTGATCTGTCCTACCCAAATTTGCATATTTTTTTCTCTCTCTCGAACCCGCGGTTGAAATCTTTTAGATGAGGATGTCTAACTCACTTCTTGGTGTTCCAGGCTGTTTGGCCATACAGTGGCCATTATCGCCCGACGGAAGAGAATTTCCAGGAATTTGTCATCTTCCTTGAGGGAAACGGAGTTGACCTGTCCGACGTCAAGGTTTGTTGTCGTAGCTGTGCATCTGCACTTGATTTGTTTATCTGCAATATAATAAATCTTCCAGTGGCAAAGAGCCCAACTTATATCGGTCCTTTTTGTCCTCAGAAAAGTCCAGATGAGGAGGGTGAAGATCAAATTAGCCGAGAAGGAAGCCAGGCTCGCCTAAGGACAGTCTTTTCTGATTCAGACCTATCTATAAAGGATTCCGAAAGTGAAGAAGTAGTAGACAGCGGCGAATCTGAATCCATGAAAGGAACCAATGCAGATCAAAACAGCAATTTGTCAATGCCAAATGCGGAGCCTCTAACCGAGAGATCATCAAGTGTGACTGAAACGAGCAGGTTGAATAGTAGCGAGGCTAGTCGGGCATCGGATTTGAGTGATAATGAAGCCGAAGAGAGCCCCAAGCAGCGATCGCCCTTCTGTAAGCGGAACCTGTTCAATGCCAAGGACACAAGTTCAGAGGTGGAAGCCTTGCCGAAGGAATCTATCCTTCAGAGGATAAACTCCAAGAAAGGAATGCTTTCATACCAGTTGGGAAAGCAGCTATCATGCAAGTGGACGACAGGGGCCGGTCCCCGAATCGGCTTTGTAAGAGACCACCCTTCAGAATTGCAGTTTAGGGCACTGGTGCAGGTGAACTTGTCCCCAAGATCAACTGTGAATTGTAGGTCAGTTTCATCACCAAGGCCATCTTAATAGCTGACGGTGGTACTGATCTTTCAGCCTGTTTTGATAAACGTGGGAGAATTATTTTACCTCATTCTTTTGTACAGTTAAACGACACGGCATTCTTTTGTTCTTTTTTCCTCTCCATTTTTGTGTAGGGGCCATTGTTAGGACCCCCCAATTGTATACAGGCGGTTTAATGAAATCTAAATTTTTATTGGTTTTTTGAAGATCAAGAGATGAAATGAACTATAGATGCATGAGTCTGTTATTTGGAATTTAACTTTGAGCCAAACTCGTATTTCCTTGTTAATGCAATTGTATACAAGCGGTTCAATGAAATATAAGCTTTTAACCCAGAGGGTTAGCTCAACCGCAGGGCGCTCTAACACCGTTGTGTGTGTTAGGAGTCAGCCTCTTCTTGTAAGATCAAGAGATGAAAGTTGATGATGCATGAGGCAGTTTTGGAACTTGACGACTTTGATCCAAGCTCAGCAGCAAGTTCGTGTCGCGCGTAATGTATGAACGAATAAACGACCTTTTGATAAGGAGATTGTGGTCTAACAGATGACCTAATTGTGTAAATAGGTTTTGTGGTTTTCTTAGATGTTTCCATTTGCACTCAACGCGTTAGCTTACTGGCAGGGGGTTCGACTCACGGTATCTAGTTCGATATCCAAGAGTGCATGCACGCCTGGCTTTGTCCTCTCTGTTGTAACCAAAAAAGAAAGAGAAAAGAACTTTTCTCTCCCTTGGTAAAATACGACCATTGGTTTATTAAACAAAAATCTCCATGAGATGGCAGTTTCATCTCTACATACGAGAGATGAATTGAGCATGATTAGTTATTATCGACCTGCAAACTGTATGTTATTGAGAAATGAATTCAAATTGCTAGACTTTTCCTTTTCTCCAAACTGTAGAACCACCAGACGAATTAGCTTTAGTGATTTAAAAGTTTTATCTTTGCTTATCTAAGTGTGCGGATTTCAGGTACATGAGAAAATTTTAATGGATCGATTCTCCGCGAAGGTGAAACACGAAGGGATGTCAGTGGCACAATAAGGCCTCACTGGATCTCTGCCGGAACCCATGAACTGTTTGTCGCTGGAAGATTTACAGAGCAACCACACAGCAATACGTCGAAGTTATACGTACAATAAATATATGAATTCTATGATGTTACAGGGACACAATACACGCCATTGTGCAATCTTAGGTCAAGAATGACATACACAAGAGGAGGCAACAAAGATGGTAAATTGGATCGTCTTTCAGATCACAGGTCGGTAGCCGAGTTCTTAAAATAAGAACTCAAATAAAAGAATTAGTATGTTGTTTTTAGTGATCCCTTCACATTAAGAGATGCAACCAGTAAATTGTCATAGAATATCTCCTTGCATATGTACACTGCCTTCAAACTTCTGCAACCCTCATAGGCCTGAAAAACTGCTTCACCCTCACTGCTCCTCTTGCACATGACTGTGAGTTTGCCTATTACTTATCGAGTGGCAGATCACATAATTTAATCACCATGGCATAGATTTGCTTCCCTTCCTCCAATGACGACAAACACCCGCAAGTATCAACTTTGAAACATATCCAAGAAGAATCAGGATCCACATTCTGATGCAAACATCTTAGAGAAAAGAGACAATGCACCTGAATTCAAGCCTTCTCTCACATAACCGATAATCATTATCCACAGAAATGAGCAAGGTTCTGTTTGCAGCATTGTGAAAACTGAAAAGACAAATGGCAGACTTCCGCAATTGTGTATAATTTAATAAGCATGATCGTTAAGGCTGATTCTCAGAAGTATAATCATTTCGAACATATGGGCATGAATATCCTGCCATTGTTCGAACGTCGTTGCTTTTCCAGCTAGAAAACAGGATCATATAGCAGAAGTCTACTTTCATCTACTTTTCTTTGTCGAAGAGCAGAATTATCCGAATGCCATCTTAGAGCTCATTCACACCATTGTTTAGATTCTAGCAGCCCTCAATGATGGCAGATTATGCCACCAAACTCAGCTCGGTGATCTTTAGACTATATAAAATCTTTCTCTACTTCCCGCATTTTGCGTACATATCGACCAGTGCAGTCCTCCATTGCTATCTGATTCACTGTTCTCCTTGTTCTTGATGAACTTCACATCCTGCATGACCCAAACGAACAATGCCGACCCACCGAGAAGATGTTGAGTGCGAATAAGAAGAAAGGAGAACGAGGGTTAGACCAAATTGTCAACCGGTCCGACTTGGTGAACAAGAAGTAAGCCTTTTTTTCATGTACCAGATAGGCCGTCTAAATGCCGTCGTTCTTTGTTTTCATAGAGTACGACCACATGTCAGGTTAACTTAGTATTCTTTATTATTTTTTTCAACATAATCTAATTTATTATACCTTGTTACTTGAAATTCTTTTCATTTTTTTACCCAAACTATCATAAACAATTTTTCTCTTCCGCCTTCCAAAGTGAAGATGACAATACTCACACACCCCTTTTACTATACACACCCTTTTTTATCATTTTTTTTTTAATACCACTGGTCATTTTCAGTAATTACAAAAATACCCATCAACAAAAAAATTGGGCACTCTCCTCATGCATGAACCTGGTTTCAGCTCACATTTCTGACCATTCTTTCCTTCGTTCTTCACTCTCTAGCTCATTTCAACCACCTATTACTCAATCTACAACTATTTTCACGAAAAGAATGAATTGAAATATGTCAAAAAATAGAAAAATCAAAAATCAAAAGAAGTAAAAAAAAGAGGAAAACAAAGACAAAAGGATAAAAAAGACCAATTCAAAGAGGGATTTGATGATTTATGTTGTTTATTTAGTTTTAGTTTTTTATTTTTTAGTTATTTTAATTGATTTTTAGTTCGTAATTGAAAATAAAAAATTAGGGCATCCTGACGGAACATACACATGCGACATGTATCTTCCTGAACAAGAGAGACATGGGTTGAGTGCGTCTCTTTCATGGGGACGCTCTAGTTTTTTATTTTCAATTTTTTTTGTATGTTTCTTTATTATTATTATTTTGTTCTTGATTCTTGTGATTGTTTTTGTATTATTGAGGATAGTCTCTTCTTATTGATTTTATTTTTAGTTTCAATTTTTTTTAGTTTTTGGTTTTTTTCTTCTTTGTTTTATCTTTTTCAACAAAATTTATAAGAATATACATTAAGGTGCGAAAAAGAGCATAATGTTAAGTGAAACCTCTATCACCAGAGCAAAACGATCCGACAAGAATAGTTTTAGTATTTAGTGGAAAAAGAATGTGTGAATAATAAAAAGGGTGTGCGGTCAATTTTGTGCTTGTGCCGGGCATCCACCATAGTCGTTCATGTCCTTAGCTTTTGAGGGGTATGACACTACAAAAAGTCGTTCCAATAACACGTGTGGTGTAATTCATGGTTTACATCGTCCCCGCAAGTCATTCTGTGGCTTTGTGTCAAATTCAATGCTTATTTTGCCAATTCAATTATACACCATTGTGTTTAATGCTTATTGAAGGAGTATTACAAAAGGAATATTTTTTATAATTTAGTCGATGCACACACTTCCTATAAATGCAACAAAACTAAAAAAAACACCAAATGTAATAAATGCACCTGAAAGAGTTATATATATGTGTGTGTGTGTGAGAGAGAGAGAGTTCGCCTTCAACATTTTATTATAGACACACTGCTCTGCCTTGAGCAGATCAGACCCACAACCCAATTGCCAAGTCTCCTTCTTGGAATTTGTGATACTAGTTGATGCCCTCACGCACATCAAGTGCCGCCTATAGGAACCAAGATGAAGGGCCAATGGACCATGCTTGTCGTCTAGGGCCCACACCACCTGACTGATCCAATCTTCCTCGATATGAAGTTGTTGATGGCAACCGATCCCCATCACATGAACAAAGTTCTTGGCAATAGATTGTCTCACTCCACAAATTAGGTGACCCACTACAATAATATGGGCTTTTTTCTTGTTACAAGAGGAGGCAGAAGCCTCACACACATGCACCCTCTGAGAGTCGAACTCCCCACCAGCAGCAACGGCTCTACAATAACCTGCCGTTGAGATGAGATTCTACAGAAAGCATGTATGCTGCTCCGGATTAGGTTCAGATCACAGAAACCTTTAGAAAGTTTAAATGCTATAAGTTTATATAATGAGATTGATAATCAGCTGCTCAAGATTCTCTCCTTCAAAAAATAAATTCCGAGCCCTAACTATAATATCAGAAACAATTTTGAGCACACGAAATAACAATTAAAAAATGTCAAATGCAAACCGATGACTATCTTTTCCTGTTTATCAGATACAGAAAATTGAAAACAATAAAACAGAAAGTTAAGGAGGAATTGTGGAAATACTGCTGTGAGATTACGAAGGCTTCATTGGTTTGGCGGTTTGACACTTGTTCCCCTTAAGGAAGGTCACAAGTTCGAATTCATATGAATGTAAAACCCAGCTCGGAGAGCTTTACAAACGCTAGAGATCTTTCTTTCTCATCTTTGAAGTTACAAAATGTAAAATATGTTACACACTGTCGAAATCTGCAGAGAAAGCAGTCGACTCATGAGCTTATATTCTTGCGCTCACTCACCATGCACCTCTTTCTCCTCTTATCAAATTTTCTGCTTCAGTATCACCCTGTGGAAGGTGTTGCTTGGCTGACTTCTTGTCCTTGAGTTTGAGACCTTTGCAAGATCTCATATGCGCATCTAGCCTCTCCGGATTGAACCTCTTGCCACATTGTCTGAAAAATTCGTGAGATGTTTATCATAGTTTACAAATTGAGTTGATTAAATAGAGTTATAATCAAATAGTTTACAGTATCACAACAACACAACCTTATTTGACAAAGAATGTTTTGAGAATTACAAAATTTTGTTGACTTAAAACATATTTTCCTGTTTATCAGATACAGAAAATTGAAAACAATAAAACAGAAATTTAAGGAGGAATTGTGGAAATACTGCTGTGAGATTACGAAGGCTTCATTGGTTTGGTGGTTCGACACTTGTTCCCCTTAGGGAAGGTCACAAGTTCGAATTCATATGAATGTAAAACCCAGCTCGGAGAGCTTTACAAACGCTAGAGATCTTTCTTTCTCATCTTTGAAGTTACAAAATGTAAAATATGTTACACACTGTCGAAATCTGCAGAGAAAGCAGTCGACTCATGAGCTTGTACTCTTGCGCTCACTCACCATGCACCTCTTTCTCTTATGAAATTTGCTGCTTCAGTATCACCCTGTGGAAGGTGTTGCTTGGCTGACTTCTTGTCCTTGAGTTTGAGACCTTTGCAAGATCTCATATGCGCATCTAGCCTCTCCGGATTGAACCTCTTGCCACATTGTCTGAAAAATTCGTGAGATGTTTATCATAATTTACAAATTGAGTTGATTAAATAGAGTTATAATCAAATAGTTTACAGTATGATAACAACACAACCTTATTTGACAAAGAATGTTATGAGAATTACAAAATTTTGTTGACTTAAACATATTTTCAGTAATTAACTTTCTCAAGTGCTTAAGCTACTTTGTCATATTGGTTATGTAGTAAGTTGGAGGTAGAATGTTTCGGAGGGCAATTTTAATTTCCCCTTCACGTGCAGAAGCCCCGGATTAGTGATAATACCACACTGAGAGCTGAGTAAATTACAACAGTGAGAACAAGGTCCTTTTTTGGGGTGAATAAGATCATTTTCAGTAATTTGGAGATTTTTTCTCAATATAGGACACAAAGTGTAGTTTGGTGACCTATGCGTTGCATTAATGTAATAGCAAAAGCACTAGGAACTTGCCAAACAATTCAGCTTATCTGCACAAAGAGAGCCATGGCTCTCCGGCAAATGGCCTTTTCGAATGGAATAAGTGAATATGAGAATTTGTAAAATTAAAATTCTCCAACATATATGAATTCTCTTGTTACAAAAGTGTTGGAAGAAATAATAAAGAATGATCTTATGTTGAGTTAACTGTTAACATGACACATAATCGAGTTCTATGAAAACAAAGAATCTATGTACTGATATAAAAAAAAGGCTTAGTTGTTGTTTGTTATTGTATATATGAATTCCCTTCAACCCCAAAGCCTGCGCTTTTGATTACGCTACACACCTTGGATGAAATTGAGATGCAAAGAGGAAAAGAATTCATCTTACGAACACGTAGGCTGAGGGAGAGATGTGCAAACCAAAGCTGGACTTGGATTCCCATCATAAGTTTTCTTTTTCTCAACATGCTTCTGGCTTTTCCTGCAAACAAATATATAAGATTTAGAAGGGAGGGAAATACACAGATACATTATATATATATATATATATATATATATATATATATATATATATATATATATATATATATATATATGTGTGTGTGTGTGTGTGTGTGTGTGTGTGTGTGTTTGTATGTATGTGCGAAGATTGCACTAATAGGATATTGACATATAGATATGGTTTTTGATCAAGCATATATCATTTTCAGTACCATTATCATAAACTTCGGTGCAGTTTTTGTTTACACATGGCACGACGAAAGTGGTTTTGTCTTGGTCCATGTAGAAATAAACCATATCAAATTCTTATATGGTTTCTATATTTATGCTAGAAACTTTATATACTAAAACATTCATGCAAATCTCAACCATTTGTTTGATATAAACAATTACTTTCTAAATCAAGTCCACCTATAAAAGCATATTTGTAATTTTTATTTTTTGCTTTTAAATCTCAATCATTAATAATATCTTTAATGGAGCAATTGAGTTTTGTATAGATATGCTAGGACATAAAGTTGTTAATCCATTCTAGTTTTTCTTGATAATTTTGTATAAACATCATTGTTAATCTTTGAGATCAATGTGGTGATAAAACAATTTACATTTAATGCATACAAGTATAATAATATTTTAATTCAAATTTCTACCTTGCTCTCAAAAATTAAACAGAAAAAATTTGTGTGCAAGATCATGCACTAAAAGATAATTATTACAACATTTTTCTACTAAAACATTATATATATATATATATGTGTGTGTGTGTGTGTGTGTGTGTGTGTGTTTGAAAGGAACAATGCATTTCCATGGAAGGGATTTTTCACCCCACAATTAAAAGATGGTCATTAACTGATTATAAGGCACGATTAGACAATTAATCCAGTTTGTTCTACCCTAATTTGTTTCTCCTTTTTTTTTAGTGAACTTTTTTTTATCTTGCTCTGCGTGTGTGATCTTACCAACATGCACCGCCGTTCATATTCTTCCCTTCCCCATTCTTAACGCTAGAGATTTCTAGACCGGTACTACTCTTAACAGAGGGCTTCTGCATGGTTGGCTGACGTTGAAGAGGCCTCACTGCAGACTCCTTTGTGTCTACCGCTCGGCAACTAAGCAGATTCTTCACGAAGCGAGAATAAGCACGACTATTCATAGACGAACAACCACCCTTTCTTTTAAGACGAGAACCTTTTTTGTTCTTTCTTATCAATCTCTCGTCTTCATCTTCCTCCGTATCTTCCATTTTCGGTGCACCATCAACTTCTTCCTTCATATCTTGCTCTATAACGAACTTCTTTTCGACGTCTTTTTCTCTGTTGCTTGCTTCTCTGCTGCTGCCGACCGTCGAGCCGTCGTCCGTCTGGGACGAATCCGAGAACGAGTCAGCAAGTCCGTCGATGCCAAATGGGTTCAGAATATCGTTGGTGGATGTCACGGCTGCAATCCTGAGGTGTTCGAGTTTCTTGTCGTCGTTGAACCTTGTCTCTTCCATTGGTTCGTAACCGGCACGAAGTGTTCTGTGATCGGATAGCTCGCTCATGGTTCTTTCAAGAATCGGACCCATCTTTTTCTTCGCCGGGAAGCTGTTTGATCTCTCGGGTTTCCTTTCTGCAATGGCAGTGGAAAAGCTTGGATGATAAACAAGACTGATGAATCGAGAGTCCCGACACTATGAGACACAACAAAGAGACAACCATGAACATGGTCTATTCGTGTTCACCAGAAGTAATCTGAAAAGTTTTGCTCATACATACATACATATATATATATATATATATATATATATATATATATATATATATATATATATATATATATATATATATATATATATATATATATATATGTAAGGGGAAATTCCCCCTTAGTTGAAATGTGGTTATGAACACATGAAATGAACAGTCATCAATAAGGGGAAATATCATGTGTGATTCGTTGAATCAAAGACGCTAACCAAATAGTTGGGCAGAGACATGATTGAATCCTCGTAAACCGGAACCGACAGTTCCAAATCGCTGGTTTTCCCCTAATCAGGAACCAAAAATGAACAGGAACAAGTCAATCTTGATTCTGGTTTGCAATTGTTGGTTTTAGTTTTGACTCCAATTTGAGTTCCAAGCTACCTTGAACCAGAAAAAATATGAAAGGGTTTCAAATTTACATAAAAAGGGTACAAAACCTGTGGTTCGAACTCACCTGTTCCAGTTCCCTCAAATATGAAACTCGAACCGAACGGGTGGTTCCTGGTTCTAGGTTTACTTCAGCAGGTTCTGTTTCAAGCCAGGTTTGGTTCCAGTTGAAACCACCGGGCTTATTCTAAACCAGCCATGCGCCGCAAGCAAAGATCTTATAACCTGACTGACTATAAGTTGAATAAGTTGTGACCTCTTTAGATCGTTTTGTATTATTCCAGTGGTTGCAGCAAGGAATGACGCCTATACATCTAAAAGGTTTGAATCTTTTGTATGAGAAGCATACATGTCGAATCAATATTTCGAAAGACAATTTAATACAGTCAACCATCCATGTCGAACATATAAAAGATTGGTTGGATCAAGCAATCATGTTAAATATATCCTCAATTATTTCAACCATCAGATAAAATAGATATACAGTTGATATTAAAAAATAAAATAGATATATGGTTGATATTAAAAAATAAAAAGAAAAGTATATTTCTAATTCATAGAAGTTGTACTTATTAAAAACACAAGTTTGTACTTTTGCTTTTTATCTCAATCACCTGGGCGATTAAAATTATTGAAAATGGTTTAACACGATTGCTTATGCACATAATCCACAAGCTCTCTCTGTCTACATATGAGTTGTTGGATTCTCTTCATGTAAACTTTTCTTGATAATTTGCACTATCTGTCTCCTTATGGACGGTTTAAATTGAAAAGGAAAAAGTAAAAGTAGGTTTTTCAAAAAACAATTCATACTTTTTTTTAGTTTTGACTGTCCAATAAAGATTCAAATTGTCAAGAAAAAGAATAACATCAATGAAAGTTTAACAATTCTCCCTCTCTCTCTCTCTCTCTCTCTCTCTCTCTCTCTCTCTCTATATATATATATATATATATATATATATATATATATATATATATATATATATAATATGTATAAATGAGATACACAACGACTTCCTCATAATCACATGAAATCGAACTATTTAGGTGGGCACATTAAATCGAACTATTTAGGTGAGGAAACCCAGTGGTAGAGCCAGAGATGAGTCTCTGTGATCGGTTGGGGTGTCCAAATGTCTGATTTGAAAGCCTGAAGTAGCTGTTGCTGTAGGAGTACCTAAACATTATTCTCAAAATTTCAGGGAGTTGACTTGAGCCCAGAGTTACATGTGGATCCGGCAAGAATCATTACTAATATGGTACTTACTACGAGAAGCACATAAAGGTAAATAATGAATTAAAAAACACTGCCTTTAGATATGAAATGCGTTCTAGGGTGTTATAGCACCGTTGCTGTTAGTGGGGAGTTCGACTCCAGGGAGTGCATGTGTGAGTGTGGGTTTGTTAGGCTTCGGCCTTCTCTTGTAACAAAAAAAAATAGTCACTTAAAATTAAAAGGTTTTAGATATGAACTGGCTCAAGTCCCTAAATATATAAAAGATATTTCATAGCTATCATAGTCTAAAAAACATATTTAGTACTTCAATATTCTGTTACAGCATCTATAAGACCAATCTTGGTTGGTTCAAGTGGTGGTGCACTTGTTTCCCTTGAGCAAGGCCTCGAGCTCGAGTCTAACGGAGAAAACAAATGTGGCAACATAGTTAGCCAACCCGACTCAGACCGGATTAGCGGGGGTCCGGTTGGGCTTCCAGTACCGGAGTTGACTTCACGAGAAAAAATAATAATATCTAATATTGCATTTTTGCCCAAAGGAATCACAACTCTCCCAACCAAGGTGTCAAGTAGATAGAACCATCAAGTGAAAGATCATGTGTTCGACACCCAAGTATTCACATCTTATAGGTTCGACCCGTCCCCAGCTTGCCCATCCCAAAAATTTAATAGTATAACTGTAACAAGGTAAATATGATATATGTTTATTTTCGCACAAGTTAGAAATAGCTGCAATGTTTTGAAAACTCCGCCAGTAGACCAATCTTTGTAAGACTTTTTGTTACTTGATTATTTGCCCAACACACTATAGGTTCTTGATTGTTAAAATCGCCCTTGTGTACTGCCCGCATATTGCATGCACAAATCCTTTATACCAAGATAAGAGTGGTAAAAATTGGTTACTTGTGTGTGTGTTACTTGAAAATATGCAGTGTCATTTGAGCGAATGAGTTGATCATGGCTATTAATTGGATCAGTAGCCCATCCTACATGTAGAGATGTTGCTGAAACATGCTTGGTATTAATTTATATAATCGAGACAAGTTTCTATTAGAGGATGGTCAAACACACACACACACACACACATATATATATGTGTGTGTGTATGGACAAATATATATATGTGATATAGTTCCATTGCAACTACAGAAAGTAGGTCATACTCAATAGCTCATTTTTTATGATTTTACTGTTTCAGCCACCCATCACCAGCTTCCACTGCACCACCAATCACCAACTTCCAGTTCGAGCCATCTCCCACCAATTAAATAACCGTTACCATTACCAAAACTACCTAAATAAAACCACAAAACTACTTATACAAATATTTAAATTTTTTTTAAATAGTTTTGATAGTGGTGAACTCACCCTTGCATGACCGGTCCCAAGCCCAGTTAAAAGAAGAGGGTTGTGTTAGGCTTTTGACAGTCAGTATAAAACTTTGTTGGGTTTTTATACTATGTATTATACAAATTATGAGCATTGTGTTCAGGTGTCTCCTCTTAGCAACGCATTACAGAGCCCGAATGTAGTGAAAAATAAGCAAGGGCCTCTACATTTTCACCTTAATGTAGTGAATCAATTGCAGAGAGAGTTCCTACATCATGGACGGGTGTGGGTAAAGAAGTTAGTCTCGCTACATTGTCGTTCGAATGTAATGAACAAATTACAAAGAGGGTCTCCTCATTTTTAGTATGGATGGATATGGGGGTAAGAAAGCTAGTTCTAGAAAATAAGATTCATATTGGTTCTTGGAATATCATGTTCGGTAAGCTAATGGAGGAGGTAAATATTATGATTCAGAGAAAGATTCATATCTTATGTTTATAAGAGACAAAGTGGGTTAAAGAAAAAACAAACGAGATTGAGGATATAAGTATTAAATTATGGTACTCAGGAAAGGAAAAGACTCAAAACGGAGTTGGTATTATTATAAATAAAGATTTAAAGGATAATAAAGTAGACATACAATGATATGGTGATTGAATCATGACATTGAAATTAATGTTAGGAGTAGAAGTTTTGAATATAGTTTGTGCTTACGCACCCCAAGTAGAACTAGAAGATAGTATAAAGACAACCTTTTAGGAAGGGTTAGATAAGGTGATTCAAAAATTTTCTCAAAGGGAGATGATTTGTTTAGGAGGAGACTTAATTGGATGTCGGTAAAGATGCATTAGGATATCAAGGTATTCATGAAAACTTTGGTTTTGGGGATATAAATGAGGAGAGTAAGGAGATTTTAAATTTTGCTATGGCATTTGATCTCTTTATAGTCGATACAATCTTTAAAAAATGAGAACATTTAATTACTTATAAGAGTGACTTATCACAAACACAAACTGATTATTTTGTTTATAGGAAAAAAGATAAATCGTGTGGTAAAGATTGCAAGGTAATTAAAGGAAAATGCTTAATCATCTAACATCGACTTTTAGTTATGAAATTAGAGGTAAAAAAGTGGACAAAAAGGAAAGAGTGCATCGAGCTATTTGGACTAAATGGTAGAATCTCAAAAGCGAGAAAGAATGTATATTTAAACAGAAAGTCCTTCAAGGAAATGCATAAAAATATGTTGGTACACTTTGTGATATGTGGAACAATATGGCTTATATATTAAGAAAGTGGTGAAAGATATATTAGGTGAATCTAAGGGATGTGTGCTTATACAAAAAGAAGTTTAGTGATGCAGTGAAGTGATGTAATATAAAATCAAGACAAAGAATGCATATTACAAATTATGTTACGCCAAGAAGACTAGTGAAACTTAGGAGATTTCTAAGAAATTGATGAAAGAAGCGAAAAAGGTCATCAGTGAAATAAAAATTCAATTCAAAAGAAGGTGAAAGAGATATTTTTAAGATAGTTAGGGTTAGAGATAAGAGGAGTAAGGATATTAATTTTGTTAGATGTATCAAAGAGGAGGATGAGAAAATTCTAATGACAAATGATGATATAAAAATAGATGAGAAAACTATTTTTATAAGCTTTTTAATAAAAATAAAGTTGTTAGTATTAGCTTAGGAACCAAGTTTGAAAAATATATAAACCACAATTTCTATCGACATATTCAAAAAAATGAAGTCAAAGAAACTCTTAAATATATAAAGGACGGTAAATTTATAAGATCATACAATATTCTTATAGAAGTTTGGAAAATCTTAAGAGAGACTGGAATCACTTGGCTCATAAGACTATTTAATGAAATATAGAGAAGTCAAAAGATGCTTAAGGAATGGAGAACGAGTACACTTATAACCATATACAAGAACAAGGGAGACATTCAGAATTGTGTGAATTATCTGGGTATCAAGTTAATGAGCTATACTATAAAATTATGAGAAAAAATTATTGAACATAGGTTAAGACAAGTATAGAGTACAACAGATAACCAATTTTGATTCATGTTAAACAAATCTACTATTAAAGCGATTCACCTTTTTAGATGTCTTATGAAATATTTTAGAGAAAGAAAAGACCTTCACATGATATTGATCTAGAAAAAACTTATGATCGGGTACCAAAGGATGTTATTTAGAGAAGCTTACAAAAGAGGTATCACATTGACATACATAAACCTTATAAGAGACATGTAAGATGATGCAAAAATATGTACGAGGACTTATGAAAGAATGACAAACTTCTTTAAAGTTAACATTGGGTTATAGCAAGGATCAACTTTAAATATATACTTACTTATAATGGTGAGTGATGAGTTAACAAAACACATTCAAGATAAAGTACCTTGGTGTATGTTATTTGCAAATGATATTGTATTACTAGAGGAGTGTAAAGGAAAAGTTAATAGAAAATTGGATATATAAATAGAAACATTAGAAAGTAAAGGCTTACGACTTACAAAGACAGAATATATGGAATGTAAGTTTGATCATTTAGTTACTTCAGCCAAAAGAAAAGTTTTAAATATCTAAGTTCAATTTTTTATAGTGATGAAAGAATTAATAGAGATGTTTACATAGAATTAATACATGTTGGTTAAAATAGAGAAAAGTATCAAGTATTCTTTGTGACAAGAAAATACCATTAAAGTTAAAAGGTAAATATTATAGAGCAACAATTAGACCTACCATGTTTCATGGTTCTGAGTGTTGGACAGTTAATCATCAATATGTACAAAAGATGTTTGTAGTAGAAATGAAGATATTGAGATGGACGAGGGGTCAACAAGGAAATACCATATACATAATGAGGTTATTAGAAACAAATTGTGAGTAACACCAATAGAGAATAAAATGAGAGAATATGGTTTAAGATAGTTTGGACATATAGAAAAAATATCAAAAGAAGCGCCTATAAAAAGATAATGAAAAACTAGATTTTGAAAGTATTAAAAGAGGTAAAGGACGATCACAAAAGTGTTAGAAAGAAACAATGAAGAATGATCTAGTTTATATTGAGTTAATTGCTAACATGACACATGATAGGACTATCTAAAAACAAAGAATCCATATAACTCACCCCATCTAGTATGGAAAAAGGCTTAGTTACTGTTCTTGTAGTTTTGATAGTGGTGGCAACGGTTTTCAAACATTCAAACAACAATGAAAGTCATGCAAGGCGTTGTGGGTCTCTTGGTGATTGAAACAATACAATCGTACAAAACGATGCATTCGTACTATTACGATTGAGTATTGGGTACGAACTACTTACTAATATATAAAAAAAGAAGGAAACTATGTTATCTCTCTCTCTCTATATATATATAAACATAGAGAGGGAGTGGACTCACCAGGTGAAGAAGCCACAGAGATTTCTGAACCCTTGAGGACATATTCTTTATCTGTTATGGGGTTAATCACATCATTGTCGTGTAAGTCCTGCCATATGTAACCTGTCTTGTACCTCCTACAAAAATTTGGGCAAGGGGAATGAAAACTCTCAAAAAATTGAAACGATAGAGAAGAAAAAAATACTAGGGGTAAAAGATCACGCATCTTAACTAGCATCAAGTTCCGTCTACCTCGTTTTTTTCACACGAGAACAGTACAATAATTACATTATTTTTGGATCCTAAATTTCTTGCAGAACAGAAACAGCACGTGTTATGCATATTCTGCTGCCTCTTATGTAGTTCGAACAGCATGTAAATTTCTTCTATTTGCTTTTTCTTGCGTTTTAGATTGGATGAAGGATACTGAAAGATATGGAATGTTTGCATGAAACCAGAAATTCTGTGGTGGTCTAAAATTTCAGTATCCACGATACAATAAACACAAAGTAGCAGCAGAATATGCATTGATTTGCAGCTCTAATCATAGGTTTTCCTCTCGAATATCTAATCATACCTTTTATAAGACCAAGAAAAGTTGTTCGGCATCTCCTTCCCCCGCACATCCGAAAGCCATCGCTTGACATCTGCAAAACGTTGTGAAGCAAAGGATCATAATCAAGATTGTATGTACACAATATCAAATTCAAACTTCCTAAGCCTGAGATTTGATGGTAGCACACAGCGACGATAACAACGATATGAAAGATTCAAACGGTATTAGAATTTCATCTTTGGGGCTAGCAGACACTAACCTATCAGTCTATAAACAAAAGAAACTTATATGAATGCCTCTATTTTAGAGAGAAAGCGAGTCGGAAAGGGTGGTATTCCACCCTTTTTTTTTCTTTGCCCCCAACATTGCCAACTTAGACTAGAGATGATCAATTACCTTTCAACCTGACTCCGCCGAGATCAGAGTGATGAACGCGAATGAGGTGAGGATGTTCGATCCTTCCTTTCCGGCTCAAGAAATAAACAATCTGAAGGGACTCCTCACCGGCATTAATCCGATCATCAATGGCGTCCATCATCTCCGATTCCGGCATTCGGCCAAACGCAGTTTCTCCTGACCGGCAATCCTGTTGAAGAATTCGGTTAACAATTAAAAAGGGATGCATGCAATATTAAATGGGCCAATAAACAACGCTTCGCCATATGGAAAGAAGTTTCCAAAGAGCCTTAAATGCCTAACAAATTCTAAAAACCCTTATTCAACAACTAAATTGCAGTGCCACGGTTATGAGTTTATGACCATCATTCTCTTATCTTTAATGGTTTATGATTCCATGAGAGGCTGAGGCCTTATGCACGCCATGGGTATCAAACTCATGACCTTCAACTCATGATTCGTCTACCTAGCCATCTGGTAGCTATTGCTCTTTGTGCATGAATGTTTTGTTGATAGTTTTCATATAGGTTTTATTAGAAGGATGTTTCTTTTGTAACAATAGTGTTTTTGAGCCCGGGACCAGTGCTTTTCTTCATTTTTTTTTGTGTTTCAAGAGGAGACCGAAGCCTAAGTCAGACTCCCACACATGCAATGCACTATGGGAGTCAAAACTCCCCATCAACAACAATTAATGATAGAGATCCTTTCCGTTGAGCTAACACTCTAGGCAATTTATCAAGAATGTAACTTAAGAAATCTTTTCTTTGTTGAGAACTTCACCTAAAGACATCGTGTTTGCTTGATTGTCATATGATCCAACCACTACAACAAAGTGATATTACAGTGACAGCCATACCATAATCCAATGGTTCAAGATTGTCATCTTGGTGGTGCTAATTCAAGGTTTATATTGGCACTCAAACAGATGAGTCTTTTTTGTGGCTTTTGCCAAATTCAGTACTTATGCTGTCAATTCAATTATACACCATCATGTTAAACGTTTATTGGAGGAGTGTCACAAAACGAATGTTTTGTTGTAGTGAACTAAGATTCTATTCTACAATTTCAATAAGATGTGGGTACTTAAATTCAATTCAGAAAACAACAAGCCCTTTTGGGATATCACGTTAGAAGCTGGGGACTTGCAAGTGTTTTCTTTTTCCATTGTCCCCGTTAGAGAATAAATTTTGTCGGTTAAAGAAATAGTTGACCTTTTCACCACACCTGATGTTGGTGTGCCTCCTCCCTCTGCGCTCAATTTTTCCTGATAACCACAATCACCCCCCAGATCTCTCTCTCTCTCTCTCTCTCTCTCTCTCACACACACACACACACACATATGTGTGTGTGTGTGGACGCCCACTAACTTTTTATGCAAAAATAATGTAGAATGCACATAGTGATCGGCAAGTAGGCAAGAGGTATAAGTCAGTGACGAGAGAAACATGCTTGCAACAGTTGTTAGTGTGACGACTGTAACTACTGCTGTGCACAGACTTCCTCCTTAGTTTATTGTTGATTACATCACTTCCTCCTTAAGATAATGCATCCCCACCAAACAATGAACAGAGATATGTCGCTTGAATACGTGTGGGTTTCAATTCTTGTCTTTTAATTAGAACCAACCAATAGAAACTAATGGCATCTGAACCTTTATTTTATAATGATTTTTTGATAATTGTAATGCTTATTCTATTTCTTGTTCCTTTCTTCATTTACATATGGTACAATTTCATGTGTATATACGCACACAAAGTACATATTCCATATGTATGACACATATCGAACCATTCATCAATCAGAGATGAATGGTTCGGATTTAAACATTCAAAAAACTGCTATATATATGAGCAGGCAGGTGAAAATAGATGATAAAAGCCCAAAATATATACTTGTTTTTTCTTGGATCACCTTATTTAAAGCCGATACTAAACAATAATCTTCTTGTCATCAATTTGACACCTAAAATTGATTTCTTGGGACGTGCCAATCCTGTAAAGCTAAAGAGAAACAAGGAACTCAAATGCTCCAGAAAGTTGTCCCAATGAGGTTTGATAACCAGGAGGAAAGTCAGATTATTCAATTAGTGATCCGAAGCACCTGCAAGGAGTGTGGTTCGACCTAACGAAAGGTCGGAGCTCGCAAGCTCCGGGAGGCTCAGAATAAAAAGAAAATTTTGCAAATTATTGGCAGACCCCCCGAAGAATTAAGAATATTCTTTAGATACGAAATTACCAACCATTCCATCATTCATATTTCAGGATAGAGGTGATATTACTTAAAATATTCTACAATTATTTCAGATTTCACAAGAATATGGGACTCTTATTAACTATATAATTATACACAATGAACATCTCTCTATTAATAAGCGAGTCATGGTGCTATTATCTATCATGTATGTGATATATAGTCATAACTAAAATTACATATAAAGTAGGAATTACCTATGTGCTAGTCTATTTATGACATATAAAGTCACTTCCCTTTTTGTCTAAGTCAATTACTTTTTTTCTTCTTGAGTATCGGGAATACCCCCCATTCATAGGTTCGAGATCCACATCTATGAATTGAAAGGTTTGAATGATGAACTTTACGATGAGGCTTTTCGCTGCCGACTCCATTCATAGGTGTTCAAATTGTAACTACGAGGCTTTTCGCAGTGACTCCATTTGTACAACAACTAAGCTTTTCCGTACTAGATCAGATCTAAAAATATGTTACATTTTCTTCTCTTAGAAGATTTTGTGCATTGCATCGGTTTCTAGTGAGAGATTTCTGGACAAGGATGTGTGCACTTCATAGCCAGCAATATGCTTAACATTCCCCTCAAACTTATTAATACGGCGACCCAATGACCAATCTACATTTGCCCCACCCAAAATTTTTAAAATCAACTTAAAGTCCATAACCCATGGTTTCATGGGCTATAATACATAGTTCTTTCCACTGCAAAAGAGTTTCTAGATCCGCCACTTCAGTGACCCAAATGTTAATGGTGAAAGATATGAAATCTAGAATCATTAACGTGTCACACTTGATCAAAGTGATCAACTACTTTAAACGATCTCCGTAGAGAGAGAGAGAGAGAGAGAGAGAGAGAGAGTTTGCATAAGGTTTTAATTCATTCCTTGTAGTTCAGTTTTATTCTTTCTACCAATTTCATGGAGGAGAGATTTTGCATCACCAGAAGAACGAGTCATACTTGCCAAACTTTGTTTGGATTCGTCACCGCGTCTGAAACATGAATATCCTGCTCCATACGCCTGGGTCTTTACTTTCTTTCCGTGGTTACTGGGTGCCCGTTACCCCAATTCCAACTCATTAACATTTTCAAAACTAAAAGCTATCCAAAATTCAAATTTATTCCCTGTAAATCCAATTAAAATAATTGAAAAAGTCTTTCTAGATACTTAGTTGAAATTTTTGAAAATTCAATGTTATATATACAGGGTACTTCTTATTCTGTCCTACTAGTCGAAGATATTCGGGTTTTCCTTGCCCAGATCCCGAACCCGGTGAAACCAAGCAATGCCTTCCCCCTTCAAGTCGGGTTTGGGTCGGGCCAATATTCTCATCCTCACTTGCGGCATCACATCCCATCACGTACGTATCTTGTTTCTTCATATTTTAGGGTATCTAATACGTGTATTTGTGGATTGGGTCAGCCCAAATATTCCCGTCCCGATCTGTTGGATCCTGATAAAGGAAGACTATTTAGTAGGTGTAATATTCGGGGTTAGGTTTTGTTTTGTTTTAGATTCAACATCAAACCAAAAGTTCTCAAATTTAAGTTTTAGGCTCCAAATCATTGAAGTCTTAAAATTGAAACAAACCACACCGTCGATTTCTACTTGCTGGTAGAGGTCAAAATGGACCTGGCCCGGGAAAAAAGCAGGCCGTGCCAGAAATTTCAGCCCATATTTGAAACAGGGTCAAATGGTCCAGCCCATATGGCACTGGGCACTGGTAGATCGGATTTATAAGATCAGATCCAAATCTGCTTGAAATCCAAATTCAACAACAACATTTTAGGCTTTAACAAAGCGATATACACACACATGTAATAAAAAACTATATATATACATGTATATGTATTACATATATATACACATATATATAAGTATATATATATATATGTATATATATATATATATGTATATATATATATGTATGTATATATATATATATGTATACATATATGTATATATGAGCCATATATATACATATAATGAGAAACTATACATGTTTACATGTAATATATATATATATATATATATATATGTGTGTGTGTGTGTGTGTGTGTGTGTGTGTGTGTGTGTAAATATGCAATTGAAAAACTATATATGTGTGTGTGGCCAGACAGGGTTGCGCCAGCATTTTACAGGCCCATCCAAAATGTGGCCCGACCCACATTTTTCTTTAGCCCACCAGCGCCATCCTGGCCCGGCCCGTATTGACATCTCTACTTGCTGGCGTTCCAAACCATGGTTTATTCTCTTTTGACATGCCAAATATATTGCATTATAGTGTATAATACCTAATCAGTCATGTGTCAAATAAACTTAATAAATTATGGAATAAGTTGTCCACATATAGAATTTGGCCATATATATATATATATATGAAGAAAGAGAGAGTGATTGGATTCTACCCAATCGTTCATGTTTGGGAGCATGATTGTAATAATATTGTTTTTCATTATTTTTGAAAAACCTTTAAAGTTATTTAAATTAGACTCATGCTATGAAAAAGCAAGGGTGGGCATGAGTGAGCATGTCAGAGGTGGGAAGGATCCGGTCATATATATATATATATATATATATATATATATATATATATATATATATATAGAGAGAGAGAGAGAGAGAGAGAATATTAAAGGCCAAAGACAGCATTATGCGCTAATACACAATAACTCATCACATTAGCATTCACACTTCAACTCAAAATAACAGCAAGTACTGTTCTTGTATTACCGCGTCATACAGTATGTAATATACAAATAGAAACAGCATATATGGATTGATTTGGTTCAAATGGTTCTGTTGCTACCAACAAGAGATACAAAAACAAAAAGAAGTTGAACGAAACCAAACCACCCCTTCGGTTCGGTTTAATTGGTTTAATGGGTTTGGATCAGTTCCTTGAACACTCTTACTATCCAGGTCCATGAGTCTTCCCGCTTCTATTATTACAAAGGAAACCAAACTAAAATTGGAGGTCTGGAATTGCCGGTTCCAAGTACCTTTTGGTTCTTAGTTTTAAATGTCCACTTTCTATTTTCAAACAAAACTAAAACCAAACCTGATCCAGCCCCATATTGAAATCAGAAACAGAACCAGAACCAAATCAAAACTGGTAGAACCAAACCACAACATGACCCAAGGAAGGGGCGGTTCTGGTTCTGGTTCTGGTCCTAGGTTGCAATGGAACCGGCTTATATATGTGGATAGGGATGGCAATGGATAGGATTGCAGCTGGACCCGACCCATTATTGAAGACGTTCATGCATGTCACACTTTCAAAAGCAAATGAAAAGTTGCAATATAATATGTCGCTTTCCCAAAATATGTTTTTAACTTGCAACCAGAACGGCCATTGGGTGCGACGGCCACCCCACCCGCACCCACCCTGACTGGAAGCGTTCTATAAGACCTCATCCTGCCTCGCCCTTTAGGTTTTGGAGATCAAACCGTACATCCACTCTAGTATAACTCACCCTGTACCGTCCTACTTCAGTTCAACTTATAAAAAGTAATTTAAGAATTTTAATTAGTGTCATATATTTTACATAAAACATAAAATCCACTTCATGGTATCCCATATTATTAAATCAGAAGTGATTATATATATAAAGAGAGAACCTAGTATGTGTTAACATACTTATCTATTACAATATCTAAACATATCTCAACCATTCATCTTGGTTTGATTGATGGTTGAAATTTAAATTGAAAAATAAAAACATACGCATATAAAGTAACCTATAAAGTGTAAATTTATTTTTTACTTTTTGAATTCAAGTTTTAATCATCTATCATTTAAGATAAATGATTGAGATTTGTTTAAATATGTTAGTACATCTCTCTTTCTCTTATATATAGAGAATATATGGATGTAAAATATGTACTTAATATATATAAACTTATAGATTATATATGATGCATATATATTATATTTTTATATAATATACACACATGTGTATAAAAAAACAAATCTCACCCACTTCTAACATGCCTACCCATTATTTTTGGTGGCAACAACAACTGATCCTTTTTCTCGGTCAACTATATGGATTCTTTATTTCCAAGAGTCCTATCATTTTTTAATATTTATTTTCAACACTTAATAATATTCATCTTTTAATATTTTCATAATTTAGTTTTTTATATTTTTTATTGGAGTTTCATTTGCTTGTCTTTTCTAAATGTTTAAACCATCTTAAATGATTTTTCATCATTTTATTCTTTATTACTGTCACTCTCAACTTGGTGGCATGTACATAATTTATAAATTTTGAAGGATTTTTAAAAAGTGAAAAAAGATATTGTTATTAATCTCATGTCATCCAATAGGTGGAAATGAGTAATCATGTTAATGACGGACAGGATCCAATCATTCATATATATATATATATATATATATATATATATATATATATATATATATATATATGAATGTGTGTGTGTGTGTTTTATATATATATATATATATATGTGTGTGTGTGTGTGTTTTTCAACTTTGGAGAGGAGCAACAGAGAACAATGAGGATCAAACAGGTCATGACTTTATTGTTGTTCGAGAATACCATGCCATTTTATTCCAAAGCGTACTTCTAATTGGAAGCAGTTAATATGCTTAAACGTGCTATTTATTTCCGTGTTTCCCGTCAGTACGGTTTCATCCAAACTCAAAAGTGAACTGGCCCATCTTGACAACCCAACCCTATGCGTGTTAGGCTTTCCACCCTACAGCAATCGGGTTGGTATAGGCTTTTCCCTCTCTACCAAACGTCTATACCTCAACTTACTTGTATTAGGGTGTTGGCTCTCTTTCAGAAAAGGTCAGCAGTTCAATACCAAATACTCATTTAGTGTTTCGGGTATGTTTGTGTCGTGTCATGCTTGTACTAGAAAAGGTCATATCGGCTTTTTCTTTGAGTAATTTCCGTGTCTAGAGTCAACACGTCGATATTATGATCCCAAAAGTAGGAAAGTGGGCAAGATATTGGCCCCTCTGATGTATACTTTGTGCTACTTAACTTGACGATCGACCGAGTGAACAAGTCGACTTCCAAGTGCATAGAGTACTGCTTTACTCGTTGCTGCCTACCATCAATTAGATTATGTGATTTCACGCTAAATGGGGTAAACTAGCTGATTATGAAATGTTCCAGGACTAAGCCTTATAGTTTCATCGTATATATATATATATATATAGACTCATATATGCTAGCACGTGCTAGTAAATGCAAACAAATCTCAGTGTTTGATAATGAATGGTTGATATTTGAATCCACAAAATAAAAAGTATATTTGTATTTTTTGTAGGTATACTTTATTCACATGAGTGTTTTTACTTTTTACATTTTAAATATCATTCATCCAGCATTAAAGATAGATGGTCGAGATTTGTTTGAATTTATTTGCACTTAAGTGTGATAACATATACCAATTATGTATACATAAAGCTTGATATATTCTAGCTTGTAAGTTGCTAGCATATACCATGCACTCTCTCTTTATATATATATAGAGAGAGAGGCCCACTAGTATATACTAACACACTTAGGTGTTAATAAATTCAAACAAATTTCAACCATTCGTTTTTTTGTGATTGATGGTTGAAATTTAAACGTATAAAATAAAAAATATATGTATACTTTTTGCTTATATGCTTTATTCATATATACATAAGGTATTTTTACTTTTAAAATTTTACATCCTAACCATCGATCATCAATATTGTGGCCCAACTGAGACCTAAAAACTTTAAGAGCCGAAAGCAGTCACTCTACCTGCGAGTCGCCATTGATCTGGGGGCAGAATATTGTCTTGTAGAGTTCTCTTTTAGTTTAAGGAAGAGAGGGATCTTGGGCGGTGCTGACTTCGATCTCCGGTAATGGAATATGGCAGTGCTGTCTCTCGGCTAGCTGCCTCTAAATTGTAAGATCTGACAAGCAGGCGCACTATCAACTCATAAGATCACCTTTGCCACCACCATCACCATTTGCCACCACTCCCCGATCGTCGTCACCATTGCAATGTACTTGCGTCCTCACAAATCTCATTCTCAGTGACATCCGCGCGGGTAACGGGATTTTCTACCACTTGTTTTCTCAGCATTCCATTTGTTTCTTGCGTTAAACTCAGTCAGTTGCGACTAATTGAACGTTATATTGAATGATTCGGTTGTGCAAACCAACTTTTGAAAGAAAACGTGAGCGTTAAATAAACGACTAAAAATAGCTCGGCCGTAAGATTTTGTTGCTCCTTTTGGTTACTTCCTCCTTATCCCTCGCCCCTCCCCTTATGGGATTAACTAATAAAGTACTACTTATGAGATATTATTGCTATGTTTCTCTCTCACACTTCACATTAACTCGTTTCCTCCGAGTGGGTTCGGCATTGTGACAGACGAAGTCAAAGTCGTTAGAGGCATCTGTAAAACTCATAAAAACTCGGAAGAAGCAAGCCATCTTTCTCACCAACCTCTCTCTCTCTCTGTGCGTGGTCGAAGGAATGCGATGGCAGTGGAGGGATTGATCCCGTTCATCTTCCGGAAGATCAAGAGGAACAACGTCCGGCGACAGTATCGGTGCCTCGTAGACGGATTAGACGAGCAGCCCGAATTCCGGTTTTATCATACCGAAGACAAAGTTTTGTTTTCCGGCATCCCGCTTCAGGAGAAGTCCGCCGGGGGCCACCACCGCCGGCACCATTCCGCATTTCCCTACCTGGAGTTGGATTATACTGACGAATCCTTTCCGGGCAGGGGCTTCTCAACCGCTGGTGTTCGGCGAGAAGAAGAAGTGAGGCTTGCGAGACACCGAAGCGTCAAACAGTTCCTCTGCATCGCTCCTTCCTGACTTCCTCTTCTCTTGGGAGGAAAGGCAGTTTCTCCCCTCGTTTATGTTGGATTGAATGTTAATTAAATTATGTGTATTAATAATATTTAATTGATATTTAGTATCTCTAGTATAAAAAGTCTTATCCAAGGGACTTGACTTAGCTGATGAACCTTAATTCAAACATCTTAAGGAGGATATGTTATATCTACGCATGCACGCGGGGCCGAGCTTAAGCTTGGGTGATTTGTGATACATCACAACACTTATAAATAAAGGATTTGGACTCTCTAATCAATATTAGTGTGATTAACACTCTCTTCTCTCATCTCTGCTCTCCTACAACTTGTCGTTCTCTCCTTTCACCAAAAGACAATCGAGGCATGAACAAAGTCAATTTGAAGCAAGGTACGTGGCTTTGAGTTATGTATGTGTTTCCTCCATGTGAGTAAAATGCAGGTACCCATACGAATTGTATAATGGAGCCTTGATTTCTTAAGGCAAGTTCGTAAGGATGACTCACACTGATAAGCTCATTTTCTGATTATTACTTTTGCATGTGTTTTTTTACGGTTTGTTCATGGCTTACTTTGCATCTGCGATCGTTATTTATTTGAATATGTTTATAATGGTTGCATATTGGTTTATTATGTATGTACTTCTATGGTTTTTTCCCATAATCTTAGAGAAATCAGTATTATCCGTAGTAAACATGTCTATGACTACTATCCTCTGACCTAAGGTCGACTTAACCTTGATGCCAAAAAAGTTTTTTCATCCCTATTGCAAACACAATATTAACTTTAAAAAAGGTTGTCATTCCTTCATGAATTCTCACACATATTTTTGCACCACCGTACATGTCTCTTATAAGGTTTATGTATGGTAATGGGATACCTCTTTTTTTCAAGGTTCTCCAAAGAACTTCTATCAGTACCCTATCATAAGCTTTTTCTAGATCAATAAATATCATGTGATCTTTCTTTTTTACTCTAAAACATTTCATAAGATGTCTCAAAAGATAAATCGGTTAAACAGTAGATGTGTCTAGCATGAATCCAAATTAGTTCTCTGTTGTACTTGATACTTGTCTTAACCTACGTTCGATAATTCTTTCCCATAATTTCATAGTATAGCTCATTAACTTGATACCCCGATAATTCACACAATTTTAAATGTCTCCTTTGTTCTTATATAGAGGTATAAGTGTACTCGCTCTCCATTCCTTGGACATCTTTTGGTTTCTCCATATTTCATTAAATAGTCTTGTGATCCAAGTGATTCCTGTTTCTCCTATGATTTTCCAAACTTCTTCATATGTTTAAGAGCCTCTTTGACTTCATTCTTTTGAATACGTAGGTAGAAACTATGATTTATATACTTTTTTTATTTGGCTAACTCTCTTAAGCTAATACTAACATCTTTATTTTCATTAAAAAGCTTATAAAAATAGTTTTTTCATCTATTTCTTATATTATCATTTGTCACTAGAATTTTTTCATCCATGTCTTTGATGCATCTAAAAGAATTAAGATCGTTAGTTTTCTTATCTCTAGCCCTAGCTATCCTAAAAATATATCTTCCACCCTCTTTTGAGTTGAGTTTTTTTATATAAATCCTCTCAAATTTTAGCTTTTGCTTCACTAATAGCCTTTTTCACTACTTTTTTGGCTTTTTTATAAGCTTCTAAAGTTTCACTAGTTTTCTTAGCGTAATGTAATTTGTAACATGTGCTCTTTGCCTTTTATTTTGCACTACTTCACTAGACTACCAAGCTTTTTTGAAGAAAGTTGTGCCTTCTCAGATTCAAGTTTTTTTTGTTGTTTGACAAACTTTTAGTATACACACCGTAAGTTTGAAGGAGGGTGTTAAAATGTAATAAGGTTGTGTCAACAGGACCCATAAGTCAATCAAGTCCCAACGGACCCAAGTCACTCGAGTCAGGGTCACCCGGACCAAGGCTACTTGACACCAAGGCCACCAGGTGCCAATGAGTAGTAAAATAGTCATTGGGCCTTCAACAACCAACAACAAAGTTGTTGGCTTTCACTCTTCTCCTCTAATAAATATGCATCATGTCTTCAATAACATTAAGCCCTTTATGGCTTCTTTGTATATAGATTTAATCATTCAATAAAGGAGATTTCCACTAATGCTTTGTGAATGACCTTGAGGGTCAAGAGACCTTCATTATATAAGTTGACCAAAGTCTCTTGATAATGAGTTTGTCTATGCTTCCCATAAACAAGCTAACTAGCACTCTTCCATAGGCATAGAGTAAGCTCTTCCGGTACCTGGCACCTATGCCCTGCTTAAGCATTTTTATTAGGGTGATATATATATTCATAAAATCTTCTAGCAATTTGGCATATTTAATTATGTTCTTTGTGCTTTATTCCTTTTCTTGGGTTACCAAGCCGCCTAGTCCAGCTTAAGCTGTCTACAGGCAGCGCTTTGGATAATATACCAAAGAGAAGCACTTCGAATTGCAAAATCTGAAAGCACCATACTAGACCAAAATCCCCAAATTATTCCTTCTCTACAGAGTAAAGAGACAACATCCATCACAAAGATCAATACCTGATCCTGTCAAATTCCATCGTGAGGTCTCGTGTCAACTTCACCAACCATTCAAATGAATCATAGGCCATACAGAAGCAAAATTGTCCACAATGTTAACTCCTAGTGAAGCTGAAATACAAAAGACAATGAAGACAACGTGAACTAATCAACTTTGGCAATATCAATAGCATGAAAGACGCACGTGAACAGACATCCTTTCTGCTATCACCAATTATCATTTCTAGATAATAGTTCACACTTTGTGCATTTATTAATCGTACCTTGAAGAATCCATGACTGTATCAGTGTCCGACTATATTGTTCGAATCTTTCAACTCTTCTTTCTGAGAAAGACAATACAAAAGATGCAAGAATTACTGGGACCATTATAAAGCTCATCAAAGCTGTGGGACGCAGATCTATTGAGAAACAGGCCTTGCTCTTATGCTAGATGATCCCATAAGCAAGTCCCTCCAAGGGAAATCCAAAACATTGCTCGAGTATATCCTCACCAAGAGACAACCAAAAATTTGCATTACAGAACAAATTGTTCTAGTATTCAAATGAATCTAATTCAAACAGACATAACAAAGGCCAAAAGGTCACTTACAAGAGTTCAACCTAAACAAAATTGAGGAACAAAATAGAACAGCAAACAATGAAAGCGGATAACCAGGTAGGAGGAAACAGTTAATGGAACAGGAATTGATCTCAAGAGACAAGGTCTACGAGTGCTATTTAATAGATTTACTGTTGAATTATTTGCTATTTAATGAACAGCAAAATAGAGGCCTTGCTCTTTATGTAGTTTATCGATATCAATATGCTATTTAATCTCACCAACAGGTCTACGAGTGCAGCCTCGGATATAGAGATAAACCAGTTACATCCAGGAACTCAAACGAAATGGGTAGCTAGTTCTAGCTATCGAAACTCTGAGACTCATATGGTATCCTGAAAATCAGAGGATAAAAGCAACGATTTCATGGATGAGAATATTGGAATTTGGAAGTATAGAAAATAAGTAGAAGAGGGGGAACATACGAAACATGACGGTGGCAGAAGGAAAGAGGCGTATGGTCGTCTTGGAGCAATGAACATCTTGCTAAAGAGGCGTTTCCGGATACTATTTTAGCATACCATAATCTACCCGGATCAGGGTTCTATCAACGGGGAGGGGTGGGCGGATTTTCACTCCACCTGCACCCGCCCGGCTCTAGAATCTCCTTTATCCATACCACCTTGTACTGCCCCGTGGGTAGACGATCAAACCCGCATTCGTCTCTGACCTTTCTGTTACAACTTGACCCATTCGACCCTGCTCCATTTCAACTTATAAAAATATTTTTTTAATATTTAAATATTATATATTCTACATAATGTAAAAAATTTCATAGTATTTTAAATTATTAAACTAAAAAATATTATGCATGTATATATATAATTATATTTATATAATATATATAATACTATATATATATATATATATATATATATATATATATATATATATATATATATATATATATATATATATATATATATATATCGGAGTAAGAAAGGCGAGTTTATCTTAAACCCAATCATGTTCCACTTTGCCTGTGGGTCTTTTATCTCTTGCTCCACCCTGCAGTGGGACAATTTTTTTCCTTAAGAATCCGTCCCACATGAGGTGGGACGGGAGGTTTACCTTAAATCCAACCCTGCTCCACCCTATTGTGGGTCTTTCATCTCTTACCCCGCTTTGCATGGAGACAAGTTTTTTTTTTTGAAAATTCGCCTCACATGAGACGGGGCGGGTGGGTACTCGCCTATCTTTAGTTCTATCAGCTCATTTAAAAGGCCATGTCCAGATCTTCAGAGAAAATTTAAAATATCTGATATCTGAAAAAGAATACTATTTTAACCATTTAGTATTGAAATTTTACAAACATTAGTCGGAATTCAAGTTTGATATGAGCTTGATATAAATTTTTAGAATCATGTCCGCACTATGTATTAGTCATACCTCATAAGTCTAACCCAAATAATTAAAAATGAAGCTCACAAACCCACACATGCGCCCCCTGGGAGTTGAACTCACCAACAGCAACAGTGGTACAGTGCCTTGTCGTTGAGCTAAACTAAAATGGCGTCTCAACCGGATGTTCAAACTGCCACTTCCGATTCCCATTCTGTCTGACTTGGTTATAGTTACAGATCCGATTGGGCAGGTTAGGCCGGTTTAGATTCAAGCTGCCGGACGGTCTTCAAACCGGCCATGTCTACTTGGGAAGATCGGTGGAGGGCTTTTAGACAACTGATGTTAGATTTTAGTAGTTGACTGGATCGGGAAGTTGTGTCCTGCTTGGACGATGGGTGCAAAGCCTAAGTGCTTGAACATTAACACTTCTTTCTGGTCGACCTCGGTACTGAAAAATTAGAAATTAAAACAGGGATATATATATATACCCAAGGTTTGGTGAAACAAGCTCAAAGAGGTCAAGCTCACATCAGCTGGGCTTGTTAGGGCTCATAGTTTAAACATAATGTCGGTAGTATAAGCATAGCTCAGCTCATGTGATCAAATGCGTGAAGAACGAACAAATTTAACTTGGCTTGTTTACCAGCCCTATCACAATTGCAAACTTCGCAAACCGACTGGCACAGATAGGTAAAATGGTTCATAATACAACCCATTTATCCTAAACTGTGTCTACCCAAAGAATTAATAACAGGTATGATTATTTGACCCAAAGCCAAGAAAACTAATCACAAACTTGTCGCAAACCGACAAAGTTGCTCTTACGCTTGAACTTCACATGCGACATTCGGATCAGTTGTGTAAATCGGGTATTTTGGAAACTCAGATTTCAGTAAATCCAAACCCAGATGCTACTGCAGTTGACTTCATGTTGCCCTGAATAATAATCGGGTCAGCATCTTTCATTCCCCAACATCGTATCCCAGTTCATGTCAGGTTCAGCATCAAGAACCAAAACCCTCTGAACCCTACAATGCAGTCATTCACTGCATCAACCAAAACAAGAATCCACGTGTGGTTGGCTACCATTGTGCTGGATCTTGTGCATTATCAGCATCTAACACCAAAAAGAGTAAGTTTTATGCTTTACTTTCAACACTTCCAACCTCCCGCAGTAATTCACGGCATATCGATCTTTTAAATATCATAACCATAATATGTAAAACAAGTACATGATCATTTATGATAGTAACATTTGTTTCTGTTGTATGCATAGATTGGCCTGCTTGCCTTGATGAATCTATATATTAGTAGGCTAAAGTCACAAAAGATTTAGATGAACATACAGACTGATCATCTTCATAGAAATCACATTGATCCTTAGCTTTGCAAATGGATGAAGAATTTGCAGGGGGTCGCAGTCTTTATTCTAGATCCCAAGGAATTAACTTCTCCCTGACACTGAAACCTTTGGCTTCGGCAGGCCTCCAGCATTAGCGTGCTCATTTGCAGCTTGGATTGCATGTCGAAGCTCAGTTAGAAAGTCCATCTGCAGACAGAAAATGTCATGCCTTATGTGCATATCAAAGCATACCCATCGATGTGGCAACATACCTGATGAGGAAGCTTTACAGATCCCCATGCTGGTCCACTAGAACTGGAGTATATAATTGGTTTCTCTGGCATAGAGAAACCAAAGTCAGCATATCTTGTCATATAGAATTACATCTCCATTATGCGCAGAACTTGGTAAACATAATAAGCTCCTGTAGGCGCACAGAGCATTAGCTCACCTGAACTTAGTTACCTAGATATCCTTGTCATGCTTATTTTAAGATTATGCTTGGAGACATTTGCTATATGCACCGTAATGATCCAAGAACAGAAATCTGGTCAGACCAAACCAATCAGCACTTTCCTTTTAAATTTGGAACTGTCGTCAATATGGTTCTCCATGATTTCTTAGTGGGATTTCCCAGGAATTTCTCGTATTTTTCAGGAAAAATTGTGTTGTGTCGTGTGTGTGTGTCTGTAGGTGAAAAAAATGACAATAACAACTTATAATACTAGTTTATTTTGAAAACGTTAAAACACCTAGAAAAGTTTTTTAAAACGTAAAGTAACAAAAGGGAAGAAAATTAGGCATAAAACGAGAAGTAATAAAAAAATCAAACATTGTGATATCATGATAATATTTATGTTGCGGACAATTTGGACATTGAAAAATGCTAAGGTCATCATATTCTGAATGTATAGGCACTATCAGTAACTATATGGATCATATGACAACATTTCAACTAGATCAATTACTCAGAAGTCAAATAGTTGGCAATTTCAAAAGATACCACATCATGAAGAGAAGCAACTTATGATAGAATCAGATCATATGAATAGCAACATTTCAACTTTACATGATAAATGGAACGTAAGTTATTTATAAGATCACGCAACTTCAGAAATAAGACATCAATAAACAAGAAAAACAGAGACCAAATATATACCACTTATTCCTATCGATGAATCATTGTAGGAGGCCATGGCTGATGTCCAACCTGCTTCCAGAAAACGTTATAAGAAGAGGGCAGGATAGTGCATCTTATCAGATATAATAGATAAGAGAATCAAAACAATTGAATCAGATGTTAGTAGAATTTTCCAAGCTTTGCTACTGGCAGGACACTTTTTGAGTTTCTCTTTCTTGTTACCAACCAAAACATTGACTACCTCGCTTATCCCAAGTAAGTGATGCAAAGACAATCTAAGAAATGAGGATTAGATAATAGCGGAAGCACTTCTTTTAAATTGTGACAAGTGGAAGTGCATTCAGGACCCATTGGCACCCTCCACCACCCTGGAGTCCTGTTGCTTCCATAAGGCAAGGGATGCCAAATTGGAGTACTAAAATTACGAACCATCAACTTGAAGGTCCTTTCAGCCAATCCTTAGCAACTGGATAGCACTCTTTTGGGCCAGTTATCAACAAATTATATTTACAAACATTCCAATGAACGATGATTGAGGATGCACTATAGCAGCTACCTTCACCCTTGAAGGAAGCAAGGTAGAGGAGTTGGTACTGAAGATGATGTAACTCTTAACACATTCAGAAGAATCAAAACCTATACAATTATAAGCTCTATTCTGCTAACAGACAACAGCAATTGGCCTTTCCATTAACAACAAGTCATTACAAATGAAAGGATGCACTTACGATTAATCATTAATTGCAAAGCCTCGCTGCTGCTACATCCATCAACAACAATTAAACCTGAATTTGAATTCTCGCTTTGATAATTACTGGTACCAGAATCTCCATAATTGGCAGCATGGGCATTTCTCAAGGTAGAGGAGCTTTTGTCTCCATCGTTTCCATGCGAGCTGTTCATTCTATCTAATTTCTCTGAATATTGTTAAACATAAACAAATTCAATGAATAGAAAGTCGATTATAACAGCATGGGGGAAGAGAAACTCCAAGTGGTTCAACAGCAGAAACTCTGCACAAGGACAGTCAACATGCAAAAGTTCGCCACATCTCTATGGAAAAAAAGAAAAAGAAAAGAAAGCATACTGCAATTGAGCCTGAACACTCAACATGCTCGGTTCCAAGATGAGAAGCGCAACTACATGGAATTCAGTATCACAAGGTGAGGAAGTATGAGACACTAAAAGTGACTCCGTATCTAAAGGCTAAAGAGTAGAGTCATCTTAAACATGAACACTCAATGCAAATGACATAGCAACCCAATTGTTTGGGCTTCATAAGGAATTGGGCCATCTTTATTTGCATGTGAGAGCCACTGATGTAGCATAAGTAAGAAAGATCTGAAAGCTTTCCATGGAAGTAACAAAGTAGTTCTTTGAGTAGCGGGAATCTTCCTATATGCTTCTGCAGGCCTCGGAGCATCTACACAAACACGGGCATCCTTTTCCATGTGAACTGATACATGCATTTTCAGTGCAGGCCTTGGATCACACAAAAGTAGGTTTGAAAGGCTTCAGTAACGCATTCCCAAATGCATTATTGACACCTCTCCACGCAAGATTGCTAGTGGTTGAGCGCAAACTGTCTTAGTGGATATAACAAGCCTTTTTTACTACCACCACCAAGAAAATAGTGAAGGCAATAAAGTAAACAAGCAAGGACTTTACTAAAGTATAAAACCTTTTACAACATTCTATAAGGACAAAATGTACCTCTTATAAATACAATAATAATGAGAGAAACATTTATTAATAATTTCTACATCTCACAAGGCATGTATGGCGGTGTTTAATTTACCAACATTCACATGCAAGTAAATGAGTGCACCATTCATTTGCATATTTATTATTACACTTTTCAATTTAAAGTTAAAACAAAAGTTAGTAATTTAGTGCCTGATGTTCGAGAAGGTGAATGGATGCAGGTAAGCTCAAAAGTAATTTTATCCTCTAATTCCACTCATACTAAAACAAGTCTAACAATCAAGATTGGAAGAATAAAAAAGAAATAGATGATTACATGTCAAAATGATGTCTATACATAAAGTAAATGTATCTTTAGATTCCAATATGTTATTTCCGGTGAAACCATCAATAACATATATACTATGGTAATGTTCAAATATTATTCTTTGGTTGTTAATCATTTAGTTTTTTTATTTTTAAACTAAGTGGGGATCGTTAGAGTTGGTTTAATATAATTGAACAAAAGAATAAATTCTTTTGAATGGACCTGCTTCTACTCATCCTCTTAAACTTTAGACACTAAGTTTGTTTTAAATTTAATGTTTTTAAAGAAAAAGGTAAGAATAAAGAAATGAATGGCATGTTTTATTTGCATGTGAGTGCTGGTGAATTAAACACCATCAATCCTACCTTGTGAGATGTGAGGAAGGGTCAATAACCCTTTCTCTCAAGCCATCATTATACTTATTGATTGTACCAGCAAGTTGTGTACATAAAATATTAAAAACAAACATGATTTATAAAAAGGAATTTTATCCTTAAGGATCACTCACATGCCTTATGAGATGTGAAAAAGGGTAAACAACCCCTTCTCTCTCGTTATCATTACACTTGTTGATTGTACCAGCAAGTTGAGTAAATGAAAGTAAATATGTTTTATGAAAGGACATTTTGTTTCTACGTAATATTTCTTGTGTATATGATATGCTTTTACAAATGAATAGTCATAAATATTAACTTAGTCAAAACACAACATTTAAGGTTAATGGCACCATATTGTCACTTCATTGTAGCCGTTAATTGTGGGTAAGAACTAATCAATGGCTATAAAGATAAATATCTTGATTGTCTACAAAGACATTTGCTATCAATTTGAGTTCAGCTCTGATCCTTAGCATTTCCTGTTTTAGGTTTATGTTTTAATAGAACCATTGCTTTCTTACTTTATTCCCTTCATTGTTTGCTTGGTAACAATAGCTGAACCGAAAGGAGTTATCATATCCACTAAGATGGCTTACACCCAGCCCATAGCAATCTTATGATAAGAAGGTCCAAATAATAATTTAGGCTATTCTGTTGTGGTCTCCATAATATCTCCAACAATTCAAAGGGTTATTTGGCAATGGAGGCCACAACAATCAAAGATGATAAACCATGATCTAGTCTGCGTTGATTGCTTTAATGGCACAAACTTTGTAAGATGGAAGGACAAAGTGACCTTCATGCTTCCTGCCTTGAAAATCTTTTATGTCCTTAACCAAATCTTACTTTAATTCCTCTAGAGAAGCTCGATGATGTCGAAGAGACCAAAGCACAAAGGAAAAAAGGGAAGAAGATGGCCTCATGTATAGAGGACATATTCTCAATATCTCCAATGATATATATCTATATAGAGATAAGCAATTACAAGCATGAACATGCATGCAAGCATATATGCATTTATGCAAAAACACAGATATGCATGCAAATGTATTTTAAGTTGTCCATGTAATTGTGTACTTATTTATTTAGTTATGTGTGTGAGCATTTATGTGCGTACCTACTTGGCTACGTATGCAAATGGATGCCTAGTGCAAGCTCAAGAAAGGAGAGTTCTCATAGACCATGCTTACGGAAGCCTACTTTCTCTCTTGAGGAAAAGAGAACTACCTCATCTGTAATATACTCAAAAGAACTTAAGAAAAGAAATTAACAAATCGAGCAACACTGGTGATAAGGAGAGAAAGAGTTACAGCAACAAGTAACAAAAGGAGACATTTTCATCCAAAGAATCCCCACATAAGCCTTCTTTAGGCATTCATTTTGCATAAATCATTAAACTGGCTTTGTGGACAAGGTTCATGATAGGGAACTAACAGTCAACAGCAAAGAACAGTACCTATTTCTCATGAAAAAGGTTCCAATACCTCCTTTCACTAAAGCAATCACCACTCAATCATATTCTCCATACAAGTGCTCAAACAAACAACAGCACATGCAGATTAATCATCATACTTCCTTGAAGAACATAAATGTCAAAACCATAAACATATGCTTAAATCTTGGAGATGCAACTCAAGGATTTGAGAAAACAATTCTGCCAAATGAAACAAAAAAAGTGGAGCCATAATAAAAGTCAACGGCAAAGCAAAGTTCAGAAGACTGAAACAACAATAGACTTTTCCATAAAGAATACATGATTTTGTTTTCTCAAATCAAAAGAGAAAATAACAGTGGGAAAATAGTGTCACAAAAGTTATATTTAAATAGAAATCATCAGCATAAGAACAAACATTTCAAGAAGAAAGGACATTTGGGTTGTGACAGGAAAACTGGCATGGCATGACATAATCAGTAGAGTTCAGTTCTTGGTTCGCCAAAATGGATGCATTCATACTTCAAGCGTGTAAAAGAACAAAACAAAATACAAGTTCATCATTTTTGTAATGTCAATTTGAATTGAGTGCTTGAACCTTCCATCACTTAAAAAAAGGAGACCCCAATCTGGCAATACAGATAGGCATTATGAAAAAAGCGTATCCAAGAACAGAAATATGCTTGCAAGTAATTGGTGGAAAAACAATAAGACCAACCTCCAGACTTACGCCGATTGAGGAGACGGTTCCTGCAAAGATATACACCAATATGTGTAAGAAACATGAATGAACTGACATAAGCATCTACATGAAATAAGAAAACAAGCAATGCAAAAACCGTGCAGATAGCACATGACTTTTGGCACAATTAGGTGGAAGCAACAGTATTGCATCGGATGCCATAAAGATAGGTTCAGTCTTTGTACTTTCAGAGCTCAAACAGATGTAACGTTGCATATGGAATAAGCCAATAAGGGATTACAAACATTGGATCCCTCCCTCTGTCTTCTATGTCTACAATATAGTTCCCACGAGAACGCCCTTGACCTACAAGAGGGAACAATGGGTGATGTATGATGTTTTTTTTTTCCTTGCAGCATTTAGGATCTTTGCCTGTCCCTCCCACCCTGCAATCTTATTCTTGCATTCACATTTCCATAAACTATGGTAATGGGCATCTACTGTCCTTTCTCTCCTCCTTTGATGCTTGTACCAGATTTTCATGGTATCCGAGCACCAACCATGTATCATGAGTTATATTCTCCCTTTCTTTCATCAGTTTCCTCTTTGTTCCTCCTCATGATCCCTTCCTTTACTCCATTTTTTATGAATTTTTTTTTCCATAAGAAATATGACTTTCTTTGTTTCTTGCTCTTCCTAATATCTCTCAAATAGCTGCAATCTTACGTCCATCTATCTACTCTTCTTAATTTTACTTCTCTTCTTTGTTTCTTTTTTTCTTCTTTTCCCTTAATTTTCATGTGCCTCACACCAGAACCTATGGCTGATGTTTGTAGCATATGGCAGTGATCACTGGTGTTCCAACCTCTACCTATTTTACTCTTTTGGAATTTCTAATATCAATTTGCATTTCTTCATCGTTTTAATTCTTTCCTACAATGTGTCAACCATAAGATCAACCTTCAAGTTTCAGTAGTAACTTGCTTTTTGCCACAACACCTAATGTCATGATTTAGAGATGGACCACCTCAAGAATGTACGGCACGTAGACATGGCCAGTTCAGAACAGTCTTGGAGGTTCAACCAGAATCGGTCCTAGAATCGGAACCAAAGATCTTTCAGTTCGGTTATGATTCTTGATATTTGGAAAATTAGCCCGAAATCGACCGTTTCAAACTGCCACTAACTATGGTTTATATATTTTTTCAACACCAATTAACACAAACTAACCGATAGCTCAACGGTAGAGAGATCATACCGTTGAGGTTGGTGGGGAATTCGACTTCTAGATGTTGAAATTCACAGGGAAGCGCAATGTATGATAAAAAAAAATATGAAGGAAAAAAGGTGGAGATTGCAGAAGGGGACAAACCCTCCAATGGAGGCCCCTCCTCTCTTTCTCTCTCTTAATATGATTCCTTAAATCTAATACAAACCGTCCAATCCTTATATAGTGGATTGTTACACATAAAATGACCAAACTGCTTTCAGAAATAAGAACTATTACAAAAATACCTAAAATCTACAGAATTACTACAAATACTAAATTATCATATTCTTCACACCCCCTCACCCCCTCAAGTTGAGAGTGAGATACTTTGAACTCCAAACTTACAAAACCAACTAGGTAAATATTTCAACTCTCACTGTGAACAAAAAATGAGTCACTTCCAGCAAACGGTCTTGTTCCACCACATGTGCGGCCACAAACTTTCTAAACCTGCTGGTTTCTTCTCTTTGTGTTGTGATTGGGCAGCAATACTACTATCAACTTATGGCAACACTGCCATAGTAAACTTGAAAGAAGATGGACTTGGGTAAGTTGGTTGTTCTTGATGCAGTCGTCCCTATCTCACTTTCTTCTTTTCAATCATCAGAAGATAGAATTGGACCACCTCTCTCTCTTTCTTCTTTTCAATCACGAAAACAATAGATGGAATTTGAAGGCCTCTCTCACTTTCTTCTTCAGCCTTTTTGGTTGCACACCACTTTTTTTAACCTCCTAGCTATCCACTTTTTAGCAACCTTCCTTGTTGTAACACTTTTCCAACAACCTTCATGGTTAACACTTTTCGGTAACCTTCATGGTTGTAACATTCTTTCACTCAACCGACATGATTGTTCACTTCAGCAGCCTTCATGGTTGCAAACTTTCAGCAACTTTACTGGCTGCAAAATCACTTCAGTAGTCCTCTTAACTACAAACTTCAACAACCTTAATGGTTGCAATAATCTTTAATCTACATGATTGTTCATCTTTCAGCAGCCCTACAAGCTGCAACTTCTAGCAACCTCACTGGTTGCAAAGTCACTTCATTGAAGCATTTCAGCCCACATAATCTTTGCTTTATTAATATCAAACTTCCTTGCTTTTACAAATCTCAATATCATATGATAATCATCGTGCTTTGCAAGAAGCAACTCTTCCATAATCAAGGTTTATTGGAACGTATCCATGGCCTGCAGCTCCTCGACATCTCAGATATCTTTAATAGAGATGACTTGACTATCCCTCTATTTCTTCTACCACTTTTCTTCCCAAAGGAATGTTTGAATTTGGTAGATGCATTAATTGCTTTCTTCTTCAGCGCACCAATTCTCGTCCTCCTTTCATCTTCTTAATTTTCAAAGTCTGATTTTCTTTCTCTTCTCTTCTCATGAAGAGAGGATCCTTCAAGGCCTTTAGTAATAGGCATCTCTTGTGGAAATACTTTGTGAATCATAAACTAAGGAAGACATTTTCCTTGTTTCATAATCATTCATCTTGAGCTCTTTTGAGAAGCCACATTGAACACCAAAATTCTTTTTTGCAAACTTATGGATGCTCCTTCATATGAAATATGTTTGTCTACACATTCCATTGACAAATCCATCTCATTTGAAGAATTGAGCTCCTGATGACCCATTTTAGAATTGTCGTGTTCTATAACAAACCCCACTACAAAACTTTTATTTTCAAATGGTAAAGCTTCTCCAACTGATGTGCTAGTGAGTCTATCACCTAACAGGACATGTCTGCCAATTGTTTCCCTGGTATGCCCAAGGTGTGGTCTTTTCATTATTTTTTACAGCACTTCCTTACGCCTCTTTGCTTTTTCTACCAACCTTATCCTACAACAGCCCTTCCTTTTTCAGCACATTACACAAAATATAGAATGGATGGGCCCATTGGGCAACCAACTACCTTCCTTTTTATCTTTCCTTTCACGGCAACCACTTTCTTTATGTGGACGATGGGAAGCAGTTAACACTTTTTTTCCTAAAATTGTGGGGATAATCCCTTCTTTTTCTGGATCATCCTTATTGATTTCCTTCTTTTTTATCTCTTCTTTGGTTATCTTTTCCACAAAATCAGGACAGTAATCTTCCATAACTACTTTTGTTTGCTTTCTCATAAAATCAAGAAAGTGATTTGCAACTTACTTTTCCAGCATTTATTATTCAAAAAACTGAAATTACCTTTTTCCAAAATATCAAATCTTCCTTTCCAAATTTTTGTGTAACCCCTTTTGGAAAATCTGAAAAAGATGGGCCAACGTTGAATTCCTCCTCTCCCATCATCACATTTGCGGCAATGTCACTTGATGCATCAAGGGAGGATCATCCCTTAGATTGCTTAACAAGCTCAACTATCTTCATAATTGTCACCTCTGTCAAAGGCTTCTTGTTCTTTGTTTTATACAACATCGTCTTCACCCTTAAAAAAGTTGTGGAGTTCCATTTGAATCATTTTCCCACCAGCAACAGGATCAAATTGGCATCAATAGAAGCTTCCATCAAAGCCACGAATCATTTCAGTGTTCTTTTGGTGCCCAAAAGCCACGATGCACTTGGAACCTTCTGGCAAGTGAAACTGAGCAAACAAGATTATCATTTGTTTTGGGAGCAGGCATACTGTCCTGCGCTTATGCATCTTAATTAACTTTAATGCCAAAGACATGAATTGTTCTCTTGTCACTATACACCGTAAGTCATTTCCCAGTGGAAGAAAATGTGATTATATCTCTACAGAAATCTCTGTAATCAATAAGTAGTTCTTCTTCCAGCCACTGCTCGCATCAATCTTATGGCTCTGATACCATGTTGAAATTCATAGGAAAGCACAGCATGTGATCAAACATTAAAAAAAAAATTAAGAAAAAATATGAAGTAAAAAAAGTGGAGATCTGAGAAGGGGACATGCCCTCCAATGGAGACCCCCTCTCTTTCTTCCTCTCTTAATATGATTCCTTAAACCTAATACAAATCGTTCAATCCTTATATAGTGGATTGTTAAATATAAAATGATCAAACTGCTCTTAGTAATAAGAACTATTACAATAATACCTAAAATCTACAGAATTACTAGAAATGCTAAGTTATCATATTCTTCACACTAGAAGGTACATTTGCCCTTTTAAAAGAAAGATTTTGAAACCGGCGATTGAGACATATCTAACGGTAGGACAAGAGACCGAGAAGAATGGATTTGTAAAGACAAATAACATCCATACATTTCATGCGAAAGGAAGGGAATCCTTTATGTGAATAGCCGCTATTTTCTAGCAACATGACATGATTAGTAAGAGAGATGAAAAATTCATGATGTATTGTCACATGCCTACCAGCATGGACTTTTCGTCCACCATTTATGAGGAAAACTGAAATGTTTATTTCACCTAAGATGAGAAAATAACTTTCGCATCATCATTTTGTCATCTCATAAAGTCAAACATACATGGGGATAGGAAATCAAATACAGCACATCACGACTGGCATCATAAAAGGAGTGTGTTGTGGATTCAACTTTAGTCTCTATTAATTTTTAAACGAGCTACTTTTGTTGTTGTGTTCGGAATTGAACTAGAGAACATCTAACCCAGAAAAGGCGGGGAAGAAAACTTTCAGAGAGTTATATGAAAAAGACAATAAAGCATGAATATCCCTAGGGGTAAAGGAATGGTAGGGGTAGGACTTAGCTGGCTAGCAGCCATTAGGGAAATCTGGCTTTAACTTTAACTTTTGTAGGTGTTTGGTCTGGGCATAACGTGGAGTCTAATATAGTCACTAAGAGCAAGGATCCCTGCCTAAGGGAGTTAGGCCATATGGTTCCAATCAGACCCCTCACAAAAGGGAGGTTTTCTCACAGTTATAAATTTACTAAAAATACTCATAATGCATAACATCATCTAAACAATGAAACATCTTCAACATCTTGCTTTAGATGTTATCTTGCTGTAGAAATTAGTAGAAAGTCAAAATAAACAACCACAAGCAATGACGTTCTTTTCTCGTAATCTATGGAAGATTTTTAAATAGAAAAAAGCAAAAGCTATAAAGGATCATAATCACGATGAAAACATAGATGAACCAAAGAAAAGTGTGTTGGCCATTTTTATTGCATGATAGATTATGCCCATGAAATTAGTAGTGACTTCAGTGCCCATGCCAGGTTTTGTACACCAAAGTGTATATAAGACAAAGGACAAAACATAATAATGCAACATGAAAATATGACATGCATGATAGGCCAAAGTATCTAAACGACCACGTGCAAGAGGATGAAAACTTAAGCAATTGCATACTTGTTAAAATGTAATAGGGTTGGGCCAATAGGTCATGTTGAACACAATGCCTAGGCCAGTAGGACTAGGACCAGGCTCCAACTTTAACGGCTAGTTGGATAGCTGTTGGAGACTCCAACGGCTATCCAACTAGCCGTTAAAGCTCCTCACTCTTGTATATAATGTTGAATATGCTTCTCAGCAAAGATATGTGTGAAAAGCAATTTTGTAAATCCTCTCTCTTGAGAGGTTCATTCAATTTCAATAAAATGAATTCAAAAACTTTAACCAATTTCTAACATGGTATCAGAGCTTGTTAGAGCCGCTGTGAGCCACCACTAGTGTTGTAGACCCGTTGGTGGCGTCTGCCTGGGAGGTAATGGTGGCGGTGAGGGTAGTAGTGGATGTAGGGTTCTGATGGGTGAAGGCGAGTCTGAGTCGGGGAAGTGATTCGATGGTGGATCAATCATGACTATGCGACGATGGGTGATCGGCAACGACAAGGAATGTAGGTGGATGCGGTGGTGATTGGCTCTCGACGGTGGTGAGCTATGATGTTGGTGGTGAATTGAAGGCCACGAGATGATAGAGGCTCAGGGGTGGTTTTCGGCATTCAAGGGGGCAATAGGGAGATAGTGATGATGTAGGTAGAGGGCATGAGATTGGATACTCTAGGTTGTGAACCAAGGGTTTATGGGGGGTTTATGATGAAGGTGTTGACAGCAGCATAGCGGAATAGCCATGACCGAGATAAACGAGGCTAGCTGCCCGATGAGCTCTGCATGAAATGTCTTCTTATCGGCATGCCTAAAGTAGTAGAAGAGGCCCTTCCAAATCCACTTCATCTCCTCCTCCGATATGTCCTGCGATCGAAGTCACGATTGCAGGCTTCCGATGCCTGCTTCGCTCATCGCACGACGCCAATCGCTTCGCAAATGATGCCCTCGGACTCTCATGATCGACGCCAACGTCCTCTATGGCGACTCCACTAGGAGAGAATAATGATTTCTTTCCCCCACCCTTTCTTTTCCTTCGGATGTTGGTCGTGGAAAGAGGTGGAAGGAGGTGGCGATGGATGAGTTCAGTAATTTTGGTGGTTAAAAGGCAGTGAAACAGAGGCATATCGTATCAATTGGTAATTGTTGAAGAAATCTAATATACCGAAACATCACAAAAAATGCGACAAATATAATCGAGCTTGAAATCATAACCCTTCCCTCCACATGGAGTCGGCGGCTGCACTCTTTATTTCTCTTTCTCTTAGAAAGCCTTAATAATCAAGATTACACTAATATAGACTTTGTAACTTAAAAGACCATTCTATCCCTACTTAACAATATAAACATTACAACTTAAAGGACACTTTGCTGGTATCCCTCATGTGGATACAGATTTGACGCAGTGGATCATGGATCTGGCTCGTCTCTTTAACACGCCCCTCAAGTTGGGTTTTGAATGCTCATGATTTCCAACTTTTCCAATGCTTTCTTATTCCAGTTAGTTGTAACATGCTTTGTGAGAATATCAGCCAATTGTTGTTTTGAACGTACATAGATAAGATCAAATATTCCAGATGTTAATGAAGTGACAATCCACTTCAATGTGTTTGGTACGCTCATGATACACGAAATTAGAGGCAAACTGCAGGGCAACCATGCTATCTGTATAAAATCTAATTGGAGGAGTTACCTTGAAACCAATTTCAGTCATAAGAGACAACACCCATAAACCTTCACACATTCCTAAAACAATTGCTCTATATTCGACCTCTATACTAGATCTAGCAACCACTGATTGTTTCTTACTTTTTCAAGGAACCGGATTACCTCCCACAGATATAATATATCCTCATGTTGATCTTCTATCATGAGTAAAACATGCCCAATCAGCAATTGAATAGATTTAAATTCCCAGAAAACTATTATGTGAATATAGTAAACCATATGTAATAGACGATTTCAAGTATCTAATAACATGGAAAATTGAGTTCATATGATGTCGTGTGGGAGTGCATCCATCTGCTCACATAGCTCACAGCAAAACTAATATTTGGTCGAGTAATAGTGAGGTATATTAGTTTCCCTATTATTCTTTGATATTTACCCCATCTTCGTAAGGCTCATCAGTGGTCCCAAGTAATTCCTTGTTAGATTCAATTGGGATGTTACATATCTGACAATCTTCCATCTTGATTTCCTTTAACAAGTACAAGATTTTCTTTCTTTGACATAGAAAGAAACAATTATCCTTTCGAATAATTTCAATTCTAAGAAAATAATACAATTTTTCAAGATCTTTCAAATCAAACAAGCACTTACGTTTCTTCTTTAGAGAGATGATTCCCCAACATCATCAACATATACAACCAATAAAATTGTTTTCTTACCATGCTTTATAAATAAAGTGTGGTCACTCACACTTCTTTTAAATCCCAAGCCAAGAATTTCTTCACTAAATTTTTCAAACCATGCTGTAGGAGATTGCTTTAACCTGTAAAGAGACTTCTTCAATTTGTATACCTTATTTACTGAAACTTCTTTATTGTAGCCTGGTGGCATGTCCATATAAATATCCTCTGACAGATCACCCTGAAGGAAAGCATTCTTAACATCAAGTTGTCATAACTCCCACTTCTGATTCACAACCATACTTAGAAGAATTCGTATGGCATTCATCTTAGCCATCAAGGTAAACATCTCATTATAGTCAATTCCATATGATTTACTATAACCTTTAGCCACTAGCCTTGCTTTGTATCGCTCTATAATCCATCTGCATTGAATTTTATAGTGTACACCCACTTACAGCCCACTGTTTTTCTTTTTGAAGGAAGATCTGAAATTATTCATGTTTGATTATGCTCTAAAGCTGTGATTTCCTCATTCATAGTTGCACGCCATGTGTGACTCTTATTAGCTTCCTCAAAACTTTTGGAAATCTGTGTATTTTCTGCATTCATCACAAATAATCGATATTATTTTAGAAAATTAGAGTATGATATCATCCCATGTGGGTACATGACAGTCTCACGTCTCACGTCTTCCCTTTCTTAAAGGGATAGGTAAATCATCATATAAAGTAGAATTAATAGGAGTTGCCTCAGAAGGAAGAGGAATTGTTTCAGGGTGAGGATCTTGATTTAGGGTAGCATTAAGATTCTGCATAACAACTCTTCTTTCTCCTCTATAGTAGGTCTTCCATTCACCTTTTTCTGGGGTTCTAGTTTTTTGCATTTCCATCTCACTTTCTGAGCATACTTCTGAAGGTGTTATTGTTAGTACTGTGGAAGGCATATCTGTGGCTAATTAGTCATCCTTATTCTCATAGAATGAAATTTCTTCATAGAACGATACATCAATAGTAACATAGCATCTCCGCTTAACTGGGTCATAATATTTATACCCTTTTTGTGTAGATGAATATCCCAAAAATATATATTTGATAGCTCTGTCATCAAGTTTATCTCTATGAATCTTATGAACATGTCCAAAGCAAGTACATCCAAATATTCTCAAACGACTTTGGTTAGGACACGATAAATGGAAGGGAGAATTTTCATTAAGAACTACACTAGTCGTGCGATTTATAAGATACACAGTTGCTAATGTGGTTTCTCCCTAATAGATTTTAGGAAGATTATAACCAATCAGTAAAGTTTAGCCACCTCCAATATATGTCTATTCTTCCTTTTAGAGAGCTCGTTCTGTTGTGGAGAATAAGAACATCAAGTTTGGTGTAGTATGGCCTTACTTAGAAAGTATGAATGAAGAGAATTACTCGTATACTCTCCTCCATTATCACTTATAACAATTTTGATAGAATGTTGAAACTGATTCTTAATAAATTCATAGTATGAGGGCAAAACATTCACAACGATGTAATAGAACATAGACCCCAAATAACTGAATGAACAATTTCAAAGGGTTTAAGAGATTTAATTTCATTCAATGGGAAGGAAACACGATGATATTTATCTCTTTTACAAGTATCACATCTCATAATAAAGTCATTATAATCTCTAAATTCAAGTAACAAAAATCTAATCTTAGAAAGCGGGAAGTGTCCCAATCGTTGATGCCAAAATAACAATTTTGTTTTCTGTTTTTCAGCAAGTAAAGTGGTTCCTTCTGTTACTGTATATGGCTCCACGTAGAAGTATAATCCCCTCTTCATGCTACCCTGACCATAGATTCTCCCCGTCTTCAGTTCCTGAAAATCAAAGTAAATAGAATCAAACGTCACTTTACATTGTAATGCTTTGGTTAAAACCTAAATTAAAAGTAAATTCACTAATAGGTTAAGGACATAAAGAATGTTTTTAAGAAGTCCAAGAGATGTAATAATACTCCCTTTCCCGACAATGGGAGTATTTGACCCATCAGCCATCTTAATACAAATGCCTTCCTGAATCAAGTGATAATCCTTAAAGTACTCTCTGTTTCCCACCATGTGGTCTGTAGCCCCAGAGTCAATAACCCAAACTCGTGTATTAGAAGTGAAAGATTTATCCTGGGCCATAAACGAAAAAGGATAAGCCATGGTGGCTTGTGGATTTGCAGTAGTGGACATAGATGCTCTATGGGAATCTGCAAGTCTTGATTCCAGTTCTTTTATCTTCCTCTTCATCTCAACTAAAGAATTCATACATGTCTCCATTGCATTCTTTTCATTTTAGTCACTCACATAGCCTTAGATTGCTGATTTTGACTATAATTCGATCGACCAATCAGCTGCCAACATGTTTCTCTAGTATGTATGGTTTTCCCATAGTGAGTGCACGAGAGCTTGTCTTTCTCATCTCAAGGATGTTGTGTTCTACCTCTTCCTCTTCCATTGTAGCATTCTCTTCCACCTCTAAATCCATAGGTAGGCTAAGAATTCTTTCCAACAAAAGCCATTGTTTTTGCATTGGTACTTTTCTCTTTTTTTCTCAAGGTATCGCATGTCTTCTTCTCTCAAAAGTAGTGTGTAAATTGTGTCATGTGAGAGAAGTTCTTCCCTAACTAGGATGTTGTTCTTTACAGCCTCAAAGAACCACTTTTCTTAATTCATGATTTCTCTCTTTCATACAGTTTTGACATTTCGTTTTTAAATAAAAAATCAGTTCAACCCTTGAAGCTCTGCATAATATTCACTAGTATAGACTTTATAACTTGAAAGATCATTCTACCCCTACTTAACAATATAAACATTACAACTTAAAGGACACTTTGCTGGTATCCCTCATGTGGATATAGATTTTACGTAGTGGATCATGGATCTAGCCCGTCTCTTCAATAGTAATGAGTCGTGCAGTAGACTTGTTGAGGCCGAAAGAAATGTGGTGGCTCGGATTGGGTGGCAACCGAAAAGTGTGGTCATGCACAACACGATGACGGGTGCTAGGATGTTGGCAATAGTGGTTTGATAGCGGTGAATGGAGTCAGTCAGTGGATATCATAGAGAGAGAGAAAGAGAGGAATGGCCAAGGAGAAAGGGGAGGCGGCAACGGGCAATGGTTTTAGTAGTCATACGACGATGTTGGCAATTCATAGCAGAGGAGAAGGTCTCGATAATGGGGCTCGATTGATAAGGCGACACTTAGTGGTGGACTTGGCAGTATTTGGAGATAGCGAGCAGTGGTCGATGGTTGACCGATGGTGGTGGTGGTCGGTGAGGTGCCTTATGGTCTTTTGGGGCATACAGATGTTGAGAGGGAGAGAGATGGGGCTCTCCATGTTCAGAAAAGAGAGAGAGAGAGAGAGATGGGGGTTCTGCACTCAAGCAACTAGAAAAGAGAAAGAGGGGACGTGTTTATATCCAGTTGGGTCATGGATACAATCCTAGATCCAGACCCATTCTGTGTTAGATATGAGATTTTTGTTGGACCTGCGATTTGGGCATATGATCTTCTGGTGGATTTTAAAATTTTGAACTTGGCCTATGTATGGATCCGTTTTGATCTTGTTTGGCTCTTCTTTCAACATTGAAACAAAAGCAAAATAAGTGTGCTCTTTCCAACTTGTTTATTTTTAACATTTGTTGGATCAACTGTTTGGTCTCTTTTACAAGACAACATGGTTTGTTTGTTGTTTGTTAGACAATAAGTTGCATTCTTGTATGATTAAGATATCCGTGTTATGGCTATATGTCACTTATGTTGGCTTTTTGTTGAAGATCTTTGTGTTAAGGTGCTTCATGTTGTTGGCTATTGGTTGGAGATCAGTCAATGTTTGAAAATGCGCTTATTGTTATATGATATTTTGTGATCTTGATAACTTTAAAGTTGCATTTTCATGTGATTAATATCTTTGATTGTGGCTATATGTTACATTTGTCAGCTTTTTGTTAAAGACCTTTGTGATAAGATGTCTAATGTTGTTGGCTATTGGTTAGAGATGAGTCAATGTTGAAGATGCACTTATTGTTATCTTGATAACCTTATGATTAATATCTCTGATTGTGGCTATATGTCACATTTGTTAGCTTTTTGTTGAAGACCTTTGTGATAAGGTGTTTAATGTTGTTGGCTATTGGTTGAAGATGAGTCAATATTGAAGATGCACTTATTGTTATCTTGATAACCTTGTGCTTGATACAAGTATTTGAAAATAATGCATAAAAAGAGTTTTGATTATTCATTTGGTATATTTTGAGCATTTTGTGTGAGTGATAAGGATTGCATTCAAAGAATCCTTGTTTTTTGAGACAAATTTTTTATGTTGAAAAGATTCTTGAAATTTTTTAAGTTAATTATAAATCTTTTCATATATATTTAAATTTTATTTTGATCATCTTGGTGGATTCTCTTATCCTTGGAATCATAGAATCACATTTGAGATTGTGAGTTATTTAAGGGCCTGACATTTGACTGTTTTGGATATTTTAGGTTTAGCCTTAAAGCTCGGGTTTGAGAAAGCTTGTTTGGGTTTGAGTTTGTCCTTAAAACTCATGTTTGAGCTTAGCCTTAAAGCTTGTTTGGTATACCATGGCCTTTTTTGTAATATCATGAGTTTGTGGAGATTCATGAACTTATTTGTTATATTTGATAATCTTACTTAGATGATCAATGTTTTTCATTAAAAACCTTCTTTGATAAACATAGGTTTTCAAGTTTGTAGTTATGGGATCTTAATACTTTCATTGGAGATTAATTCTATGAGTTTTGTTGTAGGTATGTCTCAAAGTAGATCACAAGGATGAGTTTGAATGCATGCAGACACATAGAAAAGCATTGAACAAAAACCAGGCCAACGCTTCGGAAAAGATTTCTACCGTTGAACATTCTCCTTTTGTAATACACAGTGCGGTTATCACCTATGAAGGATTAAAACAAACTTTTAGTATACACACCATAAGTTTGAGGAGGGGTGTTAAAATGTAATAGGGTTGGGCCAATAGAACAAGTCTTGTTGAATGTAATGACCAAGCTCCAGCTTCAATGGCTAGTTGGACAATTGTTGGAAACTCCAATGGCTAAGCTCCTCACTCTTCTATAAAATGTTGAATATGCTTCTCAACAAAGATGTGTATGAAAAACAATTTTGTAAATCCTCTCTTGAGAGGTTCATTCAATTTCAATAAAATGAATTCAAGAATTTTTACCTAATTTCTAACACACGTTTGGTTAAGGTGTTAGCCACTAAACAAGATAGAACTATGAAATGAAAGCACCAAGGGCAAGACGTGAGTTGTTGCATGAGTACATGCTTTCTAAGGTGTTCTATGGAGTTCCTGCTAACATGTTAGAACTTACATGCAATTTATCGGTCAAACAGTGCTTCTCAAATGATCTAAGGGCTCTAAGTTATATCTTCAAATTTATAGTCAACCAGGTATTCTTTTCTTTCCAGGGTCCATTTCCTTGAGGCAAAATATTATCTTGTGAATCTCATTTTGACTTGTTGAATAGCACTGGGTTTACCCTTAATCCTTATTATAATCAGCATGAGACCAATACAAGATCCTTCGTATGGTTCTATATCAGGCAGAATAATACTTAGCAGCTGTTTTCTGAAAGCCTCCTCTATTCATATGGATATTGCATGAAAGTAAGACATTAGACACAACAGAAAAGCGAATGAGATTAACAATATTGTAATAAAAAGGATGCACAGTAAACATGAGAAAGAGAATTGTGTGCTTAGCATATCAAAATTAGCCAGACAAACACATCATTCTAGATGAATTTCCCAAGCACATGGTGCTGGTCATTTTTGTTTGAGTGGGACTGCCCTAAATGCTTTTACATCTTGTATTTCATTTACTCTTCTTTTGACAAGCGGGTGACATCAGTCTTCCGTTTTAGTCATCGATGCATAGAGATGAACGAAATAGCAGAACCAAATGGGTAGAAGATACGATTTGACAAAAGGCTCAGACAGAAGCATCCGGGTGACACTAGATCCTACTAAGGTCACCAAATTTTCAAGAGTAAGAAGCATTTGAGAGTAATATTTAAAGAGAGAAACTAACAGCAGGTGTTCGATCTTAGCATTTAGAGAGCACAAGAGGAAACATAATGAGAAGAGATAGAAGATACAAGTATTATAACCTGTGCTTCTAATTAACCACATCAAATAACGTTTACTACCCAAAATGGTATACGTTGGCACAAAAGAGAAAGCTTCTCAAAAGGGAACTTTACAACTCTTCTAACACGAAAAGTTGGATCTCGTGACGTTTGCAAGAATCCGCAAGTAATAAGGGAGCTAATACTTCCAAGGATTAGTTGGACCCAGGAGAAATAATCATACAACATCCGCATGCAACCCACTAAAACCCATCCTTTTAGCATCTCAATACTGCACTAAAAACTTCAATGCCCAAAGTCAGAACTCTCGCCTTAATAAGAATTCCCAAAAGCAACCGAAAAAGCCAAGGACTGATAAGAGACGAAATCCGCCTTCAGATTCAACCAATGAATTCGCGTCTAGTTGCACAGGGGACAAGAAGAAAGATCTCAGAGTGAAACTGAAGAAAGCGGTACCTGGGAGGAGGGGTGTATCGCTTGATGGAGGGATCAGAGGAAGCATTTTCAAGCATCTTCCCGAAACAAAAATTGGGTGCTCTTCGAAACTCGCCAAACACGATGGAGATGGGAAATTACGACTCGCCAACAACGATTTGAAGGGCGAGCACCCCTCCCCCTCCTCCCCTCCTCCCTTCCTCCTCTTATCAGTCTCTGCCTAGTATTTGTCACTTCCCCGATAGACCCCACATTCTCTCTCTCTCTCTCTCTCTCTCTCGCTGTTTTGAAGCCTGTAAATATCAAATCAAAGAAAATTCGCCGCATGTAGGATGTAAAGCCGCGTTTACGGTGCGTTTGCGTATATGTAAAATACAGAGAAATTAGTTCATACATACACTCATCTATCCTCTAATCTTTTTAAGGATTTGAATGGTTCCATCTTGAACATCAATGGCTAACATCTTTTAAGTTAAAAATAAATAATATGCAAATCAAACAAACAATCGCATTGAATATATATATATATGACTAATTGGATCATGCACACATACACTTATTTACTCGTAGGCATACGTTAGTTTTGGGTGGTATGAGTTAAAGATGTTAAAATAGGCCTGACTCGAAAGTCGGTCCCGCTTAACTTTGAAAAACAATAGGTGCCGACAATAAAACTTTAACTCATATTTGAAGCAGGGCTAAATAGCTTGACCCATAAGAACCTTCAGGGCCAACGAGAGCCGGACCAACCTGCTGAGCTATAGGCTCATTGGATATTAGATCGGATCTAATAAGAACTAATTCAAATCCACCTACAAGGTTTTAAGCTTCAACAAGCCATATACAAATACGCATGTAATAAAAACTATTATACATATATACACATAAATGTAATATATATACACATGTAATAAAAAAAATATACATATATATATATATATGTAATTGAAAAACTATACATATATATTATATATACTATGTATATGTAATAAAAAATATACCTCTATATATGTAGTATAGTATATATACATGTAAATATGTAATTAAAAAACTATATATATACATGAGGGGGGCATGACTCATATTAACATCTCTAGTATGAGTGTAATAAAAATATCTTTTATATTTTCTAAAATATCTTATAAATTTTGAAATTCCACTCTTACTACCCAAAAGCATAAGTGAGCACGAGTGAGTACATGTCAATGTGGGCAGGATCCATATATATATATATAAGAACCATCTTCAAACAAATCCATGTTATTTATCTTAAAAGATTAGTAATTGATATTTAAAAATGAGAAGGTAAAAATACACTTTACTTTTTTAACTATACATTTTTGTTTTTTAAATCGAAGGGTTAGATTTTTTTATATGCTAGTATGTATAGCAAATTCTCTCTCTATATATATATATATGTGTGTGTGTGTGTATGTATATATGCACCCTATTTAGAATATAATTATATACAATTTCTAAAAATTAACTAGTGCGGCAGAAATAGTAGATAGTGCCTTTCTTTCGCGGGTTTGTAGGGATGCCCATGGATCAATGACTTTCAAGATATTTATTCATTAATCAAATCTTATATTAAACTCTGAAAATGACATTGGGGAGCCAAATTCCTGAATGTGCCCAAATATTGACTGTGGTTTGCAATTTCTGACTATCAGCTATTGCGATTCTCTTTGGATTAGGGATGACCATACTGGCCGGGCCGGGCCACATGTCGGGTCAGGTCAGTACCTTAGGTCAGGGTATATATGTATATATACATGTATCTATATATGTGCATGTGTATGTATATATATGTGTGTGAGGGAGAGTATAGTTTTATATGTGTGTATATATATATATATATATATATATATATATATATATATATATATATATATATATATATATATATATATATATATATATGTGTGTGTGTATATTTATATATATATATATATGTGTGTGTGTGTGTGTGTGTGTGTATATTTATATATATACACGTTTACATATATGTATATTATTGTATGTATGTACCTATGTATATACTTCTGACCTTATGGGCTAGCCTGGCCCAGCACGTGTCGGCTCCAGAGCAAGATAGGCAGGACATATGACCCTGCTCTAAAAATGAGCCAGAAATTTCTGGGTTCGCCGTGCACTTTTCCAAGGCCAGAAAGGGCTCTCCCTCTCAGGACCCAGTTGACATCTCTAAAATCGAGTTGTCAGGTACAGCAATGCATCATGCAGCCAGTCCCAACCCTTTAAGATCATCTAGACAGCATACTCCGATACGGTTCATTATGATGATAGATGATGTCTCAAAAATGCATGACTTAGTAGGACCTATCATGATTAGCATGGTTTCTGCTTTTCCTCTTTGACTGATGCAATGAGAGGTCGAAGCTTGATGCACAACCAAGGGGGTCAAACTCGTGACCTTTAACCGAGTCAACCTCCTAACAAGGTGAGAACATAAAATGACATAACGATCAAAAGAGACTTATGAAAATCAATTTTAGTACCAAAGTATTAATATCAATTAAATATTCAAATAAAAGATTAAACATTTAAAAGCAAATTAATAATTAATATTTAGCTTAAGTTTATCAAAGTAACATTATAATTAAGAAAGCTTATTAAATTGTTTACGAAATATATTTAAAATTAATTTGTAATAATATACTTACTTTACATATTAACTACTAAACACATTTAATTTTGTTTAACCATTTAATGATTAATTTGAATACTAATTTACATTAATAACATTAGGTTAGGAATAAACCAACCAATGTAATAAAGCATAAAAATGATATGCTATATTAATTTATATTAATATATTTAAAATTAACTTGTCCTATTAAAATTAATTTATATACTATTAAATGTTAATTACCAAATATTTATTTTTGTAAAACTGATTTTCATGTAGCTAACATCAACTTAACTTTGATGACTATCAAATCAATAGGCCTTTAACATCAACTCAATCAACTTAAATGTTAATTTCGTGGCCATCAAAATTTAAAATGTGTTCTCATGTCGATGATTACTCAAAGAATTAGAAGTCACTAATGTAAACAAATTTTTTGGGTCGTGGATCGACTTAAAACTTCGTTTGTAAAAAATTGTGCGTGAGCATGCCAACAAGTTTACTCAAACTTGAAAAGTTATTTTCTGACTATTAGGCAATTATCGACAAGTAGATTCTTATCATTGTAGGTCTTCTTAAATCAACGCTCAAGGGTTAATGTAGACGCTTAGGAAGAGTGATTTATGATCCAAGATTTTTCACAACATTTTTCAACCAAAATAACTTTTCCAAAACGAGTATGTTCTTTACTTGGCAAAAAGCAGTTGATGGCTTGTAAAACAAAATCGGTTCTATTTTTCAACAGAAGAGTTTCCTATTTTTTTTGTTATTTTACAGGGATTCAAAGATCTCGAAAATTTTACATAAATAAGACCTAGGTATGATGCTTTATTAAAAAAATTTATTTACATTTTTGGTTCCTTGGATGATCATAATTAAATCTAAGAAGATTCCTAATTGAATGTTATCCTGAAATTGAGAACAATCTCTGTGACTTAAATACATAGGCTCAGTAAAAAAGCTTGCATATCTATACGTAGGATTCATATTTTTACGAAATTAGTCAGGTTGATGGATGTTACTTTCCTACGAAACCATTTTCACAATTTTTGGGTGTGCATGGAAGAGATATAAAGGTTTATTAAAGGTCTGTGGCAGTAATTTTAGCACAAACAAATTATGTTTTAGGTTGAGTTTGATTTTTAACGATTTTTTTATTCGGCCTTATTCGTGTCTAAAATTTTCAAAACTTTTACTGGATGTTAACAAAATTTCAGAATATTTCATCCAGATACGGAGGCTAGAAAATTCAAGGATCAGGCGGGGAACCCCCTTCAATTGAAACCCATTGAAAACCTCGCAATTTCCAGTGATTTCTAAGGTCGAGGGGATAAGGATAAACCCACATACCCCATCTCTCTCTCTCTCTCTCTCTCCTTTGCATCAGGACGGTTAGAACCATCCTCTTAGGAAAGTTTCCCCTGCCTCCGTGGAGTTTCAGCCACTTCAACCATCCTCGTTGGAAAGGCGCTCCCTCCCCTCTCCCTCTCTCATGACAGTTTCACCACCCCTTCACAGCACCCGCGAAAGGCCACAAAGAGGGTTTCGTGGCTGTTGGGCAGGGAGCAGCTGTCGGCCCTCCATGCTGACTCTGAATCGGGTCAAATCCGGACCCGGATATTACAGAAACATAAAGCATAACCCTGAGTTTATGGATACGAGCAATTAGGTTAAGGACTTGAGCAGGTTCGGACATGGACATGAAAAGAAAAACCAAATACAACATATCTTCATCAGATATAACCTCACTCGACGTGAGACCGATTCATGGGCGAGGTGTGCTGTCCGCCTCACTTAAATTCCGGAAAGAAAAATTCCAAACTCTCTACAAGGTGCCGCAATTTCTTGAAAAATGAATCGACCACTCACCTGAATTTCGTCCAACTAGACTTCCCTCACTCCACAAAATTTTCCAGGTCCACCACCGTCCTCAATAGTTACAGTATGCAAAGGGGGGGAGGGGAGAGAGAGAGAGAGAGATCCTATAAGACATGTCTGACACACAGGAAAGATAACTCAATCAACTAATATTTTATTGAACAGAAAGCAAAAATAAGGTTAACTGTACAAAGAAATCATATTCCGAAGTCCCCATCAAAGTTTGGAAGCTGGTAAGGCTATCATCTATGCTTGATGGAACTCAATTGGGTGGATGAATCACACAAACATGTTCTCTTGTAGATTATTTAACACCTAACAGAACTGATTGGGGTTCTCACACCAGCTTTCCCATCGAAGAATGAAAAGGTGATCATAGAGGACAAGCATGGGGGTAGCTTCTCCTTGGAAATAATAAGCAAGCTCCAAATTCCTCCTTCATTGCTAAGACCGTCAGCTATAACTCATTCCTTGGTTATACCAATCCGCACCTAGTAGACTTCATGTTCTTGAGTAAGATTGTGTGATTAGAGAACTCTTCAATATCTTTATCTTTTCGAAATTGCTTGACATTTTCGCACATATATCTAAACCAAGAACTGATCATATCATCAAACGGTCCCTGCATAGCAATAACTCCTAGAGAGGCGATTGACTCTGCAAGCAAAAGTTGATATAACTGTCTTCACCATTCTGAAATAAAAGTGCATAAAGAAATAGAGCATACAATCTGCCAACAGAAAATGCAGGATTTTGAGTTTGACACGTCGAGAATGCAGTTTCCTACAGTGAGTACATTTTTGGTGCAACGGCATAAACAATGAAAGAGGTATCAAATAAAAAACCCAAATAATCCATTATTTATGCACAATAAGCCAACTCGCTTGCTCTCTCACCCTCGATATGTGTGTATATGTAAGAGAGAGCGAGAGAGAAGAAAAAAATTGAATTTCATCTAACTCCAAAACTTGCAAGTTATTGTTATTGGTGATTGCAAATGGAGTGCATTATATTGCATTTTATCTATATCTTTGCAAGGGAAGAAGACTTATTTCTACCATTTGTCTTACGATAAAGTTTTCAGACATACCGCAAGGTCTAAAAAACAAGAAGAATATTAGCTACTTCAACTGTTGGACCGTCCATACTTCCAAAGATAATAAGGGACTTGTATAATTAGCTACTCTACCAGATCTTTTATTATGGATTCTTGCATAGCTAATTACAGTCATGCCATTTTCTCTGCCGACTGTTCAATTTAAGAAAAAGGCAAATCCTCGTGGTTAGTATTGGAATAAAGAAAACTCAGTCATAACGTATGAAGCAAAGATACCATAACCGAATTTCATCTTATTCTCCAATATAATAGTCATTACCAGGCTGTTCTCACAGGAAGAATGAGATCCTCTTTTGCATGATTGGCCACGAATGACTCCACCAGAGGGTTCACAAGATCAGGGGCCTCATCCTTCATGGAGAATCAACTAATCAATGGCCAGGGCATAGAAAAAGCCAATACAAGTAATCACTGGAGAGAAATGAACCTGTGGACAATGCCCAACATCAGGGAGCACGATAAAGTCTTCTACTGCCTCAAAATCCTTATATGCTTTTCCAAGGTGAATGGGTTCCCATGGGTCTTTATCTCCCCAAGCAACAAGTACTGGACACTGCATATAGAGAACAAATACATGCACTAAACATAGAAATTGAGAGCATCCAAGTTAATCAATGAAATAGATTTAAGCAGATGGAGCAACAACCTGAACTTGGCTAAGCAATTCTTCAGGTAGAGGACCATCCGAATAACATATGAACTCAAGAAATACTTCAGGTGCACCAGGTTCAAGTCCTGGTAGAAGGATCTTTTCAATGAGTTCATCAGTCACCTTTGACTTGTCATAGTAACACTGCATTTTAAGGGAATCAAAATGAGATTCAGGAGGTTCCTTTACCTTTCTACAATGAAACAAAGTACCACTGATGATAATCTAAAAAGAAAAAGTGTATACCAATGTATTGTGACCATTCTGCAGAAAATCACAAAAATGCATAATTCAACATCATTGCACCTGAACCAAATATGCACTTGGATCTATCTGAATCAAGCTCATCCTTATGGTTATATGATATCACAGGCAAGAAAAGGAATCCTCTGCACTGAAAGATGACCTTAATTTTCTCATGCTTGGTACAGTCAACAAGCTGAAGAAAGAGAAGTCAGGCCAGGAAGGTACAAGATGGGTAAGGGGTAAACTCTTAGGTTTAGGATGTCGATTATGATGGTAAGAGAAGACTCTTGATTAAAAATGTGGAGCATAAAAAATGGAATTGGCAATCAGCAATGGAGGAAAATGATGGAGGAGGCGTGCAGTTCACTTGCCGCTCTTACACTCTTCTCTTTTCTTATTTCAACTCATAGGGTTTAAGCCCAATTAGTTTATTATATAAAGAACTCAACACGACCGAATTACCCCTAATAAGTGACTTGAATATAAAGATACCTTTAAATTCAACTACAACAAACCAAACTATTCTAACATAATAACTTGGTACAAAAAAAAACTCTATGCATTTTCTTCTAACACTCTCCCTCAAGTTGAGAGGAAAATATTGAGGACTCTCAACTTGCTGAGTATACGATGTGGAACTCCTTTTGATACTGCCGGTTAACTGAACTTTTCCATTGGTAACTTTTTCACAAATAAAGTGACAATCAATTTCTATGTGTTTCGTTCTCTCATGTTGGACTGGATTTGAATCAATTTGAATATCTAATTTACTATCACTAAATAGTATTTCGAACGTGGAGTTCTCCCAATAATGATTCTAGCCATAAACCTTCACACATTCCTTGTGCCATTATTCTTTATTCAGCTTGAGCACTAGACTTTGCAATCACATTTTGTTTCTTACTCTTTCATGACACCACATTACCTCCAACTCGTTTAATTAAGCAAATGTGGACTTCTGATCTTCTTTAGAGCTTTTCCAATCTTTCAACAACAACAACAACTAAGCCTTTTCCCATACTAGACGGGGTCGGCTACATGGATTCTTTGTTTCCACAGATTCCTATCGTGTGCCATGTTAGAAGTTAACTCCCAATAAGCTAGATCATTCTTTATTGTTTCTTTCCAATACTTTTGTGGTCGTCCTCTACCTCTTTTAATACTTTCCAAATTTAGTTTTTCTAACCTTCTTACAGGTTCTTCTTTTGATCTTCTTTCTATATGTCCAAACCATCTTAAACGATGTTCTCTCATTTTATCCTCTATTGGTGCCACTCCTAATTTGTTTCTAATAACCTCATTATGTATACGGTCTTTTCTTGTATGACCACACATCCATCTCAACATCTTCATTTCTGTCACAGACATCTTTTGTACATGTTGATGATTAACTGCCCAACACTCAGAACCATAAAACATGGCAGGCCTAATTGCTGCTCTATAATATTTACCTTTTAACTTTAATGGTATCTTCTTATCACAAAGAATACCTGATGCTCCTCTCCATTTTAACCAACCAGCATTAATTCTATGTATAACATCTCCATCAATTCTTCCATCACTCTGAAAAATTGACCCTAGGTATTTAAAACTTTCCTTTTGAGGAATGCAATGTGTGTCAATTTTAATTTCCATGTCCTCTGAAGTAACCAAATGATCAAACTTACATTCCATATATTCTGTCTTTGTTCTACTAAGTCAGAGGCCTTTGCTTTCTAATGTTTCTCTCCATAGTTCCAATTTTCTATTAACTTTTTCCTTAGACTCCTCCACTAATACAATGTCATCTGTAAATAACATACACCAAGGTACTTCACCTTGAATATGTTTTGTTAACTCATCCATCATCATTATAAATAAGTATGGACTTAAAGTTGATCCTTGATGTAACCCAATATTAACTTCAAAGAAGTCTGTCATTCCTTTATGAGTCCTCACACATATTTTTGCACCATCGTACATGTCTCTTATAAGGTTAATATATGTCAAAGGGATACCTCTTTTTTCCAAAGTTCTCCAAAGAACCTCCCTCGGTATCCTATCATAAGCTTTTTCTAGATCAATAAATATCATGTGAAGGTCTTTCTTTTTTGCTCTAAAATGTTCCATAAGACGTCTCAAAAGGTGAATCACTTCAATAGTAGATCTGCCTGGCATGAATCCAAATTGGTTCTCTGTTGTACTTGATACTTGTCTTAACCTACATTCGATAATTCTTTCCCATAATTTCATAGTATGACTCATTAACTTGATACCTCGATAATTCGCACAATTTTGAATGTCTCCCTTGTTCTTATATATGGGTATAAGTGTACTTGCTCTCCATTCCTCGGGCATCTTTTGGTTTTTCCATATTTCATTAAATAGTCTTGTGAGCTAAGTGATTCCTATTTCTCCTAGTATTTTCCAAACTTCTATAGGAATATTGTCTAGTCCTATCGATTTACCACCCTTCATATGTTTAAGAGCCTCTTTGACTTCATTCTTTTGAATACGTCGGTAGAAATTATGGTTTATATACTTTTCTGACTTAGTTAAATCTCCTAAACTAATACTAACATCTTTATTTTCATTAAAAAGATTATAAAAATAGTTTTTCCATCTCTTTCTTATATCATCATTTGCCACTAGAATTTTTTCATCCTCGTCTTTTATGCATCTAACATAATTAAGATCTTTCACCCTCTTTTGAGTTGAGTTTTTTATATAAGTCCTCCCAAATCTTAGCTTTTGCTTCACTAACGGCCTTTTTCGCTTCCTTCTTTGCTTTCTTATAAGCTTCTAAAGTTTCACTAGTTTTCTTAGCATAATGTAATTTGTAACATGCCCTCTTTGCCTTGATTTTATTTTGTACTACTTCACTCCACCACCAAGCTTCTTTTTGTGCCGGTACACCTCCCTTAGATACCCCTAACACATCTTTCACCACTTTCCTAATATGTATAGCCATATTGTTCCACATATCACAGGGTGTGCCAACATAATTCCAAACATCTCCTTGAAGGACTTTCTGTTTAAATATATCTTTTTTCTCGCTTTTGAGGTTCCACCGCTTAGTCCGAATAACTCGATGCACTCTTTTCTTCTTTGTCCATTTTTTTATTTATAAATCCATAACTAAAAGTCGATGTTGGGTGGTTAAGCTTTCTCCTGGAATTACCTTACAATCTTTACAACACGCTCTATCTTTTTTTCTACAAATAAAGTAATCAATTTGTGTTTGTGATAAGCCACTCTTATAAGTAATTAAATGTTCATCTCATTTTTTGAAGATTGTATTGACTATAAAGATATCAAATGCCATAGCAAAATTTAAAATCTCCCTACCTTCCTCGTTTATATCCCCAAAACCAAAGTTTCTATGAATCCCTTAATATCCTAATGCCTCTTTACCGACATGCCCATTTAAATCTCCTCCTAAACAAATCATCTCCCTTTGTGGAATCTTTTGAAACACCTTATCTAACTCTTCCCAAAAAACTGTCTTTATACTATCTTCTAGTCCTACTTGGGGTGCGTAAGCACAAACTATATTCAAAACCTCTTCTTCTAACACTAATTTCAACGTCATGATTCGGTCACCATATCGTTGTATGTCTACTATACTCTCCTTTAAATCTTTATTTATGATAATACCAACTTCGTTTCGAGCCTTTTCTTTACCTGAGTACCATAATTTAAAACCTGTATCCTCTATCTCCTTTGCTTTTTCTCTAACCCATTTTATCTCTTGTAAACATAGAATACGAATATTTCTCCGAATCATAGTATCTACCACCTCCATTAGCTTACCGGATAATGTTCCGATATTCCAAGAACCAATACGAATCTTATTATCTAGGACTAGCTTCCTTACCCTCCACATCTGTCCATAATCAAAATACGAAGACCCTCTCTGAAAATTTTTCACTACATTCGAGCGGCAATGTAGCGGGACTAACTTCTTTATCCACACTCATCCATGATGTGGGAACCCTCTCTGCAATTGATTCACTACATTCGGGCGAAATTGTAGTGACCCTTGCTTACTTCTTACTGCATTCGGGCTCTGCAACACGTCGCTAGGCGGGGATGCCCCAAAGCAATGCTCATAATTTTTATAATCCATGTTATAAAAATCCGATGAAGTTTTACGCTGGCTGTCAGAAGCCTAACACAACCCTCCTCCTTTATCCGGGCTTGGGACCGGCAATGTAAGGGTGATCCCTTACATGGGTGGAGTTAGCTTTTCAAATCTTTATCTCTAAAAATTTCAACCTTGGTATATCTCTTTTTAGAGTAGAGTATCCCAAGTCTTTGGAGTAGATTTCAAATATTGCAAAATTGTATACACTACTTCCATGTGATATCTTGTTGATTAATGCATAAATTTGCTTACAATGTCAACTGCATATGATATATCTGGACGTGTAATGGTCAAATAAATAAGCTACACTACTTCCATGTGATATCTTGTTGATTGATGCATAAATTTGCTTACAATGTCAACTGCATATGATATATATGGACGTGTAATGGTCAAATAAATAAGTTTTCCAACTAGTTGTTGATACATTCTCACATCCTTAAACACTTCAGTTTCCTTAGCATCCAACTTATAATTCACCTCTATTGGAATATCACTAGGCTTACAATCAATCGTATTAGTATCTTTCAATAAGTCAAGGATTACTTCCTTTGAGTTAGAAATATAGCTACCTTGGATTACAGTACCTCAATTCCCAAGAAGTAATGGAGTTTTCCAAGGTCCTTCAAGTCGAACATATAATGTAATTTGCTTTTAAGTCTAGACATCTCTTCTTGATCATCTATTGTGAGTATTATATTATCAACATAAACAATAAGAATAGAGATTCCTTTACCTTACCTTATGAATAGGGTATCATCACTCATATGTCTAGTATACCCAAGTTTTATCACTCCACTAAATCTTTCAAACTATGCCCGTAGAGATTGTTTTAGCCCATATATTGCCTTTACACACTTTGTGTTGATCTTATCCATAGTTTATTCATGGTGGTAGGTCCATATAGATTTCCTTGTTTAGATTGCCTTGCGAAAATACAATCTTTACATCTAGCTCCCATATATCCCAATCTTTATTTGTTGCTAGGCTTATAATAACACGAATAGCGGTGAGTTTTGCTACTGGTGCAAAAGTCTTACTGTAGTTGATCCTATATGATTGGCTATATCCCTTAGCTACCAATCTAGCTTTATACCCCTGTATGTTCCCATGAGCTCTATACTTAATGGTGTACACCCACTTATAACCAAATGATTTTCTTTATGATGAAAGATTTGCTAATTCCCATGTACCGTTCCTTTCTAGATAATTCCTCATTTATAGCTTCCCACCACTTAGGACTGGACATTACTTCTTTTGCATTCACAATAATAGGTTCCACATTTGCATTTAAGATAAACTTCTTATAGTTTTAAGATATACCTTTGTATGATACAAATTGAGAAATGGGATGAGTATACATTCTTTTTCCTTTTTTGATAGCAACGGGAGGTTCCAACTCCTCTATGGTTGGATCTGAAGTTGGATTGGAGTCTTTAGACATGGTTATTTGCTCTTGGGGATAAAATATATTTTTTGTTTCTTGATGGTACACATTTCATTCTCTTTTTTTCATCTGTTTATGTTTCTAAAATATCACTCAGTACTCCTGTTTCTTCATATGGGTCCACTTGGTCTTCTCAATTATAGTTTGGAACAAGCGGTAATATTGTATGTTCTTGAGTTAAAGTAGATTGTGAATCTGACTCCTCCTTTTTTCCATAATAGGGTTGAAGTTAAAAGAACGAGACATCTAGAGATACATAGGTCTTTCGGGTCTTGGGGTCATAACATTTATAACCCTTTTGCACTGGAGAGTAACCAATAAAGATGCACTTGATTGCATGGGGATCAAGTTTGTCTTTATGGTGATTATAAACATGAACAAATGAAGTTCATCCAAATACACGAGGTTGTACAAGAAATAGTTTTTTTTAGGCAAAAATAATTGTGTAGGAGACTTTCCATTCAATAATTTTGTACGCATTCTATTTATGAGGAAGATAGAGGTCAGAACAACTTCCCCTTAAAATGATTTATGGGTATTAGCTCCAATGAGTAGGGCCTGAGCTACGTCAAGGATGTGCTTATTTTTTCTTTCAACAACTCCATTCTATTGTGGTGTATATGGATTTCTCTATTATTTGAACAAAGCTTTCTGATAGTTGTATGAAACTGAGTCTCAATAAATTTATGAAACATGGGGAATATGCTTGAGACCTCACTCTTAGATTTCAAAAGGTATACACAAGTAAACCTAGTATAATCATCAATAAAAGTCAAAAAATAATGATGCCTAGTAAGAGCACAGCAAGGACATGGACCCCATATATCTGAGTGAACCAACTCAAATGGAATAGAAGTTTTTTATTCACTTAAAGGAAATGAAACACGATTATGTTTTGCCTTCTAGTATACATCGCAATTAAGTGAAATAGATGAAGGAAGAGTACTAAAAATCTTAATATGTTCCTAAGTTTAGAAATAAGATGTCCAAGTCACAAGTGCCACAATAATGTAGAGTCCTCGTTGTGACGGACGATGCCACATGTGTCTATATATTTGTATTTGACTCCTTCATAATGTAGAGTCCCCAAGTTATCATGTCCAAAGATCCTCTCCGTCTTCATATCCTAAAAGATACATCCAAAGGAAAAAGTTATTGTAAAGTTCATATCTTTGATAAGAGAACTCACATATAACAACTTTATATGTGAAGGAGTAGTACATAAGACAGTAGTACTCCACGACTTGTTATATTACTTCATTTTCCTATGATAGAAGTATAGGAGCCATCAGCTAGCCAAACTTCACTATGGTTTTATATCGTCTGATAATCATATAATTCGCCCTTGTTACCTAACATGTGGTGAGTGACCCCAGAGTCAATCACTCAATAATCACATATAGAAGAAATACCTTTACTACGGACAATTGTGATCGATGGTGCTAATGTAGATGCTTGTTCATTGAGTTTAGCCTCCACTTCAGACAATCATTTCAATAGTTGATTCATAGTGTCATTACCAGCAGTCTCATTGTTTAAATCAACTTCACTTACCTGATATGCTTTGTTCTTGACGTAGGGAGGCTTTCCAACTAAATCCAACTATTGCTCTCGAATGTGTCTTGTTTTTCCACAATAAGAACATTGTGATTTATCCTTCTCTGCAAAAGACACAATACCACAATCTCTTCTTCTAGAGGAGGGATCACGACATTGAGAAGAAGTGAGGTGGGGGATGTTCCCCTTTGCTACTAGTGTTGATTGAGATGGACCAACAATAATCAAACTCCCTCTTTGTAAAATTTTGTGATCCTCTTCTCTCATCAAAAGTGAGTAAACAATTCCTAAAGAGAGATGTTCTTCTCTACTAAAGTATATTTCTTTTGACTAACAAAAATGTCTGAAGATATTCCCATAGCAAATAAAAAATATGTCTCTCTTCTGTCTCTATAATTTTCTCTTTGGTGCAAACTTCACACTTAGTTAAGAATAATGTTACAACTCCTCCCATAGACCTCGTAGTTCATTATAGTATTTACTCACAAAGCATTCTCATTTTCTACATCTTCTACTTTTATTGGCAATTTTACATTTCTTGGCTATATTCTTCTTCCTAGAGTAAGCATCTTCAATGACTTTCCAAATTTTATGAGCAGAATCAAGACGGATAAAAGTGTGGCTCACATAAAAGTGTGGCTTATCGAAGAAACCATAAATTGAAGAATCAAGGACGATACCAAAGCATTCTCTATTCACCACTTTGAGAAAGAATTGGAAGTCTGTGCAGGCTTAGGATACTCTCCTATTATATATTCTAATTTGCCATGTCCTTAAGGGCTAACTATTCATATCTGGCCCAATGTTCATACTTTTTCCATCGAATCGAATGTTTGTGAGTTGATGATGCTCTATCTTCTCTTGTTTCTCCCCAAAGATGTCTCCTACAACCTTCTTCGTGCCTTAGACCTCACTAGGACCTCTTTGGGATGTGTGCAAACTACCTTGGGATGTGTGCATGTCGCCTTGAAGTTTGTGTGTGATACCTATGATTTTTTCTGAAATCCCCCCCTTGCCTTTGATGTTTCTACAGTTCTTGAATCCTAGGGTTCCAATACTCAGAAAACCTTAACCCCTTTTTTTTAATCTTTAACACCTTACACACGAATTACAGCCACATGCTCTAATACCATATTAATTAAAAACATGAAGCATAAAAATGAAATCAGCAATGAGCAATAGAGGAAAATGATGGAGGAAAATCTCTCTTCTCTTTTCTTATTTCAACTCATAGGGTTTAAGCCCTATTAGTTTATTATATATATAACTCAACATGACCAAACTACCCCTAATAAGTGACTCAAATATAAAGCTATCTTTAAATTCAACTACAGGAAACTAAACTATTTACAAAAAAACTTTGCACATTTCCTTCTAACAAGCACAAGGTATGGAAGGTTTATTTTCTGAGGGATAAGAGAAGCACTCATAGAGGTTATCTGCTCAAAGATCATTATGGTGTCATGAAGTGAAAAGAGACTGGAAAAGGATGAGATTCATATGATCTTGTCTTGACTTCATAAAAGGCCTCTGTCAGGTAAGAGCAGGTGAAGGGGGATGCTCTGAAAGGAGTTTTGAAATTCCATTAGGAGCATTAGGGTGAAGGAAAAGATATTTTCATCTCCTTCTACATTGGCCATCCTTAGACATCTGATCATGTCGAGTTAAGGCAGTTCACAACAGGCCTTACAGGAAAAAGAGAAAATACCGATTAGCCTATCTATAGTGGCATGGATCGGCTGAGCAAGCTTCATATAGTATTGGACTTTGCCCTGCTCATTGTATCTATAATGTAAACCCAGGGATTCTACGATGCTCTCAACCGATGAAGAGTCAAAACTGCAAGGTTAAAGTTGTCTTTCTAAGTTTGAACCCAATCCCTTAAATACCATAACTTAGATAGGTACTTATTGAACATTGACCCTTTTTAACATATCCGAAGATGACTTAAAACTCATTCCCTCATGTAGTGTGGCGAGGGAATATGTTCAGTGATTCTGACTCGTTCATCTACCATGTCGTCTCCTTCAGATGCTGAAGTCCATTGCTATACCTCACCAGACCTACTTCCCTGGCAATTCCCTATAGATTTTAGCAAGTTTTTACATATCAACTTTCACTTGAACTGGAGTTTATGAGCTTCAGGTTTCTTCAGAATCAAAGATACCTTAAATTAGTCACTAGTTTACCAGTGTTCATCTTTACCCTACATAGAGATCATGTATACTTCATCAAACATGTAATTCAATAATGAGATACCGATCTCCTGTTGAAATCATCATATGAACTCTCTGGACCATTTATATTACACGGATTTCAGTTCTGTGGTAAAATTTTCAAGCATGGAGCATTTTAAAAGTACATCTACGAATACTACGAAAGGGGGAAAAAAGAGTTACACCAACACCCAAACGTGTCACAGGTTACAGATATAAGATGCAATTGTAAGTTTCTTCCTAGGTCAGAAAATGAACCTGGGAAAGAATGCTTTTCACAGAACTTGGCGTGGCAATGGCCTTAAAAAAGATCTTCCCCAAATCTGTATCTCTGATAACAATAAAGTCCAAACCAATAATGGAGCCACAACTTAAGATATGACATTAGAAATATGAAGAACTTTGTGTTTGATTATTCACACACCTTAAAAGATTCTGAAATGCACGAATAAATGGCCTCGCATACCATGGTTGTTTCTTAATATGAAGCATGCGCAAGGAGATGTTGAGAAGAACCAGCCCGCGGCATAATGCTGGTTTCACTACAGCAGCTTGAAGGCCAACTATTCCTGAATTTATGGCAAACTCAAGGAAATCACTCATCGTTCCTATTTCATACTATTTGAACAAGAATATGTCCAATACACAAGTTAGCATGATCTTGGATCAAGATATATAAGAGTGCTTAAGAAATAATCCTAACAACTAAATGATCTAGGAGCCCCTGAAGGGATCAAATGAATCCTTAACTAACAGCATATGTTCCAGACCATCAGATCACCAGAATATGATGCAAGACTTCATAGTGCAAGGTGAATGTAACAACAACAACAACTAAGTCTTTTTAGAGCTCTATCATATGCCATGGTAACAGTTAACTCAAACATAAGCTAGATCATTCTTTATTATTTCCTTCCAACACTTTGTGATCTCCTTCTTCCTCTTTTAACATTTCCATCGTCTAGTTTTTCATACCTTCTTACCGAATCTTTCCACATGTCCAAACATCTTAAACTATTTTTTCTCGTTTTATCATCTACTAGTACCACTTCCAATTTGTTTCTAATAACCTCATTATGTATATGGTCTTTCCTTGGGTGACCATCCATCCATCTCAATATCTTCATTTCTGCCACGAACAATTTTTGTAAATGTTGATGATTAATTGCCCAACACTCGGAACCAGAAAAGTGAACATGTAACACTTTTCTGGATTTTTTATCAAGATGCATGGTTGAGTAGTAAGAGATAAACATTTTTGAAATGTGGCCAACTTGTCGAATCCTTTGATGAAACTTCCATGTTTTCATTGTGGTTTGCTACATTGATGCTAACAACACTTGTCTATGTATATGGCGTGCACCCAGATTTACTTTACTACCTTTACCTTTTTCCTGTTTGAGGATAAAATATATAAAAACAAAGCAAATACTTGATCTTAACAGTTGTAAGATTTAAACCACAGAATCAGTTGAACGTTATCATGCATTTAATTGTATCTTTTGAATTAGTTGAAAGTTAACATGTATTTAATTGTATCTGGTTTAAAACGTTGAGCTCTTCCTTTTATAGATTTTATTGTTACAATCAGCAACAACAAGACATGTGACATTATATTTGGACAGTAGGACACAATTTGTTGAGATACTTTTTCCAAAATAATCAAAAAATTGTATGTCCATTAGCACCTATTTCAGAACGCCCAAAATTTTGTGAAACATAACAAGATAAATGAAAAAACCATTACTAGTGCAGCAATAATTAAGCTTAAATGTAAAATGTGATAACTATTAACCAACTGTCCATCTATGTCAGAAAATTGCTTGAAATCTATATAGCAGAGCCACTTTCTATTAACGTAATTACATGATGAAAAAGTTTGTCTATTATGTTTCAATAGAAAATTATTAATGGTATTTAACAGAGAACCAGAGATAATAGCTTCTCAGTCAAAGATTTTCAAAAGTATTATTCATTAAAAAAATGCACAAAACTAGGATACATAGTTGGGATTAAAGCTGTCTCGCAGCAGCCAACATATCATGTATGTAAGGAGAGGGAAGGAGCAACTAAAGTACTCATCCAAAACTTAATCAACTTGACAACTCCCTAGATTTGCATGGGGAAGCATTTCCACACTAATGAATGTTGCAAAGCATGTAATATATACTTTTATATACATATATACATATATAAAATATTTGAGTTAGAACAGGGAGTCCGAGGGTAGTTCTACACCCCCTGGTAATTGAACTCACGCGCTGCATCTGGTGGATCTAGCCTCAAGAGCCCTGCCATGTGGGCTAGCGCCCTAAGTGCAAAGCATGTCCTTATAAATTCAATGATGTCAAACTTTGCTTAGAAAATATGCATACCTCCAATAGAGTTGCAAATGAAAAATGCTTGGTCTTTGACTACTTCTGCACAAAAATCATTCAGTTGAGTAGCCCATGTATCAAACGTGTACAGTGGTTTGCCCTTAAGCTTCGGACTTGGTTTGTCAGAATATCCATAACCAAGAAGATCGATGGAGTAAACCTTATGACATCTTGCAAGATAAGGAATATTATTCCTCCAGTGATCACTATCAACAGGAACACAAGAAAGACAGCACAATTAGAAATCAATAGAAAACAAAGTCAAAGAAAGATGAGAAGGTGTTAAGCTAACAAATTAAAATTCAAGTTTAAAGAATATATATACTAGACGTGTATGTATTCTCATCACCATTTCTATCAACATCAACATTTTGTCCAATTTCCGTAAATAGGTATACCATCATCCTTAAATAGACATGTTAGAAAAGGTGTCTCTCAAAAACAAGCCAAAATCTGATCCTAATAGAATCGGACAGCATGTAGTCGTCAAGAAACTACCAATATTTGCACAAGCTAGTGCCCAAAGTGGAACCTGCAAAACTCAAAAACATTTGAACAGCAGAGATCCTACCATGCCAGACTAACTCATAAATATGCTTGAACGATAGGTAATCCATTGTCAAACTGCTATATCTTTCTCTAAAACAGCCCAAACTTGCCCCATCAAGTACTTAAAGCAGGGAAAATAGCTTGATGGGCATGGTTGAAGCTTTTCTGCGTATACATCTACCAGGGGAGAACGGCGTGTATGATAAGCAAATATGCACACTCACCTGTTCGCACCAAATCCATGGATTAAAACTAATGCAGGGCCATTGTTTCCACAAAATTGGTAACGGATACGATAATCTCCCCAATCCCATGTTCTGCAGCAACAAAAAAGAAACTAATAATTTGAAGTAAAGGTAATTTTGCAATAGTCTACTACAAGATCACGCATAATTAATGAATATTTCCATGGTTACAACGGAAGACTGAAGCCAGGTGTATTAACACCCCCGGTATTCGAACTCACGACCTTATCGTGTGAGTCAAGCCTCCTGCCAGCCTGCCAGGTGAGGTAAGGCTCTGAGTGCGAATAAATATTTCCATTTTTAGCTATATATACTGGCAATGGAAGACTGAGTACCCATTTTACTCCACTAACACCAAGTATCATAGGATAAAAAATGACCAAAATAATAATAATATAAATAAGTCATTTTCGTAAGAAATCTAGAGGAAGATTGATCAACGAACCATCGACCACGCAAGAAAGAACTGGATTAAGCAAAGACAAAGAAGGAAAATAGGGATGACCAACATGGCAAATACAGAGGAAACGGCGGAGATTGATGAATTTACCCGGTTTGGACTGCAGGATCCGAAGAAGAAGAAGAACCGCCGGAAGCATCACCATCTTCCTCCACTTCGCTCGAGTCCGAAAGAAAGGCAGCATTGCAAGGCAAGAAGGATGGCGACCCGAATGCCTCGAAACGCCGGAACACCAACTGTTCCCGTCGTTCGAACCCGGAATTTAGACGGAAATGGAAACTTCTCTGATTACGAACTCTTCCTCCCGTGATTCCGGCACGACGATATGCGGCATCGCCCTTGCTCCCAACAAAGCGTGGTTGTTGAACAACGAAGTCCGAATAGGCACAATAGTTGCATGCAGTCAAACAAGCCATTCTCTTCTCTCCTTCTTTCTGCTTCTCTCTTCCCTCTTGAGAGAGAGAGAGAGAGAGAGAGAGAGAGAGAGAGAGAGAATCTGGTGGCCGTGGATTCAAACAAGCGAGTGATGACCAAAGCGCCAGCTCCCTAGCTCGCATCTACACGAGACAACTGGAGTTCGGGTGATGTATCGATTCTCCGGCCCGAATCATCGATGAGTCGCCACTGCGTGGCTGTCGTCACCGAATATATCGTTACTAGCGTACGAGAAGCCGAATGAACGCTATCTAATCGGCGAGAGATACCAGTAGCTGAGAAGGCTACTCAACCGAGACGGCTTTCAATACGAGGCACCGGGATTCGCTCGAGTGCATCTGGACTCGCCTTATAGACCTAAGATGTAAAATACTATGAAACAGGACACGATGACTCGTTTCAATAAAAAGATACGAATTGGGTTCTGTCGCAGATCATGCCCAATCCATCAACAAACAACCAAAGAAGAATCTGTACAGGGGGAACGAATTGGGTTCTGTCGCAGATCATGCCGAATCCATCAACAAACAACTAAAGAAGAATCTGTACAGGGGGAACGAATTGGGTTCTGTCGCAGATCATGCCGAATCCATCAACAAACAACCAAAGAAGAATCTGTACAGGGGGAAAACAAGAAGTGCTCGTGTCATGTATAGCAATCTGTTGTGGTCTGGTCTAGTTCAAAAAGATTATCTCTGAGGGTTACCTCAACGGCAGGACACTTTAGTACTGTTGCTGTTGGTGGAGAGTTCGACTCCCAAAAGGTGCATGTGTGGGGTGAGTGTGTTAGGCTTCATCCTCCTCTTATAACAAGAAAAAGAAAGACTGTCTATGTGGGTGTTTGATCACAAGGCTTGAGCCCATCCAATTGAAACTGTCATAAGTTCAAATTTCGTAATCAAATGTGGGCCTCAACATGTAGGCCGTTTTTTACTAGTTTAGAAAGGTGATTAAAAGATATGAACTTCATACCGAAGATCATCACGTGCTTCTCTTTCTTTTTTTGTGGTGAATTGCACCATCTTCTTTTTCTTGTTAAACAAGGAATTAATAACATTGGACAAATTTAACATGATTTCAAATGATTTGTTGTGTCAAATAAAATCGAACTCAGTTGCAAAATTGCTCAGCATCCTACCGCGCTGAGAGGATTAAACCTCTAGATTCTATACGACAACCAATACCCACTGGTCGTATCGAATAGTTAGCTACAAATGAATATCTGTATATCTCCAGAGTGGGTCAGATCACAGTGGTGTTTGATTATAAGGCCAAGACCAGTAATCAAACGCGGGCCTTGGTGCAAAGTAAAAAGCGGGTTGTGCCTTATTACAAGACCCATCTATGGCCTGCCTCCAAGGTGGAGCAGCTGGAACTGGAACCATAGTTCCAATTCCATAGTCCCAGCCTTGCAATCAAACACCCCCCAAGGAGAAATTAGCCGGACCTGCTAGCACACGCCTGTACTAGACACAAGTTAAAGTAAAGATCGTAATGAACAGGCTGTGGTGCGCGAAGCCTCTTTCTTTTAAGCCCTAGATTGTGTTCTTTCATCAAACTTAAATGGAGTTATACTGTGTGTGTGTGTGTGTGTGTGTGTGTGTGTGTGTGAGAGAGAGAGAGAGAGAGAGAGAGAGAGAGAGAGAGAGAGAACCAACAGGCAAAATGTACAGCAGCAGAAACAACAAAATTATGATTGCAGATTGCCTCCTTTAGATAATTTTTCAGTCAAAAAAAGAATTCGGCCACAGAAGAAGCATGTGGTAGACTACTTCCACATATCAGAAAACTCATCTCGGGTTTGACATCTGGTGCAGCTTTCTCTTTGTCTTAGCTTTGATCTTCATGTCATATTTTCCAGCCTTCTTCCCCTTCTCTAATGCACGAATCTGAACCAAAGTGCACACTAAGTTGAAACCAGTGCCTCGAGACGAACTAGATTTGTAATTAGGTTATACTTTAAAACTTCCAAAGCAAGACAAGGTAGAAATTACCTGATTCGGTGATATGTAGTATGGATTCTGATACAGAGTTTGACCTCCAAAGCTACGGCCAAGTATTTTAATAGGATTTAAGCAAAACCTTGGACCAACCTATTTATTCAAATTTCAAATAAAAACCCAGATACATAAGAGGCATTTCGATCGTGCTTTGTGGATTGAATCAACATAGAAGTCCCAAGAAAACAAACCTCTACAAGGGTTATTTTGTCTAATCCACCATAGGCAACTTTGTCAACGTCACTGTGGAACAGAAACCTACAATAATACCGCTATTATTAGTGAGACTTAGTTTTCCCATACTAGATGGAGTGGTTAAATGGATTCTTTGTTTCCATAGAGTCCTATTGTAGAATCCATGGTAAATAAGTCTCACAAAGTTTTATGCTGGCTGTCATAAGCTTAACGCAACCCTCTTCCTTTATCCGGGCTTGGGACCAGGCATGATCCTTTATATGGGTGGAGTTACCGCTATTACTAGTGAGACCATTTTAAAAAAATCATCATGCGAAAATAATGGCTTTTCTCTATCATTTTATAGTTTATGCTCCAAGTTCCATAGATTTCAAAACCAAGGCTTTCCCAACACCAAGTGAGATCTACATGAATTCTAAGTCATGAGCTCAATCTTGAGTTATACTAGCATCCCAAGAAAAGCAAGATCATTCTTTCTTGTTTCCTTCCAATACTTTAGAAGTCTTCCTCACTTTGTTTAGTGTTCACCATCCAATTTCTTAAACCTTATTGAGCTTAAGGTGGCCGTCTTTCCAAATGTCCAAACCACCCTAGAAGTGTCTTCCCACAATTTGCTTAAGAAAAATATGTGCCCTTTAACTATTGTCTCTATAGCCACATAAATTGTGAAATCGGAAAAGAACAAATTGAGAACTATCAACCTTATCCCAGCTGATCTTGGATTAGTACATGAAATAGTATAAAACAGTCCCTTGATCTTGTTGATATTTTCTAGCACACCTTGCCTAGCCTATTGATCATGCACCAAATTAAACCATTCCATTCAAAGAATGTACAAAAGCTACTCAAAAACAACAAGTACCTGGTAGTTCCGAAACCATATATGGTCATCAACAATTGAAAAAGCAAAAACATGGTCGTGAAATGGCTTTGCTTTCCTGTGATCTTTGGGAGTGCAACAATCTGCAATCAGAAAATAATGGTATAATTGATATGTTTGATTCCAAAAAAGGTACTCCATCAATAACGTAAAAGACAACACCACTTTCTCAGCATAAGCACAGCATAAAACCAGCCTACTGCAATTAACTTTCATTTATACTGAGTAAAAGCCAGATTGAGCTGGAGCCGTATGGAAATAAAAGCAGAGATAGGATGTCAAATAGGCACTCGTTCCCACTTCCATCTCCCAAAAGTGAGATCTAGAAACTGACTATTCAACATCTCACCTCCATCCTCCTTCCTATCCAGCACCCAGACTCCTCAACATTATAAAATTGACAACACCCAACAATCAGAAAGAACTGTCCACCTAGTTGAAGTCCACGTTCAACATCAAATACGAGTGTTCATAATTATACAAGTAATCTTTGAAGCCTCAAGAGACATAGTTGCACCCTGATCAGAAGTGAGTCCCACATGATTCTAAAATTCCATCCAAGCTTAGTACAGGCAAATAACTTTAAAGTCACAAACTAGAAGTTTGATCCATCGCACCAGCATAATCTAAGGTGTCTTTGTTGCAAAACAAGAGAAAGATGTTTCAATGAGTGATGCAGGTTGGAAGGATTTGTAGGTAATGCAAGTTAAAATTAGCTAATATTGGTTAAACTACCATACCTACTTACGAAAATAAGCAGCATTGTCAAAAGTCTACCTGCATGTGGTGTTACTATACTAGAAAAGAATCAAGCTGTTAGGTTACTTCTTCAGCAGAGACCACATGTATCAGAAGATCATCAAAAGGAGATCTCAATCTAAAACCCACATGTCAACCACAACCTTCCAACTAAGAGGGTTGCATCAATCATTTACAAGAGTATTGAGGAAATAAACAAAACGAAATTTCTCCATAAAGTTCTAAACAGAGTAATATGAAGAGTTCTTCAGAACATGCATAACCCTAAACAATGATATCAAGTAATAATTCACCCTCCCTCCCTCTCTCTATAAGCCAACATGTCAAAGACGTCTAACATTACAAATACTCAACGTGTCAGACACTCCACAGCAACTGGTGTCAATGTTCAAGTTACTTATAGGTACACACTTCCCGATCAATCAAAGGGACCAAAAATGAACCATCTTGTCCTCATTCTAGCAGGCCTATGGATATTAGCAAAAGTCAAACAAAGAGAATTTAACAATTCACGGTTCAAAATCACACAATTGATCTAGAGACAAAATAACAACTAAGCCTTTTCCCATACTATAGTTGACTAGACAATTGGTTTAGAGAACTATAGAAAGAAAAAAAATCTCTCCTAGATCAGATTTTCTCTAGTAAGAAAGTTTTCATCAACCTAACATTGTGTTAGTTGATGAGTATAAAGAAAAAGTTAACATAAAATTGGAATTATAGAGAGAAACATTGCAAATAAAATCTTCAAACTTAGTAGAACAAAGACAGAATATATGCAATGCAAGTTTGGTCATTTGGTTCATTAGATTACAAAAAAATTGAGATTGGTATATATTGCATCCCATAAGTAAAGTTTTAAATACTTAGGGTCATTTTTTCAAAGCAATGGGAATAGTAATGGAGATGTTATACAAAATTAATGCATGTAGGTTAAAATGAACATATGCATCAAATATTCTATGTGATAAGAAGATTAAAAGGTAAATAATATAGAGTAACAAATTATGTTATATAGTTCTATGGCAGAAACTAACATTTTAAGATGAATATATGGTCACACAAGGAAAGACTGTATCCCTAATGAGGTTATCATAAAAAATTGGTAGTAGCACCAAACATGATAAACAACAACTAAGCCTTTTTTCATACTAGATGGGGTCGGCTACATGGATTCTTTGTTTCCACATGGCCCTATCATGTGTCATGCTAGCGGTTAACTCAATATAAATTAATCATTCTTTATTGTTTCTTTTCAACACTTTTGTGGTCGTCCTCTTCCACTTTTAACATTTTATTTTTCACAATCTAGTTTTTCATATATTCTTACAAGAGCATCCTTGGGTCATCTTTCTATATGTTCAAACCATCTTAAACGATTTTCCCTCATTTTATCCTCTATCGGTGCTACTTCTAATTTGTTTCTAATAACCTCATTATTTATATGGTCTTTCCTTATGTGATTGCTCATCCATCTCAACATCTTTATTTATGCTATGAACATCTTTTGCATATTTTGATAATTAATTACAACACTTATAACTATAAAACATAACAAGTCTAATTTTTGCTCTATAATATTTGTCTTTCAACTTCAATGATATCTTCTTATCAAATAGAATACCTAATGCCCTCTCCATTTTAACCAACCAGCATTAATTCTATGCGTAACATCTCCATCAATTTTTCCATCACTTTTAAAAATTGACCCTAGGTATTTAAAACTTTCCTTGTGAGGGATGCAATATGTGTCAATTTTAATTTCTATATCTTTTGAAGTACCCAAACTTATGTTTCATATATTCTTTCTTTGTTTTACTAATTCGGAAGTCTTTACTTTGTAACATTTCTCTCCATACTTCTAATTTCCTATTAACTTTTTCCTTAGACTCATCCACTAACACAATGTTATCTGCAAATAACATACACCAAGGTACTTCATTTTGAATATGTTTTGCTAACTCATCAATGACCAAAATAAATAAATATGGACTTAAAATTGATCACTAATATAACCCAATATTAACTTTAAAAGAGTTCGTCATTCTTTCGTGAGTTCTCACACATATTTTTGCATTATCGTTCATGTCTCTTATAAGATTTACATATGTCAATAGGATACCTCTCTTTTCTAAGATTCTCCAAAGAACATCTCATGGCACCCTATCGTAAGTTTTTTCTAAATCAATAAATATCATGTGAAGGTCTTTCTTTTTTCCTCTAAAATATTTCATAAGACGTCTCAAAAGGTGAATCGCTTCAATAGTAGATATACCGGACACGAATCTAAATTGGTTCTCTGTTGTACTCGATACTTGTCTTAACCTATATTCAATAATTCTTTCTCATAATTTTATAGTATGACTCATTAACTTGATACCTCTATAATTTGTGCAATTTTGGATGTCTCCTTTATTATTATATATGGGTATAAGTGTACTCGCGCTCCATTCCTCAAGCATCTTTTGGGTTCTACATATTTCATTAAATAGTCTTTTGAGCCAAGTGAGCCTCATCTCTCCTAAAAACTTTTATACTTCCATAAGAATATTTTTTGGTCCTACAAATTTAGCAACCTTTGTATATTTAAGAGCTTCTTTGACTTCATTCTTTTGAATACACCCATAAAAATTGCAGTTTATATATATTTTTTATTTGGCTAACTCTCCTAGGCTAATACTATCATTTTTATTTTTATTAAAAAACTTATAAAAATAAAATTTTCATCTATTTTTTATATAATCATTCACCACTAGAGTCTTCTCATCCTCATCTTTGATACATCTAATAAAAGTAAGATCATTAATTTTCTTAATTCTAGCATTAGTTATCCTAAAAATATCTCTTTCACCTTCTCTTGAGTTAAAGTTTTTATTTAAATCATTCTAAATTTTGGCTTTTGCTTTACTTACGGCCTTTTTAGCTTCTTTCCTTGCTTTCTTATAAGCTTGTGAAGTTTGACTAGTCTTCTTGGCAACACTAAACATAATAATATAAGAAAAATTCATTTAAGATGGTTTAGACTTATAAAAGGCAACCAAAGGAAGGTCTAATAAGGTATAAGAAACTATATAGTGAAAATGTAAAAAAAAGAAGTGAAAGACTATAAAAATGTTGGAAGGAAACAATAAAGAATGATCTAGCTTTTGTTGACTTAACTGTTCACATGGCACACGATAAAGCTATATGAAAACAAAGAATCCAGGTAGTCTACCCCATCTAGTATGAGAAAAGAAAAGGCTTAGTTGTTGTGGGAAAAGGCTTAGATGTTGTTGTAGCTCACAAGATCCTCCACTTTTTTGCCACGTGCTTTTAGCCATTTTTAAAATTTGTCAACATTTATATACCATAATCTTAAACAACATCAAATTTCAACGATGAATAATTCCATGCCATTCTCTTTGCAACTTCCAGTTTTTACTGCCACCTTTCTGATTGCATCAATAGGTAGGTAAGGTCTTGTTATTTTCATGTTTCATGCGTATAAGCATTAAGCACTATAAGGTGTACAGAGTCATTCACAACTTTTCCCTGAGCTGCACATAAAGCTCTAAAAGGAGTATTAGCTACATCTTTTTCCTCTTTGCGTCATCCTTTTCCTCGTAACTGCAAAAATGCTAAAAGACTCAAAATTTGTGTTTCTCGTCTCAGACTCACAATCATCTCACACAAGAGCCACTCCACAACCTTCTGGTGATTCCTCAAGAAAGGGAGGAAGAACATTTTTTGTGGTAAGTGCAGGTCTCTCTACCAGCTTTTCGATACCCAACTATCTGATATAGGGGACATCTGGCACAATCCTTGGACTACTGCAGAGATGCAAAAATGAAGAATACAATGTTATTGGCATAAAAAAGGCCTAAAATTAGATATGTAATCGTATGTATTGTGCCTTATTGGAGAATTCCAAAATTTACTGAAAATTTAAGAAAATAATAAAAAGTAAAAAAAAAACATCAAATCCTCTAAAAATATAATCTGCTAATAAAAAAAGTTCAAATTATATTATTGAAAAATCAGTAAAAAACAAAAACTAAAAAAAAAACAAATCATCAAATACTCTAAAAGTACAACGTGCTAGTCAAAGTGTTGTCCTTGTAGTAGAAGACACTCAAAGAGAAAGTTGATTTTTCCAAAAACATCTTGTGACCAAAAAAACTTAAATGGCTCTCGGGATGATTTAATATTTAACTTGGTAATTATCATTTAAGAAAATGACATAACTATCATTTAAGAAAATTAAATGACTATATTTAGAATCTTCTATTATTTTGAGAATCAAGGAGAACCTTTTTTATTCTTTTCTCGGGTTACCTTTTCTTCAGCACAATGAACCCCGCTTGATCCGTTTGTTCATAGCAAACATATTTAGGATATACCTATACTAATTTTTATTTATCTCATTAATTTTTTATTTTCATACTGCTTGTATCTTCATATCAAGGGTCTTTACTCCACCGCTTGTATCTTCATATCAAAGGTCTTTACTCCACCGATTCACACTAATCACATAAAGTTTTCTCATTGTCTAAATTGCTCCCAGTCAAAACTTCTCCTCGCATCAGTTTCTCCGGAATATAGACAGCTGATTCTATGGTTTTAATTTGGGTTTTGGATCAGGTTATCCCACATACAGGTTTTGTTTATCCATTCGTATAAAACAAAAGAATTGTGTACCAGGTACGGGATTGCCTTCCATTATTTTCTCACTCTCTTTTTACTTTGAGTTTTTGATCAATTTAAAATTTGTATTTTGTATTTTTGCTAAATCAATAGCTAATTGCTCTGATTTCTCTTTCGTCCTTAGGAACAAGCCGAAAGGTCTTCTCGTCCTAAGTCAAAGTTGTCATCTTCCTCAGACGCCTCTGTCGAGACGAAAAAGCGAGCATTTTGTATATGAGAAAGGCAACCAATGCGCCTACAACCTGGCAGCAGATGAGGAATGAACTACGCGTGGCCTGCCGACCCTCAGTACAGGAGTGTGATACTTAGAATGTGAAAGCCTAACATTATGTATTTCCTGTCAGCTTCGCAGGAAGGCCATAATCTTAGTCATCCAAACCAATCTAACAAGAATTTGATGTACTGTTTGAGTTCTATATGTGTCAGTCTGATCTGGATCAATATACTTGATGCATTTAAACCAGAATACTTGGTTGTATATAATAAATGAAAAATATCATTGACAAACATAGAATATTTCTTGAATTGAGGTCAAACTAAGTTCGGATAGGTGGTGAGATTGAGGAGAGGCGGTTCAGAAAAATCTTAGAAGACTGTTGTATAGATTCATTTGTATTTTCCCTTTTCGGGTGAGATGGAGAATTCAAGAGATGAAGATGGTGAGATTGTATGTCGACTCGCCATGAATGGGTCTTCCACTGAGCTTAACCAAGTTCTGGATGGAGTCACCTAGCGGGCTCTATACCAGGATTCCCTTCAGCACCATGATAGTAGTCAGCTAGAGGTGTACTCGTTCTATACCGTTGTCGTTGAAGCATGCTTAGTTCTGACTTGGTGCTTAAAAGGGTGAACATATTGAGAAGCAGAAATTGAACAAAGTTTTACGAGTCGTAAGATGAAGATAAAAATTACGTATACAATTGATGCTCCTTAATTGCAAACTCAAATATTTTCTAATGGTAAATAATGACTTCCACAATTCTCTTCCCTAGACCAAACAAATTGATCAAAACCAAGATAGCAGCAGCGGGCACGCTCATCCCCACCATCACCAACATCCCCAGAGCCACACTGGGCCTTGTGTTCATCAAGAACCTCTGCAACAAGCCCACGCCTTCGCACACATCCGAATCGTAAGACGGGTAATACCGTTTCTCCCATTCCATCCAGTGAACCGGAACCTCGTAGTTCTTCTCTACCATCTTCATCTCTTGAATTCTCTTCCTCAGCACGATCATGTTCTCGTCAACGATCCCGCCCCTGCCGAACTTCCAGTCATCGGCATCGGCATCGGCATCTCTTCCAGAAGATGCCGCAAGTACTCGTAAACCTGGCGTTCGACAGCTTGGCCTGGATGGTGACTGGATTAGCAGTTTTGGCCGGAAAGTTAGAGCAGTGGAGGCGGATTTCATGGTGGTTGTCAGGTTTGGAAATGTAAGAGAAGAGGAAGAGCTACTTACAGAGTTTAAGATGAAAAGAAGCAGATGCTCAGGGTTTAAGTGCAAGGTTGATGCATGCGTATCAAATAGCGACGCTCTCTCTACGCGTTTGTGTCACAGTTATCAGCGGACCTGCGGGGCCTGGTGAAAGCGATGAGTGCCATTCTGTCGTCTTTCGTTAATTACTTGACTGATCAGTCAATCATAGAGATCATTGACAGTCGGTGTCTTTCTTAATTGTGGAAAACGTCACTGCAGCTTTGAATTGGGTGTTGTATTTCACACGGTTTGAATGATGGGCCAGATAGTTTATGTTTGCTTCTTGAATTTGTTTGCTCGCATCTCTATCACATGCGGTATATTGCAAGGAATATTGGTTGGGATCCATCTGGCTGAAACAGAGGCCTAGGCACGCACTCAACACGGTTTGTATAAGGAAAGCTAGCAGCTAGCTCGCTCAAGTGCATGACCTGTAGGTAGGCTGGAACGGAAACGAGCCAAACATAGTTTGCTCAAGCCAAGCTCACAATAAGATGGATTGTGAGATTGATGCAAGTCCAATATCTAACTAGAAGGCTCCAGTCAACTTTGAAATTATAATTCTTAAAGATGAATTTTATGAGAGAGAATTTCCTGATTATTAAAAATTAGGATCTCATTGAAACCTCATTGTAAAATTAAAACTAGAATTGCAGCCAGAGCCATAGCTAATCTGGCTAGGGCAGTCAACTCAAAGTTGCAGGTCGTCCATTTGATACCCAGGACATGGGTACCTAGCTTCAGCCTCCTTATTGTAACAGAAAAAAGGACCCACTGAGCATGTGAACCCATCTTACCAGTTGGATTTGCATGTTATATATATATATATATATATATATATATATATATATATATATATATATATATATATATATATATACACGTGTGTGTGTGTGTGTGCGCGTGTGTGTTTTCAAAAGTAACTTTTACTTTTTTAATTAAAATTATTGATTACTCCAACAGTTTCAATTTGCATGAAATTTCTTTTCTTTTTTTTTGGTCGACTGCCGCATGAATAGCAACCATATTAAAGTGCACCCTTAAAAGGTAAATAATGACTTCCACAATTCTCTTCCCTAGACCAAACAAATTGATCAAAACCAAGATAGCAGCAGCGGGCACGCTCATCCCCACCATCACCAACATCCCCAGAGCCACACTGGGCCTTGTGTTCATCAAGAACCTCTGCAACAAGCCCACGCCTTCGCACACATCCGAATCGTAAGACGGGTAATACCGCTTCTCCCATTCCATCCAGTGAACCGGAACCTCGTAGTTCTTCTCTACCATCTTCATCTCTTGAATTCTCTTCCTCAGCACGATCATGTTGGTGATGGTGGGGATGAGCGTGTCCGAATCTGATGAAGCAAGTCTTGCTCATGAAGGAACGAAGTAAATCCACTGAAAAAGGGACTATAAAGAAGTATTCAAACTTCACAATCATTTCTACCACTCTTTTTTGTGGAAGAGACAACGAAATAGGACGCTTGCTTCCTGGAAATGATCAAGGAAATTGTTGATGCATAATTATCTATTAAGGCTCAAATTGCATAATGAAGGTCTCTTATTGCTGCACGTCAAACTAGTTCACACTTGAGGGACCCATATAAATGATTTAGGGGTGACAATTTCGTGTCTTGGGTTATGTTTGTATCAAGAATGGGTACTCAACCTCAATGTCACCCAACTTTTTTCGTGTGCATTGTGGTTGGCCATCAATACGCATTTTTTTGATAGCGTATTCGAGTTATTGCAGGTCACATAACGCAAGCAATCTCTTGTTCCGTGTCGTGTTTTCACATTGTATCATTTAGTGCTCGTGACAAAACAGGTCACCATGAAGACGGACCTGATCCTTTTCCATGTCGAGGGAGATACTCGTGTTGGCTCTGGGTGCCACCCTCACCGATGATTGCCCTGGCCCTTTAGGTTTAAGCCTAAGCCAAAAGGATTGCTTTAAGCCCTATACAATAGATTGTTAGTCCCAAATCTTGTCTAAGTGAAAATTTTACCATTCTGAGAATAACCAAGTTATCAACAACAATATTGTAAAAATAAAATTTGAGACACAAGAATAAAATCCATCAGTAGTGTTGCAGATGGATCTACAGAAAGAAAAATGAAAACAAAGACAGCAGGATCACGTCGGACGTAGATGAAAACAATGAGTTGATGACTTACAAAACATAAACTTGTAGACATGAAAATTTTCATTCCGAAGTTTATGATAAACTTGAAATGAAAGTTTCCATACCTACGCTTGCGTGAGCGTGCCAACTAGTTCAAAACTAGCAAATATTTTAAAAAATTTAGACTTCTAAGCGATTGTAGGCAAGCGGGATCTTTTCGCTCAAACCTTCTTTAACCGATGATCAAGGGTCGGTATTGAGCGCTTAGAAACTTCAATTTTACAGCAAATGCAACTCCATTCTACGTGAACAAGTATTTTTGAAAGAGTTTTGAGTTGTGCACTTTGATTCAATACTTGAAATATACAAGCTGCTGAAAACAGAGAATTATGTTTTAAGAGCTTGTTTCTAAAATGGATTTGAATACGTTACAGGCCTCCAAAAATCTTCCAAATTTTATCAGACCAAGCTGTGAGTATGAAGAGCCTGTAGCTTTTTACAAATCTGAATTTGGAGCAGTATTGAATCAAAATTAAATATTTGAATTGGACTGACTCACTAACTCAGAACAGTTCTGTTTCAGAAATACAAAGACTCAAAGATGAGCCTCTATCTCTCTACCCAGAACTCTGATTTTGATGTTTCTAGAAAGCTATGGATGTTAGCTTTCCAATGCATCAAAAATTAAATTGATTGGATTCCTGTGGACAAAGATATGAGACTTTTACCCAACCTCTATTTCAGGAAATCCGACTGTGTAACAGAAGTGCAGAAACTGAGTCGATCTTTGTCCAATTTTATTACGTGGCTGCACGGTCCTAAAATTCTTGGAAATTTTATCTCTAAGACCTGGGTGTGTGCATAGGGTGCCCCTAAAATTTCAGCCCGTTTGGATCACGGAGTAAAGAATTAAAAATACATCAATGAAAGATGCAGATGTAGAAAACGATTTTCAGACTTTTATAGAGAATACATGCAAATGCAAAATCACACCAAAGCAAATTGCAACAACCCTTAACTCCGAATTGAAATTGTTGAAATATAAAGGAATTGAAATTATTCTATAGCTTATGCATAGAAGGGATTAGAAGTATAGAGTGTACATAGCATATAAGAAGGAAGAAGCATTAAATCAAACACTTAACGTGCGTGTGTGTATGGTGTTTCATCCACGAAATTAAACTTGTAGCAAATCTAACTATTACAACGTGGGGGAGATGAAACTCTATTATTACAACCCCATTTAATTGAATTTGAATGAAGAAGATGAATTGAAATTGAATCAAAATGTACTTATACGAGTTGGCACGATAAACCGGAGATTCAAAAGTGAATTCCGGCCACTTTGGTTCCTTCTTCTTCACCCAAACTTCTTAGCACACACCTACCTACCCTCTTCTTCCCCCAAACTTGGAAGTAGACGTCCTCCTTTGCTGGAAATGTCCTGCACCTAACCTAGCACACACCCTCCTTTTAGGCAGCCTCTCCCTCATTCTTTTCAAGATAGATCTCACGCCTCCCTTGGGCCCCTTTTTATAGGCCAAGGGGGCTGGTTCGGTTCTAGAAGGCTCCATGGGACGGGTTTTGGAACAGCTCCTTAGGGCTCCTTGATCCATTTAGTCTCATGTGCAGGTGGTCCCCCTTGTGGACCTGGACCAGCCCCATGTGGGCTGGTCTTGGTGTAGCCGGCTTGGTCCTTAGCCCGATTTCTTAGCCATGTACCGATTTAGTCTTCACCTTGATACCAAGTAATGGTCGGGTATGCCTAGTTAGGCTCTTCCATCTTTCAAAGTTCAGCCATACTTGACCTTAATCTTTGAATGATCCTGCTTCCATCTTGACGTTGCTCCATCCCTTCTTGATTCATCACGGTTTTGGCTTGACTTTGTCTTGTTTTTTGGCTCTAGGTTGACCCCATCTTTGATCGACTAGCCTCGGTTTTGCTTGGTTTCGACCTTCTCCATAGCTTAAATTCATACGGATGAATTGCCTCCCATCTTAGTCTTGTATGGGCTGGTCTTTGAACCACTTCCATCTAGTGTGTGTGCCTTTTGTGAAGTAGGCCTTGACATGTATTTTCCCATGTGATGTTTCGGCTCGTATTGGTCGAATCAAACTCCACCTTCGGTCCTTAGCTTGAATTTGCATTTGATGAAGTCGTCCCAATGCTTTGAAGTGAACATTGGTTTTATCCGGCTCTTGGCAAACCTCAATGTTAGGTCCTTTGTAGCACGTGCTTCGTCTGGGCTAGGCATGGGACTTGAACCTTGTTCCAAGTCGAGAGATACTTTCTGCATTTGCATTCCTTCATATGATGGTACTTGGGCTGGGTTGATCTTGGTTTTGAAAATAGATTTTAGTTCAAAACATATAATTTCGAATTGATGTAAGCTTTAAAACTTCAAACAAGTTTGAATTTCACGTTTTGAGCTTTGAAACAATCTTTATGAATTGACTTTAAAGTTTGATGAATCTTTTTGAGATATTTTGAAAACATTTTTATTTTTGGGTGTTTACAAAACTGAAAGAAAGAGAAGACTGCAAATGGATTCAGAAAGAGATACACCGAAACCGTAACATTCTGTAGATGGGTTTACAGATAAAAAATGAAAACAACGGTCAGGCATATTCATTTAGAGGGTTGACAGAAAAAGAAGCCATGGAGAACAAGAAGAATCCATTCCTTACACAAAATCTGCAGCAGACCCATGGAAATACAGATAATGGGGTTCAAGAGAACCGCATTTGATGGAAAATATGGAAAAGTACTTTTAAAAAGTGATGCAAAGGCTTCAACTACTATCATGATTTTTCTATGCTATATACTTGTCAATAACAGATTCTTTGAAGTGGGATCAATAAATCTAACCAGACCAAATTCTTGGTTTTATCTCCATCAATCTCCTACGCAATATGAGCCAGATAGATTGAAAGATAGGTGGGCTGGTTGTGATTTATGAATATTTTTACCTAACCTGTCTCGACCAATGCTCCCAAATAGAATTTGCATGGTCATATCTCTACTTTCTCCCCTGAGCCTGCTCAATAAAAAGGCACATCTATTAACGTTATTGACATTTAAGTATTAATACTGGAACAAGAAGCGTTTCTCACATATTGAAATGAAAAACTATTTGAATAAATAAAATATTGCAAAAAATGTAAAAAGATAATGTAAATTCATGCTTTAAACACTTTTCTCCCTGCTTTTCTCGTCCGTATTCTTTCACTCTTTTAATTGGTTTGCTCGTCCAGGCTGATGCTTTCGAGCTTGCTAATGCAGCTCCAAACAATGTCCGAAGATACCTGACACCAAAAGGGTCAACATCGAAGAACAAACCTTGCATTTCGTCTTGAGATCTTTGATAGAAGTGTAATAATTCAAGCTTGGTAACACACAAGCTTTGTATTTTGCTTGGATGACGGCAAACCAAATTTGAAGCAAAAATCAAGTTTCAGAAAGAAACTGATCTTTGGCCAAGTTCTGCAAAATCTACTGCTCGTAAAATTTGTCAAGGGGAAGCTTTGTTTTCCACTAAGAGAAAACCAGAAGCCAATAAACAGATGAAGCGCAGGAAACGCCAAATTTTTGTTCCTCAGATAAAGTATGCTCAACACCCATTTGCCGTTGATTCTGAAGGCCGCCGCAAAATTGGTGGTTACATGGAATATTAGAAGACCGAACTTGTGCAAAGCCGGGTGCAGTTCATGCATTCTACGAGACCAATCTTGCTCTTCCTTTCTTCTCTAGGTTTGAAAGAAAAGGAAACATATTCCAATAGATTGGAAGTATTGATTACAAGAAAGGTGGTGAGTAATCCATGTGAAAAGGGAACAAGCTTAGCTTTCAGTTGTTTCACCATAGCATCCATGTGGATCACCTCCAGAAATAGTGACAGCTTTTTTAGACATCCGGCACTATGGGATATTTACACTTGCATTTGACATCAAAAACAGCATGCGAGAGAATCGATACAATTTCCCTTCCTTCATACAAAAGTAAAAAGGAATGGTGCATCCAATTTTAAGATCCGAGCCATCTAAATGACTCCAATTGGTTGCAGTAACCCCGAGCATCCAGATTAACGCAGATGAACGGCTAGGATCCACCATAGGATGTGACAACCATCTTTATAGTCAGCGGACTGCAACTAACATTAGAGATTGACCAGCTATGCTTGCGAAAGGAGTTGCTTCTTTGGGGAACCTGAAAGGGAATCGGTCTTCCTTTTCCGGAGGACTCTGCTTTGAGTTCCGTAGTGCAAAGAATGAGAAGACCCGCCCTATGACTCGTCTAAAACCTCCTCATGCAGATATCGCCCTCATAGAATGGGGGATCATAATTCAAAGTTGCGACCTCTATAATCCCGAGTTTAAAGTCATAAGCCCTATCCTTCAATCCTTTGTTTATTTCATCATCTTCTCGGAACTTGATTGTGCTATAATAGGAGTCCCCACGCTCCCAAATCTTCCTAGCTTCAACGATTACCTTGCTATCTACCATCACTTTCACGATGCACGCGAGCAGCAAAGAACGAACTGTTCCGCAGATTGATAATCTCTCAATAGACAGGGGTTGCCTCTTCGAGCCAGCCCGAAATGGAAAAATTAATTGCCGAAGCTTCTCATATCTTCCGGAAATATTGATTTCCTTCAAACTCGTAGACGAGGCTTCCAGTATTTAAGATAACATAGAAATTATTTTAACAAGCGGTGTTGGAAAAGAGAATGCTGAGCGTTTTTGACGATTGCTAAAATTAAGAAAGAAGATATTTATATACCTCAAATTGTCTTTGAATTAAATAATGACCAAGGCTTCTGCAACCAGCCATATGTAAGGATTCCAAGCTCTGGGGTCCAGGGATCCTCTTAAAGGATAGTAATTGGAGGCTTTTTAAGTCTCCAATGGAACTTGGTAAACTTGTCATTAAATTGCAATCGTCAAGTATGAGCTCTTTTAGAGACTCCAACCGGCCAATACATGATGGTGATTGCAAAGATGCATTCGAAGTGGCCATCATGCTTTCTGTTGAATATTGTGAAGTAAAAAGCCTCTGTTGTACCAGAACTTCCGGCAAAGTTGTAATCATGGAGCATCCTTTAAGGTTTAGGAATTCAAGATTATTCAACTGGCATATACCAATAGGCAGCTCCTTTAATTTCACACAATTTACTAAACTAAGAAAACCAAGCCCTTTAAGGTTCGCAATGGATTCATGAATCTCCACTAATTTCTGGCAATCGTCAAGTATTAGCCTCTCTACGAATGTGACGCGAGACAAATCAGGCATTCGAACAAGAGTCTGACAAGCAGAGAGATCCAAGACTTTCAATTTGTCAAATACCTGCAGTTTTATTCTTATAAGAAACCAATATTGATACGAAAACAATAGTTGAAAACTAAATATATTAAATATATAAATAATTAATATAGGCATTATAATTAGCCAACCTTTTCCTTAAGTTGATCCTGTGGCTTGCCTCCAAACTTTTCTTTGTTCCATGCAATGCTAATCCTTCTATTAGATAGGCCAACGGCAACAAGCTCTTCGAGCATCCAATCAGAATGCGGTGACGATTCCACCATTACATACTCATTTTCGCTAGGTAGGCCATTCAATGGCTTCAGCACAGCATCCATCCAAACAGTATGTTTTCCATTCAACCTCTTTTTCTAGCATGTTTTCCTAAATATCCACATCATTTGCTGGAGTTTCTTCAAGATCGGCAACACTATAGGAGACTAACTACTCCTCATTAAACGTCACATTCATGGTGACATAGCATCTTTTATTCTCTGTATCGTAACATTTGTATCTTTTTTGGGTAGAAGAGTAACCCAGAAAAATACATTTAACTGCTCTAGCATCAAGTTTGTCTCTGACATTTTTATATATATGTACAAAACAAGTGCAATCAAAAATTTTTAGAGGAACATGAAATTGTTTTTGACTTAGAAATAAAAGGTGAAATAGAGAATTTCCATTAAGAACAACACTAGGCATGCGATTTATAAGATAAACCGCAGTTAATACAACTTCTCCTAAAAAAAAATTTGGCACGTTATTTCCAATCAATAATATTTGTGCCACTTCCAATATATGTTTATTTTTTCTTTGAGAAACTCCATTCTGCTGTGGAGAATAAGAGCATGAAGTTTAATATAAAATATCTATACTGAGGAAGAATGTGTTAAAAGTGTTACTCATATACCGGGTACGTGAATGGATCAGGTCAACCCGATTCAAAATGTACACTATAAAAGGTAAGTACCCAAATCCCCAAATCTCACCTCACCTGCATGCATCTCTCTCCTCAGCTTATCTTGAAGACTGCAGGTAAGTATTCTCTCATTTACCTGCTCTGCCATAAGGTTCCATCTCCCACACTTGGCTCCTCCCTTCAAACAAACCTCTGCTAGACCTTCTTCCATCCTCTCCCTCTTTCTCTCTCCACTGTGTGTGATTGTGTGTCTGGAGTCTGGTTTCTCGGTGTTTTAGTTCAATAGGTTTTTGCTAGGTCATACAGTGAAGGAAATCAAAGAGAAAGCCAAACGCTGGATATGGCCGGCTTCATGTAAACAGAAACCGATGGTTCTAAGTCGCCTTTTTCGTTTTTTCTGGATGGACATGGCGGGCTTTTGAAACTTATCATATTATCTACATTGTTCATTATCCTTTAAAAAAAAAAGGTTTTCTACTAAAAATATTGTTTAAGCGGACTTTTGAAAAAAAATGTTGATAGTGGACTTGCTTTTGATGACCATATTCATTTTTATCGAAATAGTATTTATATTCTTATTCATTGAATAGATAAGGAATGAGCACAACATTCGGTGAGTCACTGTTTTACACACCAGAATTACATGCTTGAAGCTGTCACCTTAAGATCCCACAAACAGTTCATGAATGATTACCAAATAAAACGTTGTATTATGACAAGAAAATCTCTTTCCTTTTTTGCCTTAGAAATTCTTTTTATTTTTAGTACAAAAGGGAGGCCGACATAGCCGATTAAGCTAATTGATTAATAGCTGAAAACCTCGTGGGAAAATGATTCCCATCTTATGTGCTCTACATTGGAGACTGATGCCAAGCCAGGTTGCCCTTTTGCCGGTCCATGGCAGTTAATTTTAACCCACCCCCTCCTCCAATGGGTGTTGTAAGGCTTCTCTAAATCATTTGCCATTAGCACTTGTGACACATAGTTTGGCTTGAAGTTGTAACATATTGACAATATGTTTTTGCTTGACAAGAGCTCACCCCATAGCCTAAATCTGCACCTAGTGTTACTAAGTTGATGTGTATGCTCTTGCCCGTACCATTTTGTTCAATAGTATTAGGGTGAGTGGTCTCTGATTTTGTTAAAAGGTAAAGAACATATTTGATTGCCTGTTAATGCTAGAATGATGAAACCCTAAAGTAATTCAGATATAGATAAAAGTATATGACGAATTCTGTATAGAAAAATTTACTAGTCAAGTGCAATCTTTTGTGGAAGTTTATTTTCTTATTTGATTCTCATCTCAAACATCTATCGTTCTTTTTGTGTTCATGTGCTGATCTATGTACAGTTATGCTGTTAATATAGGTTTTATACAACAACAACTAAGCCTTTTCCCATACTAGACGGGGTCGGCTATGTTAATATAGGTTTTATATTTCATTAAATATGTTGGATATTTTGTTGGTTTAGTTGTATTATTGTAATTATTATTGCATATTATAATATGATCTTAAGACACTGCTAGCAATATTCACTGCCCATTATATGCATATTGCATAGTAATGACACCCTTGTTTTGTTTATTTTGAGATGTCTAATATGTATGCTAATGGTAGTACATAGTATGCTTCTATCACTAGTAAATTTGCATTTGAAAAAGGAAAAAAGGTTGCCCGCTTTGAGCATATGTATCCTTATTACAAGACAAAAAGACAATGCATGTTGGTGGTGTAACTATTGTGGTTTAACTTATAAAGGTTCATATTTTAGAGTGAAGTGTCACTTATTAAAGGAAAAAGGAAATGACATAGTTGTTTGTTCGGGTGTTACTCATAGATGAGACAAATTGAGAAAGAAGCACATGAAAAAGTTAGACAATAGTTCCCTTACCTACTGGAACTATAAGTTTGAATCCACCTACATTTGAATCATTTGATGGAAGTAAGAAAAAAAGAGTAGGTGAAAGCCAATTGGCAAAAGCATTTAACAATTAAGTAAGGGATCACTTGACATGTGAAATATCAAGATTATTTTACTCTGCAGGTTTGCCTTTTAATGTAGCTAGAAACACTTACTATGTTAGTGTATTCAAATATGCTTCTAACACCTCAATTTCGGGTTTTACTCCACCTAGTTGCAATGCTATCAGGGCTACACTATTGCAGAAAGAGAAAGCTCATTTAATGAGATTGCTTCAACCTATCAAAGATACTTAGCTAGAAAAGGGAATAAGTATAGTTACATATGGATTGAACCATGTGTAGTGCACACCATGAACCTTGCTTTGAAAAATATTTGTGCTCCTAAAAATAATCCAAATAATGAGTATTTATCTTTGAGTGTCATTGGATTCTTTTCATTCTTTGATGATGCTTTTTCATTAAGAATTTTATCATGAATCATTCCATGAGGCTAGCCATGTATAATCAATTTGTGCATATAAAGCTACTTTCTATTCTTTGAGACTAGATTTGCCTCGTCATTGTAATGTTTAAAAGGTTTAAAACTATTAAGCATGGTCTCCAATCTATGGTCATTAGTGAAGAATGGTCTCACTATAGAAGATGATGTTCAAAAGGTACTGTGTGAAAGAAACAATTTTGAATGACCTTTGGTGGGATAAAGTTGATTATATTCTAAGCTTTACAAAGCCATCTATGAAATGCTTCGTTCTTGTGACAGATAAGCCAAACCTTCATTTGATTTATGAGAAATGGATTGTATGATTGAGCAAGTAAAGCTAGCCATCTATCAACATGAGGAAAAAGGAGTTGAATCAACATTCATCCTTCTAAGGAGTGGTGTATGGCATCTTAATTTCTAGATGGAATAAAGTTGCACACCTCTTCATTGCTTAGCTCATTCACTTAATCCTAGGTAAATTTAATTAACTTTCAAGTTCCAAGTTCTTTTACTTTTTCATCTAAGAGATGTACTTTGGTTTTTGTATTATAGTAATCACAAAAATATATTTTGTATAATAGGTATTATTGTAGACAATGGCTTGAGGAAGCTCCAAAACTAGTCCCCCACATAAGGACAATGAGATTTGTATGGGGAGAAACAAATGCTGAAGGATTACTTTCGGATTCTCAAGAAGGCGAGAGGTCCTTTGCAGAGTTTGTTAAATTCTCAAGTGGTGAAGAAGAAGAGCTTAGCCAATTTGATTGCTTGCAAGATAAGGGGGACTTGACACCAAAAGGAATGGTGGGTCATGTATGGAGCTTCAATCCCCCGAACTTCAAACCATTGCCTTGAAGCTCCTTTCTGACCTCCCTCTTCCTCTTGTTGTGAAAGGAATTGAAGCACATATTCTTTTATCCACTCCATGAAAAGGAATAGGCTAAATCCCAAGAGAATTTGAAGATTTAGTTTTTGTCTACACAAATCTTCGTCTCCTCTCGAGGAAGAATAAGAACTATAATGAGGGTGAGACTAAAATGTGGGACATTGGTGGAGATAAACGGAATCCATTTGAAGGAGTTGGAATTCTTGAAGTTGCTAGTCTCTCTCTTGATGAACCAAATATGGAAGCAATCCTTTTTACAGATATAGTGAAGGAAATACTGAGATCGAGACTATTGGAGTTTGAAACATAATGTATTTAGATTCAAAGATATTGTGTTTAAAATATGAATTTTGATATGCATTGCAACTTTTTTGTGTTGATATAAATATGTAATATTCTGTTTGAATGATATTGTTTCATTGTATCCAAGTTTGTGTTTGGTGAACTATGTAATACGAGTTTGTTGTGAGTATATGTAATATGTAGGAAGACTACACTACGAAGTATATATTGGTCAACTATGTAATACGAGTTTAAAACAGGTGCATATCATAATCACCTTCATTTCATTATACCTTTTTCATTGATTTTTAGCTAAATTCATGAAAATCGTTCAGATATTACGATGGATGTGCGAGACATTCATAGCTTTAAATATGGTTCATTTGATGTTGTGATGAAAAAAGGTCTCTATTTCTTGATTACTTCTTTTCACATATGTTGGTCTTGCTTATATGTTGTTGTGACTTCATTATTTTGATTTATGTTATTCTTGAAATGATGCCTCTTCAGGGACTCTTGATTCTCTTAATGGGGATCGCCTTTTATGCTACACAAATTGGATCTCAAAATGTTGTGCAGAAAATCGATGACTTCTGGTATGTGTTTGTTGTTTAATTGTCCTTACTTTGAAGAAGAGTATAAATGACATTATCATAGTTAGAATAAAATTATTCTCAAACAATAGAATGTTCTTTAAAATATAGAATGCTCTATATAATTTTGTGTGTATATATATTTATGTAAATTCATTTTATTATTATGTTTTTTAATAGTGTCATACCCGTACCTTAGTTTTTAAAAAATTGCGTACCTCATACCTGTACCAGGTACTGGTACCGTACCCATATCCATGCAACATAGAGAAAGAGAGAGAGACCTTTACTACTTTTCTCGTCATGACAACACCGGTGGAGCTCGCAAACACGCCAATTGGTGCCTCCACCTTAAAATCGTCATCATCTCGGAGAACGCCTATCTGATGTGATCCAACCCTAGTTGTTGCAAGTTCCCCACCTCTACATCCTCCACTACAATGGGAACCTCATCCCCGACAGCATTTTTCTAGCAACACAAAGACTTTTGAATATGTCAAACGCTCCTCGTTCATGGATGCCAGAAAGAGCATAGAAAAGCACCTTGGGAGAGTCTAAACAAGAGATTGATGATTTTTACACAAATTACACAGCAGGCAAACTCGAAAAATGCTCGTGGTCAGGGAAAAACACTAATTGGAACATTAACAGGTAGGTTGGAATAACCAAATTCGGAAATCAATTTTGTTTGTGCTTCTATGCAAGTAATAATACATCAAAATATAAAATTTTCAAAAATAAAAGTGACAAATACATGATTGTACAAAATGTGTATAAGTTCATAAGATACAATAGTGTATCACATCACCTTCGCCAATAGCAATGATACATATTACACACTGTACTGCATGATATGGTATGTAATATGACACATACATCAATGTTCAACAGAAGCTATACACGGAAAAAACAAAGAAATAATTATACCAACATTAAGCATTTCACTTCATTAGACATAAATCTTCTTAGCATATCTTTTCTTGCTTTGTTTCCACCTTCAAGTACAAGATATTTTCCGAGGTGCTACAGATAACCAAGCTAGCTATAGCAGCACAATCAGACGGCTATGGACCAACTAGTTATGAAAAATAAATGCGCAAAGAGATAAGCACACATGGTACAGCAAAAGTTGACAAGATTATCTCAGAAAAACCACATCCAATTGAAAAGTATATTTAAGTTCCAAAGAAACCAAGAAACATGAACATCTTCTCCCAGAAGAAAGATGAAAATAATAAATGAATACATTTAAAAGAAAATCTCCATCTAACCTGAGTTATCATCTCCTTCAGCAATTGCCAGTGAGGTTTGGTATCAAAATTAGTTGAGAAAGTTATTGTTGACCTTATCCTTTTAGATGGTTGTCAGTCAACTGTAGTTCTTCCATTGTGTGCACTAGAGTAAAAATTATAGTTAGACATTAAGTACAAGCAATGAGATGCTTTCAGAAAATGCAAGAATTTTAAATTAAATCCAATGTATGAGAAATATAATTTGCAAGACGATGATTCTTGCAAATAAAAAAATACTGCACTTATCCTTGCGAAAGACCATCTATATAAATAAATGTTTTTATTGAATAGCCTCTGAGTGTTTACAGAATACATTTGCATGAAATGATATTTTACATTTTACAACAGACACGAGTAATACAATTATGGAGGTCAAGATCATAACAAGATTCAGGCAACACATTGGACACGAATTATAATCCAAAGGATCGTTGAACTGAAGCATTTCAAAAATTGTGACTACTCATACATGATACAACAATACGTCCTACAAGAATACGCCCTAAGACACAAAATGAAATAGCTACCCACTTTGGAAACTACAAAGATCTTTAAGAAGGGGGGAAAGGAATAAAATTGCTTTCATCTCATGGAGTTTTTCAAAAAATGAACTCAAAAGGGTTTTAATGCCTTCTACAAACGGTCTTCACTGAGATCAAAACTACCAATGCATACTTCTGGAGAACCCCAGCTTTCAAGAGAATTCACACTGTTCGCTTCAAAATTCAAAAAGAAAAGGTTTTCATCATTAGCAGCTAGTGTTAACCTAATCACGAAAGATGGCAACAGGAGACCAAACACAATCCCAACTTCTTGACGTTGAAGCCCTTTTATCATGGAAAAGTGTGACCTTCTAACTATTTTCATTTCATACGTTATCCTTCTTAATGTGCATGTCTATTATACAAGAATGGGACTAGTTAGGATCTTAGAAGATCAAAACCACAGAACAGCTAGGGATCCTATGCACCATATCTAGGGTACTAGTAACTGAGAGACAGCATCTGCATCGTGGCACTTAGTTGATGACTTGAGAGTACAACAGCAAGGACATAAAAATACGGTTTCGAATCCCTGCAGGAATACTTTCATTTAATGAGTTCTTACGTTGTAGACCAAACATCACAGTATAAGTTAATACTCCATAGTCTATATTTTCTTACATAGAGTGTGCAAAACACCATCATTATCTTAGAGTTATCAATATTCTAGTGATGCTTGCAATTTGCGCAACAAGAAGGTTCATCGAATAACCAGGCACATTCTCTAACCAATTGCATATGGAAAATCATTGTCTGATAATCCTCGCACTTCAAAGTCCCAGGATAACTTCTAAGAATCCCGGAATCCGGCTCGTTTCGGGTAGTTGAAATTTTCAACTTCCCATCAATCAAAGGACCAAATGTTTCATACCACAAACTCATGGATGCAGTAGTCAGATCCATGACTTCTCATACCGAAAGCACAAGAACAGTAAGCAACCAAATAGACACCACAAAAGCATTTTAAACCTAAGACCAGTTACCAAATGTACAGAAACAAAAGAAAAACCTGATTGTGAAACTAATCAGCAAAAAAACAGCTAGACAAGAAATGAATCCTCAAAAAAGAGGCAGTAAGAACAATTCCTCAACTCGACCAACTCGTTCAAGGTCGCGCCTTTCATATCCTTCGATTCGACCTTGTTGTCCTTTTTACATTGAGGCAACAAAGACACCACATTCAACACCAAATGGCGATACCTGTCAAATACAACAACGCCAGAACGCCATGAAGCTTCCAAATAAGAAACGTACCAGAAGGAGAGAGAGAACGAGAAGGAGACATGCCTGTAGACGATTCGTCTGGAACACGTAACGAGGACCTTCTCCATATTCCTGAAGAACGGATGGTTCCCATTATCGATCGACTCGATTCCATTTCTTCTTATCGTTATCTTCCTTCAATCCTAGGAGGGTGCGTTTGCGTGGCAGCTGCTGTAATGGTTTGTCTTTCTTCTTCTCTTCCCTCTCCGTGCCCTTCGGTTTCTTGCCCATCTCTCTCTAATCAGAGTAAGCGTATTGGGCTTCTGTTACGCCCGGGCTTCCGTTTCTTGCCCATCTCTCTCTAATCAGAGTAACCCTTAACTAGACGAGGGTGGAAGCGGGACGCAGTCATGCAGAGTAAGCGTATCTCGGCAGAGGAAGGGCCACTCAGCGTGTCACGCCCGGGCTTCTGAGGCCTTCTGTTCAACGAACGAGGGCGGGCCATCGGCCAAGCTCTTGGAGCCAAGCAGCAGACTCTCTTGCTCTTGTGGAGGCAGAACGTAGTCAACCAGACTTCAGCCGAGTTTAGGGAGTGTTCGATAGCAGGGTCATGGCCTGCCATACTGGGCTTGCAGTCCCAGGTTGCTTTCCAAGTGCAGACCCGGCTCTCCGCTAGTGTGTGTTTGATTGGTGCACCAGGCCCTTGGTACTGGAATTGTGGACTGACTGACATGGGTTTGTAATTATGGTTTTCAAAAACAATGGTTCTTTCAATGTTTTGGTTTTCGTATGAAACAAGATACTAACACGAGAGATAATAAGGAACTTGGGTTTTTGTGCGAAGAGTTTGTGTTTAGTATCAAAGTTTTTGAGATCTACGAAACTATAATTTATTATAATAATAAGTTGTTTTGATGCATAACAAAACTTTAAACACAACCATCGAAAATCAAGGTCAAATTCTTCTAAAACCTTTTACCAAAAATACTCCTACGTTAAAACAAGGGTCACGAGCTTACAATAAGTAGAAAGTGGCCCGTCCTTGGGGGTAGACCTTTAGAACTAGGCTTCAGTATTAGTATTGTAGGCCCGAGGCATGTTGTAAAACATAAACAGTCCTTTGCTATGCACTTGAGCGGCTTAATAGTTCCTATTCAGGCAAGCACAACACAGGGCATCCTCTTCATTTTGGTTCTCATTCTGACGTAGGTCAACTCCATTTATAAGATGGAACTTGGTTGATTGAGGCAAGCCTTCCATGCAAAGTTCAGCATCGGCAAAGTGTCCAGCTGTTGCCAAGTTCTAAACCTTCATGAATTGAATCTCGCGTTACACCTCTTATCCCAATCAGTTTGTAATTCATTTACGAGGAAGAAGAGCATGTCTACTTCACTCATGTTCATGACGTTCAGCATCAAGTAAGGAAACCTGCTGATATAATCGATAATGAAGTAGTCATCTTTGAGACAATGCCTAGAGTATTCACGGCCCTTCGAAAGGAATTGGTTCTTAAATACCAACTTAAAATCTCTTAAGGTGACGATATGGCACATGCCTTGATCAACATCAACTGATATAACACCACCAAAATACTTAGCTCATATAATGTTGATGATCAACCGATATAATTTGAGGGGTTGGTCACAAATCAAGGGATGATTCAAATCAATTGAAACAAGAATGATTGACTCATATCTTGACAAGTTGGAGAGGAACTAGAAGATTTTGAGCTTGAGTATAAGCATACTCGAGCTCGACTCCTTTAGTATACTTAGCTCGAAGTTGATCGAGCTCCAACCATAAAGCTTTGGAATAAATGAAGATTACTGAAGCCGAGCTCGATAAACTCAAAACCGAACCAACCCGAAGTAGGTCTCTGCCCACTCACCAATTAGTCCAACCCCACCTGGATCCGAGGCAAGACCCGACTCACTGACTCTCAAATTCCGGATTGAAAAAGAATCCCGAATCAGGACACTGCCACAGACGCGGCTCTTCGGCACAGCTGCTGGTGCCCGCCATTATTTGCCATTCGTTACTGCTTGATTCTTTCGCACCCTTCATCTTTCGTTATTCTCAATACGGAGAAATCCCGGTCTCAAATCTCATCTTCTCGTTCTTCGCCTGGTTGCGCCATAGGGACTCCTTTTGGGTGTTCTCCGGCGTCGTTTATGCGCGCTAAAATGACAGCTAAGGATCCCAGCGTCGAGGCAGCTCCGCGCTGTGTTAAGGCCGAGGAGAAGAGTGGAGCGAGCAATAATACGGTCAAGGTGGTCTCTGGCGATGGCTCGTTGGATCGTCCACAACCGGAGGATACTCACGCGACGGGGCCGATGATGAAGCAGGAGACGGGTGAGGAATGCCCTGTGAGAAATGAGGTACGGACTCAGATTTTTAACGTTGACGTAAGATACGAAGAGGGAGCTGAGTCGGGTTCGGAGGAGGAACAAGCGGCGTTTATGAAGGAGCTGGAGAACTTCTCCAAAGAGAGAAACTTGGAGTTTAAGCCACCGAAGTTCTACGGGGAAGGGCTGAACTGTCTCAAGTGAGTAAGCTTTCGCTTACTCTTATGACCATTTTTCTTGATGCATCGCTATTGTCATTTTTTCTTTCTTTCGCGTACTCTTATGACCATCTTTCTTGATGCATCGCTATTGTCATTTTTTCTTGCATTGAATCAGGCTTTGGAGGGTTGTCACTAGATTGGGTGGTTATGATCGGGTAGGAAAGTGCAGATTCTTCTTTGTGCTCTCTGACGTTCTGAGATCAAATAGAGTGTTTTATGTGTAATCATCTTATCTTGTGATACATTCAGGTGACGACCTGCAAGTTATGGCGTCAAGTAGGGGGATCTTTCAAGCTACCAAAGTAAGTGATTTTGAAAGTTAATAATATCATATTTGGTTTGAACATTATAACTCATGAGAGTTGTTGAGCATTGTCTAGTCCTGACAAGCATAAGAAGGAAGATATTGAGCACTACAAAAGAGATGGAAGAGAGCCTCTAAGGTGTTGGAGAGAAAAATCGTAGAGTGGTAGTATCTTAGAAGTTGGTTCTACTTCTAATAGTTTTTGTGTGAGAGATGGCACGCCTTCTTCCTTAAAGAGATGGTGGGATTACTAAAAGTTATAGCTTGTGGGTTTGGATTAATTGTTGTTTGAAGAAATGCTCCTTCTAGCAGGATGGGGGTTACCTTACCTCTTGTAGAAGAAGCGCAAAAGGAAAACCGGGAAGCATCTTTACCATATACTTATAAACAGACAAGTCGACATGACAAGTACAGGTCAAATATGAACACACCTTTGCTTCACGAAGAGTTATGTTGTTTACTAGTGTCATAGTAAACGGTAGTAGCAAATAGTGAATAACATTAAACAAATACTTATGAAGCACATGCATATATGGTGCGCGTTGGTGTATATTAGAAATAGAGGAGTTACAATAACTAAATCATATTATGCACAAGCACTGGGCCTTTTTTTCTGAATAAGTTTCATTTGCAAGAACCATGCGGTTGTAACAATACATCAAGGAGTATTGGAAGATTCTGTAAACTCTGTAAATTTCAATGAGAGTAACTACCCCTTGTCAATCGAAAAATAATTTCCCCACCCTGCCAAAAGCCTTCTATTTCTCTCCTCCCACAAAAGCAAAAAATTCCAAATAGGTGCCAAAGTAAACATACAAATCCTTTTTCATGATTAGAAAAGTAACTCCATGCCCAGAGTTCCTCTCTAACTCCATGCCTGTATGCGCTGGGCCTTTTAAAGTATCTCAATGAAGACACGTGATTTAATCAGTTTAATTGGAACTACAAAAGGTAATGAAGCATGGAAACATAACCAGTTAAATGCCAGTGTCGGTGAAACTTATGTCTATGAATGAAGTACATCTAAAGTTGTAAATCATTGCAACCACCATCAATTGATTGTAATTTCCTGGCACAATAAAAGGAAATTGTCTAACTTTAGATGCATGGTGACAAGTTCATTCTGTAAATCATTGCCACCAGTCATGGACTGTAATGTCCTGTCTGAGCACAAAGCAAGCTTTATACCTATAAATTATTGACACCGAGCTTTTTTCATGAATTGTACAAGTTCAATTGCAAAATGAAGTTATCATTCTTCTAGTTTTCATGATTTCCCTTTTGAATGTCTAATTCCTGTTTCTGTCCATTCATTTTTTTGGCTAATAATTCAAAGTATATCACAGTTTTGAAAACGTTAAAAATGAGAATATATGAACTTCTAGTTCGCCCATGTCTTCTTTATTGTATATGTATACAACGTGAAACTAAATAGAACAATGGTTGTAAGTGGATGATCGTGTAGCTAGTAATTCTGAGGTACATCACATGACAACGTCACATGCCAAGATTGCCTATGCATTTCTTCGGCTCGATGAGGTTACCATGTATGGTGAAACATGGCCAAAATCCAAGGTGGGACCAGCTTGGCAGTGTTCTGGGATATGGCACAACAGGAAGAAGATGGCTATGCTGAATAAAGTGAGTGCCAATGGTGCAAACAGGTTGCCTTGCAGTGTTAGGGTGAGCAGAATGTTGAAGACAACATTAGTTAGGAGTGTTGAAGATAGTTTATTTTCTGTTATTTAATTTTTGTCATTGTAAATTTCTGCAAGTGGACTGAATTCAGATCCTATTGGATCAAAATCTGACCCAATATGATCTGTCTAGCATTAGGATTACTAATCAGGGGTATTTCCATCTTTCAAGTTATAAGTGTGTACTTAAATACCCTAAGTGTAATTAGTTAGGTTTTAAATTAATGAAATAAGAGAGAGAGGTGCACGGCAGTCTTGGGAGATGCCGGCCCTCATTCAAAATTTGTGCTTGCTCTTTGCTGTTTTTTCGGTTTGTGGTTTGTGAGGTTGATATTCAACATGATATCAGAGCTTGATATGCGAGATTAGCGTAAGTTTGTAGCCATTTTCAAGGAAGGGACGTGATTAGGGCAGAGTGGATCAGTTACAACAATTGGTTTAGGTTAGTGATATTTCAAGAAAAATTCATTACGAAAAAGAACAACAACAAAAAACAACAACAAACTAAGCCTTGCCTTTTCCCATACTAGACAGGGTCGGCTACATGAATTCTTTGTTTCCATAGAGCTTTATCATGTGCCATGTTAGCAGGTAACTCACAATAAGCTAGATCATTCTTTATTGTTTCTTTCAAACACTTTTGTGGTCATCCTCTACTTCTTTTAATACTTTGTCGATTTAGTTTCTCATACCTTCTTATAGGTTCTTCTTCTGATCTTCTTTAATATGTCCACAACAACTAAGCCTTTTCCCATACTAGACGGGGTCGGCTACATGGATTCTTTGTTTCCACAGATCCCTATCTTGTGCAATGTTAGCAGTTAACTCCCAATAAGCTAGATCGTTCTTTATTGTTTCTTTCCAACACTTTTGTGGTCGTCCTCTACCTCTTTTAATACTTTCCAAATTTAGTTTTTCTAACCTTCTTACAGGTTCTTCTTTTGATCTTCTTTCTATATGTCCAAACCATCTTAAACGATGTTCTCTCATTTTATCCTCTATTGGTGCCACTCCTAATTTGTTTCTAATAACCTCATTATGTATATGGTCTTTTCTTGTATGACCACTCATCCATCTCAACATCTTCATTTCTGTCACATACATCTTTTGTACATGTTGATGATTAATTGACCAACCCTCAGAACCATAAAACATGGCAGGCCTAGTTGCTGCTCTATAATATTTACCTTTTAATTTTAATGGTATCTTCTTATCACAAAGAATACCTGATGCTCTTCTTCATTTTAACCAACCAGTATTAATTCTATGCGTAACATCTCCATCAATTCTTCTATCACTCTGAAAAATTGACCCTAGGTATTTAAAACTTTCCTTTTGGGGATGCAATATGTGCCTATTTTAATTTCTATGTCCTTTGAAGTAACCAAATGATCAAACTTACATTCCATATATTCTGTCTTTGTTCTACTAAGTCGGAGGCCTTTGCTTTCTAATGTTTCTCTCCATAGTTCCAATTTTCTATTAACTTTTTCCTTAGACTCCTCCACTAATACAATGTCATCTGCAAATAACATACACCAAGGTACTTCATCTTGAATATGTTTTGTTAACTCATCCATCACCATTATAAATAAGTATGGACTTAAAGTTGATCCTTGATGTAACCCAATATTAACTTTAAATAAGTCTGTCGTTCCTTCATGAGTCCTCACACATGTTTTTGCACCATCATACATATCTCTTATAAGGTTAATATATGTCAATGGGATACCTCTTTTTTGCAAAGTTCTCCAAATAACCTCCCTCGGTACCTTATCATAAGCTTTTTCTATATCAATAAATATCATGTGAAGGTCTTTCTTTTTTGCTCTAAAATGTTCCATAAGACGTCTCAAAAGGTGAATCGCTTCAATAGTAGATTTGCCTGGCATGAACCCAAATTGGTTCTCTGTTGTACTTGATACTTGTCTTAACCTACATTCGATAATTCTTTCCCATAATTTCATAGTATGACTCATTAACTTGATACCTCGATAATTCACAAAATTTTGAATGTCTCCCTTGTTCTTATATATGGGTATAAGTGTACTTGCTCTCCATTCCTCGGGCATCTTTTGGTTTTTCCATATTTCATTAAATAGTCTTGTGAGCCAAGTGATTCCTATTTCTCCTAGTATTTTCCAAACTTCTATAGGAATATTATCTGGTCCTACCGATTTACCACCCTTCATATGTTTAAGAGCCTCTTTGACTTCATTCTTTTGAATACGTCGGTAGAAATTGTGGTTTATATACTTTTCTGAGTTGGCTAAATCTCCTAAACTAATACTAACATCTTTATTTTTATTAAAAAGATTATAAAAATAGTTTTTCCATCTATTTCTTATATCATCATTTGCCACTAGAATTTTTTCATCCTCGTCTTTTATGCATCTAACATAATTAAGATCTTTAGTTTTCTTATCTCTAGCCCTAGCTATCCTAAAAATATCTCTTTCACCCTCTTTTGGGTTGAGTTTTTTATATAAGTCCTCCCAAATCTTAGCTTTTGCTTCACTAATGGTCTTTTTTGCTTCCTTTTTTGCTTTCTTATAAGCTTCTAAAGTTTCACTTTTTTCTTAGCATAATGTAATTTGTAACATGCCCTCTTTGCCTTGATTTTATTTTGTACTACTTCACTCCACCACCAAGCTTCTTTTTGTGCCGGTACACCTCCCTTAGATACCCCTAACACATCTTTCGCAACTTTCCTAATATGTATAGCCATATTGTTCCACATATCACAGGGTGTGCCAACATAATTCCAAACATCTCCTTGCAGGACTTTCTGTTTAAATATATCTTCTTTCTCACTTTTGAGGTTCCACCATTTAGTCTGAATAGCTTGATGCACTCTTTTCTTTTTTGTCTTTTTTATTTATTTATAAATCCATAACTAAAAGTCGATGTTGGGTGGTTAAGCTTTCTCCTGGAATTACCTTACAATCTTTACAACACGCTCTATCTTGTGTTTGTGATAAGCCACTCTTATAAGTAATTAAATGTTCATCTCGTTTTTTGAAGATTGTATTGACTATAAAGAGATCAAATGCCATAGCAAAATTTAAAATCTCCCTACCTTCCTCATTTATATCCCTAAAACCAAAGTTTCCATGAATCCCTTGATATCCTAATGCCTCTTTACCGACATGTCCATTTAAATCTCCTCCTAAACAAATCATCTCCCTTTGTGGAATCTTTTGAAACACCTTATCTAACTCTTCCCAAAAAACTGTCTTTATACTATCTTCTAGTCCTACTTGGGGTGCGTAAGCACAAACTATATTCAAAACCTCTGGTCCTAACACTAATTTCAACGTTATGATTCGGTCACCATATCGTTGTATGTCTACTATACTTTCCTTTAAATCTTTATTTATGATAATACCAACTCCGTTTCGAGCCTTTTCTTTACCTGAGTACCATAATTTAAAACCTGTATCCTCTATCTCCTTTGCTTTTTCTCCAACCCATTTTGTCTCTTGTAAACATAGAATATGAATCTTTCTCCGAATCATAGTATCTACCACCTCCATTCGCTTACCTATTGCTCTTCGCAAGGGAAAACATGAAACAGTTAAATATCTTATTCATAAATAGGTTTCTTCTACTAATTATCCAAAAGAATATTAGTTGTTTGGGATGAATGCAGAAACATTTTATATTCCAAAGACATTTGAAGAGGCCAAGCAATATGGAACTTACAAATTTACCACCGTATAAGAAGACTGTGAGTTATAAATGGGAATTTATCATAAAGTATAAATCTGATGAAAGTATAGAAAGATAAAGGCCAAGTTGGTAGCTAAAGGTTACAATCAATTTTATGGTATTGACTATAAAGAAACCTTTGCCCTAGTTGCAAAACTAAATACAGTTAGAATTCTCCTAAGTGTAGCGGTTAATTAGAGATGAGATTTGTGGCATCTGGATGTGAATAATGCATTTCTCTGGAAGATCTTATCGAGGAAATTTTTATGGACTTACCACCTAGTTATGACCTAAAAACTGCACCACATAAGGTATGCAAACTGAAGAAATCTATATATGGTTTAAAGCAATTGCTTAAAGCTTGGTTTGAGAAATTTAGTGATAGAATACTTGGCTTGGGTTTCAAGCGCAACATTAGTGATCACACGTTATTTGTTAAACAGGAGAAGAAAACCATTCACTTAGTTGTGTATGTTGATGATATCATTCTTACTGGTGATGATGTGGAATGAATTATTTCATTAAAAAAAAGTTGCATGCATTATTTGACTTGAAAGACTTGGAAAAGCTTTACTATTTTCTAGGAATTGAAATGATTAGAAGTAATGACTGCTTGTTTTTAAGTTAACACAAATATATCCTGTATATATTGAAAGAAACCAAGATGGAGGAGTGTGGTGTATGTACAATCTCAATTGAAATTCAAAAGCTGGAAATTATGAAGAACCTTAAGAAGATGTGGGCATAAATCAGAGATTAGTGGGAAAACTTAAGAAGATGTGCGCATATACCTCACAATCATGAAACAAGATATAAGTTTCGCAATAAGCTATCTAAGTAGATGGATGCACTCACCATCTAAACATGATATGAACATGGTGTTCCATATTATTAGATATCTCAAAATTGTCCATCACTCTTGGTTTATTATACAGTTTATATTTATCTTTGAACATTAAAATTTATTTGGATGTTGATTGGGTAGGTACGATAGAGGATAAGAGATCTACTTCAGGGTACATTGAACGCCTTGGAGGTAATGTTGTTTCATGAAAGAGTAAGAAACAATATGTGTTAGCAAGATCTAGTTCAGAGGCTTAATATTGGGCAATTGCTCTTAGTATGTGTGAGAGTTTATGAATCTTATCACTATTACATGAAATTGGTCTGGGAAAGACTATCCCTATTAGTTTCTTCACATATAGTAATGTTGCTCTTCAAATAGCCTATAATCCTATCTTACATAAGAGAACGAAACATATTGAAGTTGATTGCTATTTTATTAGAGAGAAGGTTACTGAATGAATTTTCAACATCATCTATGTTCGTTCAATTAGCAGACATACTTAAAAAGCCAGTCGCTGCCAGTGAACTAAAGAAGGCTATCTGTAAGTTGGGTGTTTCAAATATTCAAGATCCAACGCGTGTTGAAGATAATTTATTTTCTGTTATTTAAATCTTGTTTCTATTATTTAATTTCTACAAGTAGACTGAATTCATATACTATTGGATCAAAATCTGATTAAATATGATCCATCTAGCATTAGGATTATTAATCATGGGTATTTTCATCTAAGTTATATGTTTGTCCTTAAATACCCTAAGTGTAATCAATTAGGTTTTAAGTTAATGAAATAAGAGAGAGAGGTGCATGACAGTCTTGGGAGACGCCGACCCTCATTCAAAATTTGTGCTTGCTCTTTGTTGTTTTTTAGTTTCTGGTTTGTTGGGTTGATATTCAACAAGGAGTAGTCGGGTTACTAAGTGCATGTGGGACATCATTGTAATCTTTCTCCTTATTAAGGGCATTCTTGTCCTTTAGGATATATAGTCTGTTATATAAGGACTTGGTTTGGGTTCATGAAACTGAAGAGAGACAAGGAGGGCAACCCTTCAATTGAGTGTCAACCTTCCTTTCTTCATTATTCTTCCCTCCTTTCCTCTTCTTCCTCTCGTGTGTTTTTATTCTCAACATGGTATCAGAGCCATTAACCATCGAAATAAGTGGTTTTAAGTGGTAATTCTGGCAGTGAAAAAAAAGACGTTTGCAAAAAGCCAACATGAAGTGGCAGGGCAGGAAGGTGGACAAGAGGGGCGACGATAGTGAGAAGGTGGCGGCGATGGGGGGCAAGGAAACCCGAGAGCATCTCCACCCGCCTATAAGAACAACCTCCTCTTTGTCGCCCCTGCTAGCACAAGCATGCTGTTGCCTTCATCAAAAGAAGCCATGAAGAACGACGGCTTGCACCAGAGCAACTACGTCATCACCAAGCTACTACGAGCCTTTGCCAAGCTTGCTGCTGACATGGTGTACCCGCAACAACTCTTCGACCAAGTTCACACATCAAATTTCTTTCTTTATACTGCTCTCATACATGGGTATGCAATCAACAAAAGATTGTTTGAGGCATTCTCTCTCTATTCTGCCATGAGAGCCTTGAGGTGGTGCCAACGACGTTCACCTTCTTTGCCCTTCTCAAGGCATGCTCAGCCATCGGGTCGATCAATGCGACCCATGGAGTTTAGGCGCATTCCTTCATTCTCGCTTTGGGTTCTGATTTGTTTGTGCTGAATACTCTCATTGATGCTTACATGACATTTAGGTGTTTCGAGGATAATAATAGTGTTTGATGAAATGCCTCACACAAATGTTATTTCTTGGACGTCGCTGATTGTTGTGTATGCAAAAGCTGGTGATATGAGGGTTGCACGGTGGTTGTTTGATCGATCACCACACAAGTATATGGTGACATGGATAGCCATGGCGTGCAGTTATGCTCAGAATGCGAAGCCCAAAGAAGCTCTCCAAGTGTTTGATGAAATATGTTCTGATGTTATGCCTATTGATGAGGCTCGGTACTCATCGATGTGTATGCTAAATGCAGGGGCGTCTTGGATGCTTATGAAGTGTTTGTGAGAATGCATGAGAAGAATGTCTACTCCTATAGTGCAATGATCTCGGGACTCGCTATGCATGGGCAAGGGAAATGGGCCCTCGAGGTCTTCTCTGATATGAAAGGAACTGCAATCAAGCCAAACTCTGTTGCTTTTATTGGTGTCCTAACTACCTGCAACCAGAAGGACGTTGGTGTTTTGCCAGTATGCGAGATGAATATGAGATTCTGCCTTATGTTGATCACTATGCTTGCATGATGGATCTCTTGGCCTTTGCTGAGCAAGTGGAGGAAGCATATGTGCTGAGCAAGTGGAGGAAGCATATGAGATTATAAAAAACATGCTGGTTGAACCCTATGAGGGTGTATGGGGTGCGGTGCTTGGTGCTTGAAGAATTCACAAGAACGTAGACCTTGCTGAGATTGCACCAAGGCATCTTTCTATGCAGTGCTGAGCAAGTGGAGGAAGAATATGAGATTATAAAAAACATGCTGGTTGAACCCTATGAGGGTGTATGGGGTGCGGTGCTTGGTGCTTGAAGAATTCACAAGAACGTAGACCTTGCTGAGATTGCACCAAGGCATCTTTCTATGCATGAACCTGAGGGTATTGGTAACCACATTATGCTATCCAACATATATGTTTCTGCGGGATGATGGGAAGATGTATCCTCAGGAAGGAGTCCGCACATGATCAGATGGATGGTGACAAGGAAGATGAAAATTCATATGCCTGTTGATGCTGCCTTTGCAGAAAATTAAGAGAAGGTTGGTGAATGTGTGCAGCTAAGAGGGTTTTCAAAAGTATGCAACTAACAATATTGTTAAAAAGTGTGTACAATCAAGAAGGCTGAAAATGTGAACCAAAAAGGTTAAAAAGTGTACAACCAACAAGGCTCAAGAGTGTACAACCAGGAAGGCTGAATTGGTCGAAGAGTGTACAACCAAGAAGGCTGAAAATGTGAACAGTAAAATGTACAATTTAGAAGGCTGAAAAGTGTACAACAAGGAAGTCTGATGACCGTGAGAACTTTACTTTGGCAGTGTTGCCAGAAGAGGGTAGTAGTATTGCTGCCCAATCATAGTACGAAGAGAAGAAACCAGTAGTCACAGAGAGTCAATTGCCTTGAGTGGAGTGATGCAAGATCGATTGCTGGGAGTAACTCTTTTTTTTGTTTATGTTCACAAAGAGAGTTGGAGTATGAACTCTCATAAAGCCAAGTGACTTATATGTTTATCACTCAGTTTTTTGACAAGTTAGGAGTTACGAGTATCCCACTCCCAACTTGAAAGGGGTGTTTAATACAACATTAGTTAGGAGTAGCCGGGTTACTTAAATGCATGCAGGACATTGTTGTAACCTTTCTCCTTATTAAGGGTATTCTTGTCCGTTAGGATATAGAGTCCGTTATATAAGGACTTGGTTTCATTGTAATAGGAGGAGGGTTTATGAAATAGAAGAGAGAAAAGGAGTGTGGCCCTCCAATGAGGGCCAACCCCTCCTTTCTCCATTGTTCTCCTATCCTTTCCTCTTCTCCCTCTCATGTTCTTTTATTCTCAACACAGAAGTGTCTTTAGGCTGTGAGAGGAGAAGAGAGTAAACGACATCCTTAATTTATCAGAGTCATGCACCTCCAAGTTCCATTTGTCATTCATGAAGTTCATTATTTGATTACCACAATTTTGGTATTATACTCTGTGCGATCTTGACAGTTAATACTAGGCAGCAGATTTATATAGCTCATGTTGATCTCACACAAGAAGCTCTTGACAACAACTCATACTACCAATGGTCTTTCCTGTTTTCTTGAGGCTTAAACCGTTCTTTAGTACTTCCTGTTAGATACTTCCATGTTTTATCTTCTCTTTCATAGGGAAGTCTGTCCATCTCTTTGACCCCAACATGCTCTCCTTGTATATCTGCTAAATAAATGGACACTGTTGTTTCTTGTATATGAATCATATTTGTGTCGTTTCTTCCAGTTCTTTCAAGTACTAAAACCTACTCGTTTTTGTATTCATTCTGGGAGTGTGTGGGCACATTACATTCCAGTTATGAAAATTCTAATTTTTGGTTACTTCTCAGTCATGTCATACATTTACATGGATGTATTTGAAATGTCATTCTCTTGTTTATGCATTAGAAATTGTGTTCAATAATTCTTTATATATGAAAAGTCTATCTCCTGTAGACATTACTTACTCATTTGTTATCATGTTTAGTTTGTGTCAGTTATTTATTTCCTCTCTTTTAAAAGATGAACAAGCTTTAGATATCTATGCGTCATTTAATCTTTTCTTTTATTACTTCTTACAATCTTTCCTAGTGATAAAATTGAATTCTGGTCTCACTACTTTTCAGGACATGCACTGCCATCTCGTGGAAATTTCGAAATTACTATGAGAAGGTGATGAGGAGACTTCCATGCAGTTATCATGACTCATGAGTATACTGTTTACATTCTTCTATGGCCTTACGAGGACAATTTTGTGTTCTTGTGAGTATGTGACCATGATGTTTACTTCATAGTAATTACAAACAACAATAACAACTAAGCCTTTTCCCATACTAGACGGGGTCGGCTACATGTGTCATGTTAGCAGTTAACTCACAATAAGCTAGATCATTCTTTATTGTTTCTTTCCAACACTTTTGTGGTCGTCCTCTACCTCTTTTAATACTTTCTAGATTTAGTTTCTCATACCTTCTTATAGGTTCTTCTTCTGATCTTCTTTAATATGTCCAAACCATCTTAAACGATATTCTCTCATTTTATCCTCTATTTGTGCCACTCCTAATTTGTTTCTAATAACCTCATTATGTATACGTACTTTTTTTGTATGACCACTCATCCATCTCAACATCTTCATTTATGTCATAGACATCTTTTGTACATGTTGATGATTAATTGCCCAACACTCAGAACCATAAACCATGGCAGGTCTAATTGTTGTTCTATAATATTTACCTTTTAACTTTAATGGTATCTTATTATCACAAAGAATACCTTATGCTCCTCTCTATTTTAATCAACCTGCATTAATTCAATGCGTAACATCTCCATCAATTCTTCCATCACATTGAAAAATTGACCCTAGGTATTTAAAACTTTCCTTTTGGGGATGCAATGTGTGCCAATTTTAATTTCCATGTCCTTTGAGGTAACCAAATGATCAAACTTATATTCAATATATTCTGTCTTTGTTCTACTAAGTCAGAGGCTTTTGCTTTCTAATGTTTCTCTCCATAGTTCCAATTTTCTATTAACTTTTTTCTTAGACTCTTCCACTAACACAATGTCATCTGTAAATAACATACACCAAGGTACTTCATCTTGAATATGTTTTGTTAACTCATCAATCACCATTATAAATAAGTATGGACTTAAAGTTGATCCTTAATGTAACCCAATATTAACTTTAAAGAAGTCTGTCATTCCTTTATGAGTCCTCACACATATTTTTGCACCATCGTACATGTCTCTTATAAGGTTAATGTATGTCAATGGGATACCTCGTTCTTCAAAGAACCTCCCTCAGTACCCTATCGTAAGCTTTTTCTAGATCGATAAATATCATGTGAAGGTCTTTCCTTTTTGCTCTAAAATGTTCCATATGACGTCTCAAAAGGTGAATCGCTTCTACAGTAGATCTGCCTGGCATGAATCCAAATTGATTATGTGTTGTACTCGATACTTGTATTAACCTATGTTCGATAATTCTTTCCTACAATTTCATAGTATGGCTAGTTAGCTGGATACCTCTATAATTCACATAATTATGGATGTCTCCCTTGTTCTTATATTTGGGTATAAGTGTACTCGCTCTCCATTCCTCGAACATCTTTTGGTTTTTTCATATTTCATTAAATAATCTTGTGAGCCAAGTTGTTCCTATTTCTCCTAGTATTTTCCAAACTTTTATAGGAATTTTGTCTGGTCCTACCGATTTTCCACCCTTCATATGTTTAAGAGCCTCTTTGACTTCATTCTTTTGAATATGTCGGTAGAAATTGTGGTTTATATACTTTTTTGATTTAGCTAACTCTCCTAAGTTAATACTAACATCTTTATTTTCATTAAAAAGCTTATAAAAATAGTTTTTCCATCTATTTCTTATATCATCATTTGCCACTAGAATTTTTTCATCCTCGTCTTTGATGCATCTAACATAATTAAGATCTTTAGTTTTCTTATCTCTTGCCTTAGCTATCCTAAAAATATTTCTTTTACCCTCTTTTGAGTTGAGTTTTTTATATAAGTCCTCCCAAATCTTAGCTTTTGCTTCACTAACGGCCTTTTTTGCTTTCTTATAAGCTTCTAAAGTTTCACTTTTCTCTTAGCATAATGTAATTTGTAACATGCCCTCTTTGCCTTGATTTTATTTTGTACTACTTCACTCCACCACCAAGCTTCTTTTTGTGCCGGTACACCTCCCTTAGATACACCTAACACATCTTTCTCCACTTTTCTAATATGTATAGCCATATTATTCCGCATATCAGAAGGTGTACCAACATAATTCCAAACATCTCCTTGAAGGATTTTCTGTTTAAATATATCTTCTTTCTCGCTTTTGAGGTTCCACCATTTAGTCCGAATAGCTCGATGCACTTTTTTCTTCTTTGTCTTTTTTATTTATTTATAAATCCATAACTAAAAGTCGATGTTGGGCGGTTAAGCTTTCTCTTGGAATTACCTTGCAATCTTTACAACACTCTCTATCTTTTCTTCTACAAATAAAGTAATTAATTTGTGTTTGTGATAAGCCACTCTTATAAGTAATTAAATGTTCATCTCGTTTTTTGAAGATTGTATTGACTATAAAGAGATCAAATGTGATAGCAAAATTTAAAATCTCACTACCTTCCTCATTTATATCTCAAAAACCAAAGTTTTCATGAATACCTTGATATCCTAATGCCTTTTTACTGGCATATCCATTAAAGTCTCCTCCTAAACAAATCATCTTCCTTTGTAGAATTCTTTGAATCACCTTATCTAACTCTTCTCAAAAAGCTGTCTTTATATTATCTTAGTCCTACTTGGGGTGTGTAAGCACTAACGCACAAACTATAGTCAAAACCTCTGCTCCTAACACAAACTATATTAATTACTTCAGAATAATTACTATAATGAAAACCTTTTCTGGTACTTCTTCTTGTTATTAAAAAATTATTGTCTTTTACAATAAAAGGGAAAGTGATGCTCTTTAGATTATACCCAGTAACATTCATATATCCATTCTAACTTCGAGGTTCCGATTGCCATCATTGTTCTACTGATGAATCGAGTTGTAAATGTTTTTCTTCTTGAATTCACCAATACTTTTATTTGTGCAGAAATCACTCTAATGTCCAATTGCAACAAATCTTTCTTGTTAGTTGACGACTAAGTTGTTCTGGATCTCTGCATTTACTTTGATATTTAGTGCTGGTGAGAAAGAGGGACAATCCAAAGCTTAAGCTGACGGATCTTGGTCTATCGATGATTCTTCTGGAATTGATTGCCTTTTCTCTAGAGATAACCTTTCCATAATGTTAGGGACTTATGAATAGTTGACCTTGTTTGCTGATCTTGAGTAGTAGTTATATCAATGAATTCTTTAGTCATCCCATTTTATGGCATTAATGATTTTTTGAGTTTTATTTTCATTTGTTTTGCTTACATACTTGAATTATTGAATCCTATGATGGTAGTAAAAAGCTGTGGTATTTTTAGAGTTCCTCTAACACCAGCCGTTATCTGATTGCTTGGACAGGCACTCTTTGAATATGAGAAACATAAAACAGGTGGCAACAAACTTGCTGTAAATGCTATTCCTGTTCCTGAGACATCAATGTCTATTCCTGAAAGTCAAGTGGGTTTTCTTCCATTTGGTTATTAGCATAGTCCACCTTTTTTTGTCATAGAAAGTTGCATTATCGTTTCCTAAACTAGTTTTTATCTTGTTTTCATTTCTACTACAGCATTGTTTTTTGTCAAACGGATTGCTGGTTCTGCCAATGTTTAATAAATATTTTCTCATTTTTATTGTCAGAGTGGCCAAGTGGCTACGCGGTGTTGTATTTTATGCTTTTACGTGCGGAGTTCACTAAACCATAATTTGTACTTAAAAAGCACATCTGTGTTTACTGCCTTTTCAGAAGTCAAAAGTGCACTGTTACTGTATATGTATATAGATAGCATCGTGAATTATTATTGCATAAAACTATACCCCCAACAAACATCACATAATCCTGAAACTGGCACGAACCTGAATGAATGCTTCTTTCTTTTTTCCTGGTTAGTTGCATGTAGATCAATAGATGGTCGGAATTGGCCACTGGAGATAATTTGATACCTCTTGGTTCATCAGTCTAATGTTTTATTGAGTGGGCGCAGCATGATTGTGGTTTATATAGGCAACTCTGTTGTTGGTTAAAACCATCACGTATAAGGCATGATTAGAACCAGTACTATTCAATGATCCAGAAGCATATACTTTTTTATGTAAATAATCCAAAACATATATGTTGCAGGATGGTGGAAACCAAGCATCTGGATCAGGTCGGGTTAGAAGGGATGCTGCAACTCGGGCTATGGAAGGATGGCACAATCGACGTTTTCTTGGCAATGGTGAGGTTAGAGACCCGATTATAAAGGTGAGGTTTTGCCACCTAGGATGATATAAAGAATCGATGCATAGGATCTTTTTTTTGTTTGACCAACTAGGTTCTCTTTTCATTTCAACAGTTCTGTTCTTTGTGACAATGACATGCAGGATAAGAGTTCAGTTTCCTTACCTAAGCGTGAGATGCAGCTTAAAGATCTCGGTATTTTTGTGATTCATTTATGCATAATTTGGCTTCTTTAGCTTATCATTCCTCACATAATGAATCTTTTTATTTTAGGATTTCTTAAACGAAAGAAGCTGCCGATTGAAAGTGTTCCTAAAAGTACACGTATAAATGTAGCCAAGTCACAGTAAGTTCATTTCTTCTCTGTCCTCTGTCTGTCTGTCTGTCTCTCTCTCTATATATAATTTAGCGTGTACATCCATATGGAATCAACAACTCAGCATATATCAATGATGATCGGGTGTAGCCTCCGCTTGGTCAAATTTCATGTGTATATTCAGCAAACTTCGCTGGTACAAGTCAAACCTTAATGTGGTACAGTGTGGGTTACTGGTTCTTGAATCTTTTGAGAAAACTAAAAACCTACATGCACGTTACAGTCAAATGATCCCAAGTATATTTACTACTAAATGTGTGGAGTCAAATCCATAAAGCTTGACTGACAACGATATGAAGTTCAGGAGAAAGTTCAGCTGGGCCTGACGAAAGCCTAATCCATCAACATGCTGGGACAGATTCAGGGCCAATTCAGGATGTCCCATGCCCACTAATCACAACCCATAAGATGGTTGTGGTCTCGGAGCTTAAATTGGCCAGGTTGCGCTAGACCGAGCCCAATTGTAAGGAAACCTTTCCTTAAGCTTTTTCTTACACCAAGTGGGGTCGGCTAGAGGGTGCAACACGAGGACTTCTTGGAGGTCACTCATCCCATTACTATTCGTACAAGAATGCTTAACTTTGAAGTTTGGATGGAATACGATTCATTCATGCTCGAAACATCGTACCTGTGAAGATCGAATAAAGTTTTGTGATGATTGTGAACTATCTAACGTAACCTTCTTCCTTTATGTGGGCTTTGAGACTGGTTAAGTAAGGATGACCCGTAAATGATTGGAATTACCTAGTTCAACTGTATATAAAATATACTTTAAATATATATACTATTACGAAATGGTATGAAATAGGATGTTTGTGTGGTTTTGTAAGATGTATTCAATTCTATATAACATTTAACCTATGCTTTATACATAATAACTAAAAGGCATGCATGCTTCAGCTTGTTTCATGAGATCGGTGAAGTTGGGCCTCGTTTGACTTCATTTACAACAACTTGCTGCAGTGAGGCACCCGTTGGAGCGCAAACAGAGGTACCTTCGCCTATCTGTGAGGAACCTGTCCTTGATGCAACAATGCCGTTTGCCGGCTCATCATTGGGAGAAGCTGGTTTGGATCAAGAGAGACCTTTCTCGGGTGGTATGATGCAAGAAGCTAATATCTTCATGCCCAACGTTCAGTTTGCCGCAGAGAATGCTCTTGGTGTGTCGACACCCATATTGCCTTCGCCACTCGCGGAGGACGTCCCTGCTAGATCACCGGTGTTAGCGCCAAAGGACCGGGCACCAGCACCAACAAATGAGCCTTCATCTTTGTCCGCGCCAGACCCACGTTCTGCCTCAACTGAGCGAGTTCCCCTACGACTTGCCCCGGGTATCGCTGATCCACTGCTCAAGCACTTGGAATTCGTGGAGGTGCTTCTCAGCGAGGACATGCCTGTCGACATGGAGCTCCTGGAGGCTGTGGGCAGGTCTTTGGTCCATCTTAGCGAAGCACCCAACGATTCAGGGATTTCTTCAAGCCTTCGCTATTCTTGCCGTCGAGCGCTCCAGCTTTTTCGTTCTTTACTGGCTAAATATCAGGAAGGGCTCCTCAAGAAGGATTCGGTGACTAAAGAGCTTGAACAACTAGGAGGGTTGCAGGTGCGGTTGAATTCGACCAACGCCCGTCGCGAGGAAGCTTGTCGAGAACGTGAGGCTGCCTTCGCTGAACACGATGAGCATGCCCAAGAATCTTTCCGGCTTGAGGAGGAAATCACTCGAGTGGACGCAGAATTGACCCGTCTACGAGCTCGACACGCGGACTTAAACTCTCGATTTTTGGATGTGGAAGCTCGTCGATCTTCATCCCTTAGTCGCCTTCAGGCTGCTGCCGACCTTCAAGACCAACTCATTCGGGAGCAGTTCGAAGTTGGAGATGCGTTATCCTCCCTCTCGGAGCAACAAGCAAGGTTGCTGAAGGAAAAAGAGGACGCCGAGCTTGCTATTGACGACGCTCAGAATTCTTGGGACGGCCTTCAGAAGGCTTTGAAGAAAGGAAAAGGTGCAACTGATTTTCAGTCGTCATCGAGTCGCACTTGATCTTTTCTTTTTTTCCAAGTGACGGAACTGTGATAACTTGTTTTGACGTTCTAAATCTATTCTTTCCCATGTGGATGGAGGAGTCCCTATGCAAGTTTCTGCCATTGATTTTCCTTTTAAGCTCTTTCCATTGCATATCCATCACCTGGTACGTGTCACCGTGACAATTTTGATACTGTACATGTAACGCATAATGGCCATTTGCGGCTGCACAAAGTTTTATATATATATATATATATATATATATATATATATATATATATATATGATTTATGTATAATGTTGGAGAAATAAAGACAAAAAGAAAAACATCTTGTAACAGAAAGGGTTGACGTGAAAACGAGAAAGATGAAGGTATTTATAAATATTACACATAATACGGAGAAATAGTAAGACTTCGAATTTTTCCTAAAGTCTTATGTGGGAAACCGTTAATTCATTTCATTTTCTCTTCTTCTTTTTCTCAATAGGTGCATACTTTGTTTTTGGTTTGATCTTGATTCCGCTGCATCAAGAAAGGCATCGGCAAAAAATTGAGAGTACTGTCATCATAAAGACCTCTGACAACGAATCACAAATTAATAGTCAATCTAAGAAAGGTGTACACTGTCATCACAAAAACTTTGAATTTTTCGAGTAAAGTCTATGCGGGAAACCTTTAATTCATTCCACTTTCTCTTCTTCTTTCTCCCATTAAGAGGAAGGTGCAAACCTTGTTTCTGGCCCGATCCTTATTCTGCTGCATCAAGAAAGACGTCGGTAAAGAATCGGGAGCACTGTTATCACACAGAGACTTTCGACGATGAACAAGAGATCAGTAGTCAATTCCCGACACTAATAGCAGGAAATGGTTAGCCTGAAAGCTACAAAAAAAAGCCAATATAAAAAAAGAGAGGCGAGTGACAAAAGAGTCCTTTAATAGAAAGGTAGAGTGGCGAAGGTCCAAAAGCAGAGAACAGAGAGGCAGAGTGAGTAGCAAAAGAGCCCTTCAACAGAAAGACAAAGCAGGGAAAGCCCAAAGGCAAAGAACAGAGAGGCTCTCTCACTCTCACTCTCACTCTCACTCTCTCGCCCCCTTCCTCTTTCTCTTTTCATCCCTCTTTTTCTCTCTCCCCCTCTTCTCAACGTTAATTGCGGGAACCGAAAACCACCGACGATTTCTAAGAAACCGCTCGAACAACATATTGAAAAGTCCATTCTACCCCTTGCATTTTTTAATTTTTTCAAATCTGTCACAGAATGAAATTATGAAATTCCACATATTTTTAATTAAAAAGACAATTATACTCTTAAAAAATGAAAAGACAAAACTATCCTCTAGCAATTTTTGAAATTTACGAAATAACAACCTATAAAATTACATAGTTTCTCCTGGATCAACAAAATTTTACAGTTTTTCCATTGTGTGAAAAGACTGCCTTTGTCTTTTAAAAAATTACAAATATGGTTGAGGGGCACAATTACGATCCTACCCTTGATTAGTCATGAATTTTACTAGAAAACTTGGTACCATTTTACTATTTTACCCCACATCTTTTTGAAATATTACAAAACTGAAAGAATGGTAAAATTCTTGATTTTCTCTTTAAGTTTTTGGAAAATTACACTGGCACGAAATAAAGAGAAAAAATTACAATTTCATCCTTTAGTTGGTTTTGAAATAACAAAATCAAGTTAAGAGGTTTTTTCCAAATTGGTATCTAAGTATCAATTGAAATTACTCTTAAGTACTTGAAGATATTTTCAAATTAGTAATTGATATTTTTGCAATTGCATTTTTCAACAATCTACTATTTATCATCTAACATATGTGGTTGGTTATTTTCTTTTGTTTTATATTGTCCTACTATTATTTTTGCCAAACAAACTAAAATGAAATTGAGGATTTGTCTATCGAAGTTAGTGTAGATGTGAATTTTTGTTTTGAAGTCTATATAGAGACTTGAAACTAAATTCGCAAACTACGAGTATGTGATTGTGCCAGCTAGTTTGCTCAAACTAGCAAAGATTATTTTTGACTTCTTTGATGATTATGGGTAAGTAAATTATTTTCGTCGTAGGTCTTCTTCAATCGATATTCAAGAGTTGATCTAGATGCTTTGAAAATTGTTGAGATCTGATAATTTTTCAAAATCAAATTTCAATTCCAAAAGTTTTGCAGAAATCGTGAATTTAATTCTTGAATGAAAACATTTCAAATTCCGAAAAACATAAACTGATTATGTTTTTAGAGACTTGTATTCTAATTTTTTTGGACAATTTACAAATCTCCAAAAATCCTCAAAATTTTATAAAAAGCAGAGTTGAATATGGAGATTCACAAACTATTTTTATTTTGATTTTAAGTGTTGTAGATATGTGCAATTAAATATGAAAATACACCTTACTCAATTATTCAAGACAGATCTCTCACAGAGACAAAGAGGCTTAGAAAAACGATTGTATCTTGATACCTAGATCTTCGATTTCTATGAAATTATTAGAAAGCTACAAATCTCAACTTTCCAATGGGAACAATTTCAATCAAAATGGTTCATTGTATACAAAGTTATGGGATTATGACCCAATCTCTGTTGTAGGAAGCGTGAGTTTACAGACTCTATTACAATTTCATTTGGTCTTCTCCGATTTTATTTATAGTCTTGCACAATTCTAAAATTCTTAAAAATTTTATGGATAGTGAGTCTATGTGTATAGATTAGGTGTGCAAAATTTCAATGCATTCGGAAGAGGGAGCAAGGAAAGAAAAATCATATATCAGACGTATATAGAGTGTAGGAAACAAAGTTTGAGTTTCTATAAGATACGTAAATACATTTCATCCGAATTAAAAGACAATTTACAATAATTAAAATATAAATAACTAAAGTAAATAAAAAAAATTATGATTATAGCATAAGCATAGAGGGGATTAGGAGATATAAGATCTTACAATGTATATTGGATAGAAGAAACTGAAAATCAAACCCGTAGCATGCATCTATAAACGTAAAAGAAAATTAGGCAGCATAACCCCTTAATCATTACATCAAAGATTGAGAAATAAGCTCCTTAATTATAACCCCATTAAATTGAATGAAAGAGGAGAGAAAAATGTTGAAAAGAGAAGGAACCTGTGAAAAACCTCCAGTGGCCAGCGGATTATGGTGGTAGTTTGGGAAAAATGAGCGGCCTTCTCCTTCTTCTTCTTCTTCCTCTCTCTCTCTTTCTCTCTTTCTCTCCCTCTCTTGGTGTAGGGATTTTCCTCTACCTTGGATGCTCAAATCAACCCCCCAAGACCCCTATTTATAATATTCAAGGGAGGGCTTGTAGGGCATTCTATGGATTGAAGCTTGGTGTTTTAATGTAAGACCCAATTTGGGTTTGATCAAACTAAATTTTTTCCACATGGGCCAGTGGGGGCATGGAGAGTAGTCCCCCATGAGCCCATGTGGGCTGGTATGAGCTTGGATGCAACCCATGCCATGGTGCAATCTAGCTACTTCCTTCTTGTTTTGATCGGGTCATGTGTGCCTTAGCTAGGAATGACCGGTCATGCCTTAATCAAGTGCAACCCGTTTTTAAATATGGGTGAGCCGTTGACTTAGCCATCCAATCCTTGTTTTAGTATTGACATTAACCCTTCATTGGCCATCTCTTGGCTTGACCACTTTGAGCTCGATTCTGTCCCGATTTTGTGAAGTGGCTTGATGTGGTTCTTTGGTTGATCTTCATTTGGTGAGATGATGTAGTCTTTGTCTTAGCCACTTTACCGTTGTGTAGGTATTGTCTTGACTTCTTTTGCCCAAATCATGATTTGGGATTTGATTAACTTTGATTGAAAGTAGTCAATGCCAACCTGGGCTAGGTTGGTGCACCACTTGTCTTGAACTTGAGCTGCACTTTGAATTGGATCGAGCTTTGACTTATAACCTGACATTGAATTTAAATTGGGTTTGATCATGGCTCCATCCTATTTGATTTGGTATGCTTGCTCTTGATCTCATCCTTATCTTTTCTCGAAAATTTCATCCCTTGCTGATTCAAGCTTTGTTCTATCTTTAGGTAGATCAACATTCTCTTTTAAATTTCAAAATTTGATTTTTGGCAATATGGGGTTTTCAAAAATATTTTCCAAAAACATTTATTTTGAAAATGATGTTTGAAATTTTGTGAAATTTGGGAGACGTTGAAATCATGGATTTTCAAACTCTGTCCTGATTTATTTGAAAAATATTTTAGGGTATTTGCAGTTAGCAAAAACATAAAACTAAATGGTATAAATTTTCAAGTGTGAAAAAGACGTATCCCATTAACACTTACACTGGGTGTAAATTACGTTCTAAGGGATATAGTTCTACCACCTTTTCCAAATGTAACTGAAGAGGAAAAGGAAGCGTATAAAATATTTGTTAGAGATAATAGCCAGAACAATAATGTTGATTTACATGGAGGATGACCTCATTTGGGTATTTGAAGAATACGAGACTACCATAGAGCTGTTTGATTGTATAACAACTAAATATGATACTATAACTAAATTACATGTTAAATTATTACTACAAAAGTATAATTTTTATAAAATGAAAGAAGGAGATAATATAGTAAAACATGTAAATCAAATGTTTGTAATAACAAGAAACTTAACTGTAGCAAAGTCAATCATCCCCAAGGCTATGCAAATATCTATCATCTTGAACAACCTTTTCCTTCATAGAAAATGGTTGCCACAACCTTGATATTAGGAGCTAAAACAAACTATTCTTAGTTATCCCTTAAATTAGCAATTGAAGAAGAATACATGAATAGAAATAAGAAGAATAAGTTGCTACTAGCTTAAGAAGATATTGAGACAAGCTCTAGACCAAACCAGAAAAAGAATAAATTAAATAAGAAGTTTGGCAAAAATAACAAAAAAGACGATCAAATTTTCAAAAAATTGTAGGAAACTACTTCTTGGGTCAAGTGCTTCAACGGTAAAAAATGGAGCACTAAAGGAGAGATTATCACAACAAGAAGATTGATAGTGAAACACCAACAATGCGGTCAATTAGAGAAGTAGGTCATAATATGTGTAGTTTTAGAATGCCTCTATATGGATCACCCAATTTCTGGTTGGTGGATTGACTATGCAATAATAAGACATTTCTCAAAAAGCAAAGAAAGAATTATGAATCTAAAAGAATATAAACTAGAGGAATGTAGGGTGTATATAGGAAATAACACTTTTTTAGATGTCCTTGAAGTGAGGTTCTTTAGGATTCATGTATAAGGTATACCAATTGTTTTAATTTATGTATTTATTATGCAAACTGTAAGGCGCAATTTGGTATCGGTCCCTTCTTTGGTTAAAAAAGGTTTTGAAGTTAGGTTTGTTCCTTACAAGGTAACCATAAGTAAGCATGAAAGGGTAGGCTTATAATGAATAAGGATTGTTTAAGTTAAAAATAAATGAAAGAAAAGGCTCTTCTGCTTATATCGATTGTGCCTTTAATGTTGATGTGAAACTGTGACATAAATGCCAAGGGTATATAAGTCTGAGAAAATTGAGGAAGTTATCTGACTTTGACTTATTGTCATGATTTCAGGAAAACACCTTTGGTAAATGTGAATTCTTTATATAAGGGAAAATGACAAGAAAAATAATTTTTAAAAAAATAATAAGGGCAACAACCTTGTTGAAAATTATTTACACTGATTTATGTTTACATTTTAGGGTAAGATCTCATCGTAAGAAGGTTTTTTTTTTGATAATTGCTCGATATATATATATATATATATATATATATATCTTAACATATAAATCTGAAACACTTGAATCATTTAAAGAATATAAGCAGAAAGTTAAAAACTAACTGGAGTATACAATCAAAGTCTTGAGATCAGATCAAAATGGGAGTATCATAAGGATCATGGACTCATAGAGATCAGGGATGTTGAATTTCTAAAGGATACTAATAATGACATTCTTAAAATTGAAGATAAGCATGTTGACGATCTAGTAGATTTAAATCAATTATCTTTTGAACTCATATATGATATTCCTTAACAAACCAAAACTTTAAGTGGACATAAAAGACCTAGGGTCAAACTGTCCTACTTAAATGATTATCATACTTACCTTGTAAAGGAAATATGCAATTTGGTGGATTTAGATGAGCTGACCGATAACTTAACGTATTGGCATGTTATTGACTCATTTGAGTCAATAGTCTGAGAAAAAACCATGGATAAAGAAATTGAATCTATTAAGAAAAACCAAGTATGAGAATTGACTTATTTACTTAAAAGAAGGAAAGTCATAGACTGTAAATGAGTTTTGAAAAAGAAATATAAAATCGATGGGGCAATCAATAAGTTTAAAATGAGGTTAGTTGCAAAGAGATTTTTATAAAAATAATAGATAAATTATGTTGAGACATATTCCCCTATTATGAAATTTACATCCATAAGGATAATCCTGACGATATCAATATATTATTACATCAATTACATATAAAGACTGCTTTTCTAAATGAAGATTTAGATGAAATCATATATATAAAACAACCTTAAAGATACATAGTTAAAGGCAAAGAAGATAAAGTATATAGGTTGAAAAAATCACTATATGGCCTTAAACAATTACCTCATCAATGATATTTGACTTTTCAAAATGTCATTATTGAACTTTGGTTTGTTGCTAATGAACTTGACCACTTTGTATATATCAGGAACCGTATAAGCTACTTTGTCATCTTATTATTATATATGAATGACATATTGTTGATTGAGAATGACAATGAGATGATTGTCAAAACCAAGTCATGGTTAAACTCAAGGTTTGAAATGAAGGAAATGGGAGAAGCATCCTATATCCTAGGTATAAAGATTTTTCGAGACAGAGAACCGAAACACCTATGCCCAAGTCAGGAGAGATATATCGATTATATCCTCAAGAAATTTAAAACAGGTGAATACATGTATGCATCTACACCTATTGTGAAAAGAGTCAAATTGAGTAAAGCTTTTGTCCTAGTGAAAGAGATGATAAGCCTAATGTTTCTTATATACAAGTTGTGGGAGGTTTGATGTATGCTATGTTATGTATAAGACCTGATATCAGCTTCATTGTTGGTCTTGTAAGTACATATCAAAGTAATTCTGACTGACATCATTGGATAATTGTGAAAATGATTCTAAGATATCTTAAAGTAACAAAAGACTTGAAATTATGTTTTCAAACAGATGAATTGAAAGTGATAAGATACTCAGATACTGACTTTGTTAGGAAGAAAGATGACAACAAATCAACCTCTAGACAAATATCTTATTTTGAGGAAGAGTTGTTTCTTGGGCTTATAAGAAACATGCTTGTGTAACATTGTATACCGGAGGTTGAGTATGTAGTTTGTTGTATGGCTGCAACTAGTGTCATTTAGATAAATGGCTTCATACGAGATTTGAAGCTGGACATAGCCAACGAGTCGGTTGTCAATTATTGTGACAACATTGTGGTAATTACTCTTATTAAGAGTGGAGCTAATAACTTCAAAAGCAAGCATATAATGGTGAAATATCACTATGTTCATGATATGGTTATGAGAAAGGAAATATCCATCTCATATATGCCATATGTTGGCATATCCCTTGACTAAAGGCATAACAAATGATTTTTTCTAAAAGCATGTTACAAACATGGGTTTGAGATATGTTTGATTGTTATGTAGGTAAGAAACCACACAACGAGAAATGGTTGTAATAACAATTATACATGACAAAACTTGAAAAACCCTACAAAAGTGGGAAGCAAAACCAATATGTTAGGTTACTTGGCTCAAATAGCCAAGTGGGATATAGAACCCAGAATGGTCATTCTCGGTTGTACAACGTTACATGAAAACACATGCATGATTAATGTATAACATTGTAGAAATAAAGATAAAAAGAAAAACGGCTTATAATGAAAAGCCAAGACGTGAAAACTAAGAAGATGAAGCCGTCTATAAATACTGTACATGAAATACAAAGTAATAGTAAGAAAAGTTTGAATCTTCCCTGAGTAAAGCTGTATGTGGGAAACCGTTAATCCATTTCACTTTCTCTTCTTCCTTCTCCCAATCTCAGGAAGGTGCAGACCCTGTTTTTAGCCCGATCCTCGTTCTGCTGCATCAGGAAAGCTGTCGGCATAGAATTGGGAGCATTGTAATCACATAGAGCTCCGGCGACAAACTGGAGATCAGTAGTCAATCCCGACAGTACAGTCCTTCCCAATTTCCCAATTCTCGGTCCACCTTCACAAATTGCTTATCGGATGAAGGTCCTCTACTGACATTCTTTTATACCCATGGAGATGGCATGCTTCACATCCCTCATGCAGCTAGCCACATATAGTCGGTCAATAATAGTCATGTTGATAGATTCATTGCCGCATATTTGGCCTTGTGGGATGTGCCCAACAAATTCTTTCATTTATTTGTGCCATATCTCTCATGGCTTCTTCGTGTCCCAAGCGTTTGAGAAGTAGTCTTTCATGACCTCTCTTGTATGGCTCACCATCTACGAGGACATAATTGAAAGCTCCATGTTTTACTCTGGGATCTATATTAATGCTTGACTCATTCAGGTAGGAAACTAATTCATTCTTTTGATTGATATTTAGTGCTAGATTGGACCCTAACATGGTTGACAATTAGAAGATATCTTGTTGAGATTGAAACATACCGTGTGTAAAGGACAACTCTTAGTATGATGAGATGTTAAATTATTCCATTTACAGTACTTCTTGTTCTAAACTTCCTTTGCCACCGGGATCTTGGCTGTTGGGAGCTTAATCTTGTCATGTTCGAGAAGGTGGTTAAAGTTCCTCTTTGTAATATAAAAGAGATATCGCTCCTTATTTTCTATCACATTCTCCTTGCATTTTGCAGGGTTTTAGTGCATTCAACTCTCTTTCTATCACTAGAATTTTGAAAAAGTAACACACAAAGTAGCGGAGTAATTGAGCTGAGTCTACCTTGATCTTAGGCAAGCTCAACTTTTTTTATTTTAAAGGTGTTTGTCTCAATTTTGAGCACAAGTTTGATCTATGTGACTCGGCCTATATTCGAGTAGGTCAAGATCCACTTGATTAAGCTTGAATCAATCTTAGAAGCTCAAGCTTGATGCATTAAGCTTTTTTTCAAAGTTTGGGCAAGCTTTGATAAAGTAATATGTGCTACATTTTGTGATAAAACTATGTTTTAATATTGTGTAGAAGGACATACCATGTGTCTAAAGGAACACACACGTATTGCAAACCTTAGCCAAAAGGTTGGGAAAAGTATGCCTTTTAAAGGTATTATAGTCCTGTTTTCATGGGTTTTACATTACATAATTTTAAAATAATTATTAAAGGCGCATTTCAAATTACTAAGAATGTACCCTCTTTCATCTCAAATTACTAAGAACATACCCTCTTTCTCATAATGCTCTTGTTTATCCAACAGCTATCACCCTCCTTTCTCCGTCTTCTCTCTTTCTTTTATACAGAGCCCATTTATCGTTGCGTCTCTCTCCTTCCTCCTCTCTCTCACATACAGCTGGAACTGGCCCATCTCTCCTTCCTCTCTATCATTCTTCTCTCCACACTTTCTTTGTTCTTTCGTGCTGCTGGAGCTCATCACTCCCTCACTCCCCTCCCCTGCTCTCCCCTCCTCCTCCTTCCTCTCTATCATTCTTCTCTCCACACTTTCTTTGTTCTTTCGTAAGGAATGTGTTTGCTTTATATAAGAGATGTGTGCGAAACATGTCTCATTGTGTGTGAGAAAGATAAGAAAGGAAAGGTGCACCCATAGGAGAGATGCATGTTGCACACATGTCACATACGTCTCTCCCACAAAAGGGGAGGGATACACATGCTTAACGATGGTGGAGAATGGGGCGAAGAGGAGAGAAGTTGTATGTCTTTTCATGACAATGATGGGTGAGATTGAAGGTAGTTTTCATGGGTGATAGGCTTCAGTGTGAGAAAGAGAGATACGCGTCGTACACATTTTTCTCGTAGGAGAGACACATGCCACATATGTCTCTCCCCCAAAAGGGGAAGGACACACATGTTTAACGATGGTGGAGAATGAGGCCAAGAGGAGAAAAATTGGTCTGTCTTATCATGACGATGATGGTGAGACTGAAGGTAGTTTTTATGGGTGATAGGCTTCAGTTGTACTAGGCTTCAATGATAATTGTAGGCAAGAGTTGAGAGAAGAGGAGAGACAAAGGAGAGAATTAAGGGAGATGAGAGGAGAGAGAGGTGCATGGAAACAAGGGTAAAATGGGAATGAGGTGCATAGTAATACCCTTTACATTATTGTATTTCTCTTCCATACAAGACAAACAAATTAACTGATTTTTCTAGTGTTGAGGATGATAAGAGCTTAAATTGCAAATATAGTCTCAATAACCTTAGAAGAATTGCTGCCCCATTTGATCTACTGAGTACAATAACCGTTAGAGGTGACATGTTTACTTCTGGTTTGCCTGAAACTACCGCTTTCATGACAATTTTAGTTTTCATTTTGAAACTGTTCTGAAATTATTGAAAACAGTTTCAAGTTTTTTAAATATAAAGATGTGATGTATCCTCAAAAAGTCAAACTCCCCATCAACTTGGGAAAAGCTATTTAAAGATTTCCTTTTTGAAATATAAGGGCACATACCAAGACAATGTGGGTGTCCCTTTGTTTGCCCCATTTGATCTGCCGCTCTTAATAACTATACTTGTTTGTTCCTGGTTGCCATGCATAGAGTAGTTATTTGGCTAGTTGCCTTTGTGGTATGTAACTTGCTAAAATAATGCTATTATATTGGACAAAATAGACCATATAATTTCACATTCTACAAGGATCTAGTCACAATCCAGCATTGCAAGATTAGATTAGGGCATGCTCGGTAAATCAAATACTTTAATTTTAAACTCTTTGTGCAAGCAATGCGATATTAAGTCCTAAATGTACAGAAAAAGCGACTCCCAAAAAATGCATTGAAAAATGAGATGGTTTATATATATAAATACACTTTTTAGAAAAATTCCACAGTACAAAATGTTGAATTCCTTTTATATGAAATATTTATTACTCTATCCCAACATTGTCGCAAAAGAAGAATGTGCCCTATATGAAGGTGAATGATTGAGTGCTCCTATCCATACAAGAACTTGATTTGATTCTAAAACCTCAATCATCTTTGCATGAATAGCTTATTTATACTTTATATGTATATGTAATTCTTGAAGAAGCTTATTCAATATTTACAGGATCCTCTTGTTCAAATATTTTGTTCGTTCATGAATAACTCCAGAATTGAAAGGTTGATAACATACTTTCCACTGTTGAAGTTATTTACCTTTTTCAACCCAAGTTCCTCTTCTCTCTTGGGTTTACAGATACTTTCTCATTTCAGAAGGTGCAATTCATTAGTGTTAACAGGATCATTGCATAAAGAATTACTGAACTGATTCAATTTGAGAGGATGTTTTCTTTAAGAGTTTGATAATCTTACATAAAGGTAACACCCAACATTGATTAGCCGAGTTGTAGCTTACTTGCTGTTGAAGGAAAAAGAAGAAACGAATCTCTACTCAGCCTCATGGTGTAACTTTTATTAAGTAGGGGCATATTAGAAATTCAAGTTAGAAGCCACTATAAAATGAAAAACCCTATACCCTAGTTATTAACGTGAAAGAGGAGAGAGAGAAAGGGGGCGACTTCAAAGAGTGTGGCGTCGACCCCCAATACTTTGTAACTTCGAATTTTATGATATTATTAATTATTTTTCATTATTTACTTTGTGTGTAAGAGTTTCTACATGGTATCAGAGCTTAATCCGTAGGATTAAGATTTCACGGTTAGTCAACAACAGTGTTTATTCTCTAATGGTTGAAGTTTATTTAAGAAATGACTAAGAAAACAGGTGGAAGTTGTACTACATCATATTCGACGAAGATTCGAAAAAGAAAAGTGAAGGAAAACTTGAGATTACAACCTAGAGCAAGGGAGCGCAATTATGTCTGAAAAGAGAAAAATATTGTAAAGTACAGAAATATCCAGTATTTACAAGAGAAAAATATTTCAAATTACAAGCATCAAATTAGATGAGGAAAACTATCTACAATGGGCATGATCTATTGAACTTGCGGTATTGATAAGAGAAAGATGGGAATATCTTACATGAGAGATTTCAGCACCAGACCCTACTGATTCGACATATTCCAGATGGTGTAGAGAAAACGCTCTGGTAAGTGCGTGATTAATACAATCCATGGTTCCTTCTATTGGCTCTACTTTCATGTTTTTAGAGATAACCCATGAAATATAGTTGGTAGTACAAGATTTATATGCACAACAAAAGAATATAGCCAAGAAGTATGAAATCATTGAAAGAGTTAGGAAATGTAGACAAGGCAGCCGATCGGTTAGTGAATATTATGCTGAACTTCGTGGATTATGGGAAGAGTTATCGATGTATTCTAAGACAAAATATCAAAATTATATGAAGAAAAGACATGAAGAATTTGAAAAAAGGAAAGTCTTTGACTTGCTATGAGGCATCTCACTTGATTATGAAGCTGTAAAAAATAATATCCTGAGTAGGAAAAAACTTTCATCATTAAATACAGTTTATACTCTACTTTTAAAGGAAGAAGATAGAAAGCGTTTGGAAAAAGAAGAAAAAATTCACAATCCTCAAACTGCAGTTTTCGTAGGAAGGAATCAAAATTCTACCTCTAGGTTTAGAGGTACAAGAGGATATGGTAAAGGAAGAGGAAAAATTAAGCAGTCATAAAACGATAAAGATAAACTTTAATGTACACATTGTGAAAAAATAAGGCATACACATGAAACCTGTTGCCAATATATGACAAAACTCAATCAACTAGGGCTCCCTTTAATAACCAACATGAGAAGAGTACAACAGAGGGTGGTCAAAACTCAATGACTAAACTGCAAAAGAGGATAAATGAACTAGAGTCTCGACTTGCAGAATCGCAAAAGGCCTCCATATCTTCCACCACAGATTTCCACACTATCATGGCATATCCATTCTCGTTTATGATGATGGTTAATCATTGTATGTATAATTTCAAAGTTTGGGTTATTGATTCAGGTGCTACAGATCATATGGTGGAAACCAGATAATTTTTCCAGGACTATTTCCCAATTTAGAAAGATATTGGAATCAAGATGGCTGATGGGTCTAACACTCATATTATTGGGAAAGGGAGTATAGTTACATATTTGAGAACTCTATATAATGTCCTACATGTTCCTACCCTCTCAGTCAATTTAATTTCTATATATGCATTGACTAGAGATTTATATTGCTGAGTGATCTTTGATTCTACTCATTGTGTTTTCTAGGAACTGAAGACGGAAATGATCTGTGATCAGAGTAGTATGAAGAAAGGATTATACTTCTACGAGGAGACTAGTATCACTCGAGATGGATTGACTCTTATTACAGAAAAACAAAAATCAAATCTTACTTTGTGGCACCAACGATTGGGACACTTACCACTCTCTACAATAATTTTTTTGTTACTAGAGTTTAAAAACTGTAATAATTTTGTTTTAAGACATAAAACTTGTCAGAAGGCAAAATATCATCATACCTTATTTCCGATAAATGAAACTCGATCTTTAAAACTATTTGATACTGTGCATTCAGATATTTGGGGACCATGCTCTATTACTACTTTACATGGATATAAATACTTTGTTTCCTTTATAAATGATTGTATTAGATTCATTTATCTCATGAGATCTAGAGATTAGAAATATTCTGCCAACTTATTGTGGATTTATTTATACACAGTTTCAGCTGCCCATAAAAACTATATGCAATGATAATGGGAGAGAGTTAATACTTTCAAAAACTAGTTTTTCATATCTTATAGAAACACTTCTTTTGATCTTCTTTATGTATGTCTAAACCATCTTAAACGATAAAATGTGATTGGCGTTCTCATTCCTAGTAAGATAACTTCATATCAAACATGTTTGCTTCATCATTTCTTTACTATCGATTGAGAGATTTTGCTTAAGAACCCCAAATAATCGAGTTGTATGCTTTAAACGAACTGAACACGGACCGGCCAGAGATGAACTGAACCAACCCGGACTGCAATGACTAACTCGTATAGTTTAAGGAGTTTTCTTTTTCTTGTTATAAGAGGAGGCCCAAGTCTAACACGCATACTACACATGCACCCTCTGGAAGTAGAACTCCCCACCAGCAGCAACGGTGTTGGAGTGCTCTGCCGTTGATGAGCCAGGCAGAGACGAACCAACTCGAGGTCTCAATCAGTCCAATCCCACCTGGATCCGGGGCAAGTCCGAATTATTGACTCTAAAGTTCCGTATTGGCAAAGGATCCCGAATTAGGACACTGTCACAGACACGATGTAGGATACAGCAGCTGAGAACCCGCCATAGGTGTTCCGGTTCTTAAACCTTCCATCTTTCGCTCTTTTTAATGGGGAACGGGTAGAAATCCGGGCCTCAAATCTCATCTTCTCGTTCGTCACTTGGTTTCGCGGCTGTAGGGATTCGCTTTTGGGTGTTTCCCGGCGTTATTTCTGGGCAGATGACGGACGGAGACGAATCAGGGCAAACCCCAGCCGACGCCGGAGGTACCCAGGGGAACCACGCCGGCGTTGATCAAACCGAGAATGGTGACGTTCCAGCTCAGACTGGCACCGGAAATGGCGCCGAGAGCGTGCGTGATGATCCTGGTGTCGTCGGCGATCCTCCCGTCGAGGATTCTTCTAATCCACTCGATGGATCGGCGGAAACCGGGAAGAATGAAGTCTTAGTGGAGCCCGTGGGGGAAGGCAAAGAATCAAAGAGTCAGGATGCGGGCGAGGCGAAAGCGCCCTCGTCCAGTGTTAAGGCCGAGGAAAAGGACGGAGCGTGCGATAATGCGGTCGAGGTTGTCTCTGGCGATGGCTCGTTGGATCGTCCGCAATCGGAGGATACTCACGCGCCGGGACCGGTGATGAAGCAGGAGACGGGTGAGGAGTGTCCTGTCAGCAACGAGGTACGGACTCGGATTTTTAATGTTGACGCAAAATACGAAGAGGGAGAAGAGTCGGGTTCGGAAGAGGAGCAAGCGGCGTTTATGAAGGAGCTGGAGAACTTCTTCAAAGAGAAGAATTTGGAGTTTAAGCCACCGAAGTTTTACGGCGAAGGGCTGAACTGTCTAAAGTGAGTAAGCTTTCGCGTACTCTTATGACCATCTTTCTTGATGCATCGCTATTGTCATTTTTTCTTGCATTGAATCAGGCTTTGGAGGGCTGTCACTAGATTGGGTGGTTATGATCAGGTAGGAAAGTCCAGATTCTTCTTTGTTCTCTCTGGCGTTCTGACTTCTGAGATCAAATATGGGTGTTTTATCTGTAATTTCTTATTTTGTGATACCTTCAGGTGACGACCTGCAAGTTATGGCGTCAAGTAGGAGAATCCTTCAAACCACCAAAGTAAGTGACCATGAAAATTAATAATATCAGTTTCAGTTTTGAACATTGTAACTCATAATTGTTTCTCATAGTCTGCTCCTGACAACTATAAGAAGTATCGTAGATTGGTGGTCGCGTTAGAAGTTGATTTTAATAGTTTTCTACTGGGGGTGTCACACCTTCCTTCTTAAAGCGATGGTATTACTCAAAGATCTATAATGTATGGAGCATATAGAAGGATAAGGACTGCACTTTAGAAATCTTACAAATGCGAGCAGTATGTTATGTGACTTGCCTCTGGAGATCCTTTCATTGAATGTTTTGGTACATATCCTCTTGCAATGATTGCTTTTCAAATAATGTTCCTTCTAGTGGGGTAGGGATCACCTTAGCTAGTCTTGTAGAAGAAACGCAAAAGGAAAACCATGAAGCATTCTTTAATATATACATATAAAGCAGGAAATGCAACATGACAAGTAAAGATTTAACCGTTTAACCAACAAATATGGGCATCTTTGCTTCGTGAGGAGTCATTAGTTACTAGTAGCCTCTAGTACCATAGTAAATGGTAGTAACAAATAGTGAATAACATTCGATGAATACGTATGGAGCACAGGCATATGAGTGTGCACTGGTGTATATTGGAAGTAGAGGAGTTATAATAACTAAACCATATTCAATCTGAGCTCCTGTGCTCGTCACCTCTCGAAGGCTCGAAGCAACCTCGCTCACCACTTACTTTCCAACTCCGTCTTTCCGATCCTCTGTTAACCATCCATCTATAGGAAACCTTCGTTCACTGTCCACTTGCCAATTCCATCGACCAAAGCTGTATATGGACAACTTAAGCTAGCTATGTGGAGGCGGCATTCAGCTGTACATGACTATGTGGCTTCCAGAGTATCAGCAAAACATACTCTCTCATATAATTGAGAGCCTTTGTGATCAGATCTTTGGTAGTGATGTTCTTCTCTTGATGGAACACCTTTCAGTTTCGCCGTTCCCATATAAACGGGACTGTCAATTGAAATGCAGCGAACTATTTTTCTTCACTACTTTATCTGTAAAGCCACGTCTCGCCCTCGATACATCAGTGCTTCACCCAAATTTACTTTCGGGATCCACTTCTTATCAAACATATTGGCAACTTCTCCCCATATACTTTTAACTCTTATGCATGTTAAGAAAAAACTATTTTGAGACGTCTCCAGCACTACTGCACAAGATTTGCAGTTGTCCCCTTAATCAATACCCATTGCCTTGAGTTGTTCCCTGAGTCATAATTCAAGTGTCATAAACTCTAGTGGCAGATATTTGGGATGAACCACCGTTCTACTAGCTCCATGAGTCAATCGTTCTCTATCTTAATCAATACCCATTGCCTTGGCAGATATTTGTACAAGTTGATCATGAATAAGCTACTCCAAGAAACGAACCTCAAGAAGTTCGTACTTAGAACCATGCGAAGACATGGAAACCATCTTTGGCTCGATGATGGCAGACAGGCAGAGGGTCCTCCCACTTCACCAAGTTGGCAATTTTTGACCCAGGCATGCTAAAGCTTTGTTTGAACCAATTTGACTGTCACCTTTCTCCTCCTTCAAAAGATGAATTGGTTGTTTCAACGATTCCATGAGTTCAAACAATCAAGTGAACAAACAACGTTGAATTTTTCATATATGAGGTGGGAAAAACCTGCACTTTGTTGGGGCCAACGGAAGCCTACACGTCTGCTTGAGGTCCCAGTTTGCTTTGTTGGGGCCAACAGAAGCCTACACGTCTGCTTGAGGTCCCCGTTTGCAGCGGAAGTTGTATGCATGTAGACAAGAAGGAAGAAGATAGAGAAAGAAAGAAAGAAAGAGGAAAGTGACAAGGTTACCCACAGAAGGTTTTTTCAAGAAGAAGGCCATGTGTATCTCACTTTTTATTTTTTATATTTTATCATATATACTAGGCTTCCCATTGAAAGTAATTTCTTGTTCATGTGTTGATACCTAAGACTTTTTTAAAAAGCAAAAAATAGTTTTCGAATAAAGTTTATATTTTTTGTAAAAGCAACTCATGAAATCCGGGAAGAGGGCCCTTCTTCCCGTATTTCATGGTTGATTGAGGCCGATAGTGGCCACCAACTACTTACATCTTCCACTTGGCCACTTGAACTCATCTATAATACACTGGTTTTGCCTCCCACTAATTGGGGTTTACCAAGTTGTATCATTTATCTAGTTGGAAATAAATTGCAACTTTATATGTTAGTGTATCTAAAGTTGTAAATCATTGAGACCACTCGTTGATTGTAATTTCCTGGCACAATACAAAGGAAACTTTATACCTATAAGTCATTGATACCAAACTTTTTGATGAATTGTACAAGTTACAATTACAAAACAAAGGTGTCCTTTGAGTTTCTAAGATTTCCTCTTAAAAATGTCTAACTATTGTTTCTCTCACATCTTTTTCCTGTCTAATAGTTCAAAGTTATAAAACTGTTTCTAAAATGTTCAGAAAATGAGAATACTCCATCTTCTAGTTCTGCATGTCCTCTTTATTCTATATGTATACAACTTGAAACTAAATGGAACAATGGTTTTAAGTGGTCGATCATGTGGCTAGCATTTATGACTATGAGCTTACATGACAACCTCACATGTGAAGGTCACCTGTGCAATTTCTTCTGTAGGGCTCCAAGAGATTACCATGTCCCATTGTTCCACGGGTATATGCTGCTGGTATCTGGTACTGATACGAGTACAGTGTATGATAATTTTGAAAAATATAAGGTACGAGTACACCATTATACAAAAATAAAAATTATATATACATATAACTAAATTTATGCAGAATTCACTATAACAATATAATGTAAAACTTATTAAAGATGAAACATATAAATTGTGACATAACTATAACTTCATGCAACATCTCAAACAAGAAAATTACATTACATAATGGTCTCAATTTCATCGCATATAGTTTGAACATCAAAACATAGCACTCTTTGTCAAAAAGAAAATCAAAACATAACATTTTTGGGTTTCAGAATCAAGTTGTGGATATTAGTTTGACTTACCTATTTGTAACAAAAGTTTGAAAAACTCATACTAGACAGGTATCTCTATGATCCAGATGGATCCAAATTTTTTGAAAACCTTTAACCAAGTATCGGTACATGCACCGGTATCAGGTACCTGGTACATGTATTCTGCCATAGATAATGTACTCATGCATCATAACCCCGTGCTATGGTGAAACACTGCCAGATCCAAGCTAGGACCAGCTTGGCAACTTTATGGAATTAGTACGATAGGAAGAAGATAACTATGCTGATTGAATGAGTGTACAGGGTGCAAAGAGGTTGCCTCGCAGTGTTATGGTGAGCGGCAGTATCCTTAGGTTGTGAGAGGAGAAGAGAGTAAAAACTATCTCTAATTTGAGGAAGAGATGTACCTCCAAGTTCTACTTGTCATTCATGATGTTTATTATTTGATTGCCTTTATGGTGACGGTCACTACTGTTGAAGAATATGCTTATCTAGTGCTCATTGTGTTAGTTTTATGTTTTTAGGTATTATTGTACTCGCCCGAAACTTTAAGGACATTTTGGTAATTTTTGGTACTAGGGGTATTTTGGTCTTTTTGGTCAAATTCCGTTTTACAGCTTCCTATATAAGGGCTGGTAGATTGTATTAGATTAAGTGAGGTTGTGTTGTAAGAGAGAGTGGAGATGAGGGGGGGCGACTTCCATTGGAGGTCCGCCCCTTCCTTCAATCCCTCATTTTTCCTCCTTAATATTAGTATTATTTTGTGTGTTTAATCTCCTCCAATGCTTCTCTGAATTACAACATGGTATTAGAGCCAATTAACGGAAAGATTCGCGGCGATAGTCAATGGTGCAATGAGTCAAACTTGGATGAAGCTAAATTAGAGTCAAGCGTAAAGATTTCAATAAGAACTGATGGTTTATCGATATCAAACTTGGAAACTAAAGGTGTTGCTGATGTCCTGAAGGAGGATCAGATCAGTAGCTCTTTCTCTTTCTGTGAATACCCATTTTTTATATAACCGTGCAGGTGATCTCACGGTGGAGGATATTGAAGTTTTGCTTGAAGGCAATAAATGTCTTGTTATGAAGTATGTTTCTCTTTCCAAGGGCCTTGGTGGGAGTTTGCCCTTTCTTGTCAATACGATGCACGGGATTACTAGCAGAGGATTTGAGGATTTGGCAGATTCAGGATTGATGAATGAGAAAAATGACATGATGAAGCTTAAGAATGTCAACGAAGAACTAATTCCAGTTTGAAGTGGATAAAGTCATAGGATGTGAGATTTTTATATTGTATGTGATACGTATTATTTCTAGTCAGAAGTATCTTTAGCAAATTGTGGAAAAAGTAGTTAGAGATGGAAATTTCGCGTCTTACCATCATTGTGGGTGCCGGATATAGATCAGTCTGAAGGAATATATCAGTCTTCAAAGTGAAAGAAAGGAGAATAGAGAGAGCAGTTGATGCGACTTGCTTGAAGAGTCGCTGGAAAATTTATGTATACAATATCGAAGGCTGGAAGGGACCATGTCTGTGCTTGCAAGGGACAAAGCTGTGAAGGATTTTAATACTATTCCTGAAAGAATGCAACTATGAGAAAGAATGTGTTCTCTTTCAACAAATGCAGGAAAATAGTGTTGGCGCTAGTGAGCTCTCTTGTTGAAGTGTACTAAAGGTATGCTCGTGTTATCAGCTCTTGAACTAGGCAAACAGATTCATGGATATATAACTGTCAGTGGTTTCTATAGTTCTGACCTTCTAGTATTGTCTACAGCTCTGCTGGATTTAGACTGCAAATGTGGTTTGATTGATGAACCTTGGAAAGGATCTTCTGGGCTTAAAGGACGGTCAGCTCTTCATCATTATTTTAAGCTCTTTCATGAAAATATGTGGAATATGCCCATAAAGTCTATGTCTCACTGAAATACCATGGAATTCACCTGAAGAAGATCACTGATGAGCAGCAAGCACATTTAAGAGAGCTCCAGCAGCAGCTCATGAATATTGAGGTGAGACATTTGCAGTTTCAAGATCAGCTAAGCAAGGTTTTTTTGAAATGAACAGGCTATGGTGGCTGCATTTACTGCACTACTCGTATTCCCAAGAAAGTCATTAAATCATGTATTTAAAGGCATTTATTGGAAAGGTAGCTGCTTTTATTACCTGGTGCAGAAAATTAAATAAGGTGGCTGCATTTAATATAAACCTGGTTGATATAAACGACATCTGATATAAAGAATGGGAGTTGCAGATAGACTGCATTTATGGACTGCAGTTATTGAAACATTGGACGTGTTTTTGGAGCTACAGTGCATTGGTAATTAGTAATCATGGAATGACTAATGGTGGAAATCATGGAGGGTCATCATTTGAAGAGACCGACTCATTGGCTATGTTTATTGGTTTGAATGACAAAATGGGAGTTCCTACTCCTGGAAGATACGGTACAGATAATCAGATGAGCAATTGCTAACAGTATTGGAGTTGAACTCTTGGGAGCTATTGAGATTAGTAAAAATGCACATACCTATATTGTTGTGTGGCAGTACTTATTCTGCCACCAGGCAGGAAGAAAATATTGATATTGGTGATTGCGGTGATATGTTAGAGACAAAGATATGTTGCCTATATAGAAAAGCTACTGTTTTGCATCAGTTGTGGAAATTTGAGAAAGAATCACGTAGCCACAGTTTCAGTATCCAAGATATTGTAGATGCCTATTCTGAATTCCTGGAAACGGCATCTCAGTGGTGGTCAAGGAAAAACAACAGATAGATCTCCAAATGCTCTCAGTTGTGGAGTTTTCATAATGCTCATATCACCTTCAATTCTGCTCTACCTTGTGATAGAATTGTGCAATGAATCCTCAATGACTAAGTTCATCTACTGTTCCAAGGAAAGTGATTCTTGCAAGGGGACATTGGTTAAAAAAAAAAACTTTACTTCTTTGCTGTCGCTTCAGCAACCAGAAAATCCAGGCCCCATATTATTGTTGCTATTGCAGTTATTAGCAAGCATTAAATATTTTTTACTTGATGGAGTGCATCATAAAAGATGGGTTGAGGGTGTTTCTTCTTATTCAGCTGCCGTAATTGGTATATTGGCATTTATTATCACCTATGCCTCCTGGAATTAAATGTTGGAGTTATTAAAAATGGTGGTTGTAAAGGCTTTGCTGTGTATTTGTGTATTTCCAAGAAAACGTTAGGTGACTGCAACACATATGGCAGCTGGAATTAAATATGGAGTTATTAAAAATGGTGGCTGCAAAGGCTTGGCTGTGTATTTGAGTATTTCCAAGAAAACGTTGCGAACTGCAGTTATTGAAAGACGGCTGATTTGAATAAGGTGGCTGTATTTGATAAAGTGGCTGCATTTAAAGAATGAGCTGCAGTTATTAAAAGGGTGGACCACCATTTATGGATGGTGGCTAATTAATGACTAATGAAGAAGAAGCGTGTGGGCATATGAATGATGAATATAAAGTTTTTAGATGAAATGTTCAAGGAAGAGATGATTATCATAAACATTAAGTGTTTGAGGAAATGTTTAAGAGAACTGGAAAATTCTTGTGTAAGTTTGCAGTCATGAGGACTGCTTTGTTGTTGTGACAGCCAAGAAGGCTGCTTTGTTGTTGTGACAGCCAGAAAGGCTGCTTTGTTGTTGTGACAGCCAAGAAGGCTGCTTTGATGTTATGACAACAAGGATGATTGCTTTGTTGATGTAACAGCCAGGATGGTTGTTTTATTGTTGTGACAGTCAGGATGACTACTTTGTTGTTGTGACAGCTAGGATGACTGCTTTGCTGATGTAATAGCCAGGATGACTGCTTTATTGTTGTGACAGTCAGGATGACTGCTTTGATGTTGTGACAGCTAGGATGACTGTTTTGTTGATGTAACAGCCAGGAAGGCTGAGTTGATAGTGCAGGTAGAGATGCTGCTTGTGATAATAAGTCAAGAAGGCTAAGATATTTTTCAACCAAAGAAGCTATTGAAGATCGGATCAGTGATGAAGATAAATGAAGAACGTTGCAAACAGATATGAAGATTTTGGCAAGTTTGGAGTTCGAAGTATCTCACTCCCAACTTGAGGGGAGGTGTTGAAGAATATGCTTATCTAGTGCTCATTGCGTTAGTTTTATGTTTTCAGGTCTTATTGTACTCGTCCGAAACTTTAGGGGCATTTTGGTAATTTTTGGCACTAGGGGGTATTTTGGTCTTTTTGGTCAAATTCCGTTTTACAGCTTCCTATATAAGGGCTGGTAGATTGTATTAGATTAAGTGAGGTTGTGTTGTAAGAGAGAGTGGAGAAGAGGGGGGGCGGCCTCCATTGGAGGTCCGCCACTTCCTTCAATCCCTCATTTTTCCTTCTTAATATTAGTATTATTTTGTGTGTTTAATCTCCTCCAATGCTTCTCTTAATTACAACAATTACTAGCCAACAGAACGTAGCCTCCTGCTCCACTTAACTCTACTCTCCCATACTAAGGTCAGTTATTACTATATTTATGAAGTGAACGACACCTGGTTTTATCCATATTTCATATGAAAGGCCATCTGTTAATTTCTTCCTAAGCTTTGGATAGCTCATGTTGATCTCACACAAGAAGAATCTCTTCTCAGCTACTAATACTACTAATGGTCTTCCCTATTCACTTGAGGTTTGAACTGTTGTTTAGTACTTTCTGCTAAATAATTTAATGTTTATCTGTGGAAACAAAGTATCCATATAGCCGACCCTGGGAAAATGCTTAGTTGTTGTTGTTATATGTTGCTTCAGAGGAAAATCCTTTCTTCTCTTTGACCCCAAGATACACATCCTTTCCTGAGAAAAGATAAATGGAAATTCTTTTTGTTTATACACTCGAAATTGTGTTCAGAAATTCTTTGCATCTGAAAAAACTAACTTCCATAAACATTGCTTACTCATTTGCTGTCGAGGTTAGTTTGTGCCATTACTTGATTTTTCTTTTAAAGGATGAATGAGCATTAGAGGTCTTTGCGCCTTTCAATATTTTATGAATTACTTGTATATTTTCCAAGTGATAAAATTGCATTCTGGTCTCTCTGCTTTCAGGACTTGCACTACCATCTCCTGGTCATTTCGAATTTTCTATGAGAAGGTGATGATGAGATTTCCATGCAGTTATCATGAGTATGCGGCTTATGTTCTTTATAGTCTTTTGGGACATTTTTATGTTCCTATTGATTTCAGATCGTGATGTTTAATTTAAATTCTATAGTTAAAACCCTTTTTTGCAAACCAAACCAAAGAGTTAATGCTTTTTGACAAATCACAATAGAAGGAAAAAATGCTCTTTAGATTAGACCCAGTTACATCCATATATCCATTCTAAACTGAAGGTTTAGATTTTAATATCATGTGGCCCACTAGAAAGATGCTGAATTAAGTTTTATGACTACTTTTCTTCTTGAATGTGTTGAGAATTTTATTTTTGTAGAAATCACTCAAGCGTCCAACACAAATCTTGTTTTGCTAGTTGGAAACTAAGTTGTTCTGAATCTCTGCATTTACATGAAATTTAGTGCTGATAAGGAGGGCCAATCCAAAGCTTAACCTCACGGATGTTGGTCTATTGATGCTTCTCCTGGAATTGTTTGCTTTTCTTTCTAGAGATAAATTGAACATTTTTTGATATCTTCTTTGATTGCCATATGTTTAGGGACTTATCACTTATGCAATCCTGCAGTTGACCTTTTTTGCTTATCTTGAGATTTTGTTTCTCGTTATAATGGTTATATCAATGTTCAGATATCTTGAGAAAGATTTATATAAGCTAGTGCTTTTATCTCTTATTTTATGACATTAATGAGTTATTGAGTTTTATTGTCCTTTATTTTGGTGATATTCTTGAATAATTGAGTCTGTTTTGATGGTAGACAAAACTGTGGTATTTTTAATGGTTCTCTAAAACCAGTCATTATCTGATTGCTTGGACAGGCGCTCCTTGAATATGAAAAACACAAAACACATGGCAACGAGCTTACCATGAATGCTGTTCCTGTTCCTGAGCCATCAGTGCCTACTCCTGAAAGTCAAGTGCGTTTTCTTCCTTACGGTTGTTAGCATGGTCTACAGTCATAGAAAGTTGCATTATCCTTTCCTAAATAGTTTTAGCTTGTCTTGATTTCTAATACCGCATTGGTGTTTGTCAGATGGGTTGCTGGTTCTTGTCGATGTTTAGTTATTATTTGTTTTTTTATTACTAGAGAGCAGCTAGTGGCTATGCGATGTTATTTGTTGTGCTTTTATATGCACATCATTGAGTTTGCTAGGTTATAAGTTGTTCTTAAAAGGGTCATGTTTGTATTTGCTCCTATTCAGAAGTCAAAAGTACATAGTTACTAAAGAGATACTATGCATGTATATAACATCATGAATCTTATTGCATAAAACCACACCCCCAACCAAACATCACATAATCCTGAAACTGGCATAAACCTGAAAGAATGTATCTTCTTTATTTTACCCGATCTACGGGTAGTTAGTTGCATGTAAACCAGCAGGTGGAAGTTGGCTACTGGAGATGAAACCCCTTGGTTCATCAGTCTGTCTATGTTATGTTTTATTTGAGGGGATGCATCTGGATCAGTGTTACTCCTAAAGACATAATCTTATTTAACTTTTTATTTCTTTTATTTTGAGGCAACTCTACAAATTGCTGCTACTCATATGAGGAGAACGTTATCTTCAAGGCTTGCTTTTGTTTCACAATGCTCTGTACAAATAAGAAAACAAACAAACAAACAACAACAACTAAGCCTTTTCCCATACTAGACGGGGTCGGCTACATGGATTCTTTGTTTCCACAGATCTCTATCGTGTGTCATGTTAGCAGTTAACTCCCAATAAGCTAGATCATTCTTTATTGTTTCTTTCCAACACTTTTGTGGTCGTCCTCTACCTCTTTTAATACTTTCCAAATTTAGGTTTTCTAACCTTCTTACAGGTTCTTCTTTTGATCTTCTTTCTATATGTCCAAACCATCTTAAACGATGTTCTCTCATTTTATCCTCTATTGGTGCTCTGTACAAATAAGAAATTATTTGCAAATCGAGTTGCCACCGTACGAAGGAGCTCTGATCCGTCTGTATATTTTCTCATCATATATAATACAAAAGCATGGTTGTAGATAAATTTGGTGATATCTTGGCAACACTGAGTTACTGTCGTAGTCTCATCTATCTTACCAATATCCTCAAGGATGAGATCTAAGCAATGGGATGCACATGGTGTCCAATAGAAAGTCCCATAAGTATTTGCTAACTCCTTCCCAACTGTTTTATAGTTAGCTGTATTATATGTAATTAATTGGACTACATTATCTAGCTCAACCTCATATATCACTTTATCAAACTCTTGCGTTATGACCTCTACAATGTGCCTTTCCTCTAACATATCTAGAGATCTAAAGAACATAAGTTCTTTAGGATAATAGACAAGAAAGTTTAACAAAGTCCTTTTCGCCTATCTATTGATCTGTCTGTCATGATAGTGCATCCTGTCTCGTTAACTTTCTTAAAGTCGAACAATATTCTTGCACTTCAAGGACAATCTTATTAATAGCTTTCATCTCAACTTTTGATAATAAAATATCTTATACCCTAGATGAATGTTAACAATTGCATCTGCCATTGCTTGAAAGTGAAAACCATTTACTGCATTAAATGGAATGCATGCATCTTAAAACCATATGTCCACTGCAAGGTTTTCTTGCCCATGCAATTGCTCTGAAACCATAACAACAGGAATTTCAGGTTGAGTACGATGTGTAGTGCTAGGAAGAAAAAATGATGGTATGCCAAATGAAGCTCTTCCTCAACTCATTCCTCTTTTAACACTTCCATTTGCAATATCTTCAACAACCCGCTTTTCATGGTTGGTGGTCGAGAACTACTATTACCAACCTCTCTCTTACCATCATAATGAATACTATCACCTAATCCAACATCATCATCATTTTCCTCAAACATCTCTAAATCATCCTTGTGTTGTCTCCTCTCAAGTATGCTCTCAATCATGTATAAACATTGCTATTTAATGACTTATGACAATTTTCTAACACTGCTCGTGTAAGGAGCAATTTCTTTGCTAGTCTATGCTAGATGATGTTTCAATCGTGAAATTTCATCACTAACCACTTTTTTATAAAACAAATATTTTATCTTCAATCTATTTTCTTCAACCGGTATACTCACGGCTATGTTGGATCATCGGACTGTGATTGAGAGTCCCTAACACCCCTTCCTGTCATCTGAATTGAACACTTCAATCCAATAAAAAATCTGAAAATAAAAGCACTTCATAAATCCTCAATCTTCACGTAACACTCTAATAGAGTGACTCCTACTTCACGAATACAATGAAAATCATATCCACACACTTCATAACTTCATATTTTATCATTTAAAAAGAGGAAAATATAAATAACATAAAAAAAACAACAAATAATTTTTTTTTGAAAAACTCAAAAAATATACCTAAAATGTGGGGTTGGAAGCCTTGCATGGACGACATAGAGTAATTTTCGAGCCTTGAATACTAAGGAGGGTGGGGGGAGCCACCAGAGACACACTTGGGAGCCTTGAATAGATGTTATAAACCCGCAAAAATACCGGTTTATGTTCGGCCATAAGGGTCTTTGGCCGTATCATATGATACGTATGATACGGGTGATACGACATGTATCGCACGATACAAGCCAATACACGATGTGATACGGATAACACTGATTTGGATTGTGGTTTACGTAGGCGACTCCATAGTTGGTTAAAACCGTCACATAGGAAGCAATTTCAAAACTAGTACTATTAATAAAAAAAATGTTACTGATTCCAAAACGTATATCTTGTAGAGTGGTGGGAACCAAGCATCTGGATCAGGTCGGGCTAGAAGGGATGCTGCAGCTCGTGCTATGCAGGGATGGCACAATCAGCGATTTCTTGGTAATGGTGAGGTTAGCGACCCCATTATAAAGGTAAAGTTTTGTAAACCCTGTAGGATGATTTAAGGAATTGACCGACAGGATCTATTTTTTTTCGATCAACTGGGTTCTGCGGTTTCGGTTAGAAATAGTTTTATTCTTTGTGACAATGACATGCAGGATAAGAGTTCAGTTTCCTTACCTAAGCGTGAGAAGCAGCTTAAAAATCTTGGTATTCTGGTGACTCATTAATCCATATCCTGGCTTCTTGAGTTCATCATAAATTGCATCTATTTTGTTTTCAGGAGTTCTTAAACGAAAGAAGCCACCAATCGAAAGGATCCCTAAAAGTACACGTATAAAAGTAGCCAAGTCACAGTTAAGTCCATTTCTTCTCTCTCTCAGACAGAATTAAGTGCTTATTTTTACATATATGGAATCAACAATTCAGTATATATCAATGATGATTGGGTTGATCAATCAGTGTCACCTACATATGTGAGTGTAGACCTTGCTTAATAAGATGTCGTGTATATTCGGAAAACTTTGCTGGTACAAGTCAAACCTTGATGTGGTACTGTGGGTTACCGGTTTTTTGAATCTCTTGAAGAACCTAAAAGCCTACATGCATGTTACAAACTTACAATCAAAGATCTCAAATATATTATACTTACTGCTAAATGTGTGGAGTCTAATCCATAAGGCTTGACTGACAACTAATGAAGTCAAGGAAAACAATTTGTTTTTTCGCATGTAAGAGCCAGCCTACCCTATACCTCACTGGGCCAATGGGCCGTTGATCAGCTGGGCCTGATGAAAGCCTAATCCAGCCAATATGGTGAGCCAGATTTGGGCCAACTCTGGCTGGCCCAGACACATACTTTGGGACAGTGCGGAGGGCAACCCTTAGCTAGTTCAGTGTTGAAGCATAGTATATATACGTCTCTTACCAATATCGCCATTGTGATAATTTGGATAAAAATTGAAAGTCTGGAAATAAGTTACAAGGTCAGTTTTACATTTTGCGGCCATTTCACCCACATGGATTTTTTCTATGTCCGGTTGGGATAATTTCAGAATTGTTATCTGTTTAGGGAAAAGTAGAATGAAAAATCAGACAGAATTTTGTGAGGACTGGAAATGTAGTAGCTGATATATTTACCAAGGGATTGACAATAGCTGGAAAGAGAAAGTTGAAACACAAATTCCTACGTTTAAACTTTAAACAAAATGTAGAACTTGAGAGAGCTGTATGAAAAATTTGGTGGCTTTCTCTGTTTCTGTAAATGTAATCAATTATGTGTCTGAATTGGCCCATAAAGTAGATGTTTGCAGCATTCTTGTTTCTGTTATCAGGTGCCCACTCATGTGGCACAATTTCGTTGTGTAAACTCTTGTGATAAATTGAGACACCGCATTGGATAGAACTGGTCATTAAGAACAAAAATGGCGTTAACTGGTTTGTTTCTCCATTATTCTATTCCCATGAATACCTGCTTTGATGAGAGTTGATAATGATTGGTTCCTCATTCGGACTTGCATGATTTCATGTAACTAAAATATCATTCGGATTCTGCAAGCATGGTCCTTTTCTATGAACTCCTTGTTAGTGTGGGTGATGCAATAAAACACCTAAAAAGATTGGTCTTCCGTAAAAGGTTTCTTTTGTCTATATAGAATCAGTTAAACCACTTTAGTACTTCATAAGAATGAATTCTTCTCTGTGAACATCTTTTATAGCAAGTTAGTTTATTTTTACAGGAAAAGGAAATGGTTGTTTCAACTTTCAAGGAATCTTTTTCTCACATCAACAAATAAAAACTGCATTACCAATTGTAAAGTCTGGAACCCCTCCTTAAAATGTACTAATTTTCTGATCGTGAGTTGGTTGACCTTGATGTTGTGTCATAAATGATGGCTTTGCCTCTTTGTTACAGGATGGAGACCACGGTTGTTGACATTGGACCTACTGCAGATTGGGTAAAGATCAGTGTGAGGAGAACCGTAAGTTGCATATGGAAGGAATCTCAATCGAACATTTGTGGTTGTTCATGACTAGCAAAATAAAGATCTTTCCTGCATTCTACTCTGTTAATGATGATTACTTAATATCTTTTACAGAAGGACTGCTTTGAAGTTTATGCTTTAGTTCCTGGTCTTCTGCGTGAAGAGGTAATTAAAACACTTTTGTTTCACATGGAAAAACCTGCTAAATCTCTGAATTTTCATTGTCTTTATGCAAGAAACGTAAGTTCTTGTTCTTTTACTTCTTGGGACGTTCTGTCTCCTGTTGGAATTTTTGATTAGCTTTGTGAAATGCATTTCATTCTGCCCAGCCGACCTGACTTGCCGAGGGCTTGATTGTTGCATCTGGTGACCATTTTCATTCCTTGGCACTTGATTTGCGATGATACCTCATGTTATGTCATGATCTGTACATGATTTTATTCATGTGGATTATATATTCCTTGTGGATCTATGTGACCCAAGTGTCTGGTCATTAGTGCACATTGTTCTTTGTGGTTGTCTGCTTGCCAATTTGTGTGCATGCAGGCCTGGTTGTGCATGCACGCACAGATACATAAATACACGTATGTGTGCATTATAGGCTTAAATTAATTTATCAAGGACAATGCAATTCGTCAAAGAAATCATGGCTTCTACCAGAGTTTGCATTTGAACTCATAGAGGTTGGCAGTGCCGAACCATCTGTTTAGCGGGAAGGTATAAATGCCAGCATCCCTGTGAATCCAGATGTCCTTCCCAGGTGTAAAAAGGCTCTGAAATATTGAGTGCAGCATGCATATATAATGAGTAACGGGAACCAAGTGATATTACTTAGGAAGTTCGTGCAAGGCGGACTCTCTGGATTAATGACTTTATTTTACTTGGTTTTAGAATAACCCGATTGCGTTTTGTCCTCGTTTAAGGTGCTTATGAGTGTTTTTTGATGCGACAGGTACGTGTTCAGTCAGATCCAGCAGGACGCCTGGTCATATCTGGTGAACCCGAGCATCTTGACAACCCATGGGGTGTCACACCATTTAAAAAGGTCGGTTGTTTTCATCAAAACATTTTCATTGGCACTGTCTCTTGTTAATCAGTCTAACATGCAAGTTAGTTGAGCTTCATTGCAGGTTATCACCTTGCCTTCACGCATAGATCCACATCAAACATCAGCAGTGGTCACTCTTCATGGCCAACTGTTTGTTCGTGCTCCTTATGAACATCCAGATATGTGAGGAATTGCATCGATGACTGGAATTTCTTTGGTTTAGAAAGTGGGCATCATCCCTGAAAGCAAGCAAAAGAACCTTGTTCGGTATCATTAGCTTTGCTTACTATGTTGGACTTCTAGCTTGGTTGCCTTGTAGTTATTTAGAAAGATGTTACCTTTACTACCAAGCAGTTATCTGAAAAGATGTCGCCTTATGCGTCATGTGCTTACGTGAAATGTGACCTTTCTGCAATTGGAATCAGCTTGCTTATCTCAGTTGAGAGGAGGTACTATCATGTGAACTAGAAGTTCCTCTTTCCTGAGTTAGTTTTACATGTACACTTTGATATATCTAGCTCATGTTGCCATTAACCTAGTGAAACTTTAGAGGTTTATAAGAAAATAAAGAAAGAAGCGAAAAAGGTCGTCAATGAAGCAAAAACTAAAATTAGAAGAATATATATAAAAAGCTCAATTCAAAAGAAGGTGTAAGATATTTTTAGGATAGCTAGGGCTAGAGATAAGAAAACTAAGGATCTTAATTTTGTTAGATGCATCAAAGACGAGGATGAGAAAATTCTAGTGGCAAATGATGATATAAAAAATAGATGGAAAAATATTTTTATAAGCTTTTTAATAAAAATAAAGATGTTAGTATTAGTTTAGGAGAGTTAGCCAAATCATATAAACCACAATTTCTACCGACGTATTCAAAGGAATGAAGTAAAAAAGACTTTTAAACATATTAAAGGGTGATAAATATGTAGGACTAGATAATATTTCTATAAAAGTTTGAAAAATCTTAGGAGAGATAGGAATCACTTGGCCCACAAGACTATTTAATGAAATATGGAGAAACGCTTGATGAATGGAGAACTAAGGGAGACATTTAGAATTGTGTGAATTATTAGGGTATCAAGTTAATGAGCCATATTATGAAATTATGGGAAAGATTTATCGAACGAACGTAGATCTAGTATTAAAGCGATTCACCTTTTGAGACGTCTTATAAAACATTTTAGAGCAAAAAAGAAAGACCTTCACATGATATTTATTGACCAAGAAAAAACTTATGATATGGTACCAAGAGATGTTTTTTTGGAGAACTTTGGAGAAAAGAGGTATCCCATTGACATAAATAAACCTTGTAAGAGAAATGTACGATGGTGCAAAAATATGTGTGAGGACTCATGCAGGAATTAAAAACTTCTTTAAAACTAATATTGGGTTACATCAAGGATCAACTTTAAGTTTATACTTATTTATAACGGTGATTGATGAGTTAACAAAACATATTTAAGATGAAGTACCTTGTATGTTATTTGGAGATGACATTGTGTCAGTGGAGGAGTCTTAAGAAAAAAGTTGATAGAAAATTGGAACTATGGAGAAAAACATTAGAAGTAAAAGCTTCCGACTTAGTAGAACAAAGACAAAATATATGGAATGTAAGTTTGATTATTTGGTTACTTTAGAGGACATTGAAATTAAAATTGGCACACATTGCATTCCCAAAAGGAAAATTTTAAATACGTAAGGTCAATTTTTTAAAGTGATCCGAAAGAATTGATGGAGATGTTATGCATAGAATTAATGCCATTTGATTAAAATGGAGAGGATCTTTATGACAAGAAGATACCATTAAAGTTAAAAGGTAAATATTATAGAGCAACAATTAGACCTGCCATGTTTTTTGGTTCTCAGTATTGGACAATTAATCATCAACATGTAGAAAAGATGTGTGTGGCAGAAATGAAGATGTTGAGATGGATGAGTGGTCATACAAGGAAAGACCGTATACATAATGAGGTCTATTAAAAACAAATTGGGAGTGACACCAATAAAGGATAAAATGAGAGAATATTATTTAAGAGGTTTGGACATATAGAAAGTAGATCAGAAGAATAAGCACAAAAACTAGATTTTGAAAGTATTAAAAGAGGTGGAAGACGACCACAAAAGTGCTGGAAAGAAACAATAAAGAATGATCTAGTTTATGTTGAATTAATTGTTAATATGACACATGATAGGGCTCTCCGGAACAAAGAATTCATGTAGCCAACTTTGTCTAATATGGGAATAGTTGGTGTTTGATGTTGCCATTAAACCTGCAATTGACACTAGGACCATGAATTTATTAGGGGCATGAACTAAGATAAATGTGATAAACTTAGCGTTAGTTTCGTGTACAATTGTTTATATGATGTTGTATATTTAGGAAAATGTGTAAATTTTTAACATAAATTTAGTAGCTAATTGTGATGTTTACTTTATGAAGAATCCTCTTGTTGAGTTCACTTGCTTGATCCTTATTATTTGGAATGACGATATTTTGGTACGTTCTTGCGTGTTTCTCTATTGCCGCAGGGATGACAAGAGCCTGTTCGCTTTGATTTAGTTACTAAAAAAGGATTCTCGTATTGGACACAGAGCTTGTTTGAATTGGTTCTTTAAACATCCTTAGGTATTTTAGGTACAATTTTGATTATGGTTTCCGATGTAGATATTGGAAAATGAATCTGAATTCCAGTGGCAACTGGAATTTGTTTTGGTTAACAAACCATATGAGCCGAGTTTGGGTTGGTTTCATTCTAGTTGTTTGGTTTCAGCCTTCAAATCGTGAACGAAAACTATACAAAATAAATTTTGCATGCCAAACCGAAACACCGAACGAAACAATGGTTTGATTTGGTCTAATCGGTTTAATCAGTGTGGTTTGGTTCTTTTGACACGGTGAGGATTTACGGTTTGGATTTGGATATGGTTGGTGATGCAGATATTGAATACCGAATGTAAATCTCACTAATTATTGTAACTTATTTTGGTATAAAACCCAAAAAATGTTAATTGAAGCCTGGGCAACGATTCGATTAAAGTTGATAAAAGAGGAATTTGAACATAATGACCATATTTCTGATAAATATTAACCAATTTAGTGATTTCCTATTGGTCCACGTAAAAACACTTCAAACATTGATGTGCTTGCATGTTGTATCACATTGTTGTCAATGGCTTAGATTTGACTTGACCTGAACCCTTTATGGAACTCTTAGAAATAGGGTTTTGACAATAGAAAAGTAGGTCCACTGGATATGCAGGTCACGCTCACTCGATCAAACTAATTTGTGGACGGAGTTAGGTATGGCTTATGAAAATTTATTTAAACTCAATTCTGACCTATGTCTAACACCATTAATTTTCAATTTGGGAATATAACAGTATTATTTTTCTGAGTATGGTCAAAATTGTGCTCGTGTCCTTTTCATTGATGTACCTTATGTCACGGTAGACTCAATAGGTTGTGTATGATGGTCGGGTTTGACCTGAACCTTGTTGTACCTAACCCATGCTCCGGGTTTCGTAACAAAAGAATAGGTTCAGTTGGACTTTGTAAGAATGAAGTTATAGAGCCGGGTATGATTTAGAAAAGATGTAGCAAACCCTGATCCAACCCAGCGTTTGATTAAGATATGGAAAATTTTAACAAAAAAAGAACTCTAAGGTTATGGTTTTGCAAAATTTAAAGTAAGACAAGCTTCTTTGACAGGCGAGGTATCAAGCTCGTTCTATAGTTTTAACTTCTTTTTTGTTACAATGGGAGGCAGAAGCCCAATGGCACATGCATGCACCCTATGGGAATTAAACTCACCACCTGCGAGTGGACCTCAGTGAGCCCTTTCCGTGACCTAACGATCTGGGTACACAGTTTTTACTTTTAGAAAGTGGAACTCATGCTCATTTACCTTCATATTAGCTATTTAATGCCACCTTTATTCTAAGATTCTTAATATATGGAGATCATGCCAACCAATTGAGTTGGCAAGCGAACAAGGGGCTCTATGAGCAAAGCTATGAACTTGACCAATTTGGGTTCGGCATAGTAAAGTATAAGAGACTAGTCAAGGGCAAGCTTGCCAAGATGAGAAGAGCTGAACATCAAGCAACCCATCTTGTTTTCTAGCCCCTCATGTAAATACACCAAAACCGAGCCTTTGTCGCACTAACTCGGGTTGGTTACATGGAGTCTACGCCAATACTGAGCTCAATCTTGTTTCATATTATCTGCTACCTGGAGAAATAATATCACATTTCGTCATTTCATTTATTCTAATGGCTTAAATTTTCCTTCTTTCATTTAAAGTGTTCATCATCCAATTTCTCGTACTTTTTCAAAGATTTTATTCTAAAACAAAGGTCTCTTCTTTGTTCATTGATATGCAAGCTAGATCTAGTGACTATCATTATTTGTATGGTTCATGAACAAACCTCCCTTTGTGTAGATTTGAGCTTAGGCATCAAATGGGGAAGAGTTTTTCTCCCCCTCCTCTCTTTTAAGGATATAACCGTCCCTTTCTTCTTTTTTCTCTTTAAGGTTCTAGCTTTGCTTCCACACCTCTCCCCTTTGTTGTCTCTCTTACTAAAGAAGGGTTCCATCACATAAAGGAGCTCTATTTGTCTTTCTCTTAAGTGTAGGTATTACTTTAAGTGTGCCTTCCTCATTTTTTTTTATAAGAGGAGGCCGAGGTCTAATACACACCCACACATGCATTTTCTAAGAGTTTAACTGTCCACCAATAGCAACGCGCTCTCAGCGTATTTTTTTTTTGTTAGAAGAGGAGGCTGAAGCCTAACACAAACACCTATACATGTACTCTAATCAAACTCTCCACCAGCAGCAGTGGTGCACTTTAATTTTAAGTGATGTTACACCAACCTTTTCTTTAATAACCTTGTTAAGGCTTCATCACGACTCATCAAGCACATGACTTATATAGTAAGGTAGATCTACAATATCAAGGCTTATTTGGCAAGACTTCACTTACTATATAAAAAGGTTGCTATACTTATTAAATTAAAAAACTAAAAAATAATAATATGATAACAATACGATATCTCAAAATCTTCATGCATTTGTGCACCGCCTAAGGATTGACACACTTGAATAGCCTTTGAGTTGATCTGATGTCAACACAGCCACGAAATAACATGATAGAAGGCAACCCGAAGCATGAAAAGTTGGTGAAGTTACGACTGACATCAAACTCGAAATGCACATGACCATAGAAAGGTCGTGCTAGAGTCTATCACAAGACGCCGACTGCACATGGCACGTGGATTTGAACGTGGAGATGCTATACTTGTTTTGAACTTGATTTGGTTTAGATTTGTTTGAATCTATTTAAAGTCATTTGGGTTGTAGTTTGAATAATAAATTTGGATTTTAATCAAATTGTCTTAGGATCCATAATAAAGTCATTGTGTTGCATTTGATGTGTTCGTGTTAAATGTCCTTTAGGCATTCCATTTGGTATTTTGTTTTCCACTAAGAGAGATGAGCCTACTTAGTACGTGCTTGAGGCGTGTTTTCGAACTGATTGTTTGATAGGTGGTAGAACAATGTCATAACGAGGCGAATCCAGCATCGCCTCTATTTATTCTCGAGAGTATTCGGAGTCGGTCTTGTGACAATGTCTAACTAAACTAACATGAGAAAGGAAATGGAAGAAATGGCCTCTTTGAATCGGGTATTAGAACCCAACCGTGATTGGGTCGACTCTCATGGTTCAGTTCTAAACTGTTCAAAACAAAAAATATATAAAAAAAATTTAAATTTCAAAGTAAATTAATGAGAAAAGCCTAATCGGAGGTTTGAACCATTGGTTCCGGTTTCAGACTGATTCTGATTTCATGGGTAGTGTAACCAGGTCTTCAGTTCAGTTCTAGTTTTGGGTCTGATTCAACGAATTTCGGTTCCTGACCCTAAACAGCTGGTCCCGGTCCGGTTCCAAACCGGCCACGTCTTCCTCCATTATCGTTGGTCAAACGAGAAAATAGGACAAGGTGATGAGGGCAATTTTGGAGTTTCAGAAAGGAACAGTTAAAAAAGAAGGGCATGAATCCCTCTGCCAGCTCATTCCTGCAGCCCTCCACGCGGTGGGGTCCGCTGCCATCTCATCGTCACCGCTCTCCTCGATGTCCAAATCAGGTCAGGATCGGGTAGAAAATTCCACAGTCGGTTCTTCTATAAAGGTACTTCTCTTTATCTCGGGTTCGGGTCACAAGCGACAGCGGTATCCAGCTAAGAATGTTGGACCCACTTCACATCACCCGGATTTCAAAACACCTATAGGATCATTTTTACTCTAGCCCTTGGGTCCGCTCTCCCTGTCTCTCTCTAGTTGGAGGCGAGGAAATAAATTGCCAGGGCCAGCAATTTCCGTTGTCGACTCTCTGTGATTCTCTCTCCATTGGCCTTTGTTGGTTAGTTGGATCGAAGAAAGTTGCTGAAGGGGGAAGATAAGGAGTCTCTTGCTTTCTTTTGGCTTGTTCGTCGGCCTCGTTCTGTGGCATCGTAGGGAAGAAGAGAAAGGGAAGACGGAGGGAAGAGAATGAGGGAGATCATAAGCATTCACATCGGTCAGGCCGGCATTCAGGTCGGAAATTCATGCTGGGAGTTATACTGCCTCGAGCACGGCATTCAGCCTGATGGCATCATGCCGAGGTCAGCCTCTCTCTCTCTCTCTCGGTTTCTTTCGTTTAGTTTGGTTTAATTTGTCCGAGCGAACTAGATTTCCTTACCGATCTTTTTTTTTTCTTTCCGGAAATACGGATCGACTACTTTCTTTGTTTTTGTCTCTGGATTTTCTATTCTTTGGTGTAGTTGTTATTATGTGCCTGGTGGGCATATTTCTTCGCTTCTAAGATTTTCGTGAAAACTGTTCTAAAAAAGGGATCTTTGTGAAAACGATGACTGTGAGGGTCGATTCTGCTGTCCTGAAATGGTCGAAGTCGATCTGTCGAATTGTGTGATTCTGACAGCTGAGTGTGATATTAAAGGTCGGAAAGTGGGGATCTGAATGTACTGGCTTTTAAAATCATGGAAATCTAATCCGCGATCTAAAGAGTCTTTCCTGGAAACGGTCATTATTAGGCTGCCTGCTCTGTACTGAAGCTTGGAAGAGCCTATTTTCTTAGATTTGTCTGGCTACAATTGGGGATCTTCCTGGAGAATGTCCTGCTTGGACATTCTCATGGAGTCTAGAGTCCTTTATGTTGGAATTAGTGATGGCAGGGTCTCGGTGTTCGCTATTTTCAGAAACAGTGTTTAGGTATCCTTCTTCTTCGACCTTTGAATTTTCTCAGATATGCCAATTGTTGTGCCTGTGATGCATCTGTCACCATCATGATCTCTCCACTATAAGACATCTGAAAACGAAAACCTATCTCTTTATTTTTGAATCTTGAAAGGAAGTACGAGGATCGTTCTGACTTGCAACTCGTGCATGATCTCTATGGTACTATCCTCTCACTTCATTTCATATTTGACTATAAAGGTTGAATAATCATGTAACTGATATCGTTGTCGGTTTTTGGTAAGAATCTGGATTGTGATAGGCGTTGCACTTAAAATGGAGCATGAAGATGCCTATGAGGATTCTGTGCACTATATGTGGGGCAAGTTTGGTTGTCAGCTTATGGTTGTGAACTATCACGCATTCTAAAGTGTGAAATGTAACCTGCTAAAGGTTCTCTATTTGCTATCTTGTCTCATGCCTATAGGAATAAACTTGCTTTTCTATTGCTTTTCACATTTTTGGGGTCATAATTTGTGTCTCTTCCTCTTAACTGCTGCGTGCTCATTTGGTGAGATGCATGCACTCTAACTAATCCTCAGATCAGCAGTCGATCTGTTTTTGCCATTTTGGAACTTGGGATGTGATACTTGCATTTGCTAAAACTTCCTGTCTGTTACCTCTTCTTTATAGGTGCATGTGCGCCTGCACATGTCTCTGTGTTTTCCGGTGCTTTCAGCTTAACACGGGATCTGTATTTGTTGCCATCTTTGCTTCCTCTTTTGATGCCCAAGTTGGTGGACAACCATGGGTGCGATTTGTTATTGGGAAACCCCTATCTTATCAGCGCTACCAATTTCATTATTTGATTTTTTTCTGTTTATCTGACATACTTCTCTTCCTATCTGGTTTAGCATTGTGCTGTGATCATTGTGCTAGATTGTGGTCTGGCATGCTGAATGTTTGCAATCATGTTCAGTTGCACGATATTGAGCTTGGAGAATTTTGAAAAGAAGCTGATGTGATTTTACATCTTCTGCAGTGATACTTCGGTAGGTGCAGCGCACGATGCTTTCAACACCTTCTTTAGTGAAACTGGTGCTGGCAAGCATGTCCCACGCGCAATATTTGTAGATCTGGAACCTACCGTTATTGATGAAGTGCGAACTGGGACTTATCGCCAGCTTTTCCATCCTGAGCAACTTATATCTGGCAAGGAAGATGCTGCGAACAACTTTGCTAGAGGACATTACACCGGTAAATGTCGATTGAAACATCTTACCTGATTTGGTTTTTGCTGACTTTGTCTGTTGTCGTGCTACATCACAAACCGTCCTGCATTTCTGATTGCTAAAGATCTTTCATCTTTTGGCAGTCGGAAAGGAAATTGTAGATCTGTGCCTCGACCGCATAAGGAAATTAGCGGACAATTGTACTGGATTGCAAGGATTTTTGGTATTCAATGCTGTTGGTGGTGGCACTGGGTCAGGGTTGGGTTCATTGCTGTTGGAGCGATTGTCTGTAGATTACGGCAAAAAATCTAAGCTTGGATTCACCATCTATCCCTCTCCCCAGGTAAAAATTCTTTAGCTAAACGCAAATATTCGTGATTGCTTGCTCCTGTTAGTAATTGGTGTTGTTGTGGTTGTGAGTTCATATTCTTATTCCACAAAATTATTCATTATTGCAGGTTTCCACAGCCGTTGTTGAGCCATATAATAGTGTCCTTTCAACACATTCTCTTCTTGAGCACACTGATGTTGCCGTTCTTCTGGACAACGAAGCAATTTATGACATATGCCGACGTTCTCTAGACATCGAGAGGCCAACGTACACCAATCTGAACAGGCTCATTTCTCAGATAATATCCTCGTTGACTACTTCGTTGCGGTTTGATGGTGCAATCAATGTCGATGTCACAGAATTCCAGACCAATCTTGTACCATATCCTCGAATTCATTTCATGCTTTCTTCATATGCACCTGTCATCTCTGCCGAGAAAGCATATCATGAACAGTTATCAGTTCCTGAGATAACCAATGCTGTGTTTGAGCCTTCCAGTATGATGGCAAAGTGCGATCCAAGGCACGGGAAATACATGGCTTGCTGTTTGATGTACCGTGGTGATGTTGTGCCGAAGGATGTTAATGCTGCTGTTGCAACTATCAAGACCAAGAGAACTGTTCAATTTGTTGACTGGTAAGCCTCATACTGTTGCTGATATATTCTGCACTTTTTATATGCATAATAATTTTTTTTCATATTCTCTTTCTCATATTTGGTTTAGAATTTCAAGGATCATCTAGCATTATCCCTTTTATTGTATGTTCCAAAATTGAAAATTAGAAATTGAATGCTGTAGAAAAAGAAATACTACCTGAGGAAGCATTTTGTTGGATTCATGAATGCCTTTTGGCACTAGACCAGAAAAGTCATCAGAATTGTATATTCTTCTTCAATTCTCCACTAATGCCTCTCTCTTGATAAGTAATTAAAATATCAATCCGAGCTTCATTGACAATCGTCTTTCATGTTGAACATGTTTAAACGTCAACATTTCTGAGGGAAGTGTTAATGCCGTTGTGGAATATTCTCTCTCCACGTACACTAGAAATTTCTTCCATCTAAGTCTTTTGATCATAAATTCACATTAGCTCATGAAGATATCAGTATTGCAGACATATATGGTTGCGTTTTTTGTTTGCTTTCCTCTTTCTCTTCCCATCTTTTGTTTAACCAAGTTAATCTTTGCGTCAATGTCCTCGACTCTGAAATGTTCAAGGCTTCATCTCCTTGGGTTCTTTTCTGTTCTTATGAGTAGATCTTTTGAAATATTTTGATCTGGATCTCCCCACATATGGTTCATTTGTTATGCTCGCCAGGCATTTCTAAACAGGAACCCAGAATGTGTACTACTTGCTTCCGTGTAGGGTTCATCCATTGAACTCTTGCTGATTGTTCATTGTGTATTTCATGCAATTGTTCTGGTTATTGCAACAAGTGGCATTTGGTAACCATCAAACAAGTGTGACTAATTTCGGGCTCGGTTCTTCGCAGGTGCCCAACTGGTTTTAAATGTGGCATCAACTATCAACCACCAACTGTTGTTCCGGGAGGTGACCTTGCCAAGGTCCAGAGGGCCGTGTGTATGATCAGCAACAACACAGCTGTTGCAGAGGTTTTCTCGCGCATTGACCACAAGTTCGACCTCATGTATGCCAAGAGAGCTTTCGTTCACTGGTACGTTGGCGAAGGAATGGAAGAAGGCGAATTCTCGGAGGCCCGCGAAGATCTGGCTGCATTGGAAAAGGACTACGAGGAGGTTGGTGCCGAGGGTGTTGATGATGACGAAGAAGGTGATGAGTACTGAGCATCGAGTGTGCTGGTGCCTATTACTGATTCGGTCCTGTGATCTCTTCTATGTTGTATGTGGTGTTTTGCCTCCTTGAGTGAGAGAAGCTCTCTATACGATCACAAAAACTCTGCTGGGTTTCTGCTATCATGATATGTATTCTACTATTTTTTTGACGGGGTATTCTACTATTTTCTACGTTGTTTCCCTTTGGATCTTGATCGATTTGAAGACGTGAGTTTTGCAGGATTGGTAGTATGATGCGGGGTCTCCTGAGGGCATGGAATCTCTGATAGAAGTGTTCGGTCGTTTCAGCTTGCTGTCATTATTGTCCCTCGCCTGAATTGTCCAGAGGTGCCGACGCTTCGCTGGTCTGTCATTTTAGCCCACAGGGATCTCTGACATATCGTCAATTTCTATGCTCGGAGAGACTTATTTTATTCATGGTAGGGCCTGGGTTGATAGACGACTCGTGCCCATCATATCCATATCTTTGATTTCTACGCCTTGCTATGCCTATATACCAGCTTAAATAAACTCACACCAGGGTGGGTTTCTCGGGTGGGAAAGGATTCTCCACCACCCACCCACTTGAGTTTTGGTGGCTACCAACTAGTAGGGTTTAATTGGGTTGCACCGAGTCAAGTTCGAGTACGAGCTAGCCGAAACTTGAACTCGTTTAGTAAAAGTGCTTGGGTTGTGCTTGAGCTTGAGTTTGAACAAGCTTCAATAAGCTTGAGTTATGTTTCAACAACTTGAACTCTGCCTTGCTGGGTTATTTGGATCTTGGTGCAATGGATGTTCAAGCTCAAGATCAACTCCTGAGCAATTTGAGCTTCCCTCGAGGTCGAAAAGATGGATTTGAGTTTTGGTCTCGTGTGGCTGATCTCAAAGTAGCTAGTGAGGGCAGCTTGTTACACTCAGTCCTACCTACTAGACCATCTTTGTACTCGCCACTAAAACGAGGTGGACAGAGATATTTTTCGCCTGGCGTTGAATCCATTCAATGCTATTGATAAAGACGCACCACCTCTATCATGTGATGCAGTCATCATCCATAAGCTCTACTAAATAAAGAAATATTGGCCCTATTTGTGATGCAGGCATCTATGAATGATACCATTCATGTTCATGCGCAAGATAAGGCTCGATCAAGTGCCGAACAAACCACCTGTAAACTAGCAATTAAGTCTTGTAACATGACAAAATCTACTACGACTTACCACTCCATCGGTTACATGAAACGGGTTAAGGGCAGTAAAACTGGCAGGTGAACCGAGCCTGCCCACTGGTGCCTCAGCTTGGTTAGACTCTCGATGAACTCATTAGTGTTCACTTTATGATCTAAAGGACGAGCTAACACAAGATAACTTGTTATTTGAATTGCACATGAACGGTGCATGCCTGGTTTTGGCTCATATGAACTCATTCAGTATATAAACATGATAAATCTAACATGGGTGGGTATATTCTTGTAAGTTTTTTTTTGGTTACAAAGGGAGGCTGAAACCTAACACACTCAACATGCATACACCCCTCAAGAATCGAACTAACCACCAGAGTGTGGGAGTCAGAGAGCGCTGCCAATTGAGATAAAACTCTGGGTGCGGTGGGTATAATATTTGAATAATTAAAATCTCAAAGTTACAAGAGATGTCTGAATAAGTGGTAAACAGAGTTGGCTGGTTCGAAGCAGAACTAAACCCAAACTGCGGCGGGAACTGGTCAGGATCAGAACCAGGGAACCAGAACCCCAAAACCAACCCACGGTTTGGTTCTGGTTCCACCTATCAGGGAAATGTTCCAGAACTGAAACTAGAATGGGCCTGGAACCTGACCCTGACCTAGAGGGAGTCCGATCTGGTTTTGGGTTTTGGTGGAATCTAAACCACTGATGAACTGGCCGGGTCTAGTGGTAAGTGCATATTCAAAGCTAAAAAGATTATTATTATTATTATTATTAGCCGACCCCGTCTAGTATGGGAAAAGGCTTAGTAGTAGTAGTAGTTGTATTATTATTATTATTATTTTTTATTTCAAGAGGAGGCTGAAGCCTAACACCATCACACCTACACATGCACCCTCTGGGAGTCGAACTCCCCACCAGCAGCAATGGCACTAGAGTGTCCTGCCATTGAGCTAATACTTCGACACAAGCTGAAACGATTATTTGGTGGATCAAGAGTTTATACAAAAATGATACAAACTTGTTCCTTCTCTGGAAATGGACACTGTTGGAAAAACATCCCCACCAACGGAAAAAGGCCAAAGAATTCCTCTTAGAAGAAACTTCCTCCAATAGTGGGTTTATAAATTTTACTTATGGAAGTGGCCATATTAAAACCCCACCCTATATTTTCATCAAAATTTCAAATGATTCTTTAACAAAACCTGAACCGGAACCAACCAGGAACAAGACCCAGAACTGGACTCAAAAACATCTGAACCAGAACGAGGCCTGCACCCAAAAGGCACCTGGGTATCGAACTCCTAACCTTTTGTGAGAGAGTTCAACCCCTAGCCACCCAGTGACGTACGTCCCTTTGGGGCTAAAACTAAAAACACAAGTAAAGAAACCACCGTTCTTTAGGAATTTAAGTTGGGGAAATTATTCCCATGGTCTTCATGGATAGATGTCCATGTAGCCGATCCCGTTTAGTATGGGAAAAGGCTTAGTTGTTGTTTGGTCTTCATGGATAGATGCCCAGGTCAGAAAGGACAATTGCATAAGGTAGTCAACAAATAACGTAAAACTCAGCCGAATATTGTACATGGATTATGTAGCCGAGCCCACTTGGTTTGAGTGAAAGCTTTATTTTGCTTTGCTTTTGTTTTTTATATAGAGTGAGTAGTTCATTTTCAATATTGAATCTTGTTCAATGGCTCGTTTTGTGTGGTTCTACCATTTCAACCATGCCATCACCTTCCACTACCTCTCAACTACCCAAAACCATTATCATCACCATCAAAACTACCTAAGAAACCCAGGTAAGACCACAACACCATACACACACACACACACACACACACACACACACATATATATATATATATATATATATATATATATATATATATATATATAGTTTTTTAAAGTGGTTTTAATGGTGGTGGCAACGGTTTTAATCAGTAGAAGACAATTTCTGCAATGAAGTAGTAGAAAGTAATGAAAGGCGGTGACGAGTCCTTGAATACGATTGAGTATTGAGTATGGATGACATTCTCTTATATATACACATATATATTTAGAGAGTGATCCTTGTGCAACTATAATGACTTCATTAGCTCTACCTACTACTCATAGACCAGTCTTACGTTTGATTAACATGATCTCATGGATGCATTTAAAATGGCCATTTTGTTATATATATATATATATATTATTAGGTTTTTTAATGTAAAGGATAATTTTGTCAATCATTAAAATTTATCTGAACCTCTAATAAGCCACCTACACGTCCAAATCCAAGGTCCAATATGAATTTGACTAAAAATTACATATTGATATACCTTTAAGATGTGATTTGGAGAAAAGGAGTAAAATACAAAACAATAAGCAATTATAATTGCACTTGGAATGCAAGCAAGCACAATCTCATTTTGTTAATATACTATAATATTACGTTCCTAACCCCACATAGAGTGAGGGAAGGCTTGGTTAAGTTTTATTAAGATTGCAATATTATGAGTAGGTGTGACAATTTTAGACTCCACTAGAACTTGGCACCTCAGGTGAGGTTCATGTCATTAAAAAGTGACCCAACACAAACCAAGGTCAGGTCAAAGTTCACTGAGACCCAATCTTCAATGAGGAGGGCTGCATTAGAATTACCACAACCAGGATAAAACTTTGCCAAATTTTATACTATGAATTCTAGAATTTAAGAGCATTTCATTGGAGCATCTCCTCTACAGATCTTAAATGTAGTAAAAATTAAGAAAAAGCCTCTAGCATTTGCTCAGATGTAGTGAATTAATTGCAAAGAGGTTCTCACATTATTGATGGGTATGGGTATAAAAGCTAACCTTGTTGCACTAATACTTAAATATAGTGAATAAATTACAAAGAGTATCTCTTTGTTTTTTGTATGGACGGATGTTGAAGGTAAAAAAACTAGTATTATACAATAAGATTCATGTTAGTACTTGGGTTATTGGTATAATAACTCCAAACTAATGGAGGTAGTGAATGATATAATTAGGAAAAAGATTTAAATTCTATATTTAGAAGAGACAAAGTGGGTTGAAGAAAAACTTAAGAAGATTGAAAATATAGATTTCAAGTTATGATATTCAAAAAAGGTTTTAAATAAAGAATCTAAGAAATTTTCTCGGCTTCTCATGTTCTATTTTTCCTCAAGGCTGGACTGGACTACACTCAACTTGGCATCCTCATTTGGACACTAAAATGAGAATTGGCAAATAAAATGGGTTATGATGGTGTGTTTATTATCTCAATAGCAAAGTAGGACCACATTTATGGAGGGGTTCGAAAGACTGACTCAATTTAAGTGTAGAATGGTGGCTGAAACAATGCATACAGGCTGCATCACAAAGTGTTGGTAGTACTACCCAAAGCATAACTGAAAATCAGGCTAATTGGATGTGCTTGGAGCCAGGTTGATAAGAGTAAACTCATATGGATCCTGCCATCAAACACATAAGATGAGATGGATACAATAACTAAGTCTTTTCACATGCTAGATGGGGTTAGCTACGTGAATGTTTTGTTTTCATAGAGTTCAATCTTATACTATGCTAACTTAACTCAATAAAAGTTAAATCTTTATTACTTTCTTCCAATACTTTTGTAGTCTTCTTCTTCCTCTTTTAACATTTTCACTATCTAGTTTATCAATTTCTCGCACCTTCTTATAATTCTCACACCTTACGGGAGCTTCTTGTGGTCCTTCCCATGAGATCAAACCATCTTAAATGATTTTTCTTTATTTTTTCATTCATTAGTGTCACTCCCAATTTGTCTCTAATAACCTCATTACATATACAACCTTTTTATGTGTGACCATACATCGATCTTAGCATATTCATTTCTATCACTAATATCTTTTACACATGTTAATTGATAATTACCCAACACTTAACCATATAGCATACCGAGACTAATTGATACTTTATAATATTTATCTTTCAACTTTAATGGTATCTTCTTATCACATATGATACATGATACACCTATCTATTTTAACCAACCTACGACATCTTTGTCAATTTTCTCATTCTTGTGAAAATTTACCCTACATACTAAAACTTTGTAGGATTCTAATCTTCCAAATAAAGCAAGTGAATGCTACAACTTTCCCTTTCTATTTACTCTCTTTTTTGAACATATTCTTTGATCAACAACCTCATTCAATTTCGATTCATTGAAAAACAAACTTGGATCATATAATCCAAGATCCATAGTCATTTCATCTGTTTTAAAATTTGAAACTTTAAAACCAGCTTTATTAACCAAAATATATTTGTCTTAAGAAAATTTTTGGGTGTTTACAAATGCCCCTCTTTGGCATCAATAAAGATCTTGGTAGAGAATTTTGGGTGTTTACATATTTTTAAGGCTTGGTTGGTGAGAAAGAAATCAACACCAAAATTTGACTTACTTCAAAGATCTTGGTAGAGAATTTTACTTGAAAAACTTGGCATCATTCATGAAACTTGGCGTGAAAAATAATAATAATAAATTTTTTTGATGGAGATTTCATGGGGTCCATTCGAGTTGGACCAAGGCCAAATAGGTGTCTTATCGTCGGATGTACCATGAACCGTATATGTGACGGAGTGTAAAACATGGATTTTTTAGCGATAATATAAGGATAACAAATTTTCAAAAAAGAGATTTTTATGTTAACTCAAGAAGATTTTCTTTCCAAATCAAATTCATAAGACTACCTTAAAATCCTTTTCCTTAGAAGTGAGGTTCTTTAAAAAGGGACAATTTTTAAGTTTTTGAAAAAAATAGTTTATTCTCATAAAACAGGTTTTAAAATAATCAATTTACAAAACATCATGATACTTGAATCTTGTTCATGAAGCATGTAATTTCGCCAAGAACATGAACCGTGAGTAATTCACTTCTTTCCTTCTATCATGATGTGAGTATAGGCACATATTTAATCGTCCTTGAGTCCCTTCTTAAGCTTCTTCAAGGCACACTTGCATATAACTTAAGTCCTTTCAGAAGTGTCCTCAAGCTATCACACAAGTCACTCTTAACCTTTAGACATATCTCTTACCTATTTTCTTGAAAGAATGCAATGATAGCTGGTAGAGTTGCAACTACAATGATGCACTGTCAAATTGAATCTTAGGTGTTCGGAGGGGTTAATCCAAAAGAGTGATGCACTTTTGAGCTCTTTGTCAGAAATCGTGCAAACAAAAAAGACATCTAATAAGATCAAGTGAATGCATCTTCAAAGAAAAAGGTCTAAAAAAAGCTATTTAGCAAATCACAAAAGAGTAAAGATCTATAAAACCATAATAGCATGCTAGAAAAATATGAACAAGGCAATCTCGAGATAGAACAAGTATAGAATAAGGTAGGTGCAAAATGAAGGTATGGGTATGAGTGATGCATAGAGTGAAAGTGAAGTGAAGGAAAAAAGTCTAGCTCGGATGGAGAGAACCAAAAATAGGGTAAAAAAACCTTATGGAACAATAAGGGACAACCATATAAGAGCAATGTCAAGTAAGAACACCTCTAGCATAGCACAAAGAAGACTTCATACCTAATGCCAAAAAGAGAATGAGACTCAACTCCAATCATCAAAAAATACTCCAGCTTGTAAGGAAATGCATTTATATCATGAGATGCATCATGAATGTGACCATATATATGTCATGATGTAATGAAGTGTACGATCTCAATATCAGTGGGATAAAGAATGCCCTTGTTGAAATGCCAAGATAACGCATTTTAGTACTAGCCAAACGAAATGAAAAGACTCTTTACATAGACTAGAATAAATCTAGGTACTAAGACAAGAATAATCACTAAAATGTAGGTATTGATGATTTTCTAACTTTTCAAGAAACTTAAAATCAAGTGAAAATGATTTTTCCAAAAGGATTTAATTTGAAGTGGTTCAAACATAGTAAAACTCATACTTTTGAAATCAAATCCAAAAGGCACAAACAACATAGTGCATCAAGATATCAAAACTGGAATTTTAAGAATATTATTCTCCACCACGAAGGCAACAACTCAAGGAGATCAAACCATAGGTGAGCAATGCTAGGGGCATTACGTATATTCCTGCCTTCATATCATTTTTAAGAAATACTATCTTATAATTCATATAAAATCAGATTTTAAGAATAATACCTCTAGCCATCATGGCAACGACTCGAAATGATTAAGCCATAGGAGCAAAACACCAGAAGTGTTGTGTTAGTCATTGCTTTTAGACCTTATCCTCTAATAGGAATTACCATAAGTAACCATTTTTACAACATAAGGTCCCCCCCCCCCCCCCCCCCCCCCCCCCCCCGAACTTAGATGCTACTTACCTAAAGGACGAGGGTGATGTATCAATTTAATAATAAGATCACCTATTTGAAATTTTTGTTCAAGAATGTGCTTGGCATAATGCCTAGAAACTCGATGCCTATACAACGCATGCTCAACGAAAAGTAATCGCCTCTCATCTAAAAGATCCAACTCTAATAACCGTGTCTCATGTTGGACATCAATTGACATCTCGAGAAATGTAACCATTTAAAGAGAAGGCAACTGAACTTGGATCAATAGTACAACCTTCGTGCCATACACTAGCTCAAAAGGTGTGACATTAGTAGGAGTCCTCATGGAGGTCATATATGCTCATAATGCATCATAGAGTTTTTCATACCAAGCTCGACCCTTACTAATAGTTTTCTCTATAATGTCAATGAGGTTTTTATTGGTTGCTTTTGCCTCACCATTGGAGTTAGTAAGGTGGGAAAAAATGTTGGGTTGGGCCTTATATGAGGGCATCATACTCGATAGCATTATTGAAACACTCGAAGTCTAGTCGGAATGAAAGAGGAATCTCTCATCCTTGAGAGAAAACTAAAACAACCTCGATGTCTACCCCGCTTCTACTCTTGGAACCATCGAAATGCATTTTTCAAGTATAATTGATTTTCTTGTTTGAGGGCACATAGTGCTTGCAAACATCGGTCGTCTAAAGGTAAACTTGCTAAGTGATCGGTAAGGACTTGATCTTTTAAGGACTTTTAGGATTGCTATCTAAGGTCATATTCCATTAGAAGTAGCTGCCATTTACCAAGCCTACTAGTGAGGATAAACTTCTCAAAAAAGTGTCTAATTGGGTCTAAGCTTGACATTACTCGAACCTCAATGGACAATATGTAGTGGTATATTTTTGGGTGGCCAATACTAATGCTAGACAAGTCTTTTACAATCAGTTGTACTTTTGCTATGTCTAATTAGGGTTATCGAGATGTAATATAGCAAATTCAATCTTCCCACCATCCTCATATTGTGCTAAGAGGGCCCCCAAGGATGACTCATAAACGAACAACTATATAAGGAGTGGATGACCAGGCACAGGAGGCCTAAGGGTAGGGGACTCGAGAGATACTCCTTTAGCTAATTGAAGGATCTCTGCGTCATCTCACTCAAAGTGAGCATTCTTTTGAAGTAATCTATTAAATGATTTACATCTCATGGCTAAGTCGTATGGCTTGGATTCGACCTTGGAGACTCCTAAGTTGGGACATATTGGAGGGCGGTGACATGTTGATGATGACTCGAATTTTAGAGGGGTCAACTTGTATGACCCTTTGGGTGACCAAAAGTCCTAAGAGTTTACCATACTCAACCCCAAAGACACACTTTAGGGGTTCAACTTTATGTTATATTGACACCAACTGTCAAACACCCGTGACAAAGTCTCTAGGTGTGTAACTCTTTTTCTAGATTCCACTAAGATATCATCAACATATACCTCCATGAACTTATAAATTTGATCGTGAAAGATCATCATCTAGCCCATTAATATATTGCTATAGCATTTTTTAGTCCAAAAGGCATTATTGTATGACAATAAGTGCTCTAAGAAGTCGTAAATTTGATCTTATACTAGTCTTTAGGATACAACTTGATTTTGTTACATCCAAAGTAACCATCCATAAAGGAAAACATTTCATAATTAGTCGTACTATCGACTATGATATCAATATTCGATATAGGAAAGTCATCCTTAGGAGTAACTTTATTTACGTTCTTAAGGTTGATGCAGACCCTAACTTTTTCATTGAGTTTCTTAACCGTAACAATATTGGACAACCACTAAGAAAAAGCTATGATTCGGATCAAACCAACCTTAAGCATTTCCTCTAAACTTTTTTTGACTTTGAGTTTAATCTCCGAATGAATATTTATAAGTTTTTGCTTTATTAATTTTACACTAAGGTCTAGTATGAGACAATGTTCAATTAATTCTAGGTCTAGCCCAGGCATGTCTGAATATGCCTAAGTAAATAAGTCCTTGTTCTTTTGTAAGAACTCGATAGAAGCATTCTTTTCAAATTCAGTTAGACAAGCTTTTGATACGTAGAAAGATGACCAAAAGAAGCTCCAATAAAGAATTGGAAATAAAATGGTAAAATTGTTAAAAAGGAATAGAATGACCACATAAGGAAACAATAAAAAATAATATAACTATTGGTAAGTTAACTATTATCATGATACATGATTGAGATCTATGGAAACAAAGAATTCATGTAATAGAGTTCATGAGAAAAGGGTTAGTTGTTGTTGTTATGTATATATATATATATATATATATATATATATATATATATATATATATATATATATATATATATATATATATATATATATATATTGGTGAGTTTAATATACTTTTATCGTTGAAAATCTCAAGAATATGATAATGAATGATTGAGATAAAAAAGAACAAACATATTCTATTTGAGGTTGTACTTGATTTATTTATATTTTTTGCTTTTTGCTTTTCATCTCAACCATTGAACAAAGTTCATTGTACGGTTAAGATTTGTGAGGATATGCAAGCATCTAAAGGTGGCAGGCACATTAGATTTTTTACATAAATACTTGTATACTATATATATATATATATATATATATATATATATATATATATATATACATAAAGTTTGATAAGATCCTTTAAGAGTATATACTTTCAAACTCTAGTCATTTCTTCATCCTTGATAAAGGACCGAGTATTGCATGGTCTTTCAGAGTCTATACTATTAGAAGACACTATCGTTTATCTCTCTCTCTCTCACACACACATATATATATATATATAGAGAGAGAGATTTGGTTCATTCACAACTCTAATAGTATAAGTTCATGTTGGCTTGTTAGTGTTTGTAGGAATGAGTATAATATGGTCCCCTTTACTTTTACAAATATTGTTTTAAAATTTTAAATTATCTTGAGATATAATGATGCATAAGTGCACACTTTAAGTGTGCGAGAACAAGTTACTTAGAGAGAGAGAGAGAGAGAGCCTAATCTAGCATATCCATCCCTTGGATGAATGAAGATTAAGGGTTGAAATTAGAAAAAATAAAAGTGAAAAGTACTTTTTGTAACAAGTATGACCTATAAAGTACATTGTAGTTTCCAACTTTTTGCCTTTTAAAATTCTAATCTTTGATGTTGTTTTTATGCTTAAAAGTGTTTGAATATGTTACAATATAAACTTGTGAGCATATAGCTCTCTCTCTTCTCCCTCTCTCTATATGTGTATACCAACTATATATATATATATATATATATATATATATATATATATATATATATATATATACATGTATACCTATATATGTATGTGAAAAGTGGTAAATGCATAGTATTTTTTGGTGATAATCTTGTAGAATCATTTTCAATATTCAATCTTTAAGATCAATTGTGAAGATTTGAATTACTTTACGTTTAATGTAAATAGTATATTAAATGCAAAGCATAAAAGTATAACGGTACTTTTAATTCAAATCTTCATTGTTGATCATAAAAATCGAATGGTAGAAATGTTTTAGTAAGATTTTGCCATTTAAACATTATTATATATATAGAGAGAAAATACTTCATAAGCACATGGGTCCATGCTTAAATCCACTTAAACATCTTCGCCTTTCAATCTTAAACATCCATTCATAAGCACACTCAACATCAATAGTGGATTGGGATTCTTGTTTTTGCTTGTTTGAGTATATACCTCACACGTTAGTGGTTCATGATCTCCAGTTATTCCATCTGACTCCAAATTTAATTAGCTGGATTTCGTATCCAAAATCTATAAATCGACTTGGAATGTAAATTTTGCTGACTCGAATATTTATGACAGGTTCAGGGCACATATGTATCTGTCACGGGACCGTGATATCTGGCAACATGAATTGTAACTACAGCTCTGAATGCGATCTGTTTACATCCTGCAATTAGATAGAGCTTGGTAAATTAACCAAGCCCCTTGGAGTTTTGCTTCGTTCTTTGCTCATTCAGCTGAATATGAACATGGTATGTCTGGCTTGGTTCAGCTCGTGGAAGCTCCTAGTTGCTTGAATTTTAAACCAAACCGTAACTCCGAGATTAGGGATGGCAACAGGATGGGTGCGGGACAGGTACACCTATACTCGACCCTGACCTGAACCTTAATGGAGCATGTATGGGTTCTCTTTTCCCCGATACATATGGACAAAAGGGGTAATATATATATATATATATATATATATATATATATATATATATATATATATATATATATATATATATATATATATATGTTACACACATGCACACTCACACACAAGTATATATATATATATTAGATTATGCTTTGTTTATGGTGTCTTTGATTATTGATTTTCAAAGATATGGGTGTAATAACTTTATCTTTCACTCTTTTTTAAAAGCTCTTAAAGTTTTTTAAATTACATTAATTTCACTCAAAAACAATAAATGAACATATCATAAGTAGATATGATCCGGTTTTTCTATATATATATATATATATATATGATTGGATCATACCCACTACTACGCTATCCACTCATACTTGACACATGATTTTAGAAAACTCATATAATTTTTTAAGTTATATTCATGCTACCGAAAAGCAATAGGTGAACATATCAATGATGGGTTATATATATATATATATATATATATATATATATATATATATATATATATATATATATATATATATATATATATATATATATATATATATATATATATATATATATATATATATATATATATATATAGGATATAGATCAGGACAAGTGTTGGTTGGGTATGATTGAGGCATCTATCCCATTAACCCAACACGAATCTGATCGGGTTGTGCTGGGTCAATATTGCCGTCCTTGTCCGAGATTATTGTATTAGGGTATTTAAGGTAAACCAAAGGGTGAATTTTGTTTTAGATTTTTCATAAATGAATGTTTTAGATAGATTAGAGACATTATGTTTAGGGCACTAATCAAGGAAATGTATCCTACTCCATCCAACTTGGCTTATTCAAAAGGATCCTAATCAGTTTGAGTAACGGAGGATGTTTACCATCTCTACCTAGTCCCAAGGGTGTAGGTGAGGTGGATCGGGTTGAGTAGTCGGGTCACTTTGAATTAGGATTACACATGCAGACCCGATCTGTTTCTTTGTGTGGTCTTCTTTCAAAATCCGGACCTACCCTGATTGGGTGTGGTATACCAGCTAAACTTCAGTGTGGGTATACGGGTCAGCCCGGCCAATCAGGCCCTTTTCGGGTTGCTCTCTCAATTCAGGCCTTTCTCGGGTTGTTTAGGGTTGACCCGATCCGAACTGGTTACTCGCACGGCTTCTTCGGGTGACGCCCAAATTGGCAATCGCTAGTTTAGAGGCTGAGATCAAATGGACCGGGTCACGGACCCAAAATGTGAACCCGAACCGTTTTTTGCGTCTTGGAAGAATATGATGCAGAAAAAGCGACGGCCACGTCAGCCTTGCTTCTCTGCCTTTGTCGTTTCCGTTTCCACCAATCCGCTTTTGCTCTCTCTCGCTCTCGCTCTCGGTCTCGCTTCGGATATTCTTTCTGCTCTCTCAATCGGTCGCATCATCAAGTTTCCGCCTTCCTGCAAATCGTGGGAAGGCAAAGGAAAGATTGAAGAGAGAAAGTCGGATCTACGTTCGGCGGACGCTTGGGTTTCGCATCATCGCGACTCTTTTCGCTCGTAATCGACTGCAGACGGTATTTTTCCTTCCAGATTGAGGGTTAAGGTTTTCAAACTTGTTAGGGTTTGGATTATTTTCCTGTGTTTTCTGATGTGTGGCTTTTAGGGTGAGGTCGGTTGATCAATTACGCCCGGGGCTTGTACTTATTAGAGATTTCGTTCATATTTCGCAAAGAAGCCGTCTTGGCTGGTCTGTGAACTGGAACCTACACGATTTAGTGCTTCTCTTCTTTGCGAAAGTTTGCGATATAGATGTGGATACTTGGTAGATACGGTGACAAGGGATTTAAACCAGATAAAATGATCTAATGGAATGCTTTTTGTTGAATATAAAATATCCATGAACTTCTATGGTGCTTTCTTGTACAACGTCTGTGCGTGTACGCATTCAATTTCTCTTAGGGAATCCTTGAGCTGAATTGTAGAGTTAAAAATGATTTTAAATCTTCTGTTCACGAAGCTCCAATAGCATGTCTCTTTTTCCAAACCAATTAATGCATCCTTTAATTTAAGTTAAAACTGCTAAGATTTTCATTCAGAGTATCAGTTACAAGGGCAATATGGTTACACGTCACGTCCAATGTATGCTGTTGCGTATACCCGTGTCAAGGCATATCATATTGTGCCTATGTGTGTATCTAAATGCTCAATGGAAAATACTGCTTTTAGTTCGATGGCTAGTCTTTGTGTGAATGCCGTGTGTTTGTGCTTTCATGCATGCTGGAATTTTTGTATATGGCGTTCTCATCTCTGGATGTTAGACGTATGATATAGTGTTTGTTTTTTTACCTTTCTGTTGGAGGGAGGCTGATTCTTTTGCTTCGAAACCTTTCTATGTTTATTTTTCTGTTTGTGCCCCACTGAAGAGTTGTTATTTGATAGAGATTAGGCCATAGACAATTGGAAAATGCTTTTATATTTCATTTAGTGAGCAATAGAAATGGACTAGAAGAATGTTGGTCCCATTCTAATAATGGTGGCTTTTGAGTTGGGCTATGATCTCAATGGGAACTGCTTTTTAGGATCATTGAGAAATTTGAGTTGCTTAAGTTCTTGGCTTGTTTGATAGTTTGTGTCAGCTTCTAGGGTTATATTTAAGTGTCTGATACTACGGCCCTAGCAATTCATGAACGCCACCTACTTAGCCTATTTGTGTACATTTCCTGAGGGTTACTGGTCAAATGTTGAAGATTTACTAATCTGTTTATGAATATTGTCATAAGTGCTTTTGTGGTTGTCTCTTTACTCTTGTTAACTTGCTAAAATTATAGTTTATTTGGCATGTTTCCTTGTCAATACAAGAATGAGAATGCTTCATCTATAATCGCTGGTTTATGTCAAACTGTAGCTTGTACCCAATAGGGCCAATACTCATGATGCTTGTGCTATGGGACCCTTTGACTCTGTTACAGTGAGACAGGTTGTAGATATTTTGTGGTTCAGTCACTGTGTCAAGCGGAAGACAAGACCGCTCTTTCCTTAAATAGGATTCCTTCCTGCAGATTTCAAGATTGAACAAACGTGATGGCAGCCATAAATAAAAAGCTTATTTGTTAGATAGATATATTATGGGCTTTGTGTCTTTAGGATATTATTGCCTTTATGTTTATTTGGTCGCCTTAAAGTTGAAGCTGCACTTTTGTGAAATTTTATTCATTTTGTTGGTGTATATAATGTTGGATACTCGTATCTTGTGTAACTTATGGTGTTTCGTTAAGAGCACTATATGGTCGGCAGACTGGTAAAGGATGGAGTGTAGAGTTTTTTCATGATAGTTTGTTTAATAATGAGTATGCAGTTTTTATATGTGAGGGGAGGGAAGATTGGGACATGATTGTGCACACAGATGTTAGGAGTCCTCTTTGTGTTGACATCAGTGGATTTGCGGTAGACTGGTTGCTGGTTGGAGAGGAGGAAGACCAAACAGCAATTGGATGCCCCGTCTGTTCTGGAACTGTGCGTCCGTCATATACATTTGGCCATTTATGCAGATGCACTTATTGCAATGGTGCCTTCTTTCTTTGTTACTGAGTATCAAATGGCATTTGGCTTTTCTCTTTTCTGGTGACTGTTCATTGTAGGACATGTATTTGTTTTTGATATGAGATTTAATGTTTTGGAAGAATTAGCAACTAGAAATGCTTATATGTATTATATCAAGAACTGTGGTTTATCACTAACTGGTTTCTTTCAAATTTATATTTGCAGTTAGTTTTTTCATAACTTTGCTTGTCATCATGGCTGGCTTGGCTCCAGAAGGCTCACAATTCGATGCTCGTCAATTTGATGCAAAGATGAATGAACTGTGAGTTTCTTCTGTTTCCATTTTCATTGCTATGATTCACGTTTTGATACTTATTGGATATTTTCTCTTGATTAATCATGTTCTTTATTCAGGCTCTCGGTTGATGGAGAAGAATTCTTTGCATCGTATGATGAGGTTCATGATTCCTTCGATTCCATGGGTCTGCAAGAAAACCTATTGAGGGGAATTTATGCATATGGTACCCACTGGCACACTATCTGGTTTAATAAATTTTCTTCTTGCTGCTGACCTGCATGCTAATTCTTACCAGGTTTTGAAAAGCCATCTGCCATTCAGCAAGGGAATAGTTCCCTTCTGCAAGGGACTTGATGTTATTCAACAGGCTCCAGTCTGGAACTGGGAAGGCAACTTTCTGTTCTGGGGTATTCTGCAGCAACTTGACTACAGTTTGACGGAATGCCAGGCCTTGGTTTTGGCACCAACTGCGTGAGCTTGCTCAGCAAGATTGAGAAGGTTATGCGGGCACTTGGAGATTATCTAGGTGCTAAAGGTTCATGCTTGTGTGGGAGGTACCAGTGTCCGTGAAGATCAACGCATTCTATCAAGCGGTGTTCATGTTGTTGTTGGTACTCCTGGTCGTGTGTTTGATATGCTGCGCAGGCAGTCACTTCAGCCGGATCATATCAAAATGTTTGTATTGGATGAAGGGCTGATGAAATGCTTTCCCGTGGATTCAAGGACCAGGTCAACATTTAATGCCCGGAAACCTATTTACTGTTTGAAAAATTCGTGATTCACTTATTTTATTGCACAGAATATCTATTCCTTTTACTGCAATGCTCTCTGTACAGATATATTTGTGATGACGATTGGCGTTTATTTTTCAGATATATGACATATTCCAGCTGCTTCCTTCAAAAATTCAAGTTGGTGTGTTCTCCGCTACTATGCCACCTGAAGCATTGGAAATAACTAGGAAGTTCATGAACAAGCCAGTAAGGATATTGGTGAAGAGAGATGAGCTGACTCTTGAGGGTATCAAGCAATTTTATGTGAACGTGGATAAGGAGGACTGGAAGCTTGATACTCTTTGCGATTTGTATGAGACACTGGCTATTACGCAGAGCGTCATCTTTGTGAACACGAGGCGCAAAGTTGATTGGCTTACTGACAAGATGCGGAGCCGAGACCATACTGTTTCTGCAACACATGGAGACATGGATCAAAACACTCGTGATATCATTATGAGGGAGTTCCGTTCCGGGTCTTCGCGTGTTCTGATCACCACAGATCTCCTAGCTCGGGGCATCGATGTTCAGCAGGTTTCTCTGGTGATCAACTATGATCTTCCTACACAGCCAGAGAACTATCTTCATCGAATTGGTCGAAGTGGTCGATTCGGAAGGAAGGGTGTTGCCATCAATTTTATTACTCATGGCGATGAGAGAATGCTCAGCGACATACAAAGGTTCTACAATGTCATCATAGAGGAGCTGCCTGCCAACGTTGCTGATCTTATCTGATCGAGTGAAAGAGTGCTGTCTTTCAATCAGGATAAATAGGTTGGTTACTATTGTCTCTCTAGAATTTAAGTTGTCTTTATGAAGTATTTCGACTGCTATGAAGCAGGAGAAAGGTGATTTTTTGACCTTGTTTTTGTTTCGTTGGATGCTTTGTGCACTTTCGAACCTCTCTCTGTTCTTGTTTATGAATTTTGAGGGGGTATTGACGCAATTGCCTTCAAGGTTTGGTTTACTACCCTGCAGATTTTGGCGTAGTTTCGGGCGTGTCTTCTGCTTATGTCGAATAAATAATTACTTTTGTTTGATTATTTGTTCTTACATCGTTACCCTCCCTCCCTCCTTCCAGAGAGCCAATTAGACTTGATGATGATGTACAATGGCATTCTGTTGAGACTCGTAAGAGCCATATTCATCTTGAGTTGAAAGTAGGTATCAGGTTATTTGATCTTTCCGTCTAAGGACGTCTGTGTACAAGGACGTTCAAGTAGGTCACGGTCATCTTGGTAGAGTGATCATTCAAGAATATGATGTAAATGCCAAGTCACGCATCCATTTAAACTTCACATTGAGTTTCCTCCATCAAATTTGCTGGCAATACCAGTTAGAGCACCCTAGTGGTAGCACTCAGTGTTAGTTGAACTGGAAACTGGCTGGAGGGCGTGCTGATGTCGGCGCTGCAGGTGGGGAGTTCGAGCTCGGGGGTGCATATGCGTGTTTTGTCCTCCCTTTGTAACACTAGTGACAGCACCCAGAGTGTTGGTTCAACTGGCAATCCGATTTTCCTAATTCTGATTAGTAGCATTTCAATCCGGATCCAATATGTCAACAGTCCTATTGGAGATCCGATTTAGATCTCGGGTGCTTACGACACCAGCATGTGATGTATGAAACGAGATGCTGCAACAATGTCAACGGTATGTGTTTCCCTCATACACCCGTTTAGTCAGTTGTGAGTAAAACAGGTTAAGACAAAGCAGACCCAGAATTCGCATGCAGTTTCTTGCCTTGGAATCCAATTCTTGACCCTAATCAGTCAAATGATATGGTTTGCATTCATTGCATTAGAATAGATCCATATATACGCTATTAAGATACCGATACAGTTTTAAAGATTAATCAACTATCGAATCTAAATCTGAACACAATTACGAAATAGGTAATAAATTGCATTCAAAAGCACGGCTTAGTTGTAGCTAAATACTTCGAAGAGAAGGACAATGTCTGCATCTTGATGATAATTGATATGATCCTAACCGGAAATGCAGTGATAGATCAGGGCGGATATAGAAAATATTTCATAGTTGTGTTATAGCCCACGAATAAAGCCGTTACTTTTTTGCTGAACTTTTGTGGGTGTGGAGAAGTCGAGGGCCCAGAAGAAGGCCTAGAGTGAAGCATGAAGTAAGCTTATAGTTCATGGATTTAACCGTGGGTTATACATTTTTGTCAAAAGAAGGATGATATTGGTGCCCCCATCTCTGAACAACCTGATGGATGAGTGGCCGACTAGTCCGACCCAAGATAGAGCAGATAAAAGGCCTGAGTTAATTCTGGACCAAGAGCATGCATAACACAAAGGCTTGAAGAAAGTTTGGTCGGACCAAGAGCATGCATAACACAAAGGCTTGAATGTTTGGTCAGTTGATCTGGACTAAGCACATCGTTGAAAACGTTAGTCATGAGGAAGAACCATTCGGTTCACATAAGCTACCGGTCAATCCAAACAAACAAGCACACAGTCCAACTATTTAAAAAATGTCTAGGCAATAAAACAACTGTTTGATCTTCCTTCTCTTTCATCCAAACTCCTCTTCAAAATACTCAACACCTCCTAAATTCCTCTTCAATGGCGGCCATGTCCTACCTCTTTCTTCCTCAACAGCGTTTCGGTTGCAAACTGCTTGCCGCACCGCAGCTGCCGGAGTCCTCGTGTATGAGTTCAGAGGCAGTCTTGCAGTTTGGAGGAGTCCCCGGGCAAGGTAAGGCAGTCCATCCTAACGCATAGTTTGTGCTAAACTTTTCTTTTCTCTGCTTTCTCGTGTATATAACTCTTTGATTTCGATGGATTTCCTAGTTTACTGTTATCTGATATACTTTCTGTTATGTAATTAAAAACCTTATTCTCATGTGTGATTAGATAGATCGCATATGAATTTCATTGAATCAGTCGTTCTTGCACCATCTTTGAAATTGTGATAAAGAATGTAAACTCTTAAAAGTGTTTAACTGGTGATTGATGTTTATGGTACATAGGCTCATATGATTACAAATTAACAGCTTTTTAATTCTTTTCTTCATGCTTTGTTATGTACTTTAACAAAAGAATAAGCTGCTTCTGAAGAAGCATTAAGAATAAGCTCTCCCCAGTCTCAGTTGGGTACTCACAGTCTTTTAGGTGAATATTCTTGATGGTTCATCCACAGGACCCTGTGAGAACAAGCCATCCTGTGGGGTAAGATGATGCATAATATTTCCCTTGTAGCGTCTGACCATATAGGGTTTGCCCTGGCTGAGAGAGAGAGAGAGAGAGAGAGAGAGAGAGAGAGAGAGAGAGAGAGAGAGAGAGAGAGAGAGAGAGAGAGAGAGAGGCTTCGAGGAGACTTTGAGTAATTTTTTAATAGGCTTAAAAGAAACTTTTAGAGCTTATGCATGCATAATTCTCTCTCTCTCTCTCTCTCTATATATATATATATATATATATATATATATATCATTATTTTCAAAAGGAAAAAATAAATCCAAAGTTATATAACTTGAGTACATTGAAGTCAAGTATACCAGACATTTTCTCATGTTTGTAGAACCTTTACATACAGTCGGACATATTGGGCATGGATGATCATCATTGGAGAAGATTAAGCTGTCAAAGAACCTAAAATATCTGAACCATTGAAGACTTCTGCTACCAATATGTATTTCAAAATAATTATTCTGTATTCAAATATGTAGAAAATGACTAATGAACTATTCAAATAGCTTGTTCTTTTGTTTTTTTTTCTTTGTTTGGGTTCACAAAATTTTTGCACTTACTGCTGAGAGGATATACGGTTGAAATTTGCTGCACATATTTCTTCCTTATTTGGAAAATTCTCACCAAACAATTCAACCAACACGTCCGATCTGCTGGTCATACCAAATGGTCTTCCTCCCGTCGACCCATTAAACATATACAAGCAACGGTAAGACAATGCATTGATTAAGTAGACGCCTAATTACATAAAAGACACAAATAATCTAGTTCCGTGGGAACTCACTCTGCGGTTGATTGCATTGTTACAGGGTGCCTCGTGGGAGTGCTTGGCACCTGCCCATCAAGAGGGCGAGTAATGCAAGGCTCCCTTTTGTAAGATTCCCACATGGCGGCTCTGTGGAAGTAGTGGCACCCGCCCAACAAGCGGACGAGTAACACAAGGCTCCCTCATGTAAGGCATCCATGGAGCGGTACCATCCGTGGGTGGGTGTAAGGCCTTAAAGTGGAAGGCTTATCCTGCTCCATGGGGGCGTTACCCTATAGTGCATGGCGCTGCCTCCTTGTTGCAGCTCCCACTCCGTGAGAGCTACTGGAAAGGGTCAGTGTTATAGTTCGATCCTTGACGAACTTTGAAAATTTCCCTACACAAATTAAATATACAAAATTCATATTCTTTTTTGATCAATCTTCTAATACGCACCCAAATTCTCTCTCTCTCTCTCTCTCTCTCTCTAATTGGTGATTTAGGGAAATAGTGGAACCCTTAGGTTAGGACACTTGCGAATTTTTTGTATTCATTTTCAAGCTTGTATCCTTCTAACATTAATTAACACAATAATGCTGCTATGCTGAGCACTAGTGCAGAGTGCAGATGGAAATGCCAGAATTTGTGAAAATACAGTATACTTACACCGCTTCTATTTTTATATATGTACCAACTATAGTGAATGGTCAATTTGACATTTGTTGTGTTAAACTGGTACACAATCATGTTGCAAACGTCACTGAAGCATGAAATTATTAATTATTATTACAATTATTATTATTTGTTACAGAGGAGATCCCAAAGCAAGATGCGCGCCCCCAGGTATCCCTTGTCCTTCAACTTGTGAGTAGATCACCTAGCCAGGTAAGCTATTGCTCTTTGTTCTAAAGCTCAAATTAACTTTTGAATCACAAAAGTCCATGTATAAAAATGCTTTTATGAGGATTCAGAAAATCAAGAGTCCAGCATGATTATGAGGTCTTAAATATTCATAATATACAGTCACGTTGAACCATTGAACTTGAAGACCCTACAAAATCATCGAAGCTTGGTGATTCAAAAGCAATTTTTCTTATCCCTTATATTCTGAAACATGATTGCGTATTGGTTTGCTAGAATAAATGTTTGAAGATGGTTGGTTCACACAAATTCATACAAAATGTGGTTTGTACAACGTACACACACAAGGAGTTATAGTCCAATTTTTTAATTCCTTACACCAGTTTCCACACACACACACATGACGGTAGAGACCCATTCTTGATTTAGAAAGCTAAGTAAGAAAGCTTATCACTATAGGCCAGTGGGGAAGATTTGTGTTAATCACACACTATAACCTACTGCTACACTACAACTAAGCTTTTTCCAATAGTAGATCGGGTCGGCTACATGGATACTTTGTTTTTTGTAGAATCCATGATAAGCCCGACAAAATTTTATGTTGGTGGTTAGAAGCCTAACACAACCCTCCTCTTTTATCTGGGCTTGAGATCGATTATGATCCCTTACATGAACGAAGTTTAATCACACATTATATATATATTATAAATCATAATTATACACAATATATTACAAATTACATTGCATACAAAGATCAGAGAATGGGGAACGGTTTTTCTTGATTATAAGAAACAGTGGTGACCATTAGTTGGCTGCGAGTGCTTTGACGCAAAGGGAACACCGCCATATAGCTAGTGCCATTGCACTCAACAAGCAAAGGCTCTTGCTTTGCGCTTTGCGAGTCTTTGACAAAACCAACCTTATATTATAGTAGGGTGGTAAGCTACTGCCAAAGCATTCAAATCCTACTACTAGAATTGTTAGTTGTTTCACCCATCAGGAAAAGGCGGTTATACCATATGAAGCTGGCCACATCCTTCCGGTTGGAGGTGTAGCGCGAAAAGCTCAAGTCGTAGACAATTGGATCCGCACCCATCGAGATCCATATTGATCATCTTGCCATTTTTGATAGCAGGCAATTGAGAAATGCCTGTTGGATTCCCAAAACCCACATCTGTTTGAGTCTTATGTGAATCATTTGGGAACGGAAGTCGACGTTTTCTGGCATTGCCCCACACTTCATCAAAGTATCTAGTAGATTCATATGTGACATTTGAGTTGGATGACAACAAGCCTATATCATACCTCAGGTACAAACTCGTCTTGCTGCTAGCGAGGCAACTCACTCATACAGTCATAACTTGTCAAATAGGATAGCCATTAGTCGGTGAGTTTGCCTGGGAATAGAACCTTCCATCTTACATACGACAATTGCATCCCTCTTCATAATAGTCATCTGATTTACCTTCATATGGATTGCGAAGGTTAACCAAAATTTAACCATCCAAATTCATTCAGTTAGCTAAGACTTGATCGATGTAGGGTGACACATATCATATGCCAGATGACAACCTTTTCCTTCTCTTTGGAAGGAAGTCTTGCGCGGCAACTCGCATGGGTTTGTTTGTATTCAGTACAAGTACAACTTGTCCACTGCCTTACGTTGCTCGATGTTCGAGTTTTCAAAATCTATTTATAAGAGGGAAACTGCTTTTAGCCTCGATCCTAAGGACCTTTGGCTCCTTGTGTTTGCCTTTACTTGAGTCTTGACACCCGCTAATCTAGCGGAGGTTTTATAAGAAAATAAGCTAAATTTCAAAATTCCTACGCCTCACTCAAAACGTCGAATTCTCAAACAAAATGAAATTCAAGTAAGTAAATCCTATTTTTACTTTAGGATTCCTCGAAATGAACCATGTTTTACTTGAGATAAGTCGTAGGGATGGGAAAGAGATACCACGGTCCCTTCTGAAGCGTCCTGTGGTTTTAAGCATAGAAGGCGGAAAAACTGCTCTTCTTGAGCTTTTTGGCCTTTTCTTTCTTTCTTTTTTTCATAGAGGGTCTCCCTTTGTGAGTATTTTTTCTTTAATCACTCTTTTCCATAGAAGAATCGATTTTTTTACTTTTGACTTAGGTTTCTTTCTTTGGGAAAGAGATTTTGGTGGGGATTTCCCTTTGTTTTTGGTCATATTTTCCTTTTGGAAGGAGAAGAGAAGGGGGGAAGACTTATCCCAAGGTCATACTCGATCCATTCTATATCAGCCTATTTAGAAATAGCACGTACTACTTGCAAGTATCTTGCTATATTGAACTTGGCCTTTCTTTGTAAGAAGAAGAATTTTGAAAATGTAACCACGTATTTTGAAAAGCTCCACTTTTCCGCAAGTGTTGATTCTCTCATTCAGGGTCACACAATTCGCCTTTGATCATTTCTTTCGAAGTTTCAAGGTAAGTCTCCCTAAAACATTTTCGAAAATGAGAATTTAACTTAAACCCTACACATGATACTTCTTCAAGTATTGAATATTGATAGGAATTTTACCTTCTACATCGATAAACCAATAAGAGTTGCTTGTGGTGGTTCCACGCACAACATAAGGGCCATCCCACTTGGGCCGCCACTTTCCAAGTGGATGTGGGCCACGATAGTGGATGATTTTCAAAATGAGATCTCCCACTTCAAAGTAGCGAGGTTTCATATGTTTCTCATAGTGTCGGGCTATCTTTTGCCGGTATGCATGAGCATGATCTATAGCAAGGAGTCGCCTCTCATATAACAAATCTAGTTCAGCCATCCTAGCATGCTGAAGCGTCTCTAGGGGGAGGTCGAGTGCAATGGATGTATGAAATGAATGCAATGGTGTATGAATGGGGAGAATGACATTTGTGCCATAGACCAACTCAAATGGCGTGGCATTCGTGGGAGTCCGGATGGAAGTCCTATAAGCCCATAAGGCTTCATCCAGCTTCTCATGCCACGTCCTACACTTTTCTAAAGTTTTCTCAATAATACTAATGAGAGTCTTATTGGTGGCTTCGACTTGGCCGTTGCCTTGAGGGTAGTAGGGCGATGAGAAGTGGTGAGTTATGCCATAGGTGTTGCACAACTTGACCATTCGCTCGGGGTCAGCTGCATGGATTCTTTGTTTCCACAGATCCCTATCGTGTGCCATGTTAGCGGTTAACTCACAATAAGCTAGATCATTCTTTATTGTTTCTTTCCAACACTTTTGTGGTCGTCCTCTACCTCTTTTAATACTTTCCAAATTTAGTTTTTCTAACCTTCTTAGAGGTTCTTCTTTTGATATTCTTTCTATATGTCCAAACCATCTTAAACGATATTCTCTGATTTTATCCTCTATTGGTGCCACTCCTAATTTGTTTCTAATAACCTCATTATGTATACGGTCTTTTCTTGTATGACCACTCATCCATCTCAACATCTTCATTTCTGTCACAGACATCTTTTTGTACATGTTGATGATTAACTGCCCAACACTCAGAACCATAAAACATGGCATGCCTAATTGCTGCTATATAATATTTACCTTTTAACTTTAATGATATCTTCTTATCACAAAGAATACCTGATGCTCCTCTCCATTTTAATCAACCACTCTTATAAGTAATTAAATGTTCATCTCGTTTTTTGAAGATTGTATTGACTATAAAGAGATCAAAATCCATAGCAAAATTTAAAATCTCCCTACCTTCCTCATTTATATCCCTAAAACCAAAGTTTCCATGAATCCCTTGATATCCTAATGCCTCTTTACCGACATGTCCATTTAAGTCTCCTTCTAAACAAATCATCTCCCTTTGTGGAATCTTTTGAATCACCTTATCTAACTCTTCCCAAAAAGTTGTATTTATACGATCTTCTAGTCCTACTTGGGGTGCGTAAGCACAAACTATATTCAAAACCTCTGCTCCTAACACTAATTTCAACATCATGAATCGGTCACCATATCATTGTATGTCTACTACACTATCCTTTAAATCTTTATTTATGATAATACCAACTCCGTTTCAAGCCTTTTCTTTACCTAAGTACCTTAATTTAAAACCTATATCCTCTATCTCATTTAAATCTTTATTTATGGTAATACCAACTCAGTTTCTAATGTTTCTCTCCATAGTTCCAATTTTCTATTAACTTTTTTCTTAGACTCCTCTACTAATACAATGTCATCTGCAAATAACATACACCAAGGTACTTCATCTTGAATATGTTTTGTTAACTCATCAATCACCATTATAAATAAGCATGGACTTAAAGTTGATCCTTGATGTAACCCAATATTAACTTCAAAGAAGTCTGTCGTTCCTTCATGAGTCCTCACACATGTTTTTGTACCATCATACATGTCTCTTATAAGGTTAATGTATGTCAATGGGATACCTCTTTTTTCAAAAGTTCTCTAAAGAACCACTCTCGGTACCCTATCATAAGTTTTTTCTAGATCAATAAATATCATATGAAGGTCTTTCTTTTTTGCTCAAAAATGTTTCATAAGACGTATCAAAAGTTGAATCGCTTCAATAGTAAATCTGCTTGGCATGAATCCAAATTGGTTCTCTGTTGTACTTGATACTTGTCTTAACCTACGTTTGATAATTCTTTCCCACAATTTCATAGTATGGCTCATTAACTTGATACCTCGATAATTCGCACAATTTTGAATGTCTCCCTTGTTCTTATATATGGGTATAAGTGTACTTGCTCTCCATTCCTCGGGCATCTTTTGGTTTTTCCATATTTCATTAAATAGTCTTGTGAGCCAAGTGATTCCTATTTCTCCTAGTATTTTCCAAACTTCTATAGGAATATTATCTGGTCCTACCGATTTACCACTCTTCATATGTTTAAGAGCCTCTGAGACTTCATTCTTTTGAATACGTCGATAGAAATTATGGTTTATATACTTTTCTAATTTGGTTAACTCTCAAAAGCTAATACTAACATCTTTATTTTCATTAAAAAGATTATAAAAATAGTTTTTTCATCTATTTCTTATATCATCATTTGCTACTAGAATTTTTTCATCATCGTCTTTGATGCATCTAACATAATTAAGATCTTTAGTTTTCTTATCTCTAGCCCTAATTATCCTAAAAATATCTCTTTCACCCTCTTTTGAGTTGAGTTTTTTTATATAAGTCCTCCCAAATTTTAGCTTTTGCTTCACTCACGGCCTTTTTCACTTCCTTCTTTGTTTTCTTATAAGCCTCTAAAGTTTCATTAGTTTTCTTAGCATAATATAATTTGTAACATGCCCTCTTTGCCTGATTTTATTTTGTACTACTTCACTCCACCACCAAGCTTCTTTTTGTGATGGTACACCCTTAGATACCCCTAACACATCTTTCACCACTTTCCTAATATGTATAGCCATATTGTTCCACATATCACAGGGTTTACCAACGTAATTCCAAACATCTCCTTGAAGGACTTTTTGTTTAAATATATCTTCTTTCTCGCTTTTGTGGTTCCACCATTTAGTCCGAATAGCTCAATGCACTCTTTTCTTCTTTGTCCATTTTTTAATTTGTAAATCCATAACTAAAAGTCGATGTTGGGTGGTTAAGCTTTCTCTTGGAATTACCTTGCAATCTTTACAACACGCTCTATCTTTTTTTCTACAAATAAAGTAATCAATTTGTGTTTGTGATAAGTCACTCTTATAAGTAATTAAATGTTCATCTCGTTTTTTGAAGATTGTATTGACTATAAAGAGATCAAATGCCATAGCAAAATTTAAAATCTCCCTACCTTCCTCATTTATATCCCTAAAACCAAAGTTTCCATGAATCCCTTGATATCCTAATGCCTCTTTATTGACATGTCTATTTAAGTCTCCTCCTAAACAAATCATCTCCCTTTGTGGAATCTTTTGAATCACCTTATCTAACTCTTCCCAAAAAGCTGTCTTTATACTATCTTGTAGTCCTACTTGGGGTGCGTAAGCACAAACTATATTCAAAACCTCTGCTCCTAACACTAATTTCAACATCATGATTCGGTTACCATATCATTGTATGTCTACTACACTATCCTTTAAATCTTTATTTATGATAATACCAACTCCGTTTCGAGCCTTTTCTTTACCTGAGTACCATAATTTAAAATTTGTATCCTCTATGTCCTTTACTTTTTCTCCAACTCATTTTTCTCTTATAAACGTAGAATCTGAATCTTTCTCCGAATCATAGTATCTACCACCTCCATTAGCTTACCGTATAATGTTTCGATATTCCAAGAACCAATACGAATCTTATTATCTAGGACTAGCTTCCTTACCCCTGCATCCGTTCATAATCAAAATGCGGAGACCCTCTCTGAAAATTTTTCACTACATTTGGGCGGTAATGTAGCGGGACTAACTTCTTTACCCACACCCGTCCATGATGTGGGAACCCTCTCTGCAATTGATTCACTACATTCGAGCGAAAATGTAGTGGCCCTTGCTTGCTTATTACTTCATTCAGGCTCTGCAGCACGTCGCTAGGCGGGGACGCTCCAAAGCAATGCTCATAATTTTTGTAATCCATGTTATAAAAATTCGATAAAGTTTTATGCTAGCTGTCGGAAGCCTAACACAACCCTCCTCCTTTATCCGGTCTTGGGACCGGCAATGCAAGGGTGATCCCTTATATGGGCGGAGTTTCTTTGACTATTACTGATGTACTAATTAAATTGGCCAAGGCTTCTGCATCTTGATGATGATCCAACTATGGTCTTTGGTCACCGTAATCACCATTTTCTGCACTTTTGGTGTTTATAGCTATATTCATCAATGAGCCAAATGTTCATCTTAGCTTGGTTGATACAGTATAAACTTCATATAAACCTTGTGCAGTTTTAGGGAACTAAGGAGAACTTCTGAAGAGATGATTGATTAATGCTATAAACCACATTGCTTAGTTCTTTTAAGATAATATATTTGTCTCTATTATGCAACATCGTGTTTTGTAAGATGAACTTAATTGGTTTCATGTATAAGAATAACTACAGAACAACAACTAAGCTAGCTACTAGATTCTTTGATGCTATAGTGATCTTGTGACATATAAATGGTTATCTTTAGAAAAAATCTATATCATGTTTAATAATTTCTTTTCAACATTTTTACACTCTTCCTCTTCTTCTTTTAAAATATTCAATCTAATTTCTTACACTTTCTTATGAGAGTTTTCTTTAGTCACCTCTATATATATTCAAACCATGTCTCTCTTATCTTCTATAGGTGCTACCTCAACTTTTTTATAATAACCTCATTATAATATACAATCTTTCTTGTGTGTTGCCATACATCCACCTCAACATTTTCATTTTTACCATAAAAGTTTTTCTTACATATGTTGACAATTGATTATTCAACACTTGTCACCATATAAGAACAACTATTGTGGACTCTCAATTGATGTAACTTGAGCCAAGTTTAAAATTCCGACATGACTTGCATTCACCAGATTAGGAGCTAGAGTTGAGCTACATATAGATGAAAGCTCCATCTAGGTTTTCCTTGGCAACCAAGGTTTCATACTTGATGCCTCAACCATTTCTCCACTATTAGAGACTTGTTGTGCAGCCACACACACATATTTATTAATTTTAAAATTAACTAATGATTAAACATATAATTAGTAGTGTTAAATTCTTTTGTTGTTCCTTTTTACAGACTAAAACATGCGAATCTGGTTTTACCTGTGTCGTGTAATGGATGGTCATGCTTAATTAATGTATAGTAAATTTCGCTAGACAGCAATATCTGCCTGCACTAAAATAAATGTTCAGGGTGTCATGTTATGGTCGTACGATCTTATTCTACCTCACGCATCTTTTAGTTTAAGTCCTATCAATAGTTTAAAATAAAGCTTCTGTTTCATCACGAATCAACACGCATGTTGTATGAGACACAAAAGAAACATGGGCTTCCAATTTCAACGAAATTCATGTCCAGTTGGTAGTATCAAATCAAAAGTAGGATCAAGCACTGTTCACTTAAAGTTTATTCAGAAGGCGGATTAATCATCCGTTCAATCAAAGGATACAACAACACGAACAATCATAATATTTTGCACTAAGCAGAAGTAACAAGAACGCATAATATTTCTGATAGTAGTGAATGATAGTAGCACTTATATATTGCTGATTATTCTAAGACTCGAAAAACACACAAGACTATGCCTGCAGATTGCTTTACTCATATAATCACCGTCGCGCTCCTTCTACATTGTCTCTCAATGCAGGTTGATCGGAAAGGCACACGAAATCGTCCATGCAATGGTTTCCAGTTTCTTTATCCTCTGCGCTCGAGAGAGGGTCGAATGGTGCAATAACATGGTTATGGATGTATGCATCTTCGTTTATGAGTGAGTTGAGAAAAGAAGAGAATACATCATTGTCTGGGAAGAAGTTCACATCTTCACCTGCATCCTCATGACCATTTAATTCATCGATTTTCTGATCATGACCACCTATCGTCGTCATCATCATCTCGCCACTTGATGGTCCATCATGACCATGCATATGCTGATGGTGGAGGGTCTCAGTTGCATGAAGAGGAGTCGATGAAATGGGTCTGTAAGGAAAATTGGCAGGCATGAAATTGTTACAGAAAGGGCTAGTTGGGTGTTGCCCATCTGCAGATCTGGAATTAGGGTTAGGGTTTGGCGGTGCAGTATGATTATCCTGCAAGGGCTTGTGGGTCGTTGGATCTATGCCTTGACTGATTAGTTTCTTGCTCAGATGGGTGTTCCAGTAGTTCTTGATCTCATTGTCAGTTCTTCCAGGAATCCTCCCAGCTATCAGCGACCATCTGAACTCGAAACACACCATAATGAGAGAGAGGGTCCAAAAGCATCGGAATTTCTATGTTGGATCATTAGAGTAATAAAAATGAAGGTAGACCTGTTGCCAAGGAGGCGGTGGAGGCGGAGGATCAAGTCCTCCTCGTCGGGGGCGATATGACCGCGCTTGACAGAAGGGCGGAGATAGTTCATCCAACGGAGACGGCAACTCTTCCCGCACCGGAGGAGACCCGCTTTCTTTGGCAGCATCCTCCAACGTCCTTCCCCTTCCCGCTTTACATAATTGGCGAGGAGTGCGTCCTCCTCCGGCGTCCATGGGCCCCTCTTCAACCCCGCCTTGCTGCAGCACTGCGTCTTCTTGCTCCCACCGCCGTCCGAAGCCTCCTTCATCCTCTGTGGAATATTCCTCATTTATGCAATCACCGTTCGATCTCCTCCGGTGAAATTAAGAGAGAGAGAGAGAGAGAGAGAGAGAGAGAGAGAGAGAGAGAGAGAGAGAGAGAGAGAGATCGACAATGACGAAGCTGTCTCTGATATTCTCTTTCTCCTATGTGTTTGAAACAACAGGAAAACAGGAATTCGCAAACAGCCTTCGTCTTTTTAATGTTTTTACAGAATGGAGCTCACTCAACATGGTGGTAGTTGTCCTCGTGGTGGAGAGCTTTCCGAGCAAAGGCATTAACAACACTCGATCTCTGGGCTCTAGCAAGCATTAACTACTAATAGCTTCACCAACTGCCCGCGTTGGTCGTTGAGTTAGATTGATCGGACGGTCAATAAAAATTTTGATTGTGATTGAACGGTTGGAGAAAACTCTTACAAATATATTTTGTGATCGGGCGGTTCAAAAAAACTCTCACAAATATTTTGAGGGCAAATTTACACGTTTGTTTTTCTTCCAAAAGAGGTTGAATTCTACACGTTACTCTTGCTTCCGTCTTTTACCAACACTGTAAGAAGGGGAACCGAAAAAGCACAGAAGAATAGAATCAGCATGCAATAAAATGAAGATGATAAACCAATTAATCAAATCAATCCGAAAAAGCAATGTGTAAATCTACTCCCCAATATTAGTAAGATCCTATATTATGCGTCCGATCTAAAATAAATCGTAAGTCACTAGTATGGTCTAGCGAATGACTCGAGCTAGTATATACCTGTCACATTACAAACACTCCCACACCCAAATATATACATATATATATATATATATATATATATATATATATATATATATATATATATATATATATATATATAGAGAGAGAGAGAGAGAGAGAGAGAGAGAGAGAGAATAGTGCATCCTACATGATGATGTATTATTCATTTAGCTGACGATAGTCCAACGTAGAGACAGCGGCGCAGGGTCACGTTTAAAGCTCTCGACAGCGAATGTTGGGCCCTCCTCTCAAAGAAGCTATTTAAGTGGAGGCCCCCCTCATGTCATATCTGGTTAAATCCTGTCAGCTTCTTTATAGCCTTAGACGGTTGTGATTTCACCAAGGTAGACAGCTCCACCTTGGTGCTTATTTGTTGAGCTTTATCCAAATCCGTCCCTTTATTTTGTCATGCCCAAATTCATCTTTATCAGTTTTGCTGTTTTGGGCTATCCCATCATTTCAGTTGGAGCTCGGTGGTTATTGAAAGCTTCCTTAACCAATATGTATTTGAGTGATGTGAGTGGCTAATTAGCTTATTGCATTTTATGTTTAATACATGTAAGTTATACATGTGAGCCTTTATAGAACAAAAGCTGTATCTTTGAGTATAAACAAGTGTGTCTGGTACCAACGAATTTTCAAATTATCTCCCTTCAAGTGTTTTTTCGTTGAACTTTTGAAAACCTTCTACAAGTCTTATCTTAGTACTAATAAGATTTGTTTGCTCATCATGGTTTTATCTACAACTCAATTACATTTGTATATGACGAATTAACAGTTTTCATTTTATCCTTATGGTAATTTGATAATGATAGTGACAAATAAACCTAAAGATTAGCGTTTACTGTGCCTCAAAGAATAGAGCTTTCCTAATATCTTTTTAAAGTGTCGAAATAAGCTTATACTTTGAAGAAAAAGTCGTTTGTGTGATAATTATCGATACCATCTAGAAAATGACATTTATCGTTTGTTAATTGCTATTTGTTGTTTATCATTTACCATTTTTTATTGTCGATTGCTATTTTAAAAAAGGCTGATTGCCATTTTCCATTTTCCTGTGTCTTTTTTCCGATTCTAGAAAAGACTGACACCCATCTCTACAACAGAAGCCTACCCACAAATCTCCAACACCAACCAACACATCACAATAGTGCACTTGAAAACCAAGCATAGAAGCAAAGGGAGAAATCAGATTATGAGCAGTGAAAAAAGCGAAACCACTTGTTATTAGAACTCATTAAAGCCCGATTCACATCGTTATGCTCAATAAAAGGTACGAGGGAAGTACTCCTTTTCTTCTAGTGACAAGCTGGGGGCTAAAAGTCCCCACCAAATTTGGGTATATCCCTGATTATCAAGGCTCGAGCTTCAACTAAAAGGTTCTCTCGTGTTGACACAGGAGAGCACTTGTTCCTTTCATTCCATTCACATGATTAGATACAAATAATATCGATAAAAATGACATAATATAAGTGTTCATTCCTGAATCTAATAAATCAACATGATCACTCATCCATGCCTCTTTAAATTGTTATTAGTCTGCTCAGAGCGATAGCTCACCTGGCCAAGAGACTAGGCTCACTAGGTGAAGGTCGTGATTTCAATACCCAGGCCTCCCCATTGTAACAAAAAGAAGTCACTGATCTTCTCAGAGGTATACGTGATTTGTAAATATGTTCTTTTTTTTTTTGTGAATTACACAAAGTGCACCCCAGCCTTACATGTCAAGCTAATATTTGTGGACTAGAAAAGTTGGCTAGTGCGACCATGAGTCCAAAGATTTAGCTGAAATAGCAATGGTGGTAGTAGCGATGAAAGCTGCTTTAAAATTGGTGTACAAGTGCAGAGGAAGGTGGCTGAGAGTGGAGGAAGAGGTTGGAAGTATAGATGTCAAAATGGGCTTGGCCTGAAGGGCCGGGCCAGGCTAGCATTTTACAGGACTGTATATATAATATCCTGGTACCGTCTTCAACACTATCGCTATGCCTGCACGGAGTAGCATCTTGTTCTTCCAGCTACCGACCTTCCCAATTGATCGGTCCTTTATGAAAGGGAGAAGCCGCAGAAATCCAAGGTAATGGCCGTGATCGTGTGGCTGGTGAACTAGAGCTTGCTTGATCAACAGGCTGGTGTTGTGATCTAAATTCTTGCTGAACAATTAGCTGGTTTTGCTACAGCTGATTTCTTGGGCAGCTAAAAGGCCACAAACAGTAGTCCCACCCACCACCACCAACAAACAAACAACATACAACCACCACCTCTCGGGTACCTTGTCATCGCCAGTGAAAAATCACATCAAATGAAGGTAGAACTCACAGAGAGAGAAAGAGAGAGAGTAGGGAATCGTAACCAATACTGGACAGTATCAGCAACCTTTCTAGGAAGAACTAGAGTGATCTATTTCCACCAAACTTGATTGTCATTCATAGCCAAATGATCGCCACTCATCACAGCTTTATGGTCATTCATCGCCGTGAGGAATCATCAGTAATGAAAGCCGTCCCGAATGCGTTAGATTGGGCGTCTATATCAGCGATTTGTCGTAGGATGTGTCAAGAACGGTATTCGGGCTCCACCCATCCTTTGACATCATTACAACAACAACTACTAAGCCTTTTCCCATACTAGACGGGGTCGGCTACATGGATTCTTTGTTTCCACAGATTCCTATCACGTGTCATGTTAGCAGGTAACTCCCAATAAATTAGATCATTCTTTATTGTTTCTTTCCAATACTTTTGTGGTCGTCCTCTACCTCTTTTAATACTTTCCAAATTTAGTTTTACTAACCTTCTTACACGTTCTTCTTTTTATATGTCCAAACCATCTTAAACGGTATTCTCTCATTTTATCCTCTATTGGTGTCACTCCTAATTTGTTTCTAATAACCTCATTATGTATACGGTCTTTTTTTGTATGACCACTCATCTATCTCAACATCTTCATTTATGTCACAGACATCTTTTGTACATATTGATGATTAACTGTCCAACACTCAGAACCATAAAACATGGTAGGCCTAATTGCTGCTCTATAATATGTACCTTTTAACTTTAATGGTATCTTCTTATCACAAAGAATAATTGATGCTCCTCTCCATTTTAACCAACCATCATTAATTCTATGTGTAACATTTCCATCAATTCTTATCGCTCTGAAAAATTGACCTTAGATATTTAAAATTTTCCTTTTGGGGAATGCAATGTGTGCCAATTTTAATTTCCATGTCCTCTGAAGTAACCAAATGATCAAACTTATATTCCATATATTCTATCTTTGTTCTACTAAGTCGGAGGCCTTTGCTTTCTAATGTTTCTCTACATAGTTCCAATTTTCTATTAACTTTTTCCTTAGACTCCTCCACTAATACAATGTCATCTACAAATAACATACACCAAGGTACTTCATCTTGAATATGTTTTAACTCATCCATCACCATTATAAATAAGTATGGACTTAAAGTTGATCCTTGATGTAACCCAATATTAACTTCAAAGAAGTCTGTCGTTCCTTCATGAGTCCTCACACATGTTTTTGTACCATCATACATGTCTCTTATAAGGTTAATATATGTCAATGAGATACCTCTTTTTTCGAAAGTTCTCCAAAGAACCTCCCTTAGTACCCTATCATAAGCTTTTTCTAGATCAATAAATATCATGTGAAGGTCTTTCTTTTTTGCTCTAAAATGTTCCATAAGACGTCTCAAAAGGTGAATTGCTTCAATAGTAGATTTGCTTGGCATGAATCCAAATTGGTTCTTTGTTGTACTTGATACTTAACCTACGTTCGCTAATTCTTTCCCATAATTTCATAGTATGACTCATTAACTTGATACCTCGATAATTCGCACAATTTTGAATGTTTTCCTTGTTCTTATATATGGGTATAAGTGCACTTGCTCTCCATTCCTCGGGCATCTTTTGGTTTTTCCATATTTCATTAAATAGTCTTGTGAGCCAAGTGATTCCTATTTCTCCTAGTATTTTCCAAACTTCTATAGGAATATTATAAGGTCCTACCGATTTACCACCCTTCATGTGTTTAAGAGCCTCTTTGACTTCATTCTTTTGAATACGTCGGTAGAAATTGTGGTTTATATACTTTTCTGACTTGGCTAAATCTCCTAAACTAATACTAGCATCTTTATTTTCATTAAAAAGATTATAAAAATAGTTTTTCCATCTATTTCTTATATCATCATTTGCCACTAGAATTTTTTCATCCTCATCTTTTATGCATCTAACAGAATTAAGATCTTTAGTTTTCTTATCTCTAGCCCTAACTATCCTAAAAATATCTCTTTCACCCTCTTTTGAGTTGAGTTTTTTATATAAGTCCTCCCAAATCTTAGCTTTTGCTTCACTAACGGCCTTTTTCGCTTCCTTCTTTGCTTTCTTATAAGCTTCTAAAGTTTCACTAGTTTTCTTGGCATAATGTAATTTGTAGCATGCCCTCTTTGCCTTATTTTATTTTGCACTACTTCACTCCACCACCAAGCTTCTTTTTGTGTCGGTACACCTCCCTTAGATACCCCTAACACATCTTTCGCCACTTTCCTAATATGTATAGCCATATTGTTCCACATATCAGAGGGTGTGCCAATATAATTCCAAACATCTCCTTGAAGGGGTTTCTGTTTAATTATATCTTCCTTCTCGCTTTTGAGGTTCCACCATTTAGTCCGAATAGCTCGATGCACTCTTTTCTTCTTTATCCATTTTTTTATTTGTAAATCCATAACTAAAAGTCGATGTTGGGTGGTTAAGCTTTCTCCTGGAATTACCTTACAATCTTTACAACACGTTCTATCTTTTTTTCTACAAATAAAATAATCAAATTGTGTTTGTGATAAGCCACTCTTATAAGTAATTAAATGTTCATCTCATTTTTTGAAGATTGTATTGACTATAAAGAGATCAAATGCCATAGAAAAATTTAAAATCTCCCTACCTTCCTTATTTATATCCTCAAAACCAAAGTTTCCATGAATCCCTTGATATCCTAATGCCTTTTTACTGACATGTCCATTTAAATCTCCTCCTAAACAAATCATCTCCCTTTGTGGAATCTTTTGAAACACCTTATCTAACTCTTCCCAAAAAACTGTCTTTGTACTATCTTCTAGTCCTACTTGGGGTACGTAAGCACAAACTATATTCAAAACCTCTGCTCCTAACACTAATTTCAACGTCATGATTCGGTCACCATATCGTTGTATGTCTACTACACTCTCCTTTAAATCTTTATTTATGATAATACCAACTCCATTTCGAGCCTTTTCTTTACCTAAGTACCATAATTTAAAACCTATATCCTCTCTCTTTTGCTTTTTCTCCAACCCATTTTATTTCTTGTAAACATAGAATATGAATCTTTCTCCGAATCATAGTATCTACCACCTCCATTAGCTTACCTGATAATGTTCCGATATTCCAAGAACCAATACGAATTTTATTATCTAGGACTAACTTCCTTACCCTCCGCATCCGTCCATAATCAAAATGCGGAGACCCTCTTTGAAAATTTTTCACTACATTCGGGCGGCAATGTAGCGGGACTAACTTCTTTACCTACACTCGTCCATGATGTGGGAACCCTCTCTGCAATTGATTCACTATATTCGGGCGAAAATGTAGTGGCCCTTGCTTATTTCTTACTGCATTCGGGCTCTGCAGCACGTCGCTAGGCGGGGACGCCCCAAAGCAATGCTCATAATTTTTGTAATCCATGTTATAAAAATCCGACGAAGTTTTACGCTGGCTGTCGGAAGCCTAACACAACCCTCCTCCTTTATCCGGGCTTGAGACCGATAATGCAACGGTGATTCCTTACATGGACGGAGTTATCCTTTGACCACCATTGACGAGTTTAAATTAGTAGCGATGGCCTCGGCTGTCCTCCACCCACAAGAAACAACAGTAACAGGACAAAACAATTACAATGATAAAGACAGGTATGAATAAGAAACGTCCATATTTTACATAATAATATGGACAGTCGACCCGAATCCACCTCCCCTCGATCAAGGAGCCCCTCCCAGAAGGGATCAGTTCATTCAAAGCTGCCTCACCGCGTAAGACATTCTTCACGGCTGACCTTGAGGTCCTGCTGCTTCTGGGGTATCCAACGAGGCCGATAAGGGAAACTATAGAAGAGCTGACCCTGTGGCCTTTTTACCACATTGTCGATGCAAAAGTTTAGGCCAAGCCAGAATGACAGGGCAAGGAGCAGTTAGATGCTACATGGGCTCTCTGCATATCTAGGAGAAGATAATTGAGTTACTATTTGGATAGGATACTAGGTGGGATTTCAAGTGCAACCATCTTATTTACAATCGAAAGTTAAAGCAAGATGCAGCTCAAAAACAGTCTGAAGGCTCATTTTGGCGACATGCAACACTCGTAACTTCCTGCTTCTCAGGGATTCGCTTTGGCAACATTTATTAGTCAAGTGGAGCAACATGCTGACGTGCTTCCATCTGTATATCATGGAGGGCTGTTTGCTGGCATCAATATCAGTTTTGACATTACATGAAAATAATCCAATACAACCATTTGCGCTAGCAATATAGAATAATGATTACAGAAAAGCCAAAGTATATGAAAAAGCTAGTTTTCTTTAATTTTAAGCTAGAATTGTTCTTTGTTTCTTCATTAGCTGGACAAAAATCTTCACCAAGCTTGATGTAACATTGTTTCTTTCTCAGGAGTATGTGAACCAAAAATGTTGCACTATTTTGCTGTGCTTCCTTGTTTGTTTAATCTGCAGAATCAAGCCTTTCCACAGAATAATCATCGTTTGGGACTTTTCATGATTTCAGACAGTGAACCAACTGTAGAACTGCAGATGAATACTAGAGTAGCGAGAATCACTGCAGAAGTTACTCCTTAGCCCTGGAGGACAACAGAATCGCAAGGTTAAGTATCGTTGAGAAAATTACATCAATTTAACAAAACTCATTAACAGAGTAATTGTTTACCTAGTCATATAGGAGTCATCTGTTGTGTTCACAAGAATCTCATCACCTGCTTTGATGAATGGAGGAGCCTGTGAATTTGACACATAATGAGGTAAGAAAAGACTGCTCCAGAAACTGTAGTATGGCAATGACATGGCAAGTGCAATATGATGACATTGCGAAACTGACCATCCACGAAAATTCTGCGACTTTCAAGAAAATGACAACACTAACACATCCCACGATTTATCATCTATCAAACAGGAGAGGCAAGGAAATATGGAAGTAACAATGGCAGTTTTTGTAATTAAAATATTGTTTTATCTTCCTGCTTAGTTTGTCTTGCTTCGTCCAACTAGGTTCAAGCCCCTTGTGTAGGTACCTAGTCACGGGTGGAAGATCAGCAACCTGGCATTTTCTCTCTGTAATTCGCCTAATCATTATGATACAATGGAATATTTTGCACGTAGAATTCATTCAGAACTACTTATTTTTGTTATTGAGTTTAACGATATTTTTGGGTATTTGCTTGCACTGATTCCAGTTGGATTCACTCATCTGGAGAAACCACTATGTTTAGGGAACCTATGCCGAGGTATCAGTTACTATATAGATAACTGCATAAGTTGCATACATAGTAAGAGAGGGAAAACCATTGACATGAATAAATTCTATTAGTACAAATAAACCCAAAAAACTAACTGGAAAATTTTGATTGGGTCCAGAATTTAGGAACATGTAATCGCCCAAACAAGTACCTTTATAGGCACCTTTTGGATGGTAATGGCCAAGAGGAATTGCATGAAAATTCAAGATAAGTAAATAGAAGTTCAGGAGCTGCTGGTAAATGTCGCATACACAACTATAGACTGTAGTGTTGAATACACTGGGAAACAAACACTTCTCATTCTAAGAAGCACAACCACAGATTTTGACTCATTCCTCTTGTGTTTCCTGTCTTTTACCCTAATATTCTTTGAACATATAACAAATATTTTTGATATATATATATATATAATCTGTTATATATATAGCTAGGTATATGCTAGCATATCCAAATCTCAGTCATCCAACTTGAATTTGAATTGGGAAAAAAAAGTACACGTAACTTTACCTGAAATTTAGCAAAAAGTCAATAGGACAACAAAAGAACACAACAAACAAGAACCAACGACAAAATCTAATGTAATGCTAAGTTCCAAAAGAATGCATAGTCAAAAAAGGTTTAGGTAGTGGAAAAGAAAAGTTGTAGAAACTAAAACCCCAAGAAAGGATGAAAAATCATCAAATATGTCAACCCCAAGAATTGATTCAAGAACAAGTTAGACGAAAAGACATCAACATATCCCATTCATTTTCATCTAAAAGTCCTAAACATTTCCTCTCCAAAATTCATCTTTTGTAATTAGTGTCAATTCATTGTAAAAATGGAACATAAAGAAGCTAATGTGCTTAAATCATGGACGAAACATCAGAACACCGATTGTACATGAACCTTACAATATTGCCAATAGATAAAGTCCATTACTTTTTCTAGTATTTGAGCAAAATTTTAGATTAACGTTATGAACAAGGAAGACTTTTGGAAATTAACCGTGATAAAGTCCATATCACAATAAATGTTTTCAAGAGGCAACAACAACTAAGCCTTTTCCCATACTAGATGGGGTCGGCTACATGGATTCTTTGTTAAATGTTTTCAAGAGGCAATCAAAAATTTTCTGTTAACTAAAACTGTTAGCAGGTACACTCAAAATTGAAGATCGGGTCTTCTTCCCACAGTGTGGTCCCTTCACATTATTAATCTGGTTTGTTGAGTTCACCAAATACACATATAAGACAAAGAGAACGCAAGTGAGCCAAATGTAGCATACAGCACAATTTACACAAATTACATGGAGAAACAAAAATAGATACCGCTCGTTGGAAATATACAAGCTTAATCTCAAAATAGAACAAATGACGTCATAGAAGATGAACACAATAATAAACGAAGACACTAAGAGGAGTAAGAAAATGTTAAGAAAAACCAAGATGACATACTGCAGTGAGGCAGTTTGTCCTTTCTTAACAGGCTTCGCTTCAACTACCGTACAAGTAACTCGTTGAGGGCCTGATGCAGACATCAGCTTTCCATCATAAAATTGTAACGCTACCACCATGTTATCTGCTTAACCATAACAGACAAAGTTTGATTGTTATCATGAAAACTTCCATGAAATTCTAGAATCTTTGGGAAATGAAGAAAGAACGCCAAAATGTCCTATTCTAAATAATTTTATAGTTAGCATAAACATCATCTCTAACTAGTTTCCATGAACAAACTTGATGTAATGAGGTTATTAGAAAAAAATTGGGAGTGACACCAATAGATGAAAAAAATGAGAGAAAATCATTTAATATGGTTTGGACATGGAGAAAGGCGATCAAAAGAAGGTCTGGTAAGAAGGTATGAGAAACTAGATCGTGAAAATATTAAAAGAGGAAGAAGAGGACCACATAAGTGTTGGAAGAAAATAATAAAGGATAATTTAGCTTATGTTGAGTTAAACTTAGCATGGCACATGATCGAGCTCTATAGAAACAAAGAATCCAAGTAGCCGGCCCCATCTAGTATGGGAAAAGGCTTGGCTGAGATTGCTTACAAATTACAGGAGGTACATTTCTATGCATGAAGAGGAGCCTAGGTTATCTATGGGTCTTGATCAAAAGGAGAAGCTAGGGCAGTTCTTTCCACTCAGGGAGTCATTTCTCAAGACCTTTAACGTGATGGACAAAGAGCTGAAAAGTGCACCATAATGTTAACCGGTACAGCAGCAGAACAACTTTCCCTACTTTGGTCAAGCAGATATAGTTTACAAAAGGGAGATAGATTGATCATTGTTTAAGTCTAACGCAAGTCCATGATCTGAGTCGTGCCTAAAGAGAATTTAGTCATGGTTTATTTATGTCTGGAATGATCTTCTGGTGGAACAAGGAATGTTGAGCACTTGCACGCACTAAGCACTCTACATATTTATTTATGCCTCCGTAATTAGGATGTGCTTTATTACAAATTATCTCTATACAAAAGAGAATAGCTGAAATAGATGACATCTTTACCATGGCCTTTTCCCACGTTAAGTGGTTTGACAGCTTTGGCTAGAGGATGCAACACAAGGACTTCTTAGGAGTCACCCATCCTAGTACTATTCTCGCCCATGCATGTGTAACTTCATAGTTTAGATAAGATCTGGTGCATTTGTGCTAGAAACGTCACACCCCTTGAGATCCGACAAAATTTTATGCTGGCTGTCTGCTACCTAATGCAACCTTCCTTTATGTGGACTTGGGACAGGCCATGCAAGGGCAATCCCTTACATGGGTGAAGTTTCAAGATAGATCATATCTTGTTACTTTGGTGCCTTCACATAGCAGCACTGTTTTGTATATCTAGTGTAGCGCTAACAGGTTTGCTTGAATCAAACACTCGGACTGCAACAAAACCTTCAAACTGTTGGAGCATAGTCACATCGCACTCCCTGAAGAATCAAGGAGACAAGAACTACAGTGGGATGGGAAAAAGGGTGATGAGCTTTACTTGTAACATGCATTGCAGGGAAATAGTAATGATCCAAATTGGATTCATTTTTCATGAGTCTTACAATCCAAGTGGTAGATTATGCCTTCTATGCTGTTTAAGCTCATCTACAAATGAGGCTTGCCCCATGAGAAATCTCCTCTTCAACAATGAAGGTCATTTTTGAAAGGCTAATTGTCCAGCTGAAACAACAAATTCATTAAGGCATACTGAAGACACCATCAGTGGTTGCAGCTGACCTGCAATGTTCTGAATCAGCTTCCTGACTCTAGGTTAGCAAAATTGCTTAGCTGTTGCCTTCTAAGGGTGCAGAATCTGTTGCCACAATGCAGAGCTTATGAGCTTCTAGATCAACACTTTTAAGATCCCAAAATGTTTTCATCTCTTGGTAATTTCCTGACCAACCTCATTAAGTCCCTAAAGGAATCCGGACCAGTCATTATGGAGTACCAGGTTTATCTTCAAGGAGTACCAAGACTGAACCCATAGGAGGCCAAAGGCCATATCATCTTCTGGACTTGCATTTCTCACTACAACAATTATTGTCATCTCTCACGATCTTCTCATTTGTAATCTATCCTGCCAATTATGAGTGGGTATTAAAACCCGAGTGAAGGGAAATACAGGAAATTGTAATGTCCTTTTTTAAAGAAACCAAAAAAGAGTTCTCTTTTCGAAAAAGGAATTTTGAAAATCCTAAACATCAGGGACCATTGCTTGGGGCAGCTAGCCATCATAGGCTTCTTCTCAAGTTCTCAAATCAAAGGTATGGGTCTCTAAACATCCATTTCATTCACTTCACACACATGAATGCATTCACAAAGTGGTCATTCATGCATGATTGCCCTAGGACTAGGAGCTATTACCAAATCTCCTTTTGCTAAGAATCCAAGGAAATAGATGTTATGGAATAAAAAACGATTCCATACTCCCAAGGCAAATATGGGAAGAAAAGCAAATGGGTGTTTTCTTCTTTGCCATTATCCAAATAAATTTGGGATAATGCCAAAGAGGGGCATCTGTAGACACCCAAAATTTTCTTATAAAATTTTTACCTTTTTAGGAAAGTAGCTATTTTTGGCAATTTCGGGTTTTCAAATAAAAAATAAACTAAATGAGCTTGTTTCGGTACCAAAATTTTATAGAAGCCTTAAAATGATGAAAGAGTGCTTACCTTTCTGAAAATTTCGAATTTTGCCAAAATTTGATAAAAATGACGATTTTACCCTCGGCACTGGAAAAGCAGGATTTCGTTTCCTTAAAAGATTTTTGTTGAAAAACTTGTTAAAAATTTGTCATTTGAAAAGAAATAGGCATTGAAAAGGCAAGTTGACACATGAAAAGGAAGGTGGGCACCCAGAAAGGAAAGTGGGCGTGGAAAGTGAGCTTCCCAAAAAGAAAAGCTCATATTTGAAAAGAAAAGGTTTGGTATCGAACGCCTTTCATAACGTGTCCATATTATGTTTGGCTGTCGAGGTAATTAGTGTACTGATATGCATCAGTTTTGCATTGTCATCTGTTACTGTTATGTTAAGAATAATGTTAATGTACACTCATGGAAGAAATCTAGCGAGCATGATGGTTTGTTTTCAAAAATGTAACATGGGCTTACTAGAATGCTTTCGTAGTAAAACATGTAACATGGATTTGCATAACCACTTTCACACCAAACATGCAGGTAATGTGGGTTGGTTTAAATACTCCTATAAGTATGACTTTAACGGTCGGTTGAGATCATCATGTGGGATGGTCGGTTCCCTCAAAGTGGTCACTTATTAATAGTTCTTGTTTATACTTGGTGTTCAGTTTTATCCAGTTCGATTGCTAAACTGGCTGGGCTGTACAAAGGTGTTTCTGTTAGCCTGTCAAAGTGCATCTTGAAATACAATACAGCAAGTCATATCTAGATTCACGGCATCCAACTAAAGGCTGCTCATGCAGAGGTTGCACGCTGATAAAAAGAAGCAGAACACAACTGGAGCTGTTCGAAGGGAAACACGTGGAAGCTGCCCTGGGTCGTCATACGAAGAAGCCACTGATGCCAACATCTGAGTATTCCTGAAAAAGTAAGAGGAGACGTTAGATCCAGCGTGACATGGGCAGTAGAAGAACGACAGATAATTCAGCAAGAGGAACAACAAAGGGGCTTTATCTGAAAAGGTTCCTGATGTTCCCAAGCCTGCACATCCTCTAAGTTTCCCTTCACTGTCTCCATGGGTTGTTTTGTTTGCTGTTCAGATGCTAAGAATGTGAGAGATGAAAGAAGGGAACGATTCACAGTATGGAGTAGGGAATGTCCTGGCTACTTCAGGTTCCAAGAATAAGAAAAGCCAGGACTTACTAGCTGATCAGATCTTGGCTAACTCAGATATGCCACTAACACAGCTTGAAGAGGCGAAGTCTTCTTACAATGATGAAGACTTTGAGGCAAAAGATATGAAGAAGAGTTGCAAAAGAACACAATAACCTACATCCCGCTGGGGAGCTAAGTTCACAGAACTGAAGAAGCTCATTACGACAGTGCAACTACGATTGTGTCTCTGAAGAAGCATATTGAATCCCTTGAAGAAAGGGCAACTACACAGAGTGCTGCATTTGGACAGATAACACAGACTACAGAACGATGATGGCCTTCTTTCTACAGATCTGAAGAACCAAATTATCAGCAGAACTATTGATGATTATACAAGTAACAAGTGTCTCGGTTTATTACTTATGCTGTTTTCTGTCTGCAGGCCCATTCACAGCATGCAGGTTCAAAGACGCTCTAATGAGAACAATAATAATGTAGTCGCTGGGAATCTGTCATGTAGTTCACCGTTGTCCAAATCAAAGAAGCAAGCAAGAATGAGAATCATGCAGTAATTCACATAGATGAGAGACGCCAATGTTTCAGTGTGTTCTGATGGAAAACACTGATGGCAGCAGTCATGTACTGCCAGATCGTGATGTGTAACAAGAAAGGCAGCTGATCCTGATACTGCCAATATCAGAAAGATTCATATTTACCAATGGAGTTCTCGAAGTTAAAGTTGCTGCCCCTCCATCACCAAAAAGGGTTGGACCAGCAGGGGGTGGTATCAAGTGGATCGACCTCACTCCGTGACATTCAAGAGGATGCATTTCAGAAGACTATCTACGGAGAATATCGTTTAAGATGCTTATTATGGAATAAAAAATACCAATACAAGTTCATTTTCATCGAACCCTGCTGCTGGAGGTCAAAACCCACCAGAACAAGCACTCCAAAGTATGCATCAAACACGGAATCAAGGACAATCTTTACCGATTCCCTTACCTAATCAGGCTCAAGGACGACAACAGATGCTGACCCAGAGAATTCAAAATCCCATGCCATCTACCTCTGTACAAGAGGCAAATCCAAGGAAGACAGCAGCTTCAGCAGCAAGTTGCAGCACAACCTCATCAGCAACAGACACATAATCAACAACACATTCTTTACCAGCAGCAGCTATTGAAACAGAAAATGCTACAGCAGGAAACTATCCAGCGGTCTCTCTTGCAGCAATCGCACATGCCACAGCAATCAAGAAGCACAGAGATGATAACACAAGCAGGAAAGCTGCATGCAAATGACGCTGTTTGGGTGCCTCTACCACCAACCAAGTGCAACGTGACAACCGATAACAGAAACCTCCAGCTACTTACCCTTTTAGTTGCAGTTAACGTCAATCTAAAAGGAACAGATGAATAGCTTCCCGATTGGAGCTGCCTTCAGTGTCATGCCAAAGGATCAACCGAATTCCCAACTTTCCTAAGCTGGGCCATTTACTATAGTAGGTGCTGGACGATTTCAGCAAGAAGACAGCAACAAAGAAGACGCTCCAGCAGAATTGGAGGCACAACAACTCCACTTGCCAATCCCAGCTCCACCGAATCAGCTGATCTTTCCTTGGTAAGTGCCAAAGCCAGCCTCTGGATAAAAACGAGACAAGCAAACTCCATAGCCAACATGTCAAATTCTGTCATTTACAGCTGCCAAACCCAGCAACCAGTTGCCAGAACCAGCGATACTTTCCAAAATCCAACTTTTACAGCCATCACTTGCCAAAAACCACGTTGCTCAGCAAGGCAACTTGCCTTGCCCAATGCTACACCCAAGAGGCATCTTTTGGCCTATAAAAGGAGCCTCAAGGATGCTGCAAATTCATCAACCATTGAGTGCAAGATACAAATCCGTGAGAAGAGAGAAAACAGCAGAAAAGAGAGAGAAAAAGAGGGAGAGAAGGAGAAGAAAGGAGGAACGCAGGCTGCTCTGCCCCGCCGTCCGACGTCCGATTGTGGCGGTTCTTCGGCCACGTTAGGCTCTTCAGCGCCTCCACATCGTCTTCTTCACCTACACCACAGGTTTGAGCTTTTGTTTTAGGGATACAATTCTATAGGGAGCAACAGCTCCTACGAAGGATTGTATGGAGGTTGAACCGAAGTCGTTTGTTGATACGAAACGTGTATCTTCATCCCTAAATCTCCAGGAACACAATGAAGATTAAAAACCTCTCGAGGAACACAATGAAGATTAAAAACCTCTTTGATATGCATGATTTTTAGGATTGGTTACAGGTTGAAGATCGTTCCAAATGATTAAAGGAACATGTTTTTCTGCAAAACGGAAACTCTGAAATTGCATGTCTGAACACACCTGATCACGGAATTTTCTGAGATAAAAGACTTATCCAATAAGGTATATATTTGGTACGTCTAATACAGATATATTAGTGAGTACCTGATAAAATTTTGAGGATTTTATACGGTAGTTTACGTGGTTAATTAAATCCGTGAAGTTTTATATAAGTCAGATTCTGTTCTGCAGAAACCGAAAGCTCAGAAACATGTCTGTTATTTCTTACATATTTATGTACATACTCCGTGGAATTGCATGAAAATTAATTCTTTGGAAAGGTAACATCCAAACCATTCCAACAAAAGAAATTTCATCGAAATTGGCTACCTGAGCACGGAGATATTGTTGTTTTTCAGAGTCTCTGAGTTTCTGACACAGAACTGCTGCAAGTCCCTAACTGATCAGTAGTTTTAGATTTAATTCTGATAATGTGTAACATAAAAATAAAAAATAAAAATATTGTCTGATTCTTCACATGTATTACTAGCTTCTGTAAAATTTTTAGAATTTTACAAAACCCGTAAGTATTTAAAAAAAATCAGAGAACATGTCTCTGAAAAACAGAACAGTTTCTGTTTTTCAGAAAACAGGAACTTAATCACGGTTTTCTAAAACTTTCAAATTCAGGTTTTTGCTTTTTCAGATTTAACGGATTACAAACATTTTTCCAAGAGTCTAGGCTGACCTTTGAGCTCCGGTTCAAGAAGACCTACTTCGAAAAGATCTCACTTGTCTACAATCGTCTACTAAAATCAGAAAATCGAAATTTATTAGTTTTAGCAAACTCACTCGCACGCTCGCGCAACACGACGTAGTCCGAGGATTTGATTTCGAATCCCAAATGATTTGAAATAAATTCATGTCTACAGTAGGCAATAAAATAAGTGGTCAAAGATTCCCGTAAAAACATTATATCATCAAAACTTACTCCATTAACATTACAGATTCACCTTCCTGGTACAAAAAGTTGAACGACTTTTCTTCAACAAAAACTCCTACTCAGCAAGTAACAAATTATAATTGCACTAATCATCAAGCTTAGCGCATGTTCTGTTAAACAGTAAAACTAGACATGGTGCCCAATAAACAAGTTAATATATGCAAGTCTAACATCATATAGTAGACTGTGTTATAAATGCATAAAAGTATGATGACATGCTTTTATGAGTTCAGCATACAAAGTTAAATGTTTAGTGCATACATATAATTTTCCAACTTATCCAGAAGCCAGAACCTATATGCAGCATCCACAGAACAAAAAGGGCCAATTCACTTCAATGGCCCCATCTATCATCTTTACTAGCTCTGCTCCTGTAAGGTTGAGTCTCAAGCTTAGTACATTAGTTTGAGTGCAGCAATCACATCAAAGGTGGTATTGGTCACTCTTTGAAGTTAGTGCAATACCGTCATAAAGACCATGTGATTACTTGAGACGGAACTCTGCATTCCATCATTACATTGAGATATGGCTATACACATTAAGTTATATAGTAAATGATACGTTATATAATAGAATACACAATATTTTTCATTACTTAAAGATAAAAATCAGTTTTTATAAAGCTATCACTCATTAGAAAGTAATTATTAGTCAATCTTCAATAGAATATAAGAACTATAAAACTAGTAAAAAAAGAACAGACTTTAGCATCTTAGTTGTGTCTGACACCCTATCCTCATCCAGATGCTGCATCCGTTTTTAATAGGAAACTTTACCCGTCTGTAGCTTGGACATGATGCCGCCATGGGGGGGTGTGGGATACTATCTTGCAAGAGTGAGAAGGCCATCTCAAGGGTGTGTGTTAGTCTAGGTGCTAAACATTTCCAGCAAAAGGAGGATGTCTACTTCCAAGTTTGGGGGGAAGAAGAGGGTAGGTAGGTGTGTGCTAAGGAGTTTGGGTGAAGAAGAAAGAACCAAAGTGGCCGGAATTCGCTTGTGAATCTTTGGTTTTCTCGTACCAACTCGTGTAAGTGCCTTTTGATTCAATTTTAGTGTATATTCTTCATTCAAATTCAATTAAATAGGATTGTAATAATGAAGTTTCATCTCCCCCCCATGTTGTAATAAGTTAGGATTTGGTGCAAATTTTATTCGATAGATGAAACATTACACACACGCACGCCATGTGTTTGATATTATGTTTCTTCCTTCTTATATACTGTAAACCCTCTATACTTCTAACCCCTTCTATACATAAGCTATAAAATAATTTCCCTTCCTTTACGTTTCTGCAATTTCAATTCGGAGTTAGTGTTGTTGTAATTTGCTTTGGTGTGAGTTTGCATCATTATGTTCATAAAACAGAAAACAGTATTTCAACATCTATGTATCTGTTCCTTCCTATAATTTTCATTCTGTGATGCTTACTCCGATTCGATTAAAATTTAGCATATGTACTCTACAGACCCTAGGGCACTTTAAGTAAAATTGATAAGATTTTAGGATCGCCCAATCCTGTAATAAAACCGGAAAAGGACCGAAGCATTTTCTGAATCACGTTTTGTACAATCGGATTCCCTGAAATAGAGGTCAGGTAAAAATTTCATATCTCTATTAACAGGAATCCAATTCACTTGATTTTTGATGCACTGGAAAGCTAACATCCATAGCTTTCCAACAACATCAAAATCATCAAAATCAGAATTATGGTTGTGGAAATACAGGCTTATCTTTGAGACTCTATATTTCTGTGGTAGAACTATTGCGAGTCAATGAGTCAGTCTGCTTCAAACATTTATTTTGGATTTAATACTTTTCCAAATCGAGATCTGTAAAGTTCTACAGATCCTCACACCATAGGCTTTGTCTAATAAAATTTTGGTGATTTTTGGAGGTCTGTAATGTGTTCAGATCAATTCGAGAAACAAGCCTTGAAAACAGAACTTTATGTTTTTCAGGACTTGTTCATTTTAAAGTCTTGAATCAAGTGCACATACTATTTCTTTCACAAACACTAACTCTTTATGTGATTTGAAGTTCATCTTGGTTTCAAAAATTGAAATTCCCAATTGCGTAGATTGATCCTTGAGCATCGGTTCAAGAAGGTCTAAAGCGAAAAGAGTTAGCTTTCACACAATCATCTAAGAAGGGATTATGAATCAATCTTATACAATTAATGCACTAATGGATAATAGATTCAGCAAATAGCTTGCAAAACTAGCAAATTTTTTTGAAAATAGCTTTCAACAATTAATGCACTAATCAATTATAATCCGAACAAAATTGAATCAAGTCAATTTTACTTCAGCAAATATTCATTACAAAAAAGAATTTATCCAAAAAGAGAGTGAAGACCTATTTTAGCCTTAGAAAAAGGGATTTTCTTCATGTCTTACAAAGAGAAAATAGTAGATAATGGAGAAAACATTGTTTCAGAGAAGGAAAAAAGATTTCATATCACAAACTTAAAATTAGATGATAGAAATTACCTATAATGGGCCAGATTGATGAGAGGGCAATGAAATTATTTGACTGAAGATATTCATATGCCCCACATAACTATTCCTTTATATCGTAAATGGCATAGAGAAAATGTCCTAGTCAGTGCATAGCTCGTCCAATCCATGACACCATCTATTGCAAGTACCTTTATGTTTTTAGAGTTAGCCAAAGACATATGATTGGTTGTCCATGATGCATATGATCAGAGGAAGAACATTATCAAAAGTATGAGATTATCAAAAGGATTCATAAATGTAGACAAAAAGGAATGTTAGTGAGTGACTATTATGCAAAACTTCACGATTTTTGGGAAGAATTACAATACTACTCTAAAACCAAATGTCAAAGTTGCATGAAGAAACAAACTAATGGGTTTGAAGAACAGAATGTGTTTAATTTTTTGTGAGGGATCTCTTCAGAGTATGAGACAATAAAAAATAATATCGTAAGCAGAGAAAAACTTCCATAATTGAGTATGATATACTCTTTACTATTGCGGAAAGATAATAAAAGATATTTAGAGAAGGAAGGTAAAATTAACCAAGAGACAACTACATTTGTGGATAAAAATGTGACTAATTGTTCAGAATCTCGTAATAGAGGAGGCTATGGAGGTCATGGTAAAGGTTGATTTCAATCTACTCCAGATGAAAAGGATAAGTTATTTTACTCACATTGTGGAAAAATCTGTCATATAAAAGAAAATAGTTGGGAACTTGTGGGCATACTTAACTACAATCATAACAGATCAAATAGAGCATATTTTAGTGATCAAGTTAAAAAGCAAAATTTGGAAACTAGAATGAATTCCTTGGTTGATATGAACAAGGAAATCGAAGAGCTCAAAGTAAGACTAGCCAAATGACATTCTGCTTCTACATCTTTTGTTGTTGATTCCCAAGCTACCATGGCGTATCCTTTTTCGTTCATGGCTCTGAGTAATTTACTTGTTCCTAATTCCAGAATATAGATAGTTGATTGAGGCACCATAGATCATGTGATTGGTCTTTGAGAATATTTATATGGCTATTAATTTATTTAGAATGGTATTGGTATTAAATTGGCCGATGGGTCTAATACTCATATTCTGGAAAAATGAAATATAATCACTGCTTTTAGAACTCTTAAAAATATTTTACATGTTCCTAATATTTCAGTCAACCTCTATTAATGTATGCTTTAACACAAGACTTGGATTGCATTGTAACCTTTAATTGTATGTGTTGCATTTTTTAGGAACTGAAGATAGGGAGAATCTTTGGTCAAGGTAGCTTGAGGAAAGGACTGTATTTTTATGAGGAAACGAGTAGGACAACTATGCAATCCACTCTAACTACAAAAAGGAAGAAGTACGAGTTGATATTGTGGCATAGAAGATTAGGCCATCTACCCATCTCTAAAATTAGGATTCTATTACCTCAATTTTCCAGTTATAGTGGTTTGATTTTTCAATGTGATACTTGCCAAAAGTTAAACATCATTGTGCGTCATTTCCTTTAAATGAAACTTGAGTTTATAAACCATTTAACTCCATTCTCATGTTTGGAGCCCATGTTCTATTACTTCATTTCATTCATTGATGACTGCACTAGATTTTCTATGATCTATTTTATGAAAACCAAAGATGAAGTGAAGAATATTTTGCTTGTATATTACAAATTTATACATACCCAATTTTAGTTGTCAAGTAAAATCATTTGTAGTGATCATGGAGGTGAGTTTATGTCTCAATCACTACATTCTTATTTTCAAAGTCAATGAATCCTACGCCAAATGCCATGTCCTCATTCCTACAATAAAATGACATTTCTGAAAGAAAAAATAGGCATATTTTAGAAGTTGTTAGAATATTGCATATTGGATACAATATTTCTAAATTTTGTTGGGGTGATGTTTCCTAACCGTAATTTTTCTTATAAATCGTATGCTCAATCAAGTCCTTAATGAGGGTTCTCTATTTCACACCTTATATCCTGTAAAAAGAAAGTTTTATGTACTTCTGAGAGTGTTTGAATGCACCTATTTTGTGCACATACACAATAGTTATAGAGATAAATTAGATGTCAGAGCTGTTAAGTGTATTTTCTTGAGTTACTCTTCCACTCAAAAAGGGTATAAATGTTATGATCTTGAAAAGAGAAAATCATATGTTACGATGGATGTGTCCTTCTATGAAGATTCTTTATTTTATGGTGTTAATGAAGACCATTCATCAAATCAACCTACATATAATTTTTGTGAGAAAGTTATGAGTAGTGGAGTTTTTTGATAGAAACATCACTTAGCAGTAACTAGAAATGAGATTTCTCCTTTTACATGCAGAGTTAGGAGAGTGTCAAAAGCCATTGATAATGTTTACAAATAATTGAGAGTATGGTTGAGAAAAGACAAGAAATAAAAGATACAAGGATGTTTGAGAAAGAGTTAGAGAGTTAGACAATATTATTGGTGATGATAGCATTCCTTCTAATGCCAGAACAAATGTTGATAGTAGTACTTTTCGATCGACCAAAAGAAAGAGGGTTCTCAAAGAGGATATAAGTCTTAGAAGAGGAAGAGGTAGAGGAAATCTTCTCGGTCTGGCATCCATTCATTTTTTCCTCCTGTTAGTACACCCAGTGCTCAAGCACAAAATTTGTTCTGCTATGGGCTTCAGAGAATTGCGTGAGCAAGCATACCTTGTAGTGGGAGTGGCTTTATAATTTATGTATTCATTTAATGTGATGAATTCATTTCATTTTCAAGTAATGGTAGATAATATTACTAACATTGGTGTGGTATGAATAAGACCATTCTTGAAGTACAAGAGTATTGATCAACTTTAAGAGAGTCATTAAAGGACAGGATGCACTATCATAACATATAAATGAAAAGATATGTGAGGAAGGACTTTATTGATGTTCCTCGTCTATTATCTTAAAAACTTATATTTTTTAGATCACTTGACATGTCAGAAGAGTGTCATACTAGAGAGATTTTAAAGCAAAAAATTTATAAGATGATTTTAGAAATTGGGCATGAAAATAATGTACTTAATTCAAAACAATTGTAAAGGAGTTATCTAATTAACTTAGGGTTATGGTACTTTTTATTAAACACCATGTACAACCCATTGTATATACCTCGTTCTTGAAGATATTATACAAATGGATGAGGTAAAGGAAGCAACTAAGTCTAGTCAAGATATCACCAAATTTATTTATAATAATGCATTTGTATTATCTATGATGAGGAGATATACTGATGGGGCATAACTCCTTCATACTACTATTACTTGGTTACATTTTGAAACTCCTTTATTATATAATTAAAGATCATATTCTCTTTACCATATTGAGTAACTTTTTATGAAGATGAGGTTATCAAGAGTAGTTTTAATAGAAGAAAAGTGACTATGTGCCCATATGAAGGATTATTGATAATAGATGGAATAGACAATTGAAACAGCCTATTCATGCAACAACTTACTACCTAAATCCAACATTTAGGTACTCTGTAATATTTAAAAGGTATCAAAAAATATATAAAAGATTTATTTATTTACTAACAAAAAATAATAAGCTCATACAAGGCTCTTGGAGCCAGGTTGAAGGAGACTCTTCCGACGACTCCTTCTCTCTCCTCTTTTCATGTTTAAAGTCTATTAGGGTTACATTACATCATATATAAAGTCTTTTATAACTTGAAAGACTAAAACATCCTCATTATAATATATCTAGATATTATTAAAATCTCTCTTAAACTGATCCAAATTAGGAATAGATTCAGATCTTGGATCGTCTTCTCAACAATCCCCCTCAAGTTGGGAGAAAGATTCTCGTAACTCCCAACTTGGGAAAGACACTTTAAAGATCCCTTTTATTTATACATTTGGTAAGAATATTGGCATATAGATTTCAGACTTGACATAGATCAATTGAAATTCCTTGATAATTTTTTCTCTTATGAAGTGACAATCGATCTCAGGATGCTTGGTCCTCTCATGATAAATTGGATTAGATGCGATCTAAATAGTAGCTTTACTATCACAGTAAAGTGGAATGGTATCTCCTGTCTCCTACCTAACTCTTTCATTATAGACTTTAATCATATGAAAATATCTCAATATTAAGGTGACCCTTGTTAGCATATAGGATTCCATAACCAAAGTAGATTTCAAATATCTTAGGATATTATAAATTGCATTCATGTGAGCTCTCAATTGAGCATGCACAAATTTGCTTACCATTTCCACTGTATATGTAATATTAGGACAAGTAATGGTAAGGTAAATCAATGTTTCAACCAATCTTTGATATCTACCCATATCTTCTAACTTTTTTTCATCACCAAGATGTAGTTTTTGATCGGTGTCTATTGGAATTGTACTCTTTTTGCTGTCAATCATTTTAGTATCATGAAGCAAATACATGGTATACTTCCATTTGAGTTACAAATACACTTTGCTGGAATATATAACTTCAATTCCCAAGAAATAGTATAGTAAAGTCTTTTAGATCAAATATCTGGTGTAGTTTCACCTTAAGTGTGTCAATCTTTTCTCCTTTAACTATGATATCATTAACATAAACAATCAAAATGAATATCTTCATTTGTTTACCTCTTTTAATAAACAAGGTATGATCATTGATACTTCTCTGATAACATAGACCGGTGATGCCTTTACTGAATCTTTCAAACCATGCTATAGGAGATTGCTTGAGACCATAAATGACTTTCTTCAACTTACACACCTCGTACTTCAACCCATCTCGTACTTCAACCCATCTTTAGGAAATCCATATGGTAACTCCATATAGATTTCTTCTTGAAGATTTCTTTATAGAAATTTATTTTTACATCTAGTTGTCACATATTCATAAGTAGCTAGACTCAAGATAACCCTTATGGAACTCAATTTCGCCACTGGGGCAAACGTTTCATTGTAGTCTATCACATATAATTGACTATATCCTTTGGCTACCAATTGGGCTTTATATTGTTTTATACTCCCATTTTCTTTAATTTTCACTATATACACCCATTTGCATCCAACTGATTTCTTTCTTAGGACTAGATCAACAATATCCCATGTGTTGTTTTTTCTCTAAAGCCATAAACTCACTTTGCATAGCTTTCTTTCACCTTTGATTTGTCTTTTTGATGTTCTTAGGTACAGGATGTAGCTCAATATTTATAACAAAGTTTTGATAATCTAAGGTACTATGGTAAGAGTCACATTGAGAAATAGGATAAAAAGTGCATATTCTCTTACCATTTCTGATAGGTATAAAGAGTTCCAATTCAGAATTTGTATGAGGGAGCATTTGTTTCATGTTTTCTAAGGAGGATCGATATGAAAAAGAAGAAGAATCATTGGTAACATGAACTTGAGTATTTGTCATCACCACCTTCCTCTCCCTATGAGTATATACTCTTGTATCCTTAAGATTTTCATTTGTTCCTGTATTATTATTTAATTTCAGTTCATGAGTGGGCTTATAGGTAGAACATGAGTAGGTTCGAATGAAGGACTAGAGAACTCCCTTTTGGAAGAGAAATAAGGGGTTGACTCAAAGAAGGTGACATCCAAGGATATATAGAATTTTCTGGATAATGGATCACAACACTTATATCCTTTTTGGGATGTTGAATATCCAATAAAAACACATTTAGTAACCCTAGGATCCAATTTATCACGAGTATGAGAATGAATATGGACATAGCAAATACATCTAAAGATACGAGAAGAAATATGAACACTTTGTTTTCGGGATTAACAACTTTTCAGAGAGACTCTCCATTAAGAATTGAACTTGACATCCTATTAATAAGATATACTGAAGTTAATACAACATCATCTCAATACAATTTAGGAGCATTACACCCAATAACCAGAGTTCTTGCAACTTCAAGAATATGTCTATTCTTTCTTTCTGTCATACCATTTTGTTGTGAGATATTAGAATAAGATGCTTGATACACAATGCCATGTTTGTTTAGGTAGTCCCGTAACAGATTTGCCATATATTCTCCATCATTATCAGAACGAAGAATCTTTAGAGAAGAATGAAACTAGTTTTTAATAAGCTTATAAGCTATGTGAAAGATTTTATAGACTTCATCTTTAGATTTCATTAAATAGATAAGAGTGAGCTGAGTACAATCATCAATAAAGGAAATAAATATTTATGACCACTAAGAGAAGTAACAACACAAGGACCCCGAACATCAGAATGAATGAACTCAAATGATTTTGATGCTCTACAATCACTAGATGGAAAACAAGAACAATGATGTAGTCCTTTCCTTGAGATTCGTTAAGTGAGTTGAGAACTTACCTCAAGATTCGTCAAGAATATAGTCCTTTCCTCAAACTACCATGACAAAAGATTTTTTTCGTCTTCAGATAATGAAATACATAACCAAATGGAGAGAAGGTTATTGAACAATTTAGATGTTTGATCAAGGAGCTCACTAATAATAAGTTTATTGGGATCTAGGGAGATTAGAACAAAAGGTAAATTGAATAAAGTTGTTGAAACACTTCCTTTTCCAATTATAGAAGTATGAGCCATCAACTAGTTTAATCGACTCTTTGTTATGGAGGGGTTGGTAATTAATTAGGCACTTCTAATCCCCAACCATATGATCAGTAGCTCTAGAATCAACAACCCATATTTTAGCTAAAGGGGGAGTAAGATTACTAGTTACCATAAAAGAGGAATCTGCCATGATGGCGACTCTGAAGTAGATGTGCTCTCCTCTAAGCCCTCTATCTTGTTCATTGATTCTATTATGGACCTCATATATGAATTATCTGATGGAGTTTCTAGTGTATTTGCTTGGTATGCCTCTTAATGAAGTTGGTGTTACCAATCAAATCCCAACACAACTCTTTTGTGTGTCGAGATTTACCCAATGGGAGCACTTCAATTTATCTTTTTCATCGGAAGAGAAAGCTCCACGTCCTCTCCCTCGAGTGTCATATCCTCCTGTCCTTCAGTTGGATGATTTCTGATTCTTTTCGATGAAAGGAGCTTGGTCTGAAGTTATTATGTCTTCCTTCTCCAGTTCTCTTTTATCCTTCTCTCGAAGTAATAACGAATAAACTGTATCCAAGGAGGGTAGTTCTTCTCTTCCAAGGATGTTAACCTTAACTACTTCATAATCAGAAGAGACTCCTCATAAAAGATCAAAGACCTTTCGTTTTTCAACCTCTTCATTCCATTCTTTAAAACAAGTAGTATAATTGACACAAGTGCAAAATTGCAATTCAACCCACAAACCATGTAGATCTACATAGTAGTCTTTAATTGTTCGATTTTCTTATTTTCACTTTCTAATCTTCTCCAAAATCTCTTGAATTTGGAAGATGGTTGCGTCCAAGGCTATGCAAGTTAATATGTTTAGTGAGCCAATACTTAATCACATTGTGCTAGAAGAGATGCTACTGGAGCCATACTGGGGGAGGATGACATCTCTTACGATGGAACAACTCAATCAACCATCTTATTTTGAAACAATGCTCTCTATACTGAAGCTGAAAATTAATACGTTTGTATGAGATGTTACAATCAAGAAAGCGGTTTCATCAAACGGTTTTGATAGGTTGGTGCTTTCCGCAATTGGGTTAAGCAGAGATTGTTCATGTTCGTGTCTACGTGAGTTGTATATGCTACCACCATGTAGAGAGAGACTGGTATATGCTACAACCATGTAGAGAGAGACTGGTATATGCTACCACCACGTAGAGAGAAATTGGTATATGCTACCACCCTTAATTCAAACAAATCTCATCCAATTTTTTTTTTTATTTTTTTATGTATGATTGAGATTTGAATCAGTAAAATAAAAAAGACAAGTGTACTTTTTATTGGTATACTTTATTCACGAGATTTGTTTGGATTTACTAGCAAGTATATTATAGTCTCTCTATATTTATATATAAAAGGAAGCCCAAGCCAAATACACACCCACACATGCACCCTATGAGAGTTGGACTCCCCACTGGCAACGGCACTAGAGCACCCTACAGTTCAGCTAATGCTCTGGGTTCCGCCTGATGGATATATTTAACCTTAGAGCCCTCCTCCATATATGTATTTTATTATGACCAATATTAACCTTAGCCAAGTTCTCTGTTATCCCTTCCAGATCATTTAATGAGCAACACTCTCGTGAATAAGATAAATACTGTTCGAGTTTCTTTAGTAATATGTAGAGAAAGTGTTAGAGAAGCATAATTCAAAGATATAACTAGCATGGAACTCCGGTATCAAGACTCCATCGTTAATCAAACAAGGAACGCAAGATAGACATATCGCTAATCAAACAAGGAACGCAAGATAGACATGGAACTACAGTTCCATAGTCCTATTTTTGTTAAAAAACTTTGGCCCATGTCAGGGAGTGGGCCACATAACTTGGGCCTCATCTTAGCTCTCGTTCGACTTATTGTTTGCCCTACACTCTCTCTCTCCTTCAACCTTGTTCGACCTGCCTCTTCGCTTTCACGCCACCACTCGCTGCTGATTTTGGCCCTCGTTTATGCCCACCGCAATAACACCTCCAAGGAATACCACTACTCGCCAAGGCCAAATAAAGTGAAAGTTGCAGGATGGAGGTAGCAGATTAAGGACGTTAGAATGATCTCAGCAAAAGCACCAGTTACATTTGCAAAGGCATGTAAGATGTTTATAGTGGAATCTACAATGCACATACATTGAGGTGAACAAAATGAAGTACTTTGCACAAAACACAACAGAAAATGTACCAACATAAATTACGATTCATTGGCTTCTTGTATTAGGTGTGCTTTTGAGTGATAGGGTTATGTTACTCCGTTGCCTCATTACTAAATACGTTGATGATGATGTGTTCTTATTCAATGTAGAATATAAACTCAGATCACTTGACATAGGGTGTGTGGTGCAGGTTTTGGAAAGATTACTTTTTGTGTTACATGTGCACATGTTGGTTGCATTTGATTTCTGTTAATAGATGTTTATATTGACAGCAAATGGAGCGAGGCTTACTTATGATATGCCCTTTCCACTACCTATTTTGCTTAGATTTCGTTTCCTTTTTGTGCGACGAGGAGGCTGAAGGTATTGAGCTTCATGCTTGAAGCAAATAAGCAAACTAGTGGCTTCTAAGATGTTCAAAATAATGGAAAGAGTACCGTAAACTCATACGGAGAGCACAAGGTGAATATAAAGCTAGGAAAAGGTTCTGGCTCCACGCAAATCAAACACGAAACTAACAAGAAGCAAGAATCGGAGTACCAGGCCCATAAGCAAATGAAACATGGAACCATGGTTCAGCCCTATCATGGTTTCCAGTTCCATATGGGCCTAGAACTGCAGTTCCAGTACCAAAGACGTGGTACCTTGAATCAAACACACCCGTAAGGACTGAATAGGAGACACATATTGACAGGCTCGAGCCGGATTGCGCATGGAGCCTAGACCGCAGAACAACAGGTCATGTTTCAAGCTTGAGATCTAAAGTAGCTTGGTTTCACCTAAGGAAAGGTTAACCAATTACTTGGAGAGAAAAAAGAGGAGTTTGTTTAAGGTGCAGTAGTGGCTAGAAGTCTGCCTGAAATTGTGTAAGACTATACTGTTGCACCATTTCTTATTTTACCATGTTAGGAGCCCCATGGATCCAATCTAACCACATGAATGGATTCAGTGCGATTTAGAAATTTCGTGAGAGCTCATGTATGAATGCAAGCAGTGAGTTCATATCAGTGCTACAACAAGTTTTCGTAAAACCTAATTGAGTAGAACTTGGGGGTTTACCTGAAACCCTACCCTACCTTGCTTGCGAGTCTTTCTTACCTTACCGTGTCCCACAGTGAGTGTTTTTTTTTTGTCCTTGAGAACCCGCCCCCATGTAGGGGCAAGGTGGGTAGAAATTGTAATCCCTAATTAATCAGTGTAATATGGATCCAAGCCTTATCTGTTTTAGGATAGCCTCTGCATAGGACATTTTTTTATTTGGATCTATTGAGGATTCACTTCTATTTGGATTTTGATTTAGTAGTTATCTATCTAAGATCCAAATAAGATTACGTGTAAGACTGCAATGCAGCATATTGTGGATTCTTATGGTGGTCTCTTGTACCTTTTGCATGAATAATGCACCAGACTTAAGTTTATGTCACCTATCTTTCTTAGGATCGGATTCATTCTTCTTGTCTTGTTTGGGCTACTTCTCATGTTAGTCCCATATGTTTCATCCTCGAAAGAAACTATAACGCGGCAAACTAATTTGATCATTACTTAGTGTCAATGTTGATATTCCTTTCCCACAATATGCAAAATAATTGGGGAATTGATACTTTGGGACTTGAACTCTTTACGTAATGAATTAGAGAACTATGGCTTTCGCTATTAATAAAAAATGATCTCTTGCCTATCTACATTTGTTTTAGACTATGTGAAGCCTATGGAGACATGATGATGTGGCAAAGCCTATTGACCCACTTGGATTGAATTCAAAATAAAAATGCATCATTATCCGACATTATCCAATCCAAATAAGAAAAAACCCAAATTAAAAAACCGTAAATGTCCAACTCAAAAAATTTCTGCTCTTCCTCTTCGATCATTGCCTCCTCTACAACTGTTTCATCTTTCTCCTCCTCTCTTATTTGACCTTTCTTCTCTACCATCATAATCACTCTGCCACTTCTATCTCTTCATCCTCCTCCATAATATTTCATTATCATCTTTCTCCTTCATACTATCCTTCTCCTCCTCAACGGTGACCTGTATTTTCCCGTCACCTTCAATTCATCAAATAGAGACCTATCATTATGATTTGGATTGGATGATGCTTGTTGAATCCAGATTTATTTATCGGTCCAATCTATATTGGGTTGACATGGAGGCCAGAGATTCCTTTTTTATTAACAGGTCAGATCATATTATTGTACAAGGAATTTAAGTCTCAATGTGTCAAAATCAAGTATAACAAAATAGTCTTGTGATGTTTTCCCTAATAATTGATTTGATTACCTAACATATTTGGTTGCATATTATATTTCACTTGCAATGTAATGATCCTATTTGCTGATTGGATTTTATTTAGGTTGCAAAACCTGACCAAACAAATTCAGGCTATTGTAAGTACAACAATAATCACAACTAAGTCTTTTCCCATATTAGATGGGGTCGGTTACATGAATTTTTTGTTTTCACAAAGCTTTATCATATATCATGTTGAAAGTTAACTCAACATGAGCTAAATCATTCTTTATTATTTCTTTTCAATACTTTTATGGTCTTTTTCTTCTCCTTTTAACATTTTCATAATATAGAATGAGCTTTCTTTGGTCATCTTTCTACATATGTAAATCATCTTAAATGATTTCTCTCATTCTATCCTCTATTAGTATCACTCTCAATTTGTTTCTAATAATCTTCTTATATATAAAGTCTTTTCTTGTGAAAGTCTAAACCTAAAATCCTTACATTGAGAATAAAAATGCATCACTATCCAATCCAAATAAAAGACACAAATAAGAAAAATCCCAAACAAAAGAAAACCTAATGTCCAACTCAAAAAGTTCTTACTCTTCCTCTTCCACCATCGCCTCATCTACAACGGTTTCTTCTTCCTCCTCCCTTATTTGACTCTTCTCCTCTACCGTCATAATCTTTATCATCCTTATCATTTCTGCCTCATCCTTTTCCTTAATATTTCAACATTGTCTTTCTCCTTCCGATTGTACTTCTCCTCATCCTCCTCCACAATTCTCTTTCATGACAGGCTTTTTTGAATGATTTGTATCCTTTCCCTCTACTTGTCACTTACAATTCATCAAATAGAGACCTATCATTATAATTGGGATTGGACGATGTTTGTGGAATTGTGTTTTATTTACCGGTCTAATCTAGACTGGGTTAGCGTGGAGGTTGAGTAGTATCATATCACTATGTCCACACATGGTAAAGCATACCATGTTAGGTTAGAGGTTTTTTTTATTAACGGCAAAAACCTCAAATCTCCTTATTATTGCATGAACAATTTAAGTCTCATCGTGTCAAAGCCAATTATAACAAAATAGTCTTGTGAAGTTTTACCTAATAATTGATTTGATTACCTAACATATTTGGTTGTGGATTATCATTTCACTTGCAATGTGATGATCTCATTTGCTGATTGGATCGCTGACCAAACAAATTCAGGCTATTGGAAGTACAACAACATCACTAAGCCTTTTTTTCATAGTAGATAAGGTCGACTACATACATTCTTTGTTTTCACCATGCCCTCAATATGAGGTAGATCATTCTTTATTGTTTCTTTTCAACACTTGTGTGGTCTTTTTCTTCTTCTTTTAACATTTTCGAAATCTAGTTTTTCATACCTTCTTACTAGATCTTCCTTTAGTCATCTTTGTACATATTCAAACAATCTTAAACGATTTTCTCTCACTTTATCATCTATTGGAGTCACTCCCAATTTGTTTATAATAACCTCATTATGTATATGATTTTTTCTTGTGGAAGTCTAGACCCAAAATTCCGGCTGTTGGAAGTATAGACCCAAAATCCTTACATTGCTTTCAAATTTGCCTACTTACGTAAGATAATGCAATGCACTTACAAAGGCTTCATATAATAGCGACGTAACAACAACTTCGAGGCTTTGGACCTATCTTCTAGTCTAAGATCAATTTAATAATATTCAAAATCATTGTTTGGTAAAAGGGCCGTATAAGCCCAGGTTTAGGTGAAGCTCTTACTTCCGATGACCAAATAAAAAATTAATATTAAATTTAACAAATATTGATTCCTACCAAACTTTTACTATATTTCGTTATGTAAACCTACTATTTGATGTGATGCTTCCTTCAGAAATTGCTTTGATTGCTTGTACTCAAAGCAATTTGTAAGGTATCCACGGTTCAAGTAGTCCATTCCCACCCAAAGCAACAGGTCGTGTTAGGGTTGACCTGCTTATGGCACGAATAAAAAAAGGCTTACATAACATGAATAGAGGGATGAAATTGCCAACGGGATGAAAATAGCATGTGACATGAAAAGCTGAATTGGACATGACCTGAAAAGTCTATCATGTTAAAGGTATGCGTGTTTCGTGTTGTGTTTTCCTCCACTCAATGAAACATGAAAATATTGGCTTGTGCTCGAGTCTGCCTGTTTATGAGGCAAATACAAGCGGGCACAACACAAAGACTAGATGAGGTACAAACTTGCCCTTAGGAAAGATGAAAGCATCACATGAAGACTCACTCACGGACCCACTTTAAGGTCGAGGTGAGACATTTGTCACACTTAAAATCTAAAAAGTTCACAAATGGATGTGAAATATAAACCTTATCCAAAAAGAGACTACAAGCCTTGTCCTTGGGATTGATTATTTTTCTTGTTTTCTGAATTAATTTATTCATTATTTAAACTATCATCATTCACGCTGGCTTGAACCGAAGGGGTTTCTTTTCCCATTTTAAAAAACAATTCAAGTTGATAAACTCATTCTCGCAACAAAATTGCTAGTACTTGATGACACTAGACTGGAGAAAGGGCTGACAATGACACAACACGAAAACTAACATGAATAAATACAATATGAAGTCTGCATTCATGTCCACACAAAAACACCGGATCGTGTACAGAAGATGGGACCACCAAAACATGAACAAAACTCTGACGACCCAAACTGTCAATGTTCAATTTATTCACCCAAAATAACACTGAAAAAAATTAAATTGCATTAGAGTTGACCTGTTCCTAACACGAAAATGAAATTACTTGACACAAAGACCACTCAAAACATGAAATTGCCACCCCAAGGCACAATCATAGCAAGTTGATTTTGCAGACCTAATTATAATAAGTTATCAAATAAGCTCTCTGACTTTTCAATAACTTCAATAATTGTTTAGATTCTTGATACTGGGAAAGAAGTTTCTTATGGCAGAGTTCCTACAGAAGAGTGACACAAAATGGAATTATTTATAAATAATCCTTTAACTTTTTTAGGGTGACACTAAACCCAAACTTTGTGAGATGCTCAAACCTACATTATTTAGGCTAAAACCAGATGGAAGCCCTGGGTATCGAACTCATGACCTTCCGCTAGCCACGTGAGCTATTGCTTGTTGTGCAACCCGACCTTTTCCTTTCAAATAATTACTTTACTTACTTATTTTACCAATAAATTAAATTATTTATTGAGCATGATATTATGGTGATATTTTCATGAACCATAAATTAAAATTTTTAACTATACACCTAAACTTAAGTATATGAACCCTAGCCTGCAAGGATCTTAGCTGTTTGAAAGGGACAGTGATATTTTCATGAATATGGTGCCAAGTCTTTATCTTTGGATGCTTCTCATGGGAGTCCCCTTCATTTCAACATGACAATGAAATGTCTGTTTTTTCTTTCCATTTTTTGCTTTGCTGCTGGTTGCCTTTTTACCCTTTGTCATTTTCCAATCCATGTCGCATGCATGAATGGAATATACATTGTGGGTCACAAATGAGCAATTAAACATGACTCCAACAGCACCCCGAGCGTTAGCTCAACGGCATGGCGCTCTAGCACCATTGCTGCTGGTAGGGAGTTTGATGCCTGCTGTGTTAGGTTTCGGCCTCCTCTTGTAACAAAAAGGACATGATTCCAACATATATACACACTATTTAATACTAAATCAAAGAAAAATGCAACAAAACGAAAATGCTTCTGTGGAGAAAAAAACTTAACAATTTCCAAATAAATCTATAATGGAATATCAAACTTTATGGTTTAGCAACAACTCATTAATTGCCTTCTATTTTCATTCAACAAAGAAAGGAAAAGAAAAGAGTAAGATGAATATCATGGAGACCCCTTAATAGAAAAGGCAATATACAATATTTTTTAAAAGTTATTCACTTAGATTATTCTTTAAAAAACAACAGAAGGCTTGATTTGGAAATCAAAAGACTAGGGTGCCTAGATATTCTTTTTTTTTCTCTAACAACAATAACCCAAAAGGGAAATTAAAAGAGGACACTAAAACAGGCTTCTAAGTGCTCCATTAAAAGAGTAGGTTGACAGCACACAGAAAGTTAGCTCAACGTCAGGGCACTCTAGCGCTGTTGCTGCTGGTGGAGAGTTCGACTCCCAGAGGATGCATGTGCGGGTATGTGTATGTTAGCCTTCACAACAGAGAGAGAGAGAGAGAGAGAGAGAGAGAGAGAGAGAGAGAGAGAGAGAGAGAGAGAGAGAGAGAGAGAGAGTAGGTTGACCGCTTGGTCTGTTTTCTGTTAATGAAAGGTAGGAGACGCCAATTCTGGTACCTGTAACAGCGCTAACGCCCTCCTACTTATTGGCCAAATATATTTGAATAATGTGATCATTCATCTTACTACCACTGTTCTGCAGCCCAACTTCACTATTAAATTAATTGAACAAAGTAGGCGCTGACTTGATTCTCAATGTTTTATCAAGACTAAGTGAAGCCAAACGTTGTATTACAAAAGTCACCAGGTCTCGGTTGATCCTAAAAAATTTAACTGCGAAGTCGAATAAGATGCCGAATTTCGAGATTCAACATTATAAAGTTAACACCTACGCGAATTCCTTATGACATTATGTACGTCCAATAGTACAAGCAAATGTATTCGGAATTTTGACAAGCACGCATGTGTTTGAGTTAACATTACAACTCAAAATTTCACTAAAATCCATGATTGATGATGTGCATATATATATATATATATATATATATATATATATATATATATATATATATATATATATATATATATATATATATATATATATAGAGAGAGAGAGAGAGAGAGAGAGAGACTTGTATATATTAACACATTTAGGTGCTAGTAAATCTAAATAAATCTCAACCATTTGAATTTGCTAGCAACTAAGTGTGCTAGCATATACTAGTTTTTCTATATATAGAGAGAGTAATTGAATCTTGTCCATCACTAATACTTGACATTTACTTTTTAGGAGTATGAGTTTAATAATATTATCGTACATACTTTTCAAAAGCGCTTAAAACTTTTTAAATTATACTTATTCTACCACAAAAACAATAAGCAAGTATGAGTGAACATATCACTGGTGGGCAATATATATATATATATATATCATAAAGATGAATGCAAATATGATTTTGCTCAGAATTCTGTATGAGAATGGCTGGTTTTGGTTTATTGCATAGATAACTCATTTACATATTGATCTCGTAGGATTACTCACGAAAAAACCTAGAACGCAAACACGGGTCCCGGAAAAGCAAGACAAACCCTTGGCCTACACGAACCTGGGTCCGAACCAGGTAAGGACCGTACAAACCCCTTGCCAATGGCTGGTAGAAAGGAGTTCAATCAAAGATTCACCTGTCGTTTTCCGAGCAGGTACTTACATAAGGCATAACGTGTCAGGGCTACAACTTGTTCGTGTCGACTCGTTTCACTAACTATTTAAGTGGGGCCAAGTCGTGAAATGCAACGAAGAGAAAGATGCTAACAGCTTGTCGTGGCCATGGCCATGTGCCCACATGATGAGGGCCATGTGTTGCCTCCAAACTTTTGTGGTGTTGTTCTCTTCTTCCTTTTTTACTTTTTTACTGACTAGTGGCTACCCACCACCAATGATGACAACTCCACTTAACTTAACCGGCTACAGTCGCCTCCAGCTAGACTCACCAAACAGTCTACAATTATTTGCAATTTTCTTTTAATATATAAGCTGGTGTTAGGCGAGACCCAAACCAAGTGGATCTGATGCGATCCATACTCTACTGGCCAGTTTTACTCATAGATTTTTCTGATCTAAACCCTCTTTCTTAACTTTCTTCGCAATCTAATCGGGCTGTAAGAACCAATCATTTGTCGTCAACAAAAGATCATTTTCAGATTGGACATCGTTTATAAACAAATCCTACTTGTTAGTATCAGGTGGATTTGCATATGTTTGCGGATGACCAATACTAGAAGACGAATTCAGACACCAAAGCCGGTTATGGAGGGGTGGATATATCCGATCCGTTATGACCAATTGTTGAAATTTAGAAAAATAAATAAATAAAGATCTTATAAATTCTGAAACATATAGTTACTAAATGCACAACTCAATTCTAAGAACACATCTTCTTCCCTCTACTCATGTTTACTTAACACACCACTGTCCTTTTTCGATTTCTCTTTCTTTTTCTCATATGGTTAGAACTGGTCACTAAAACTTATCTCTTCTTCTTGTTCTGGTAGTTTTTTTTTAGTTTTTGAAAAATTCCTCTTCATTTTGAGAAAAGAAAAGAAAAGTACAAAACGTTTCATACATATTTCTTTCTGAGACGCGTGCCGAACGCATGCACATCTTGCCCGTTTCTTTGAATAATTGTGATAATATATATATATATATATATATATATATATATTTTTTTTTTAAAGTAATAAAAGTAATATAAGAACTTTCAACCATAAAAGTGTTCCCTTAATAAAAAGGGTGCGTCTTTAGTCACCATTCGAAAACACAAGGACCTGAAATAATAATAGCTAGACTGGCGTCCAGCTGTCCACTGCGCATTTTCCCCCCACTTTCATCCTCATGTGAAAACTATGCGGGGAGAGAGAAAGAGATTTCATATTCACTGTTTTCCGCTTTCACCTTAGCGTGGAAACTAAGCGGAGAGAGAAAGAGATATGTGCGGAACCTTTCCGTCTCCAGTGGTCCTGGAGAGGGGCCTCGTGCCTCAATTATTCAAGGACGAAAACCCAAACATAGGAACGTTAGTGATTGTCTCCAAATTCTTGTCATATCTCTCAAAACAGAGAGAATAGCAAAAAGCGCATGATATTTACGCAATCGAAAAACTTAGAGAGAAGAACTGCAGAAAGAGAGAATGTCGTTGCTCTCAAGCCAAGATTCCCACGCCAAGGAGTGTAAATCAAATCGTAAGCATGTGCATTATACGAAAAAAGAGGGAAAAAAATACAGAGATGTGTATATTACAGATCTGGACCGCCGGATCCAGGGACGTCACAAGGACGATGACATACAATCATAGTAACAAATATCCAATGGAAACAGAAAAATACGAAAAGAAGCTTATTCTCTGTATCTAATGACAGGAGAAACACGCTAGAGCCAGAAAACTGCGGCAACACGAACAAGAACAAAGAGAAGTAAGTCATATCCATTTATTTCCTACACCATCTAGAAAAAATCAAGCACGTCCGGTAAAATTCATCCACCGATCCATCACAACTGCACACACCAGAAAAAAGAAACGCATCGACGCATCCTCACGCCTCAGCGGAGGACATTACCGAAGAGAAGAGCGGCGATCGACCCAACGATCCCGAAGGCAACAGCCGGAGCGAACACCGAGGCATCCGAGGTAGGAGCGGGAGCCGGGGATCCGGCAGCGGAGGCCGTACGGATCAAGGCGCTGGCGACGCAGATCGCAGCAATGGCGAGTTTGGAGGCCTCCATTTCGGACGAAGCAAGAAACGAATGAGAAAGGAAAATGAGGAGACAATTTAGGAACTCTCTCTGCGCGGAAGTGAGTGAGGAAGAGCGGACGGCGAGCGTTTGGGAGAAGAGGCGGGAGGCCCTTTTATAGGGAGGGATCTGCCCGCGGATTCCGGGCAGGCAGGCTACCCGTTGAAAGGTGGGACTCTTCGGCTGGCTGCCCGTCGTTGACAGGTTGGCTGCGGCCTGTGTGCCATACAGCTGGCAAGGAAAGTGGGTCTCGTCTAGATTGTCTCTTCACCCCCCCCTTCTTATTGGTTGGCTTTCGCCGTCGTCATCCTTCCTTGGACCAATTCCTTTTTCTCTTCGGGGTTATTTTTATCGCGTCATTGTTATTTTTAATCATTTTTATCGCGTAATTATTTATATGTTGATTACGTCTCCCCTTTTTTATTTAAAAAAATTCTTCAAATATTTCCAAAAATACACTTTAATTTTGAAAAAGCCTTTGAAGTAGACATGACCCGTACCAAATCAACTGTTTCAATCGAGACCGAAATAGGTCAAGAATCAATATAAACTTCTAATCGGGCTTGAAATCAGGAATCAATTGGTTCAACTCCAGTTCCATCTTTCATGAAACTAGTATCAGACCGAAACCGGAACTATAGTTTCAAACCATGGGTTCTATATTTTTTATTTTTGTAAAGTTTCAAAAATTTTAATCATTTTTTTATTCCAAGAGGTTTAGGACTCGAAACCGGGAACAGCAGTTCCAAACCTAGTCGAGACCGCGTTTAGGACTTGTTTGTTCTTATCAATTTAATCTAGTTGGTCATTGACCACATGATATTAAAATTTTCTTTTGGACTATCTTGCTAGGTGGCCCTTCGCTCTTCGATAATTGTTCTTATGTTTCACTACAAGAAGAATCGTGGTTCATAACAGAACCAAAACAGTCGGTTCAGTTCTAATTATGCCACAGTTTGATTCGATTGTCAAAATACCAAGAACTACGAGTAGAGGTTTGATTCAAAGTTGAGGCTGAACCAAACCAAACCATGAATACCCCTACTTAATTATTAACACACATATATACATTTTAATAATCTCAAGTGCATTCCAAAGATATTAAAAAAATTGCATTTGTGATAATCAACGTATCATTTACGGATTGAAATGTTGATTAAGGTGTGTTTGACAGAGCCGTGGGAACAAGTTTTGACCGGAAAATTTAATGAACATTTGGTATGGCTTTCGAAACAAGTTTTGCGGCAGTTAGAGAGAAAGGGGCCTTACTTCAGAGGGTGGCTATTTTATGATCGATTGTAGTTAGGATTCTTGGGAAGAAAAGTCGTCGGGGTTGGTTTTGGAATAGTTTAGACTTGTTATGGGCTTTTGTCCAACTCCATTTTTTTTTATATTGGTGTAAGTTACAAGCAATATATGAAACAGGTGACTAAATATATAAAGAAAAAAGTTAGTAGAGAGCACAAAAGGAAAAACTTGTGATCATGAAGAGTCTGTCTCACACACACATTGACGCATTCGTTATATGCTGCACAGCTTGAATTAAGAAAATGACATTCAGTCTCTTATATATATATATATATATATATATATATTGAGAGAGAGAGAGAGAGAGAGAGAGAGAGAGAGAGTCTTGGGGGAGAAATATGTTAGCACACTTAGTTGCTATTAACTCCAACCAAATTTCAACGGTTCATTTTTTATTTTTCAAATTTAAAAAGCAAGTGACTATATGAATAAAGTACACTTTAAAAAGTATATATATATATATATATATATGTACATTTAAATCAATTTTCAACAATCCATCATCAAATATGAATCATTAAGATTTGTTTGAATTTGCTGGCACCTAAGTGTGGTAACACGAGTTTCTCTCTTTATATATATATGAAGCTTAATACATGCAATCATATTAAAAAAAATTCAACATCAATTAAAAAAGCAAAATGATCGATCTTTGAATTTGAAAAACAAAAAGTTCACTTGTAATTTTTGTAAGTGTACTTCAATTAAAAGCAACTTTTTAATTTTTAAATTTAAATCTAAACCATTCATCTTTTAAATTGAATGGTTGAGATTTGTATGGATATGCTAGAATGTAATGTTGGTAGCCTATACCTTAATATATATATATATATATATATATATATATATATTGAAACTTGGTTCCTGCAACAAAATACCTGCATACTTATATTCATCATTTACTTTTGGGAGCATGAGTATTATTTAAAAAACAATAAAAATTGTTGAAAAATATAAAACACTTCTTATTTGGAAAGTGAAAAGTGAGCATAAGTATACGTTTAAGTCAAGGGTTAAAAGATCTTAGCCCTTGTATGCACATGTCATGCATATTTTGCCATTGAAATAATAGTATCATATCCCAACGAGCACCATAAGTCCAAAAAAATGAAAAGGCATACGACACCCCATTGATAAGCTATATGTAGTTTCACCATGCTCAACCAAGTCCGCTGATGCTATGCAAGATTATCAACAAAAGTTTTATTCTAAACCAAGTTCTCTAGGGAATATATATATGAACAAAAGAAACTATTGATTAACACTACTAATTTAATTACAAGAGAATAACCTAGCCTCTTCCATCTCTCGGGACCAACAAGGAATAGTTGTTGTCAATCGACTATGCCTTTCATCCTCATCTTAAGTTCTCACCCTCCATGGATGAATCTTGCAAATGAATCTTTAGGTTTTCTTGACATTGAATTCTCAAAAATGTTTGTTCCAGTTGGATTAATGTTAATTATAGTTGGGTTTATTAAACCCATGTGAATTAATAACATTTAATTCATGTTTATATCTCAAATATTCAATTGATATATATAAAGTCCTTAAGTATAAAAAATTACATGTGAGGGACTTGTGCATGTGATTACCAAGAGGAGACAAAGTTTAGTCTCATATTAAAAATGTGATGAACCCACATGTCCTTATATATATTTGATAGCTCATGAACCTTAGTTCAAAGAATTCGAGGAGGACATGCTAGACCACACACGTGCGTACACCAGGCTTGGGTTTGGGTTTGAGAATTATTTTTGATCTATCTTTTACATGTAACTTTTTTTATCTAACGGTCAAGAGTACACAGGGAACGGTTAGGACCTAAATAATCACAATGACTAGAACAAATTTGAGATCCATGATCCATCACATGCACTATAAATAGGGGATTAGGGCTGCTAATCTCACACACTTGCTTTCTGCACTCTCTCTCCTCTAACAGTTCCCCACATTGTCTCTGTGCATGACAATTTCTAGAACCCTGCCTTCTCCAGCCATAGGTGATAGAGGTGTTGGTCGAGGTCGACTCGAATTTAGGTATGTGATTTTCGAGTTGTGTGTGTATTTTATCCTTAGAAAAGCGCATGTATGCATACATACTCATAGCGGGGCACTGATTTCTCTAAGGCAAGTTTGTGGGACGTTGATTTCTCTACGGCAAGTTTGCAAGGACAACTCGCAAAGATAAGTTTATGATTTTACTTGTACTTTTGTTTTTCATACAACTTGTTATGGCTTACTTTGGATTTGCGGTTGTTGTTTATGATTCGAACATGTTTATATTTGTTGTATATTAGTTTATTATACATGTATGTCTATAATTTTTACCAACAATCTTAGAGAAATCAGTTTTTACCATAGTGAACGTATTTACGACTGCTACCCTCCAACCTAAGGTCGACTTGACCTTGATGTCATAAAAGTTTGTCAGTCCTCATTTTAAACACTGGCAACCGTGTATGAAAATTTGGTTAACCATGTTAGGGAGATATTTGTATATCGAGTCAGATTGTCCCCTATCTTATGATATTGACCCTAGAAGTTCGGATAAAATCATCGAGTGGAAGGAGGACACTATGTGCTACTATTATATTTTATTGACATTGTTAAATATTTATTTGATATATATAGTTCTTTCCCTTCTACGACAACAAAAGATTTGTGGGTTGCCTTTGATCGAAAAAGTATTTCGTAATTAAGTTTCTTTAATATCAAATGGTAGAGGGAAAATCGATGATCGAATAGGGCCAGGTGTTTTAGTTTTTATGCCATGGTCTGAAAGAAGCCAAAATGGAACTTCTTGATAAGTTTGCTATTATGTCTATTATAGAGAAATTTCTTAAGTCTTGAGAGGGTTTTGAACTTGATCTCAAGCATAAGAAAGGTAAGATGGTCCTTGATGATCTTGTGGTAGATATATCAATACAAGAACATAGAAGTCAAAAACTCGTTATGCCTGTAGACAACACCTCTATGTTAACCTTATGATCGGAAGAAAATAACCTAGTGATCCTAAGAGAAAACAAACAAAATATAAAATAAAAGCTAAGATCCAAAAGAAATCTAAGAACAAACCGAGTTGACTTTGTAGTCAGGTTTGACATTGGGCGAGAGATTATCCCTCAAAGAAAGCTAAGAAATTTGTGGTCGTTGAAGAAGCTATGATCAACATAGTGGTGACTACTGCACCTACTAGTGATGTGTATCTATATCTTAAACCACATCTTCTTTCTATTTATGAGACTTAGTACTGCATTGTAGACACTAGGGTTAATATGCACGTCTATACTTATCAGTCTGTTTTTGTGTTTTACCAAGCAGTTTGTGGGCAAACAATGACTTTAGAGGATCATTTGGCAGGTGAAGTTAAGCATGAAGGGAGTGTAGACTTAAAGTTTCATTTGAGAAATGTTCTAACTCTTGAGGGAGTTAAACACATTCCAACGATTCGTTGGAATATCCTTAGTGGTCCTCCTTTAGTTAGGAAGGGATTAAGGTTAAATTGCAAATGTAATAAATTCGTTATTACACGACTTAGTATAAGATGTTTCTTTGGGAAGAGCTATTTGTCTGATATAGAGGACCTATTTAAAATTCATGTAGAATCAATAATTGATTCTTGTATAAATTTTAATGATAATAAAACCTCTACTTCTGTTTCATCTTCTTCTTTTGTTTGAAATGTCGAATCATCTGATGTATGGCATGCTAAGTTGGGTCATGTAAACTTTGATTTTATAAAAAAATAATGAATTTAAACTTTATCCATAAAACTATTAGAAAACACAAATGTGGTATATGTGTGCAAGCGAAGCAACCTATGAAACCTTTCCATACGGTTGAAAGAAAATTCAAGATTTTGGACTTCATGCACACTAATATTTATGAGTTCAATGGAATGACTATGAGGGATAACAAAAGATATTTTATCACCTTTATTGATGATTGCAGTAGATACTATTATATTTACTTAAAAGTAAAGATGAAGTTTTAGAAAAGTTTCAAATATTTTTAAATGAAGCGCAAACTAAAACAAGCAAGATACTTAAACGATTATAGTTTGACAGAGAATGAGAGTATAACTCAAACCTTTTCTAAGTATACTGTCAAAACTACAATATAGCTTATACGGTTATTGTTACGTACTCTACACAATTTAATGGAATAGTTAAATGAAAGAATAAAACCATGTATAATATGGATAATGTTTTACTTCAAATTTTTGGGTTACCTACCTATATGTGGGGAAAGCTTTGTATGCGACTTAACATATTCTGAATAGAGTTCCCCAAGAGCATAAGAAAAATAGTCCATTTGAACTTTGGAAGAGTTAAAAGAATAGTCTTAAATATCTTAAAGTGTGAGAGTGTCTTGCAAAAATATAAATCATTGAACACAAGATAAAGAAATTGGGACCTAAAACATTGAATGTCATATTTTCTAGGTTATGTGGAGATAAGCTATACGTACAAATTATTGGCCATTAGATCTAATATTTCTAGCATATACTTCAAAATAATTGTTGAGCTCTATGATACTACATTCTTTCAGAATATGTTTCTCATGAAGTTTGGAGTTCTTCAAAGTGTATCTTTTAGAGATTTTGATCCTACTATTAGTTTCATTCTAGATCATATTGAAAAGATGATAAATATAGGGGTGACCCTGATTATATTATTTGCAGATCAGATGACTCTAAGGAAATAACTGATTAAGGAGAAGTAAACGACTTAGGATATTAAAGAACTTTAGAAATGACTTTGTTACTTTCAATGTCAAGGATGATCCTATCACATTTTAGTAGCTATAACCTCACTTAAGGTTAAGTTTTGGAAGGAAGTCGTTAACGCTAAAATTCAGTCAATTTTTTTCAATGGTATTTGGGAATTGGTGAATTTACCTCCTAGTTATTCTATTGTGGGTTGCAAGTGAATCTTTAAGAAAAAACTAAATGCAGACGTAACAATCAATAAGTATAAGGTCAGGTTAATTGCCAAGCGATACAAATAAAATAAAAGAATAAATTATTTTGATACCTATTCTCTAATTTCTTGGATAACTATTATCCGGGTACTTATAATACTGACCTCCATATATGACCTCACAATCTATCAGATGAATGTGAAGACTACTTTCCTTCATGGTGATCTCCATTAAGAAATTTATATGGATCAATCAAAGGGATTTGGTCCTTGTGGGAATGAGTTGAAGGTGTGTAAGCTTGTTAAATCATTATATGGTTTGAAATAAACCCTTAAACAATAGCATAAAAAAATTGATGATGTGATATCATCTTTTTATTTTGTTTCAAATAATTTTGATAAGTCTGTCTACTATAAGTAAGTCAATAATGTTTTCGTCATTATTTGCTTATAAGTAGATGATATATTGTTATTTAGTTCTGATATGAGAATAGTAAATAAGACTAAGTTATTCTTACATAGTAAATTTGAGATGAAGGACATGGGTATGACTGACATGATTTTAGGTCTTAAAATCACAAGGTCTATTAATGGTATAGTAATCTCTTAGTTTGATTATGTTGAGAAAATTTTAGAGAGATTCAGATATACAAACTATAGAACTGTTAGTACCAATATGATTCATCTAAGGCTTTGTATAAGAATGAAAGTGGTATTCCTATGCCTCAACTATGATATTCTCAAATTATCAGTAGTTTGATGTATTTAACTAACTATACATGACTAGATATTGTATTTGTTGTGTGTAAGTTGAGTAAATATACCAGTTGTCCATATAAAACTCATTGAAAAGCTCTGGACAAAGTGTTTTGCTATGTGAAGGGAACAATTTCTCTTAAACTACATTACGGTAAACATAATTTAGTTCTTGAAGAATTTAGTGATGTTAGTTTGGATAATAAAGAATTATGAGAGTAGTGGGGACACTGGATATGTGTTTCTTATGGGTGGTGGCATTGTCATTTAGAAATACAATAAATAAACTATTTTGGCTCATTCTACATTTGAGGCAAAACTATGTACTTTGGATGAAATTAGATTGAAAGTTAAATGACTTAAGGGACTTATGTCTAATTTACTGATGGTAAAGAATTCACTTTCTGCAATTTCAGTATAATGTGACAGTATGACTACAATTGCTAAGATGAATAGTTTTAAGTACAATAAAAAACAACAAAAACACATCAAAGTCAAACTAAAGTTTTTAAGGGTTCTTGTGTCTAATGGGGTAGATTTTGTTGGATCCAAAGATAACACAACTAATCATTTAACTAAGGGTCTATTAATAACCTTAGTTGAAAATTTTAAGTTGGGGTGAGACTGAAACCTACGATTTATTTACAAGCAGTGGCAACCTAACCTAATTGAGTGCAGATCCCACAAAGTAAGTTCATTGTAGTAGTAACAAGTTGTTAGGTCAATAAAATAACACTTTATATTATGTGATCCTTTTAGTATCTCTATATTTGTCTCATGTAAACCTAAAGTGTCATGGTTACAAGTTTAGCAAGAAATCATTCTTTGAATGAAATCAAGTTCTAGGATAGGATGCTAGTAATACATCCTTGAAGATCTCTAACCAAATGATTTACATTGTAAGGGCACAATAGGGGAATTGGTTGTTCCCTGAAGTCAATCATGATATAGGATATGGATACATGATCATTAATTATACCCAAGGTTCAAGTTTAAGAAGTTCATGTAAGGGTAATATTAGATAACTCATGTAATGGTTCAAGATACTATTATTGAAAGCATAATATGATGGTTGAATTAGGATAACCCTTTTACACTTAAGGGCTTTGAGGGGATTGTTAGATTAATATAAATTTAATTGAGTTTATTAAACCCATGTACATTAATAACATTTAATTCATGTTTGTATCCCAAATATTTAATTGAGATGCATTATTGATATATGTGAAGTCTTAAGGTATAAAAAGTCACATGGAAGAGACTTGTGCATGTGATGACCAAGAAAAGACAAAGTTTTGCCTCATATTGAAGAATGTGACAAACCCATATATCCTTATATATGTTTGGTAGCTTATGAATTTTAGTTCAAAGAACTTGGAGAGGACATGCATGCACACGTGCGCATCAGACTTGGGTTTGGGTTTGAGAATTATCTTCAGTCTATCCATCACACGCACTATAAATATGAGATTAGGCTTGCTAATTCCACACATTTGCTTTTTGCACTCTCTCTTCTCTCTTGGTTCCCTACGTTCCCTCTACATGTGACGGTTACCAAAACCCTGCATTCTCTAGTCGTAGGCAACTCAGGCATTGGTCGAGGTCGACTCGAATTTGGGTACGTGGTTTTCAAATTGTGTGCATTTTATCTTATGAGGAAGACGTAGGTACCCATATGTACTTATAGCGAGGTGATGATTTCTCTAAGGCAAGTTTGTGGAGTACTGATTTTTCTAAGTCAAGTCCGTAAAAGTGACTTGTACAGGTAAGTTTCTGATTTTGCTTTTGCTTTTGTTTTCTATACGTATGGTTTGTTTATGGCTTACTACATTTGTTGCATATTGGTTTATTATGTATATATATCTACGGTTTTTAGCGGATATTCTTGCTTCCACTTCATCTACACCTTCTCATGCAGGTGCTTCACTCCGAGCCGGAACACTCTCCTACCGATGGATTTTTACATCCCATAACTCGAATTGCTTAGCTCGGTTCATCCTCAGTGCAAGCGCTTGATCAGTGTGATATTAAGTACTCTTTCAAGAGTAACTGCTTCTAGTCTCTTAACTGATTCTGTACCCCTACCTACCTGTTGGTCATTTAGGAGCCTTAGCCGGTGATCTGGGCTGTTTCCGTCTAAACAGAACAAGCTTATCGCAATCGTCTCACTGGCCAGAAAAAAAAAAAGCAAAGAAAAAGAGAAAATCAGCCGTCTTTCAATGTTTTCAAGTCGCCAAAGGCTTGCTGGAGACAGAATTCTCAAGTTCCCGATAGCCCGTGCGTGTGTGTGTGAGAGAGAGAGAGATTGACTGCTCGTGCGATCAATCGTCGGCCAGAGCAACGATGGTGGAGAGGGCAGCCAACTAAAAAGATCTAATTTAAAATAGGTTCACACTTAAAATCTGTTTGACATTCACGAACTCTGACCGTGGAAATTTTCTTAATTAGATATTTGGATGACTAAAAGAAGTCCCAAGTATTTATCTTGGGATCTCACATACTTTATGGGAATGAATATGGCAAGCTGGACAAGCAGAGCGGTATTTTTGTTGAAGTAAACTGCCAATTTTGCTAGGTGATCTGCTGTCCACTGAGTTTCTCATACATATTGAGCATTTCTAATAGTTTTTCGTAGTGCCAAGGCCAAGCTTTACCAAAAAGAATTACATCGTCAGCAAATAATAAATATGATATTGCACAGCCTCTTCTATGTATTTTGATATTAGCCTTGTATTATAGAAAATATAATCCATTACTACAGATAAAGAAATAAGAGAGGGGAGAAAGGGTCTTCTTAAAAGAAGCCTCTTTGAGGTTTGAAGTAGTGGTAGCCCTATCCATCCAAAACAATCCAAAAAGAGATCGAGGTCGCAGACTCTTCAATCCAATTGACCACTTAATGAAGTCCCATTCAACTTAATCGTATGTCTCACTCATGTCTAATTTGATACCATTTTATAGGATCTTCTTATTCTTTTGTTATTCAAATAATGTATAAATTCATGAGCTACTATAATATTGTCTGAAATCAACCTATCTTCGATGAGTACACTTTGGTTGATACTTATACGCCTTTTCATAAACCTTTGAGTCAGTATAGGAAGATTTGTTGCAATGATCTTATATACCACCATGCATAACTCTCTCTCTCTCTCTCTCTCTCTCTCTCTCTCTCTCTCTCTCTCTCTCTCTCTCTCTCTCTTGTGTGTGTATGTAGGTATATATGTGTATATATAGTGGCAGTTGTGGGACTCCATTCGCACAGTATCCAAATGGAAGGTATAAGTTGTATTATATGTTTATCATTTTAGAAAAAGTTTGATTGCATATACTATCAACATTACATAAAAGGTAGTTTAATACGATTAATTTCTACCATAAAGATGGTTTATATATATATATATATATATATATATATATATACATATATTGCATATACTATCAACATTACATGCAAGCATATTCGAACAAATCTTAACTACCAAATTTGATAGATGAAAGGTTTAAATTAAAATCTAAAAGTCAAAAAATATTTCAGATAAAAATTGTACCACTCTGGAATTTCTAATATGTCTTAACCAAAACTAACATCACCTGTAGGGTGGTCTTCTTTCCCCTACTGGATTTTGCTACTGGGTTGGGTTTACCAGATGTCCTGAACCAGGCAGATGACTCAAATAATTAGACCTAACCCAAACCCGTTCGTTTTACCTATTGGGGTTTCGTTCAGTTTGAATTGTAGACCTGTTTTCAAAGTTCTTTTTTCGTTCGAAATGGGATGCCGAATCTCATGCACCCTCCCAAGGAATCAAGTTGGACCAGAGAGCCCTACCGGTGAGCTAAGGTAATACAACAACACACCTCTAGCAGCAGCAACGAGACAAAAAGGAAAAGAGAAAGAAGAAGAAGATGAAGGGGGTCAACAATTACTCAAAGAGGGTTTTCACGAGAAAAAATATTTCTATTTTCTGTATATCTCATTTGTATTCGTTTATTCATTTTATATGTACTTGGTTTTTCCTCTTCGAGTGTTTTCCTCTCTAGGCTTCCTGTATTTTTTGTATATCTCATTTGTATTCATTTATTCATTTTATATGTACTTCGATTTTTCTCTTCTCGTGTTTTCCTCTCTGGGCTTTTCGTTAAATATATTTCATGTTTATCAGAGAGATTATTGTATCTTTTATAAAAGCAAAACAGTTTTTTCTTTCGAAGATTATCTTTTTCAAAGGCAACTCATGAAATATAAGAAGAGGGCCCTTCTTCCTGCATTTCATGGTTGCTGATATTGAGGCCGAAAGTGGATACCAACAACTTACATCTTCTACTTGACCTCTTAACCAATTTATGATATAGTGGTTTTTCCTCTCACTATTTAGGGTTTTTGTCAAGATATATCATTTTCTAGTTGAAAGTAAATTGCAACTCTTACCTGTTATGCGGTTTTCCATAATCAATGTGTTTTTCCTAAATAACAATCAATAAAATATATTTCTACACTCAAACTCTAGACATATCTCAAACCCATGTGTGTAACATGTGTAGTGAAAAGATCTTATGAGATGCCAGTAGTTAGGGGGTCAACTAACATATTATAGGATATAGATATATCATTTTTTTAAACATATCATAGATATAGTGATATTTAACCATTATATGTTTGCTTTTTAATCTATCAGCTCCACTCTTAATAAGAGTAATAACAACATTATTGTCACAATACATGACAATCGGCTCATCGACTATTTTCAGCTTTAGATCATATATGAAACATTTTATTCAAATGACACTCGTTACAGTTATACTACAAGTAACATATTCGTTACCCTCTTTCTTTCAAGCTCAATAAACACCACCACCTCAAAATAAGAATATTTGAGTAGAGGTTGACTTGTTATCATCTTTGCTTCCTGCAAAGTTAACATCTGATTATCGTACCACTTTATTCATCAACCTGAAAACAAAGTTTTAAGTTTTTTGTTCCTTTAAGATATCCTAAGATTTTTTCACAACTATCAAATGTTACCAACTAGGATCACTTTGATATCTACTCACAATACCAATAACAAAGCTGATATCAAGTCTTTTACATAACATCACATACATCAAGCTACCCACATCTTGTGCCTAAGAAATATTAGGCTTATTCTCTCCCTCACCAAGACAATCAACCTTACTCAATTTGACTCATTTTACAATAAGTATAGTTATAGGCTTGCATTCACCCATTTTAAATTTCTTGAAGATATAATCAATATATATCTCTTGACTCAAACATAAAAGTTTAGATTCTCTATCATGAGAAATATTTATACTTATAATATAGGATGTCTCTCCCATATCCTTTATTTTGAACTTTGAGTTTAACTATGATTTGGTTTTCATAATCATTTCAATGTCATTCCTAGTTAACAATATGTCATCTACATATAATGATAGAATAAGAAAGTGACTCTCACTATTCCAAACATATATACATTAATCAAGTTTATTAGCCACAAATCCAAGTTCTAGAATGTCATTTTGAAAAGTCAAATACCATTGACGAGGTGACTGTTTAAGGCTATATAGGGATTTTTTCAACTTATATACCAAATATATAATATGCTAAAATAGCTAGAATAATTCTAATGGATGTAAATTTCGCAACATGAAAATATGTTTCAACATAATTTATCCCATCTTTTTATGAAAAATTCTTTGCAACCAACCATACCTTAAACTTATCGACCCTTTCATTGACTTTATATTTCTTTTTGAGATCCCATTTACATCATATGTCTTTCCTTCTTTTTGACAAATCTGTCAATTTTTAGACTTTGGTTTTCTCAATGGATTCAATTTTCTCATCCATAACTTTTTTTCAGTCTATTGCTTCAAATGAGTTAATAGTTCTCTAATATGATATGTTATCAGTCAACTCATTTAAATCTATTGAATTATACACTTCCTCAATGAGTTAAGTGTGATAATCCTTTAAGTACAACGGAATGACTCTAAGTCTTTTATTTTTACTTAAAGTTTAAATACTCATAGAAAGGTCATTTGGATCAGAATCCATTGGTTCAAATGATTATCGATCTAGATACATTAGATCATCAACGCATTCAACATCATTTTCAAAGATGTTATTTTTGGTTTCTTCTAAGAATTCAACATCCCTACTTTCTATAAAAATACAAGGACTTGGTGTTTAAATTATCTCATTGATCAAGGATCTTTACATGTGCAACAGATACCACCTCCTGAGATGTCTAAGGTTTGGTTTTCTCCCAAATCATATCTCATATAGTATAGAGAATACAACTTTATATGATATTCTATTCAAAATATACACAATTATAGACATTGCTTCTCTTCAAAATACCCTATGAAGAGAAGCATCAATTAACATGGACATGGTTATATTTAATAGGGTCCTATTATATCTTTTTTTCTACACTATTTTGTTGAGGTATTATGCGTATAGTATTTTGTTTGGAAATATCAAAGTCTTTATAGTATTCTAAGAATTTTGTAGAAGTGTATTTCCATCTTGATCAAACCTTAAAACTTTGATTATACGCCCTACCTGGTTTTCAACTTTTTACTTATATTCTTTAAATACCTCAAGTGGCTTAGTTTTATTTGCTAAGAGATATATATGTTTATCTTGAATAATCGATAAAGGTTATGAAATAAATATTACCTCGATGTGATCTCATCCTAAATGGTCCACATAAATTAGTGTGAATAATTTTTAATAAGGTTGTTGCCCTAATTATTTTTTGAGGAAATAATTTTCTAGTAATTTTCCTTTGTATATAAGCTTTACATTTGCTAAAGTTGTTTTCTTAAAATCTAAGCAATAAGTCAAAGTTTGCTAATTTCCTCAAGTTTTTTGGACTTATATGCCCTAAACGTCTATGCCATACATTTACATCAATAAAAAATATGCAATCAATATAAGTAGAAGAAGAAGATGTTCCATTAATATTTAATTTAAACAATCCATATTTAAAATAAAAAATATCAGAAAATATTATCCTACCATACTTTCCCACGGTAACTTTCAAAGTATAAATCTAACCTCAAACCCTTTCTTTACAAGGACAAGCACATATACTAAATTGTGCCTAGTAGATGGCACAATTAATACATTAGTCAAAATAACATGAATGCCTCCTGCTACAATTCTAAAAGAACCAACCCCTAAAACATTAGCAAAAGAATTATTTTTCATATACACTCAATGTCCTCAAATCTTATATTTCTTTAGATCCGTTGGTCTCTTCTTACTCTTTGAAATATGTCGGGTCACTGCAAAATTCATTCACCAACTAATAATAGTGTGGTCCATATATAAACATTCAGAAATAACAGAGATAACGTTTTGCTTCTCCTTTGAGTTGCTGTATTGAGAGTTACCCAGATTTTTCTTTAAATTATGATAATTTCTCTTAAAATGCTCCATCTTATAATAATTGAAACATTGTATATGAAAATCATATTCTTGTGATTTCTTAAAATTTTTACTATACTTTTTATCAAATTTGTCAAATTTCTTATTTGATTTCTTTTTATTTTGGTTGGTTTTTGAGTTAGACCTTAAATTGTCCAAAGCTATGAGTAACTTATCATTTTTGTTTTTGTTTATATGCTCTTGCTCAATAGTAAATTTTATAAGAAACTCAGAAAGGAAGAAGTCAGGTCTCAACCTAAGGGTTATGGTTACCATGCTCTAAGAGGAGGGTAGATTGTTGAGGACTATTAAAATCTACATTGGGTCGGGAATTACAGAATTAACTACTACCAAATCCCTAGTCATAACAAGCATTACATGTTCAATAACATTATCTCCTTTCATTTTATGTGTATTATAGTTTTGAAGGAGTAATTTACATGAAGTTTTGTTGTTGTATCGTATTTAACCGATTGACTCAAATAAATCTTTTACAATTTACAATCCACAATCCGCAAATACTCTAAGGAGATCATCCTCCATATAGGTAAGCATGATGGTTCTAGGTAAGGTGTCATCTTTGAGAAAAGATAAATATTTTTCATTTTTCTCGTCCATTGCTTATTCTAATGGAGGGATTAAAGATTCTTTTAGGACATAATCTACACCCTCTAGTGTCGAGTCAATGGGATTCTACATTTCTAAGTTTGAAAATTTAGGTCATTAAGTTTTTCGTCGTTCCCAATTCTAAGACACATATCTTACCATTCATTTTAGCAAAATTGGCAAAATTGACAAAGAGAGGATATATAAATTTTAAGGTTGAAAAACTAAGAACAAACAATATATTATTAGATTTAAACAAGAAATGCAACAATGCACACTATTTATTAATCATGCACTAAAATGTAAATAGTACCATGCATCAAACATTAATTTTAAACAAATCCAAGGTACCATTTTTGAATAAACCAAAGAACCTAACATTCCTTTGTTATTTTAGAAATAAATGAGGGATAAAACTGTAATTTTCTCTTACTACTTGCCATTGCAAATTTTTTACTGCTAGAGGGGTAGATTAATAATTTTATTAGTCTAACCTGTTTGAAAATATTTAAGAAAACTTGAGGTTTTATAGTAATTTCAGAAACTAGTTAGGGACAAAAGAGTAATTCTACCCTCAAATCCGTTTATGTAAATGTGTTAAACACATGGAGATAAAACCATATTTTTACATAGTGGAAATCTTCCAAATATCTTGTATTGTTAAAGACGAAATTGAAATTTCACAAGTCAATATTTCGTAACTTTTACAAACTGATAGAGGACATAAACATCCTTTCATTTGTTTAAGGGTAAAACATTATTTTGATTTGAAAATATATGAACTTTATGGTAATTTTGTCTCGTGGCATTTTGTATTTTTCTATCTCGTACAAGGGTAGAAGGAATATTTTTAGTTTGTTGTCCTAGGTGGTTTTTCGAAAAACCGTCGATTGGGGGGGTTTATACCGCAGTGGTTTGATGCTCGTAGTCTCCCTCTTAACGACTCTTGATTATTCCAGAGCAAAGGAGAGAAGATCTATCTTTGATAGAGTGGGAACATAGAGAGAGAAGAGGATGGTGAGAGTGAGAGGAGAGTTGAGAGACCGTGGGACTAAGAAGGAGAGAGGGGGAGGAGAAAAGGGGTCAAAGGTGGCCCCTCAACCTCAGCCATGCCTAAACAATACCCATAACCTCCTGGGATGATATGGGTGCGATGCACAAACCACCTTTCAGGCGATGCTATTTTTTTTTCAAAGTCATATGTCCACCTCTCAAGTGGGTATCCATTTGTCCTATGGTTACCTTTCGAGTAGGCAACCTTTGATGATCTTCTCAACCTTTCTTGATATCAAGAGGCTTGTCATCAGGTTGCCTCAGGCCAACTTCAAAAAGATGGCTTCCGGCTCACCTTTCACACACACGAAGTATCATCTCTGTTGTTTCTCCCTTTTTAAAAAAAAAAATTATGCAAGAATATTTTTCAGCATTATCTTTTTTTTTAAAAAAGATGGCTTTCGGCTCACTTGAACAAATGTAGTTGTGAACCTTGAGGCTCTAATATCAATGTCAACTTCTATGCTATTCTAAAGTTGGCCCAAGGAAGACAATGCAACAGCGAACCTCTAGTAGCAGTAGTGAATCAAAAAGGAAAGGAGGAGAAGGAAGAAGATGAAGGAGGTGAACAGTTACCCACATAGGGTTTTCTAATATGTACTTCGCTTTTCTTCTTCTCATGTTTTTCTCTATGGGCTTTTTGTTAAATCCATTTCATATTTATCCGAGAGATTCTCATATCTTTTATAAAAGCAAAACAATTTTTTCTTTTGAAGATTATTTTTTTGAAAAGCAACTCATGAAATCCGAGAAGTTCTTTCTTCCCACATTTCCTAGTTGTTGTTATTAGGGTCGAAAGTGGTCACCAATAACTTACAGAACTCTCTTAGAGGTAAATATTGGGTGAGGGGAAGATACAACTTCCCTGCTTTATGTGCCCCATCTAGACATACTCAGTTCTGGTTTTCCTAGAACTAGGAACCAGAACCGAAGCTGGATCGAGTTAGTTCTGGTTTTGGTTTGAGTATTAAACCACTCAAAACCGAAAAAATATTAAAAAGTAAAAATTAAAAATACAGAACTAAAGGTTTGAAACTGCAGGTTTTGGGTCCGGTTTGACCGGTTCTTGTTCCTAGGTCGGTTTAGTTTCGGTTAGATCCGCCAAACCGGGCCAGTTCCAAATCGGATGCCTAGCCCCATCGAATGACTATGTGACCGCACCCATGCATGTGGCCCATCAAATAAATCTACGCCGGCATCGATGGTCCACGAGAATCGAAACATGGTGCTAGAGAGTTGGCTCCTGTGGCAGGAGATAGGTCACACTAAGTGATAAAACCACCAAAAGGAATTAAGTAGTTTGATTATTATTTTAAGCTCATAGTGGGAAGTTCTCTATCAAACAAGAGTATCAAATTATTGGGCCCAAATGAAAGCCAAAGAGATCAAAATGCTTTGAATTACATGCACCCGGCCGTGGACTATGCTCAGATCATCTCTCTGCAAGACTATCAGAGTGTCTTTAGATGAAATTTTCATGGCTTCTGAGAGTTCGATAGGCTATGTAGCCTGATGAAATTTTCACCCCAAGTTAGGCAGTCAAATGTAAATTTCGTTAAGTTCTTCAAAGAATCGCTCCGAAACATTATGGAAAAGACACAAAATACATAATGGGAAAATATAGTTTTAAAGTAAAAACTGCAAAATTTCCAATTTAATGAGTGGAAAAGCACGTCACTAACAATAGACTCAAGAAAATTAAGTTGGTTTGGCATTAAAAGTAAAAGACATTTAAGGTGGTTTTAGATATTTTAAAAATTGTAAACCTGTGGTTTCAGCATTTAAAAAAAATGTTTTCTTTAACTTTAACATTTTTTTACTAATTTTACCGGTTCTGAAACCGGCCAGGCCAGTTTGGGTATGGTTCAAGGTTCCAGGGAAACCGGAACTAACCATTTTGCAGCACATATTCATCATAACAAGCTAGCAGTGATAATTGTCTCCAGTTATCATCCTTATTCTTTTTGAAATCTCTTTCTAGTTTTAGTATTCACCTTAATAAAATAGCATGGATATATCTCCATCTTAGCTTCTTATCCGATTTTTTTAGTAAATCGACTCTCTCTCTCTCTCTCTCTCTCTCTCTCTCGTGTGTTTGATTTGTGGTGACAGATCTGTCAAATTAAAACTGCAGAGATTCACGATTGGTGCTGACACTTGAGTTTTTATATGAAGCTCCTAAATCTAGTTCCCATGGACCACCACTCCTTTGGTGCCAAAATTTCTGAATAAAATCGAGCAATTGAACCATGGTTCCACAATAGCGATGGGTTTTGCATTTGATGCACAACGGAACTTGAAACTACGAGCACCAAAAATTGAGATCCAACTCCCTTATAACCTTGTGTCAAAACACGGGCACCTAAAGAGTTCACATTGATAAAGGAGCAAAGTCGAAAAGAACAAGGAAAGAATTCAGAAATTTCAAAATTGCACCTGTGGTCTTTAGAAGTCCAAAAAAAATTGCTCTAAACATCCGCATATTCTCAGAAGAGGATCATTTCACACTCTTAATCAAAACTTAACCCTGCATCTTTAGTTTACTCGAGCCAGTTTGGTTATGTCCAAAAGCACAACAGTGATTTTCCTAGCCCATGAAGGAGTTGGATTAAGGTTAGATCCTAGCATCACCTGATCCGAATTAGCATACAATTGGGATCTAAATCTGGGTATGACTTCAATGCTAGTTGTCAAAATCGGCACCGAACTGAACCACGAAAACGTTAACTTGTACAAATGAAGGAATGTTAGTTGTTGCCATGATGAAGTTATCCAAGTTGATCTTCAATGGCGCTGAGCTTTTGCTATGATACTCTAGCTTCTGGTAATCTCGAGTTATAAAGACTAATGTTGAAGGCTCGGATCCACAATTGAATCGACCCGATTCACATCACATGGTTCTTGCAAGTAGAATTCGAACACCAACCAATTCAAATGGCACTTGTTTTAAATGGTTCTTGGAAGACATTGTAGAGGAAGATGAAGCATGCTAATATTCAAGTCCTTGATCACTTGGTGCAAACGAGGATGACAACCCTCGTGGTAAGAGGGTCGACTCAATAGAACCTTTAGGTCAAAAGTCGGAAGTTTGATACACTGAGCATGGACGGTCGGAAGAGCCTGCCTAACTCAAGCTTGCCAGCCCAAAAGATAAAAGTCCATCACTTCTGACCCAAAAATGCTATTTAGACAATAAGTAGATGTGATTGTCAATGTTGAGACTCATCTTCCACTTTCACGGGTAGGACTAGGACACGAGTATCCTCTCTTTCCTTGGAATTAGGTACCAACATGGGTTCATATATGGACCCTAGTATCATATAATAAATGCTTATATTTTAGAAAGATGGTATTAGGGATGAAATGTGGAGAATGACAATGAGTTCATGAACTCAAAAAGAAGATAACACTTTCTTTTATTTATTTTTTCTTTAATTTGTTTTATTTTTAGATGGGTCTAACTTTGTAGAATCAATTAGATAAAGGGTTAGAGGCGGGTTTGCGGGGTAGGGACTTGCTATTCCCATCCTTGCCCTGATTTCCATAAGGGATTTTCTTAGTCTCCCCGTCCCTGTCCTCATCCTCATTTTCACTTCTCAAATCTGTTTGGTTCAGGGAAGGTCCCCATGGGGAGCAAAGAATCTCCTCCCATGAACATGCCTATATGGGTGGTTGGGTTTTGAATTTTCAAATAAAATAGTACTTTTTGCAAGACATGTTTAATGCAGGTGGTACTATTTAACTTTTAGCTTAAAGATCTCAACTATTTTGATCATTGAGATCTTTAAATAGATTTTAACATGGATGAGTATATATAGTAGTGATAAATGCATAATGTCATTGGGTGCATAATCATGCATAAAAACCATTGACATGATCAACGATATGGATTTAAATTAAAAGAACTATTATAGTTTTGTGCTTTACATTAATGCACCATTTGCATTAAATATTTTTTATTTTATCACATCAACAAATACAAGTGTTTATACACTAAAGGAGTAATACAATTACCACTATCTCTCTCTCATGTCTAGCCAATCAAATGGATCTTTGTTGTACTAGTGGTACTTTTTGAGGATATGAATGTAATAACATTGTTATTTATTTATTCAAAAAGTTAAAAAAATTAAATTGTACTCTTGCCACATGAAAGCAATAGGTGAACATGTCACACGTGAGTAAGATATGTTTTATATATATATATATATATATATATATATATATATATATATATATATATATTATATATATATATATATATATATATATATATATATATATATATATATATATTGGGAGTTACTAGAAACCCTTCCACACCACAAACAATACAAATCGAGTTAACCTATCAATATTGATACGAGGATCGATGCTATTTAATATATATGAGTAAATTAAATAGATAAAAGATGAACATCTTTATCATCACCATTCATTGGTCGTACAAATCAACCAATGTCGAACGTGAGAAGATGTTTAACAACTCTCTCTTTATATATATATATATATATAATATAAGTAAAAAGACAAAAATACGTTGCAAAAGGCGCAATAGCAGACAAGGAAGCTTCAAGCTTGTAATGAAATATAAGCCCTGTAAAGAAAGAAACAGTACAAAATAATCCTTATGAAGGAACATCAACGCCATAAAGAAGGCATCTTCAACCGACTATTTTCAACTTATTTCCACTTTAGGGGCAAGAGTAAAGAATCTGTATTGGACAACTTTATATGAGAAGGGGATTCGTGTATGTATTGGACAACAGTCTCGAATTAGTAAATCCTTTCTCTTCTTTTGAGAGAGAGAGAGAGAGAGTCTTTCAAGAAAAATGCTCATATGACGACAGTCTACTTTTTCTCCCGAAACTGTTCTTTTTTTATAAGCAAGATGAGGTTACTTTGGATCGAACTCCTAACCTTCGATCGGAGATATGCAATCTCCCTAGCCATTGAGCTATGCCACTTTGGGGTCTAAAACTATTTCTTTTGCTTTAAATACAGTTGCGAAAGCACAGAAGTAAAGAAAATCACATCCAATTATATGGGTAAAGCACACCATGTGGACACTCCCAAAACACTGGGAAGCACTTTCTTTCTGTGTTCAACTCAGCACAACCTGTCTTTTAAATAATTTTCTAACTGAAGATACACAGCTATAACTGGGTGGCAGTTTTACTGTCTAAATGTACCAAGATTATATCGAACCAAGTATCCGTATCCGAAGATATTGTATTGCACTACAGGATATAGTTTTATAACATTGTTTTTTCCAGCCGGTGAATGAACCTGCATAAACACAACTAAATCATCTTTCTTTCCTATCTGACTCCACATTCTGTTTGTGTTGTAATTGCAGAGAATTAAGCAGGCCGTTCACCTTGCTAGTCGATTGAACCAAGTGATTTCAGCTGGAAGGGAGGTCCCTTTTACAGGAGCACATATTAGCTTTCGAGGCTACTACAGTGGCATGTGATGTGCATCTACAGCATCAATAAACACTTAGTACTCTCGGCTGAATATATTATAAAAGCTTGAATTAACGATAATATGTACATTTTTACAGTATATGGCACTATAATTTTCATAGGGATGTATTGATGACAGTAAATGCTATTAAGCTTCTCGTGTGTGGATACAGTATATGTTGGAATGCTTTTGGTGTTATAGCTTACCTTGGTGCCTACTTGGGTGTCCGGTATGCTAACATCTTAATAATTAATGTAAATATGTTGATGACCATTATGCTACTTTTCCCATTGGTTGCTTTCATTCTTTACTCTACGATGCATTATTTTAGTTTGCGTTGCTTAAAAAGATAAAAAGACCTTGCATCACCACCAAGTACCCATTGGTGGCTTTGGCTCTTGTTTTCCTTGCTTACAAGTTTAACCAGGTCCTACTCCCTTATTGGGCAGGAGATGTAGATTGAACCAACCTAAAAAGGGAATCAACGGAACTAGCTTGAATAGCACTGTTGAGGTGGAGAAGCCTTTGAGCGTCTTCTTGGCAAATTGGTCAATCTTCTGTCCTTTTAATACAGGGTTTTAGTTTGAGAAATATTTTGGATCTAATAGAGTTTTCATTATAGCCTTTACTCTTGATTTAATGCCGTCAGTGCTTTCCTAACAATAAATAGGAAAAGAAAAAGAGTAACACCTTGGTGCTTTACCGATAATCTATAGAAAAAATATGAGTCCTACCAAAGCCATTAAGGTCAGGGTCCGGTATCAAAAAAATAGATCCATTAGTTACCCTGTTGCACCCGTAAGATCTAACTAATATAAGGAGCTGTGTATGGTTCATGAAAACTTGTCCGGAACATAGACCAAACTTGAGGTCTCACAAAGATGCAGAAAATCACAATGTAAAAGCATAACAAGGGCTATAGAAAATTTCCCAAATGGCACTGAACCATGCCAAAAGTTGAAGCTTCACTGAAGAGATAAATAAGATTATCATTATGCATGAGTGAAGTGAATAGTAGAAAAAGGAGAAACTCTGCAATGATCATAAATAATGTGATGTTCAACAAGGATTTAGCAGAACTCTATTAAAGAGCTTCCCAAAAATTAAAGCTCTACAAAGATGAGAGGAAGACTAATATTGCAACACAATACTTCCATCTCCAAATGTGCTATACGTACGGTTCAAAGGCTAGCTATGCTCCATCGATCCTAGGTTCAGTTCTTCATCAGAGTCAACCACATCCTCGAAACTATAATAAGCATTGACCTGAAAGAACTTGCAGAATCAGAGTTAAACACAAAAGCGTTGAGAAAAATAACAAAGTAAAATACAAATAATTTAGTGACATCACAAGAGCAAATGAAAAAAATTCTTCAAAATAACATAGACCATTGTTTACAAGATTCAATCATGGAATAAACAACATATGTAAGCATCGAGTCATTTAAAGCAATCTCAACAAAAAAATAGAGTGAGGAGAAACATCTAACTACATGCAATCATGAACTGGTTCAGAGAAGAAAGGCTAGCAATGGTTCTAAATAACACGTATACTAAAAAGGAGCTACTTGTACCCATCGCTTATTCTATAAACTCAAGTCGTGGAGCTTTGATGTCCATTTGTAACTTGAACATCAACAGTGACCAAATAGAATTTTCAAGAAAACGTAAGAAACCTAAAAGTCAAGAAACGAGAAATCATTCATTATGCTTGTCCAAACCAGAAAGCCAGAAAGTGAAATAAGTCACCTTTGGTCTGGGTCTAACAGCTTCAAAACTGTGGAAAACTGGAGTAGAAAAGTCAGGAGGTTCCAGCACTATGTATGCACCCATGTTATTATATCTCTGTTCTGAAGCCTGACAAATAGAACACTATAGTTAGGACCTAGTCTCATTTTGTAACAAGAGTAGTAAATTCAAAGCTGGCAAAGGACATGATTGCAGTGTAGGCTAGAATTAATGATCAACAACCTGCCTTCCTTGAATTACACTATTCAGAAAGCACATTACCTAATGGTTTTCTTTCTGAGAGTAATTGCCTACTGGTTTTCAGGGCACTCCTGTTGTAACAAAGAGCCAGAAATCGGCTCTCATAACACTAGTGACTATTGATCATTGAAGTCTTCAATCACAACATTCAAAAACTTGAGCGTTCACAAGGCAAGAAAAGTCTCAAACAAATAAATCCACTCTTGAGAACTTGAATACCTCTGGTTAATATGTTGTGCAGCAACTAGTATACAAGGGAAGAAGTAGCCTATATATAGGCATCAAAGGGGAAATTATAAAGGAGAGGGAGGGGCCAGTCCAAGGCCCCAAAGGCTAGAATTCTAACCATTGGACCTAGGGCTGGCACCTCTTTTCTATTACAGAAAATATGAAATAAAAAATATGGATTAGCCTAATAACATCCTACAAAGTTAATACAAAAAATGTGTACTTACATGTGTACACAATTATCAAACATATATTTCAACACTCCCTCTCAAACTTAGAGAATACACCGAAAGTTTGTCCAATAAAAACTAGAATCTTGCCACTTAAGTGTTTTGGTAAAGGCATCTGAAAGTTGATATTATGAACACACGTACCATAGATTCAAGTGTTTTTGTAGATACTCCTCTGTGACAGTGAGCTTTCTATGTACTTCATTTTCTAATGGAAGGTTTAAAAAACATAAGAGTCTCAAAGAAAAATAAATTATCGTGTGGTTGAGTGCCTGTCATTCACATCACTACTCAATTGGCATTAATGTAAGCAACCAAATCTAATGAAAATAAAGAGGACATATGTTAAATGTAGGCCAGTGCCTCCTGTTAAATGTAATAGCCGTTAGAGGCACCAGCTACTTGTTGGCCCGTTGGATTCCAACGGCTATGCTGACCAAGCCTGGCCAGCACCTACAGCTGATCTGTTTTGCTGCCTTTTACTCTTCCTTTCTCCCTTGTACAACCTCTATATATATCCGCTTTCTCTTAAATAAAGATATGTTGTCTAGAACAACTTTTGTTTGTAGTTTGTCTCTCTTGATTCTTAAATTCTTGACTTGAGACATCCATTATTGGATGATTTGGTATCTTAGCGCTTTAACGAATTGCAACTTAGACAATTCAACCTTCGATTATCATTAAATATTTACACGGTATCAAAGCTTCGTTTTGAAGAATTGGAGTACATTGAGAAGCGTGTCAAGATTGCAAATTTTATGAAATCATAACTTGAGATAATTATAAAACTTTTGGTTTTGCATAAAATAGAAAGCAAAAATGAATCTTTTAAATGTATTCTTGACCCAAAATACTATCAAAGTTGGGCAATGACCATAAAAAAGTATTTTTTGTCTAAAGATTTTTGGGATTATATTGATGGTACGATCCAAGAACCGACTTTAGAAGGATTGGATGATGGTGATGTTTTTAAGGCACATGAAAAATATAAGCAAAACTTCAAAACTTGATAAAAGATAATGCTAAAATAACTTAGATTATTTGTCAAAATGTAAATGAAAAACTTTGAAATAGAATTAGTGTTTTCGAAAGTGCTTTTGAAACTTTGAAATATTTGAAAAGATTTACTCTCAAGATGACTTTGTCTTTCAAATTGATTTAATGGAAATGATGATAATGCTTAAGCAAGAGAATTTAAACATTAAAGACCATCACAATGAGTTTTCAGAATTATCTACTCAACTTAGAAATTTTGATAAATTCGAAAAACTTCAAAAAATACATGAATTTCAAGAGTTTTTAAACAATGAATATTTCTTTTTGTTTATGCGGAGCTTAAGGGATGATTTAAAAAAAAATAGATCAAAATTAATACATAGAAAACCTAAACCAAAATGAGACTCGTTTTTTGCCAATCTTGTTATGGAGTAAACAAGATTAAAAAACATCAATGTAGCAAAAGAAGTCGTTCTTGTTACCTCCAAACCGAGAGTTAATATGAAGGTGTACAAGCCCCCGCATGTGAAAAGCTTCAAAGGACTAAGAGAAGGAACAAACAAGAAACCCGTGATACTATGGTCAAACAAGGACACTATATGTCACTATTATAAGAAAAATGGGCATATCAAAACCACTTATCCTCTTATTCGAAAGAAATTTGAAAACGTGGGAGTCATGGAGGATAACGAAGGAGGAGTCTTAACTACCAACATCAAAGCATATATAGAGGAAATGTTTAAAGAAAAGACAAGCATTTTCAGAAACGCTTTCTCCACTTCTAAGGTATGTCTTGGTTTTTGGATTTGGGTGTTTTTTTTCATGACTCATTGTGATAAATCCTTAAATAACTCCCATGATATCTTTGGAATGCATGTATTTACGGCCGATGGCACAAAACTTAACATTGAAAAAGTACAAAATTTTGAAAAAGATAATTTTAAAATTCAAAATATAAGTTGTATACCTAAACTTAATTTAAACTTACTTTCAGTTGCTCAAATTTGTGATAATGATTTGATAGTCACTTTCTCGTCAAAGCATTGTGTAATATAAGATCACCTATCGAAGAAGATGATTGATTAGAGAAAGTAGATTATACAAAATAGATTGTTAGATTATACAAAATAGATTGTTTAGATATGCCAGATTTTGAATCTTCTAATATAGCCCAAGATGTTACTCTTTAGCATAAACAACTTCGACAATTAGATAGGCATAAAGTATGTAATTTTTATTTGTTGAAAAAAATTGGAGAACAAAAGTTTGAATGTAAAGAATGTGTTCTTGGAAAATTGCACCATCTTCCTTTTAGAGAAATAAATTATATACCAAGCAAAGCTTTTGAATTAATACATTATGATGTTTGGAGTCATGTCATCGTTGTTTCTATGGGAGGTGTTCAATATTATGTGATATTTGTGGATAACTTTACTTGCTTTACTTAGATATATCTTTTGAAGCACAAATCAGAAGTATTTGAAAAGTTTGTAATCTTTTGCAATATGTTTAAAAATCAATTTGTCTCCACTATTAAGGTTTTTAGATCTGATTCAAGAGGAGAATACGTGTCAAATGAGTTTCAAAAATTTATTGAAACTAATGAAATTTTGCATAAAAAATCGTTCACTAAAACCTCTCAACAAAATGTCTTAGTTGAGAGAAAACATAGGCACATTATAGAATCATGTAGAAGTATAACTATGTTGATTGCTAGTAATGTTTCTAAGTTTTTATGGGCAGAACCTACTCTTACTCTTATTAATAGAATGCCTTCAACCAAACTTTAAAATATTTCTCCTTTTGAAAAACCTACCACTATGTATTGTGACAATAAAAACATCACGTACATTGCTTTTAACAACACTTTTCATAAACGAACGAGGCATATTAAGATGGATTGTCATTTTGTTCATGAAGAATGCTTACATAAGAAGATAACTTTGTGTTATATTACATCAGAGATTCAGCTAGCTGATTTCTTCACCAAATCTCTTTGATGTAGCTAGTTGATTTCTTCACCAAATCTCTTTCTGTTACTCGCTTTCATTTCTTATTAAACAAATTTTTGGTATATACACTATAAGTTCGAGGAAAGGTGTTAAATGTAATAGTCATTAGAGGCATTGAGGGTCAGTGCCTCCTGTTAAATGTAATAGTTGTTGGAGGCACTGAGGGCCAGTGCCTCCAATGGCTATGCTGGCCAAGCCTAGCCAACACCTGTAGCTAGCTTGTTTTGGTGCCTTTTACTCTTCCTTTCTCCATTGTACAACCTCTCTATATATTCTCTTTCTCTTTAATAAAGATATGTTGTCTAGCACAACTTTTGTTTATAGTTTGTCTCTTTTGACTCTTCTATTCTTGACTTCAAACATCCATTATTGAATGATTTGATATCTTAATGCTTTGACGAATTGCAACTTTGACGATTCATTAACTACTCTCTGAAATCAACTCACACCATGCACGATGTGAGAAATATTAGGTCAAGTGTGTCTAAGTTCACCAATCATGTGCCTATATGTTTAGGATCTGACAAGAGCTCCCCATCAGCAAGCTTTGGCTTTCGGGGGTCTCTACCAACTTATCATGAGTAAGACCAGGCTGTTAAAAGAGCCCCAACGGCTACCTGAGGTAACCGTTGGGCCAGCCCCCCAACGGCTACTTAGTAGCTGTTGGAGACTGAAAGGGGGTTGCCTACCCCCTCTCAGTTCACTCTCACTCTCCTTCCCTCTTCTCTTCTCTTCCTCTCTCTTCTATAAATAATCCTCTTGTAAATACTTTTTATTTAGCCTTTTTCTAGGGCTTTTATGAGTGATATTTTGAGGTGGTATTCATTATCTTTCCGCTGCTATATTGAAGAATCGTCTTCGTTACATGGTATAAGAGTCATTTCACAATCGTGAGAATATTATTATCATCTCGAGAAGCGTGTCGATCATATTTTCTAAGTTTATCTCTTTAGTTTTTTTTTCTCCTTAAAATATAAATGATAAAGAGAGATTTTACTTTTGTCTAACACCCTCCAACTACAAGACATGGGCCCAATTTATGAAAATTTACTTATATTTTAAAAAATTATAAGGTTATGTAAGTGGTTCGAAGGTAGAACCCTCTATCAATGCCACACTTAGCAAAAATAAGAATATGAAGGAAGTCATAGAACAATCCTATAGATGCTTATGAATAATGTAAATGAGCATATTAGGCACACCTTTGCTGATTTCACTAATGCTAAAAAAGCATGAAAATATTTTAAAAAATCGTATGTTTAAAGCGATGTGGCTCATAGGATGGCATTAAGAGATAAATTGGTCTCACTTAAACAAGGAGATAAAGGGGTAAACAAATTTTTTGGCGAATATTCTAATGTTTGGAACCAATTATATGGTTACAAAAAGAAATGCACACAATGTCTTAGTGAGAGATAATGTGAAGATAATCAAGATTTCGTATACCAATTTCTAAGAAGTATCCGAGAAGAATTTGAAGGAATAAGATTAATCTCTCGTTCATAGAAAACTTTTTCCTATAAAAGAAGAGATTGTTACCGATCTCCAAATGGCGGAGAATGAATGAAGTTAGACTTTAAAGAAACACCACCTTGACCGCATCAAAACCCAGAGCAAATATACCCACCTCATCATTTCAAAAGTGAAGAAGGAAGAAAATACATTATTTGTCACCATTGTAAAGAGGTCAGATATATAAAACTGAATTACCCAAAGTTGAAAAGAAACGTCCTCATCCTCTATCGTTGCAGTCAAAGAAAAAAAGACTTAAAGCTCAAATAAAAGACAAAGCAACAATAGATGTGGTTTGCTCTTCTTCAACTAACCAAGTTTAAGGTACGATTTCTTAGATACTTGATTTTGGTGCCTCATTTCATATGACTTGTAATGAAAATATTTTAAAATCATGTGTTGAAAAACCCTTATCATGTGTTCATACTGCGGATAGAACATAATTAAATGTTGATAAAATTGGTAATTTGTAAAACAAAAATTTTAAAGTTTTCAAAATTAGTGTTGTTCCAAAACTAAATTTGAACTTACTTTTCGTATCTCAAATTTCGAATAAAAATTGTAGTATAACTTTTTCATCCATGGGATGTATTGTATAGGATCGCCTCTCAAAGAATATGATTGATCGTAGCCATAGGGAAGGCATACTTTATATTATAGACTACCTATATAGCATAGGATATGCTAATATTTTGACTAGTGATGCTCTTCTATGACATAAAAGATTAAGACATCTTAATATTCAAAAGTTGTATCAATGTATTCTTGGAATAAATAATATTGAAAACTTTTTTTACAAAGATTATGTACTTGGCAAAATGCAACATCTATCATTTTCAAACAAAATGCATATCTCTACAAAACCGTTAGAAATTTTTCACTCGGATATATGGGGACTTGCGCCTGTTTCATGTAAAAGAGGGATCTCCTACTATGTCATTTTTATAGATGATTTCACTAGATATACATGGGTATATCTTATATCTGACATTTTTCAAAATTTTGTTATATTTCACAATCTTGTAAAAAATCAATTTGATTCCAAAATTAAGATTTTTAGATCCAAGTCAGGAGGAGAGTTTATGTCCAAAGAATTTAGAAATTATCTTGACAAATTTGGGATTGTGTATCAAACTTCTTGCACTAAAGCTCCTCAACAAAATGGCATTTTGGAATGTAAACATCGCCATATTTTGGAAACCATAAGAACATTGTTATTGCCTAGTGGTGTTCCTAAAAATTTCTGCGTCGAAGCCGTTATGACTTCTATTTAACTAATTAACCGAATGTCATCTTCAGTTTTAAAAAACATATCCCTTATAGAAAAGCTATTTTAACTTTCTCCTAATTACTCTAGACTTCGTGTGTTTGGATGTAAATGTTTTGTTTATACTAACAAAGATGATAAACTTTCTTCTCATGTTATAGAATGTATTTTCTAGGGTATGAAATAAATAAGAAAGGATATAGATGTTATGATTATAATAATAATAAACTCTACCTATTGATGAGTCGTCGTACTCCTCGAATGATGTCCTAAGGAATTACATAATACATGTTGAAAATGAGCTTGATAAACCTATGATCTAAAGACAGTCAGTTACACCCTTTTATCAATATTATACTAGAAGAACTCAAAATGATTTCTCATCTATACCTCAAATGACTAGTCGAGATTCTAGACCTCCAAAACGATTCTAGACCTTTGAAACGATTTGTTTCCTATTTCAGTATTTTACCAAGACATAGAGTGTTAGTAACCAATATTTCCACTATAAAGGAACCAAGAAATTTTAAGGAAGCACAATCATCACAAGATTAGATTTATGTTATGAATGAAGAATAGCTCAAACTTGGGATATTGTGACTAGACCACAAAACAAAAAGACGATAAGTTGTAGGTGGGTCTATAAAGTTAAAATAAATGGTGATGGATCCTTAAATCGCTACAAAGCTAGATTGGTTGTAGAAAGGTATTCAAAGGAATATGGGATTGACTATGAGGAGCAAAGACAACTGTTAGAGCCCTTTTAGTCGTGTGTGTTATTAACGATTGAAATATCTATCAATTAGATTTCAAGAATGTGTGAAACCCCCTCTTGGTCTTGATGTACCTAAAAACCAAGTTTTAGGTCTCAAATAAGCTCCTAAGCCTTGGTTTGATAAAATGACTGAATTTATCACTTTGCATGGCTTTATTACTTGTTATTCTGCCACTGCTTTGTTCATAAGAAAATCTTTTGCAAGAATTGTTATTCTTCTGTTATATGTTGATGATATGAAAAACTATTGCTTGGTGATTATACTCTTTTTTTTTTTGGTGTGCGGGCTTAGCGATGTTCTTGAGTTAACGTTTTTGAGATGAAAGATCTTAGACCTCTTAATTACTTTCCCGGGTCTTGAAGTCCTTCTCTTTGTTGTTAACGTTTTTCTATCTCAAACTAAATCTGTTAATGACATTATTCTTAGATCATATCTTATTGATCATAAAGTTGTTGAGACACCTATAGTAATCAACCAAAAGATATGACTGGGGTGTTGATATTGTTAATTGTAATAGGACTGGGGCTTGGGCCCAGTCAACTAGCCGTTGGAGGCAGCTGGCCTCCAATGGCTAATTAATAGCCGTTATACTTTGCTGTGCACAGCATAGTTCCTTCTAAAACTTTGTATCTCTTCCCCTATAAATACCCCACTCCATCATCAATAAGATTATGTTGTCATCATACAACTTTTGCTTTGTGTTTGCTTGCTTCCGCTCTCTTGATTGATATAATTGAGTTTGACACCTATACTCGGGTGACTTGATTCTTGGCGATTTGTCGAAGTTGTATCGTAAGCACCAACCTTCAATCATCAACATCAATTTATATGGTATCAGAACCTCGAATTGAAGGAATCGAGTGCATTGAGAAGCGTGTTACGGGTGCAAATTTTGAAAAAACATATCAAACTTAAGGTTAGTCCAAATCTTTTGTTTTTGAATGAAATGGAAAGCAAAAATGAGATGTTTAGATGTATCCTTGACCCAAAATGTTTTGTTAATAGCCAGTAATGTTCCTAAATTTTTATAGGCAAAAGCTACTCTTACTGCCGTTTATCTTATAAATAGAATGCCTTCCTCCAATCTTGAAAATATTTCTCCTTTTGAAAAATTATATAATATTTCTCCCTATTATGAAAGACTTCGAGTTTTTGGATGTAGATGTTTTGTGTATACAAATAAAAATGATAAACTATCTCCTAAGGCTATTGAATGTGTATTTCTTGATTATAGCATAGACAAGAAGGGTTATAGGTGTTTTGATCCAATTGATGATAAATTATATGTTTCTAAGGATGTAAAATTTTTTGAGAATGATGCCTACTCTACGTCTAAATCCTTAGAAAATTCTGAATCTTTCGTATCTCAAGATTTTTTTTATCTAGAAGAAGACAATGATTGTGACTATGTAGATAATCTGGATAATTCTCTTGAGAGTAGTGATGTTCCGAATACAACTGTTGATCCCCAATCGAGTGTTGAATCATTTTCATTACACTATACATGACATCACACAGAACTTGATGACACATGTCTAGTGTAAATAGTTGTCGATGATCAAAGGTTGATGCGGCACGAATCAATATCACCAAGTCGCCAAGAGTCAAATGACATTCACTCACGAATGTCTATCTTCAAGAATGATTAATAAGAGCGGAAGCACATACAAAACAAGTCAAGAAGCAGTGTAAGACTGCATAAAATATTATTCATGAAGTGGTGTCTTATTTATAGACATTACAAGGCTTGAAGAAGTGAAGCAAGAGGGCAAGAGGAGGCCACATTAGTGGGCTAGTGCTGGTCGGCCAGCACTAACCGTTGGGGACCCCTAATGGCCAGGGCCAACATGGCCCTAGCCCTTCGGGCATGATGGAGCGGGCCCTAAGGGCCCGCGTACCCTATTACATATTAACACCCCCCCTCAAACTTACGGGGTATACACTAAAAGTTTGTAAGTAAAAATTAAAACCGAGAGGCGGAAAGAGATTTGGTGAAAAAGTCTACGAGCTGTATCTCAGATGTAACATAGCAAAGTGAGATATTCTTTTATAGACACTCTTCTCAAACAAAGTGGCAGTCCATCTCGATGTGCTTGGTCCTCTCATGAAAAGTGTTGTTGGAGGCAATATACATAGCGCTTTTGTTGTCACAATACGTGATGGCGGGGTGTTTGACATGGACGCCCATGTCTGTGATCCAAGAAATCTCCATCGCAGCTGTAGCCATGGCTCGATACTCAGCTTCTGTTGCTTTTTGCACTTTTAAGAAACAAGAGATTCACCTAAAAAAACACAAAAACCAGTCGTAGAGTGTCTATTGTTAACATCTCCACCTTAATCAACATCCATATAGATAGATAAATCAAAAGATGAAGAGAAAGTTAAGAGGACCCCCTTGTGGACAGTGTTTCTAATATAGTAAATAATTTGCAAGACAACACTCATATGAACATAGGTAGGTGCCTGTTGAAATTGGCTGGCTGTGTGTACTGTATGAGAAATGTCTGGTCTAGTAATGGTGAGATAAGTGAGTACACCTATAAGCTGTCGATAAGTAGTGGGATCTTCTAATTTCTCACCATCAGTGGCACGTAGTTTGGTGCCTAGGACTTCGGGTGTGTCAACAACCTTAGTATCTGTAATATCGGATCTTTCAACAATATCGGTAGCAAACTTGGTTTGAGACATAAAGTATCCACAACTATTTTTGGTTATCTCAATACGCAAAAAGTAATTTAGCAAGCCCAAGTCTTTCATATCAAATTCGTGATGCAGATTAAATTTAACTTCAGCAATTCCCACTTCATCACTTCCTATAATGATCATGTCATTCACATACAAAAGCAAGATAACAATACCAGATTGTTTTTTTCGTACAAACAATGCAGTATCAACATAGCAAGTCACAAAGTTATGCAAATGCATGAATTTTTCAAATCGATCAAACCAAGCTTTTGGAGCTTGTTTCAGACCGTACAAGGCTTTTCATAATTTAAGAGCATGACCAGGAGGAAGAGTGATACCAGGAGGACTCATGAAGACTTCTTCATTCAAACAACCGTTCAAAAAAGCATTCTTGACATCAAGTTGGTATATATTTCATTACTTGATTACACTAATGGTGATGAGAATTCTAATTATGGTGATTCTAGCTACTGGGGCAAAGGTTTCATCATAGTCAATTTCATATTCTTGGGCATAACCTTTAGCAACTAGTCTAGCCTTGTATCTCTCAATGTGACTGTTGCTGCGAGTTTTGATTTTATATACCCATCGACATCCAATGACTTTCTTATCTTTAGGCAAGGGTGCAACTATCCATGTCTGAGCCTTGTCTAGGGCGTTGAGTTCACCTTTAATAGCATTTTCCCATTCTGGAATACCTTTAGCTTGATGATAGAACCTAGGTTCCTTAACTTGACGAAGGGTGGCAATCAAATTTCTTCGTTGTGGTTCAAAAGATTCATATGACACAAATCGCTGAGGTGGTCTAGAAACCCTAGGTTCTAGGCTTGTAATATCAGGTTCCATGTGGGCTTCATGGGTTGTTCCAGGTCGTCTTGTATAATGTGAGGGAAAGGGTTCAACAATTGACCGAGTATCAACAATGGTGTGTGAAATATCATTGTTGTCAATATGATCTTCTTGAATGTCTTGATGATCTACTGAGTCACAATCATTATCTTCTTCTAGCTCAAAAATATCTTGGGGAATGAAAGGTTCTAAATTATCTAAAGATTTAGACTCATAATAAATGTCATGCTCAAAGAATTACACATCCTTGACACATACAATTTGTCTTCCATACGATCAAAACACCTATACCCCTTTTTGTCAATTCCATAACCAAGGAAGACACATTCAATAGCTCTAGGTGACAATTTGTCATTCTTGTCTGTATACACAAAACATCTATATCCAAAAACCCTAAGTCTTTCATAATATGGAGGGATGTTGTACAATTTTTCGAAAGGTGAAGTATTCTCAAGGTTTGATGACGACATTCTATTTATAAGATATACTGCGGTAAGAGTAGCTTCGCCCCATAAGAATTTAGGAACCTTACTAGCAATTAGCATAGTTCTACAAGTTTCAATAATATGCCTATGTTTTCGTTCCGCTAGACCATTTTTTTGAGGTGTTTTAGTGCATGATTTTTTGTGTATAATACCATTAATTTCAATAAATTTATGAAATTCATTAGACATGTATTCTCCTCCCGAATCGGATCTAAAGATTTTAATGGTTGCTCCAAATTGGTTTTTGATCATGTTACAAAATACTACAAATTTTTCAAATACTTCAGATTTGTGTTTTAAGAGATATATCCATGTAAATCGAGTAAAGTCATCTACAAAAATCACATAGTATTACAATCCTCCTTTAGAAACAACGAGCGCGGGGCCCCAAACATCGGAATGTATTAAATCAAAAGCTTTCTTTGGTACATAATTTCTTTCTCCAAAGGAAAGATGATGCATTTTTCCAAGAAGATAATCTTTCCATTCAAAATTTTTCTCTCTAATGCTTTTCATCAAAGGAATGTTACACAATTTTTGAGAGTCCAAGTGTCCAAGTCTTTTATGCCATAGCATAGCATCTTGGGTTATGTTACAAAAACCCGAATTTGGCATAACAAGATAGTCCATTTTGTATGGTCTACTTTCTCTATGACCTTAACCAATCACCTTCTTCGATAGGTGATCCTGCACCACACAATGCTTGGATGAGAAAGTGATTATACAATTGTTATCACATATTTGAGCAACCGAGAGTAGATTTAAATTAAGTTTAGGTATAAAACTTACATTTTGAACTTTAAAGTCTTGTTTTTCAAGGTTTCCTACATTTTTTATTTGGAGTTTTGTTCCATCGACAGTAAACACATGCTTTTCAATGGTTTCACAAGAATTAACCAAAGAATCTTCACTATGTGTCATATGAAAACATACACCGAAATCTAAAAACCAAGACATACCTTACGAAGTAGATAGAGCATTCCCGAAGATGCTTGCTTTTTCTTTAAAAAATTCTTCTATATACGCCTTTATGTTGTTGGGCAAGACACCTCCTTCTTCCACGGCTCCCACATTTCCACCCATTTTCCGAAGTAAAGGATAAGTGGTTTTAATGTGTCGTCCACTTTCTTTGCAATAATGGAGCGGGCCCTAAAGGCCCACATACCCTATTACATATTAACAGTCTAGAACCTAGAGTCTCAAAACCTCCCCAACGTTTTGTTTCCTATGAATCTTTTGAATTCCAACGCAAAAACTTGATTTCAACTCTTTATCAAGTTAAAGAACCCAAGTTTTATCATCAAGCTAAAGGTATTCTAGAATGGGAAGATGCTATGAGGGATTAACTCAATGCCCTAAACAAAGCTCAGACATGAATAATTGCACCCATACCAAAAGATAAGAAGGTTATTGGATGTCGATGGGTCTACAAAATAAAAACCCATAACAATGGTCATATTGAGAGATATAAAGCCAAACTAGTTGTTAAAAGTTGACAAAAGGAAGAGTCGACTACACCAGAAATCTTTGCTCCGGTTGAGAAGCTCAATCTTTATCGGTCTGTGTTAAGTATTGTTGCTAGTGAAGAGCTCTACAGCATGAGCCGGTTGGACGTTAAAAAGGCGCATCTAACACGGAGACTTAGAGGAGGAGAGTATACATGAAAAATCCTCTAGATATGATTTCTCGGATAATGGAAGAGAATAAGATGTGTACAGTTAAAAGCATGTGCTTATATAGGCTTGAAGCAAGCCTCTGTGCTTAGTTTGAAGATTCACAAGAAGTTTGATGGTGTCATGCACAAGGAGGATTTCCCGAGAGTCAAGTGCAATCATAGATCCAGCATTGCTAAACATTGAGATATAGGTAAACCGGTTGTCAGCTTTGTTTTTGTGTACTATTGACGTCGATAATCATTTAGTAGCGAGGTGATTCGGATTATGGACGAAGGCCCTAGAAGAACTGAAGCGATCACGAGTGTCTAAATGAAATAATCTTGGAAGACTGAAAGTACTTCCTTAGATCAAAGTTGCCTACTCCAAACAAGGCATTCTCATTTCTCAAAGAAAATATGTCCTAGATCTTCTCAAAGACACTAAAGCTCTGGTGTAAGTCAACCTGTGTACTAATTGAGCAGAATCACAAAATTATGGTTGGATGAAGAGAGTTCTAAGGTACAGATTCAATATCAGAGGCTAGTTGAAACCTATATTTGCATATACCACCGCATCTAGCGTATGATGTCAGTATTGTTACCAATTCATGCATGATTCAAGTGAGAAACATATGCGGTGTCGGGATCACCCTATAGTATCTTAAAACCATGCCTAGAAGAGACTACTATTTGAGTTTGACACCCACACTCGAGTGACTTAGAATCTTGGCGATTTATCGAAGTTGCATCGTGAGCATCAACCTTCGATCATCAACATCAATTTACATGGTATCAGAGCCTCGGATTGAAGCAATTGAGTGCATTGGGAAGTGTGACATATGTACAAATTTTGAGAAAACATACCAAACTTGAGGTTAGTCTAAATCTTTTGATTTTGCATGAAATTGAAAGCAAAAATGAGATGTTTAGATGTATGCTTGACCCAAAATGTTATCAAAGTTGGGTTAGGACCATGAAAAAATATTTTTTGTCAAAAGATTTTTGGGATTACATTGATGGAAGCATAAAAGAACCAATTTTGAATATTAATGGTTTGAACAATGATGAGATTATTAAAGCTCATGAAAAATATAAGCAAGACTTAAAAGTATGGAAAAAATGAATGCAAAAATTACTTCGATTATATGTCAAAATATAGATGACAAACTTAGAAATAGAATTAGTGCTTTCGAAAATGCATTTGAAACTTAAGAATATTTAAAGAAACTCCATTCTCAAGATGATTTTGTTTTTCAAATTGATTTGATGGAAAGAATGATAATGCTTAAACAAGGAAATTTAAGCATTAGATACTATCACAATGAGTTTTCAGAATTATGGACCCAACTAAGGAGCTTTGATAAATTTGAGAATCTTCATAAATTAGATAAATTTCAAGAGTTTCTGGATAATCAATATTTCTTTTTGTTTATATGTGGGTCAAGAGATGAATTTAAAAACATTAGATCAAATTTAATACATAGAAAACCTAGACCTAGAGGAGACTCGTTTTTGGCTGACCTTATTATTTATGTTATTAATAGTGCGCTATAGCGGCCGCTATAGCGCGCTATAGCGGATTAGCGGAACAAAAACCGCTATAACGGGTCACCCTTAGCGGGTGACCCGCCAAGGCGAACTTAGCGCCGCTTACAGCGCTATAGCGGTCCGCTATAATGCTATAAGCGGACAACCCATTCAGATCCAATTGGGTCGGGTCAATCCAGATCGACCCGACCCAAATTATATATAAAGGGATTCCAGCGTCTGCCCTAATCAAACGCTATAACCCTGCGAGCGCTCGCCTCTCTCTCTCCATTGAAAGAGATACTACGTGAGTTGTGGGTGGCGGTGGGTCGAACATCTTGCCAAGCTCCTGGGATTTCTTGACGTTGCCGTCAGTATGGCATTGGTTTCAGGCGTTTATGATTCTTTTGGTTTCTTTTAGAAGAAGTTCTCTTTGTGTGTGTATCTTTGAGACACAATCCGCCTGCGCGCTTATATAGTTCTTCCTCTTATTCCTTTTCGGGGCGATTATGACAGATCTTCTGTTTCTTTTGGAAGATGAACCGGGGAAGCAGGTGAAGAGCGCAGTGAGGATTAAAAACTCGACCAAATCTCATGTGGCCTTCAAGGTTAGGCGAAAAGTCTCCTTTTTGAGAAAAAGTATTTTGTTTATTCTAGTGTTAATTTATGTGGCTGGGATTCGAAAATGTGCCTTTTTCTATTGTTATATCGGTTTAGTTCCAAACAACGGCACCGAAGAGTTGCTTTATGCGTCCGCCCGGAGGTATACTTGCCCCCGGCGAGAGCGTCATAGCCATAGGTAAACTCTCTCTCTCTCGTTTTGTGAGATTTAGGCATTTTTTTGGTGGCGCATTCATCCTTTATGTTGTGTTTGATGTTTTGCAGTCTTTAAATTCGTTGAGCATCCAGAAAATAACGAGAAAGTGTTTGATCAGAAGAGCAAAGTTAAGTTCAAAATTATGAGTCTGAAGGTGAAGGCCGGAATTGAATACGTTCCTGAGCTGGTGAGCTTTTCTTTCTGGAAATCAGGTTGCATTTTTTCCGTTCCCGATTTTCCTGCAGTTTTAGTTGTAACCATGACTCCTTTTCCCATGTTCTGTTCTATTTTGTATCTCCTAAATGTAAACCTATTTTATGCTTATTTGATCTATGGTGCTTGCAAAATGTACCTAGTTATTGAATTTCTGATGTATCCCGGAGTTTAGTGGCATTACACTAACGAATTAATCTTGTCTATTGTTGGCATAGTTCGATGAGCATAAGGATCAGGTTTCTGTGGAGCAGATTCTTTGAGTGGTGTTCTTGGATCCCGAGCGTCTTCCTGTAAGTCATTCACGACGTACTCTTCAACCAACCATTCTTTTCGTTCTTTTTCTTGGGACGGTTAATGATTCGCTGGACCATATCTGCTGCAGCAATTGGACAAACTTAAGCGTCAGCTTGCGGAGGCAAAGGCAGCGCTTAAGGCGAGGAAGAAGCCCCCTGAGGATGCTGGACCAAAGCTCGTGGGTGAAGGGCTTGTCATTGATGAATGGGTAAACCTCAACTGCATTCTAAACTTGCTTTACTGCTACCATATTCCTGCCTGGCTATGTTATCAAAAGGGGGTAGCGGTTGACTCTAATATAGCGGCAGCGACCATATAGCGGATTTAGTTCTACACTTTCATTTATGATTAAAAAATAATATATATATATATATATATAATGGATTCTCTAGTTTCTAAGAAATATCAAGAAAGACATAAATATGAATCATAGACAAAAGATGGGATAGGCAAATGCATAAGCCATTACATGCTGATGCATTGTATCTGAATCCAGGGTTGCATAAGCCATTACATCATGCACCTTGGTTGGAGATGAGGCATACTACAAATAATATGGGCTAAAAGGTATGTGGCATTCCTCCATTACTACTTTTTTCAGTTCATTAGTGAGTGTTTTGCTCATTCATTTATTAAAGAACTGGTTATATTTTTTGGATATTTCTTAGAAGTTAGAAAACCTATTATATATATAATTTTTTAATCATAAATAAAAGTGTACCGTTAAATCCGCTATATCCCCGCTACTGCTATATCAGGGTCAACCGCTAACAACCCGCTAACCGCTATTGACAACATAGCTTATTATGAAGGAAACAAGATTGAAAAATATTCATGTTGCCAAAGAAGTCGTTCTTGCCGCATCCAAACCGGGAGCTAACAGACTTACAAGCCTCCACATGCGAAAAATGTCGAAGGAACATCAAAGAAGCCCATGGGTCCGTGGCCTAACAAGGACACCATTTGTCACTATTGCAAGGAAAGTGGGCATATCAAAACCACTTATCCTCTTCTCCGGAAAAAGATTGGAAATATGAGAGAAAATATAACAAAATAAACATTGATAAACCATCTTGTACGCTATTCTTGATATAGCAGACCGCTATAGCGGTGATAGCGCCGCTATTAGCGGCCAAGAAGGTCGCCCGCTAATCTTCCAACGATATAGCGGTTCTCTGGTCGCTAATACGCTATAGCGCTATAGCGCGCTATTAACTACTTAGGCTGTTTTTTAGAGTTAGTTTTGTAATTTCTGAGATTTGAGTATTATTATAATTGCCAGTAATACTAAGGGAATTTTTGTTATTTTCTGTTCTAGAACTCATTATTGTGGAAAGATGATATGGAGTTGTTTCAAAGAAAGTTATGACAACTTTAATACTATTTTTGTGGAAATTCTTGTTACAAGCAAACATAAGAATTGAGTTGTATTTGATTTATGTTCTTGTTGTACAAACTTTCGGTATATACACCGTAAGTTTAAGGGGGTGTTAATTGTAATAAGTGTGGCACAAGCCATTAAGGCTCGTGCACTGTTTGGGTATGGCACGGGCCACTAGGGCCCGCTGCCATAGCCGTTAGAGGGCCAGAGCTTCCAATGGCATGCTGGTCAATGGCTAGTGTCTGGCCAACAACTGGCCGTTGGATTCCAACGACTAGTGTTGAACAGCGAGCACTTGCTCCCTCTTATTCTCCTTTCTTCCATACTTGTTGTAATGCTCTTGCTCTAAAATAGAGTCTCATTCAATAACAATAATATGTTGTCTTGCACAGCCTTTGTTTGTGATTTGACTTCATTGTTTGGAACTCTTATTATCTCCTATGGTGTTCTTTATGTGTGACATCCATATTCGGATGTTTTGAGATCTTGGCGATTTAACGAATTGCTACGTTAGCGATTGAACCTTCGATTATCAACAATTATTTACAAAAACAGCATGCTTTATTAGTGCTAGCAATGCTCTATTTATAAAGCATTATTCATAGTGTACATTAAGAAGAAAGAGGTAGCCGTTGGCATCCCCAACGGCCACTTGAACTAGCCATTGGGGCCAGCATCTCTAACTAGCCCTGGCTCTAGTGGCCGGGCCAGTTAGCCCAAGTCCAACGGGCCCTAGTGGCCTGTCTCGTATTACATTTAATCTTTAACATAAAGAACAACAGAAATAGACATTTTCTCCTGAGAGCTTTTCCTCTAAGTGCTTATCTTCTCTTGCATGCAAGCAAAATAGAAACTTGCTCACCTTTCCCATTTTTCCTAACTTTAGACACCTACTCCTTCCATGTCCACCTTGCTCTCTAATTCCCTGTTTACTTTCCTGGTTGTTTCTATGTTTGCCATGCCCTGGTTCTTGCTACCCTTCACTTCTAAAATGTGGAGGATGGTAATTTTTGTTATTACTATTAGCATCGGTCTTGATATGGTAGAATGGCATCCTTGTTGGCTCCTGCTTCCGTCATTCTTGATTTGGCAATAGAGAAATCGGTGAGTCTCTTTTGCTTTAGAAAGAAGCTTTCTATGCATCATAGCAGCTCTAATATTTTTAAATGTCTTTTAAACCTCTAAGAAACAAAAAGAAATACTCCTTGTTTTGTCACTTTCGAGATTTCTCATCGGTGTTTTTGTAGTATTTTTTTATGGCACAAAGTTTATTCTAAATGCCTGTAAATTCTCCATGATATTACCTTATATTCTTATCTTCTTGCCCAAGTCTATGAGCCTCTCTCTAAGAACAAAGCAATGAACCATATCATCCAAGATCCTTTGAAGAATTTTTTTTTAACTCTTTAGCGATTTCGATATTGTTTATGCTATCTTTGGTCTTTTCTTTAAGAAAATTTGAGGATGGTCCACCTAATCAACGCTTCATTGTCACATTTCTTTTTCTTGTCATATTCTTCCTTTTCGTTAGCATCCTCTTTCTTGTTTTTGCCAATAGTAGTTCAACAATCCTACCGCTGGCATAGTCCTACAAATCTTTAGCATAGAGATAGTCCTCCATATCTTGAGCTTACATATTGTAGTTTGAATCAATGAGCATGTACTCATTGATCACCATCTTCTCTTCCATTTGCAAAGCAAAGCTCATTCTGTTGAGAAGAAAATCAACCAGCAAAACTACAAAGAACAAGGTAGAGAACTTGCGAAAAGTAGATAAAAGAAGCACCCTCACGAGCCTTTGAAGTTGCCCCTTTGATCAAGCAACTCCATTTCTTGTCACACTTTGCTGGACACTCTGCATGCTTATGAACAAGGCTCTGACAACCATGTAATTAAACGCTCGATATCGGCTACAACACTAGTCACTAACACTAGTGACTCGCTTGTTAAGTCTTCAATCACAACAATCAAACACTTGAGTGTTTACAAGGCAAGAAAAGCCTTAAACAAACAATATGCACGCTCAAGAGCTTGAATCTCTAATTTACATGTTGCTCACAGCAATGAATATAGAAGATGAGAATTAACCTATACATATTAAGAAAGTGGCGAAAGATGTGTTAGGTCTATCTAAGGGAGGTGTACCGGCAGAAAAAGAAGCTTGGTGGTGGAGTGAAGTAGTGCAAAATAAAATCAAGGCAAAGAGGGCATATTACAAATTACATTATGCTAAGAAAATTAGTGAAACTTTAGATGCTTATAAGAAAGCAAAGAAGGAACCGAAAAAGGCCGTGAGTGAAGTAAAAGCAAAAATTTGGGAGGATTTATATAAAAAAACTCAACTCAAAAGAGGGTGAAAGAGATATTTTTAGCATAGCTAGGGCTAGAAATAAGAAAACTAAAGATCTTAATTATGTTACATGCATTAAGGATGAGGATGAAAAAATTCTAGTGGCAAATAATGATATAAGAAATAGATGAAAAAACTATTTTTATAAGCTTTTTAATGAAAATAAAGATGTTAGTATTAGCTTAGGAGAGTTAGTTAAATCAAAAAAGTATATAAACCACAATTTCTACCGACGTATTCAAAAGAATGAAGTCAAAGAAGTTCTTAAACATATGAAGGGTGGTAAATCAGTAGGACCAGATAATATTCCTATAGAAGTTTGGAAAATACTACGAGAAATAAGAATCAATTGGCTCACAAGACTATTTAATGAAATATGGAAAAACCAAAAGATGCCCGAAGAATGGAGAGCAAGTACACTTATACCCATATATAAGAACAAGAGAGACATTCAAAATTGTGCGAATTATCGAGGTATCAAGTTAATGAGTCATACTATGAAATTGTGGGAAAAAATTATTGAATGTAGGTTAAGACAAATATCAAGTACAACAGAGAACCAATTTGGATTCATGTCAAGCAAATCTACTTGAAGCGATTCACCTTTTAAGACATCTTATAAAAAATTTTAGAGCAAAAAAGAAAGACCCTCACATGATATTTATTGATCTAGAAAAAACTTATGATAGAGTACTGAGGAAGGTTCTTTGGAGAACTTTGGAAAAAAGAGGTATCCCATTGACATACATTAACCTTATAAGAGACATGTATGATGGTACAAAAACATGTGTGAGCTCTCATGAAGGAATGATAGACTTCTTTGAAGTTAATATTGGGTTACATCAAGGATCAACTTTAAGTCCATACTTATTTATAATGGTGATTGATGAGGTAACAAAACATATTCAAGATGAAGTACCTTGGTGTAGGTTATTTGCATATAACATTGTATTAGTGGAGGAGTCTAAGGAAAGAGTTAATAGAAAATTGGAACTATGGAGAGAAACATTAGAAAGCAAAGGCTTCCGACTTAGTAGAACAAAGACAAAATATATGGAATGTAGGTTTGATCATTTGGTTACCTCAGAGGACATAGAAATTAAAATTGGCACACATTACATCCCCCAAAAGAAAAGTTTTAAATACCTAGGGTCACTTTTTCAGAGTGATGGAAGAATTGATGGAGATGTTACACATAGAATTAATGCTGGTTGGTTAAAATGGAGAGGAGCATCAGGTATTCTTTGTGATAAGAAGATATCATTAAAGTTAAAAGGTAAATATTATAGAGCAGCAATTAAGCCTGTCATGTTTTATGGTTCCGAGTATTGGGCAGTTAACCATCAACATGTATAAAAGAAATGAAAATGTTGAGATGGATGGGTGGTTATACAAGAAAAGACTGTATCCATAATGAGGTTATTAGAAACAAATTAGGAGTGGCACCAATAGAGGATAAAATGAGAGAATATTGTTTAAGATGGTTTGGACATATAGAAAGAAGATCAAAAGAAGAACCTGTAAGAAGGTATGAAAAACTATATTTGGAAAGTATTAAAAGAGCTAGAGGATGACCACAAAAGTGTTGGAAAGAAACAATAAAGAATGATCTAGCTTATTGTGAGTTAACTGCTAACATGGCACACGATAGGGATCTGTGGAAACAAAGAATCCATGTAGCCGACCCCGTCTAGTATGGGAAAAGGCTTAGTTGTTGTTGTTGTTTGTTGTTGTATAGGGAGAAAATCAAAAAGGAGAGGGAAGGGCGAGCCCAAGGCCCCCATAGGCTAGAATTATAGCCATTGGACCTGGGGCTGGCACCTCCTTTCCATTACAAAAAGCAGAAAATAAAAAGGAAAAAAATACATATTAGCCTAATTACATTGCTAGCCGTTGGACCTGGGCTGGCGCCTCCTTTCTACTATAAAAACCAGAAAATAAAAGGAAATAAAAAGTACATATCAGCATAATTGCATTCGACAAAGTTAATACAGAAATATGTGTATGCAATATACATACATGTATACATGGTTACATTAGCATCTGCAAGATACAACTTCTAACTTGACAAAATAAGTACATCAATGTATTCCTAAACTATCATGCTTTCAACAAGAACACCGACCCTTCTTCAGAGCCTGCAAATAATATGGTTTGCAGTGAAGAAGATCCATTTCTTACCTTAGATCAGGGCAGCCTTAGCTGGGCTGGGTACATGAGTACTAGTCTTTAGCAAAAGAAGCTACACCTGAGCAGCCCTTTCGACACATATGCACACATCAGACCCATGTTTGACAAGATGAGATCATCGCTCAATTTCTATCCCATGCATAGCCATTTTCATCTAAAGTCCATTTATCCAGATATCAGAAAAAATGTAGCACCATCTCAATACAACAGAACACATTAGTCCACAAGGTCGCCACCCCGTGTCTAATTTTTTTATTGTTCATTTCTTTCAAAATATTGCCTCCAGACCTATCCAACCGTTTTACATCCACAAATATCTATCTGCAACTTATTCTTCATCTTTCCTGTGTCCACTGAGTGCAATGGAAGAAACCTGTTCTTGTAGAAGTCAAAAACAGAAAGAGGCCACTAATTTCTCCACATGATCCTTGAAGGCTTGAAGAATCCCACCAAGTAAAGAAAACAGATAGGTAATATGAGATCAAGACACCCACGCTCCCTCCCTCCCATTATTTCAATTTCTTGAAAATTGATGAGGACATAAGAATCATGACAAGTAAGTTTCTACTTGGAATCCATTTTATCAAATTCAGGTTTGTTGCAAATCGATTTAAGACATTGGTTTATGATAACTGAAATATTTATGGAGCATGGACAACCTTGTTTTGTGCATCCGTCCTCTTTCAACATTAAATTAAGAAACCATTATCCAGGGTTGAAATGAAAATAAACACTATGGTATAAAGTGAACTTTGAGGAATGATAAAAACCTGAAACTGCGGGTAATCTGGAGCACTGAAAAGTGTAATCAGCTTGCCTGATTCTACTTCATGATCAATTGTATAGCCCTTCTGCATGCCTGCAAGTTCAGGACGTTTTTCTCTTGCATCAGGTCCTTCATGTGACCTAATAATCAACTGCATTTTGAAACAATCAGCTATCCTTCTATGGAACTTAAAAGAATATTTGAGATACAAGTTTCCAATACTAGCATGATACATACAAACAACTCCTCCATAGAAGGGAAAAACTGAGGCATCCGATGCCCAGAAGTTAAGGATGCTTAAGCAAGAACAATACTAGACTACATGGCCTCCTAGGAAGTCCCTGAACCCTTTAGATGAGCTCATCTAGTGTGAGAAAAAAGCTTGATTAAGGTTAATGTAAGGTTTTCTCTTTCTTATTAAGGAATGAAATAGTTAAAGCCAGTGTTGTCTGACGCGTATCGTATCGCGTATCACTAGGCTCCATGATACGGGTGTATCGTATCGTATCGTATCGTATCATACTTTAATATTAAAAAACTATAAAAATTATTTTAAAAATCAATAAAATTAGTAAAAATCCAAAAACAATCTAGAAAATTCTGAAAATTTTGGAAAAAATCTGGTAATTGCCTTAAATTCATATAATACAAAGTTTAGCACAAATTGAACATTCAATATTGAACAATTGCATCCAAAATTATATATTTTGAATCAAAAAGTGAAATACATTTACATTTTACATATTGTAAATTTGTATCAGGATCATTAACTAAATAATCTTCATTTTCTCCTTGATGATGTTATTGCACTTCAAATTAATTCATGCAATGTCTTCTTCGGTTAGGACTTAAGAGTGCATTTTCTTCGTTATCTTCCATAATCCACTCATCTAATATATCAAAATTAACAACAGCTATCTTTGTACATGTAGTTGTCATATTTGCTAATTTTTATATGTGAGCAAAACAATGAGCTCCATTTTTTTGATTATTGAGTCTATGACACCTCAATGATGTGATATTATTACTTGATGATGTCCCCTTTTTCTCTTATTGGAGACTAGCTTTTTAACTAATGCTTGAGCTCCATTTCTCACTTCACAGACTGAGTTAAGCCTCACACACATTGATCATGTTCAACTCAATGGAAGTCATGTAACGTGAACCCTAAAATAGTGAAGTTGTGAAATCCCCACTAAATGAACCGAGAGAACTAAATGTTTTTAATTGTTTGCGATCTCATGAAATTAGAAACTGTTAGCAAAAATATACCTAAAAGTTGTAACAGAAAGGGAAATGATTTTGTTACTATTTTTTTTCATACATTATTATTATTAAATAAATAAAATTATAAACCCAAATTATAAGCATATTGGAGGATGCCTTGAAGGGAAGTGGAGGAGAAGAGAGGGCAGAAACATGCAAAAATTTTGAAAAAAAAAATTGGGCGTATCGTACGATACGGGTCGTCCCACGATACGATTACGGTGCGATACAGATAACACTGATTAAAGCACCAGACTTCTATCTTTCTTGTAATTATCATGGGGCAAACAAGAGACGGTCATTAAATGGTTTGCATTCAGACATGTGCAAGTTGATACTTTGATTGCACAAAGTGTAGCACCAAGTATCCATGTAGGTGTTTTTCCCGAATATAGAAAACAATTCATCTCGATGTGTTTAGAGCGCTCATGAAATGTATTGTTGTTTGCTATATATATAACACTTTTGTTGTCACAATTCATAATAGGAGTAACTTAAGTGAAGCTCTAAGATCTTAAGAGTCTTTTTAGTCAGGTTAATTTTGTACTTGTGTTGGTTATTGCTCAGTGTTTGACACTTTTTGTTACTTTTTGCATCTCTATGAAATAAGGGAGTCTCGAAGAAAGATGCAATAGTCTATTATAGACTGGTTGTCATTAAAATCACCACCCTAGTCGGCATTAGTATATACAATTAACTTAGTATGGGAAAAGGCTTAGTTGTTGTTGTTGTTGTTGTTGTAGGGAGAAAGAGGATATAAATACTCCCTTTTCAGTGGTATGTCGAACATATCGTATGATCTACATGACATCACTCATGTGTCCAGTGGTTTCTTTTTGTCTATAAGCAATGGGATCCTTGAGTGGTTCACCATCTCTAAGTCTCATCTTTGGTTAATCACCTCATGTATCTCTTAAATGTAATAGGTACACGGGCCATTAGGGCCCCGTATTTGAGTTAGGACTGGCCCAAGCCACTAGGGCCTGGGGCCAATCAACTAGCCGTTGGAGCCCAGACTGCCTCTAACGGCTAGTGACTGTTGTGATCGGCACAACAGCCAATCTTGAAGGCTCTCCTCCTTTTCTCTTGAAATGTATTTTCTCCTCTATAAATACCGCTTACACTCATCAATAAATTATGTTGTCTTGCACAACCTTTCTTTGTGATTTGACCTCTTGGTTTTGACTCTTATTGGCTTATATTGTGTTCTTTATATGTGACATCCATATTCGGATGTTTTGAGATCTTAGCGATTTGACAAATTTCAATGTTGGTGATTCGACCTTCGATTATAAACAATTATTTACATGGTATCAAAGCCTCATATTGAATATTTCGAGCACATTGGGAAGCGTGTCAAGATTGTGAATTTCGTGAAATCACTCTAAAGTTGAGGTAAGTAAAATTTTTGTTTTTACACAAAATGAAAAGCAAAATTGATTCTTTTAGATGTATCCTTGACCCAAAATGCTACCAAAGTTGGGCAAGGACCATGAAAATTTACTTTTTATCAAAATATTTTTGAGATTATATTGATGGCATAATCAAAGAACCGATTTTAAACATTGATGGTTTGGATGATGATGATTTTGTTAAAACACATGAAAAATATAAACAAGATCTAAAAACTTGGGAAAAATATAATGCTAAAATAACTTGGATTATTTGTCAAAATGTAAATGAAAAACTTAAAAATAGAATTAGTGTTTTTAAAAATGCTTTTGAAATAAGAGAATATTTTAAAAAGCTTCACTCTCAAGATGATTTTGTTTTTCAAATTGATTTAACGGAAAGGATGATAATGCTTAAGCAAGGGAACTTAAGTATTAGAAATTATCACAATGAGTTTTCAACTATGGACTCAACTTCGAAGTTTTGATAAATTCAGAAAACTTCAAAAATTGGATAAAATTCAAGTATTTTTAATTAATCAATATTTCTTTTTGTTTATGTGTGGTTTAAGAGACGAATTTGAAAATATTATATCAAATTTAATATATAGAAAACAGAGACATATCATAGAAACATGTCGCACTATGTTAATTAACAGCAATGTTCCTAAGTTTTTATGGGCTGAAGCTACTCTTACTGTGGTATATCTTATTAATAGAATGCCTTCATCCAAACTTGAAAATATTTCTCTTATTGAAAAACTATATGACCTTCCTCCTTATTATGAAAGCCTGAGAGTTTTTGGGTGCAGATGCTTTGTTTATACGGATAAAAATGATAAATTATCTCCTAGGGCCATTGAATATGTATTTTTTGGTTATGGCATAAACAAAAAAAGTTATAGATGTTTTGATCCTATCAATGATAAATTGTATGTTTCTAAAGATATAAAAAATTCTTTGAGAATGATCCTTACTATAATTCTAAGTCTTTAGAAAGTTCTTAATCATCTATATCTCAAGACTTATTTGATCTAGAAGAAGACGATGATTGTGACCCTGAAGATCATCGAGATAGTCCTCTAGAGCGTGATAGTGTCCAAAATGAAACTATTATCAACAACCCATCATTGAACCCTTCCCATTACAATATACATGACGTCATAGAAAATCAGATAACACATGTCTAGAACCTAGAATTTCAAAACCTTCTCAACATTTTGTTTCCTATGAAACCTTTGAACCTCAACGCAAAAATTTGATTGCAATTCTTCAACAAATCAAAAAAACCTAAGTTTCATCACCAAGCTAATGGTATTCCTGAATGGGAAGCTACTATGAGTGATGAACTTAGAGCCCTGAACAAAGCTCAAACTTGGATCATTGTACCTAAGCCTAAAAATAAGAAGGTTATTGGTTGTCAATGGGTTTATAAAATCAAAACTCATAGTAATGATAGTATTAAAAGATATAAGAACAGATTAGTAGCCAAGGGATATGCTCAAGGGCATGGAATTGATTATGATGAAACGTTTGCTCCTGTTGCTAGAATGACTACTATTAGAATTCTAATCACTCTTAGTGTTATTCAAAACTGGGATATACATCAACTTCATGTTAAAAATGCTTTTTTGAATGGATATTTAATGGAAGAAGTTTATATGACTCCTCCTCCCAGGCTTGTTTTTCCCCAGGATCATGTTCTCAAACTACAAAAAGCCTTGTATGGTTTGAAACAAGCCCCTAAGGCTTGGTTTGATCGTTTTGAAAAATTCATGCATCTGCATCACTTTAATTCTTGTTATATTGATACTGCATTATTTGTAAGGAAATCATGTGCAGGTATAGTGATTCTTCTCTTCTATGTGGATGATATGATCATCACTGAAAGTGATAAAGCGGGCATCTTGCAAGTTAAACTTGATCTTCACAAAGAATTTAAAATGAAATATCTTGGTTTGCTTAGTTACTTTTTGGGAATTGAAATTGTATGTAATGATAGAGGATACTTTATGTCTCAAACAAAATTTGCAAGTGAAATTGTTAACAGGTCAGGCCTAACTAACGAAAAGAGGGTGGATACACCAGAGGTCCTTGCAACAAAATTAAGAGCATCAGATGGAGAGAAACTGGATGATCTTACCCCATACAGCGTTGACCTATCTCACTATCATCCGTCCAGACATATCACATGCCGTACATACTGCAAGTCAGTTTCAACATGCTCCTAGTAGTGCTCACATGAGTGTAGTTATTAGAATCATCAGATACATAAAACATTCTTTAGATAAGGGGATACTTATGACTTCTTCCTCTTCTTTTATTTATCTGTCTATATTGATGCTGATTGGGGTGGAGATGTCAACCATAGACATTCTACGACTGGTTTTGTGTTTTTCTAGGTGAATCACTCGTTTCTTGGAAATGTAAGAAGCAACAAAAGGTGTCACTTTCCTCAACTGAAGCAGAATATCGAGCCATGACTACTACAGCTATGGAGATTTCTTGGATTACAACTGTTCTCAGCGATATGGGTGTTACTTCTCACCATCTTGCCACTATGTATTGTGACAATAAAAGTGTCATGTACATTGCGTCCAACAACACCTTTCATGAACGGACGAAGTATATTAAAATGGATTATCATTTTGTTCGTGAAGAATGCTTGCAAAAGAAGATAACTTTGTGTTATGTTACATCAGAGATGCAGCTAGCTGATTTCTTCACCAAATCTCTCTCGGCCACTCGTTTTCAATTTTTATTTGACAAACTTTCTGTATATACCCCATAAGTTTGAGGATGGTGTTTAATGTAATAGGTACACGGGCCATTAGGGCCCGTGTTTCAGTTAGGACTCGCCCAGGCCACTAGGGCCTGGGGCCAGTCAACTAGCCGTTGGAGCTCAGACTGCCTCCAACGGCTAGTGATTGTTGTGCTGGGCACAACAGCCTCTCCTCCTTCTCTCTTAAAATGTATTTTTTCCTCTATAAATACCGCTTACACTCATCAATAAATTATGTTGTCTTGCACAACCTTTCTTTGTGATTTGACCTCTTGGTTTTGACTCTTGTTGGCTTATATTGTGTTCTTTATATGTTACATCCATATTTTGATGTTCTCAGATCTTGGCGATTTGACAAATTTCAACGTTCGCAATTCGACCTTCGATTATCAACAATTATTTACAGTGTCTCAATTGCCTTGTCATTTGCTAGGCCAAATCTAATAACAACATCATTACCAAATTTAGTTTGATACAAAAAGAAATCTCTATCATTTCTTGTTACCTCAATATCCAAAATGTATTATAGATGTCTAAGATCCTTCATTTCAAACGCCCTATCAAGGTCTTGTTTGATATTTTGGATCCCAAGGACATCACTCCCTGTAATGATCATATCATCTACAAATAACAAGAGTTTAAGTTTATACAAATACCTTTTAAGATGAAGAACTTGATGCTTTGAAATGTTAAGATCGGGAAGAGGTTCCACGTAAACCTCTTCCTTCAGTCATCAATTTAAAAAGCATTTTTAATATCCATTTGAAAAATATTCCAATTTTTTTTTTGCACTGAGACCATTAAGAGTCCTAACAGTTGTCATTCTAGGTATTGGAGTAAAGGTTTTCTCGTAGTGAATACCATATTCTTGGTAGTATACTTTGGCTACTAACATAGCTTTGTATCGTTCTAAGGTATTCTATCATCACCATTGGTTTTGATTTTATATACTCATCTACACCCTATTGGTTTCTTGGTTTCGGGATGTGTTACAATTTTTCATGTTTGTGCTTTATATAGGGTATCTTGTTCCTTATTCATAGCATCCGAATGTTTGAGCTTCCTTAAATGTTATGAGTTCCTTTATAGATAAAATTATAGTTAATAAATCTCAGTCTTGGAGAAAAGGTTTCATAAGAAATGAATCTATCGGGAAGTCTAGAATTCCTATTGGATTTTCAGTGTTCTCCTAATGTAATGTATTTCAAAAGCAATTAAAATTTGCCTTAAAGATATTGATTCGTCATGTTGACTTTCTACGTCTCCTTTTAGATTACCTAGAATATCACTCAAGAAGGAATATCTAGTTTCATCAATGGAATTAGTAAATTGATCTTGAAACACAAATTAATTTTCAAAAAACTTAACATCTCTTAACGCATAGATCTTATCGTTCTTGAGATCATAACATTTATAACCTTTTTTGTTTATACCATACCCTAAGAACACACATTCAATTACGCGCGGATATAGTTTATCTTCTTTACTTGTAAATACAAAGTATTTACACCCAAATACTCTTAATGCATAATAGTTAGGTGTAAGTTTAAAAAGTTTGTCAACAGAAGAGATATTTTGTAATATTGATGAAGGCATGCGATTTATTAGATAGACAGAAGTGATAATAATTTCTACCTAAAGTAAGAGACTCCTTTTGACATGAAGGATGGTAAATCGGTAGAACCATACAATATTCCTATAAAAGTTTGGAAAATCCTAGGAGAAACAGGAATCACTTGACTCACAAGACTATTTAATGAAATATAGATAAACCAAAAGATGCCCAAAGAATGAAAAGCGAGTACACTTATACCAATATATAAGAACAAGGGAATTGTGTGAATTATCGAGCGATCAAGTTAATGAGCCATGCTATGAAATTATGGAAAAGAATTGTCGAACGTAGGTTAAGATAAGTATGAAGTACAATAGAGAACCAATTTGGATTTATGCCAGGCAGATCTACTATTGAAGCGATTCATCTTTTGAGACATCTTATGGAACATTTTAGAGCAAAAAAGAAAGACCTTCACATGATATTTATTAATCTAGAAAAATCTTATGATAGGATACCGCTGGAGGTTCTTTGGAGAACCTTGGAAAAAAAAGTATCCCATTGACATAAATTATCCTTATAAGAGACATGTACGATGGTGCAAAAACATGTGTGAGGACTCGTGATGGAATGACAGACTTCTTTGAAGTTAATATTAGGTTACATCAAGGATCAACTTTAAGTCCATATTTATTTATAATGGTGATTGATGAGTTAATAAAACATATTCAACAAGAAGTACCTTGGTGTATGTTATTTGCAGATGACATTGTGTTAGTGGAGGAGTCTAAGGAAAAAGTTAATAGAAAATTGGAACTATGGAGAGAAACATTAGAAAGTAAAGGCCTCCGATTTAGTAGAATAAAGACGAAATATATGGAATGTAAGTTTGATCATTTGGTTACTTTAGATGACATAGAAATTAAAATTGGCACACATTGCATCCCCCAAAAGGAAAGTTTTAAATACCTAGGGTCAATTTTTAAGAGTAATGAAAGAACTGATGGAGATGTTACGCATATAATTAATGTTGGTTGGTTAAAATGGAGAGAAGAATCATGTATTCTTTGTGATAAGAAAATAACATTAAAGGTAAAAGATAAATATTATAGAGCAGCAATTAGACCTGCCATGTTTTATGGTTCTGAGTGTTGGGCAGTTAATCGTCAACATGTACAAAATATGTCTGTGATAGAAATGAATATGTTGAGATGGATGAGTGGCCATACAAGAAAAGACTGGGTTATTAGAAATAAATTATGTGTGGCACCAATAGAGGATAAAATGAGAGAATATCGTTTAAGGTGGTTTGGACATATAGAAAGAAGATCAAAAGAAGAACCTGTAAGAATGTATGAAAAACTAGATTTTGAAAGTATTAAAAGAGATAGACGATGACCACAAAAGTGCTGGAAAGAAACAATAAAGAATAATCTAGCTTATTCTGAGTTAACTGCCAACATGACACATGATAGGGATCTATGGAAACAAAGAATCCATTTAGCCAACCCCATCTAGTATAGGAAAAGGCTAGTTGTTGTTGTTGTTATATTTCAATAAGACATTCATATACCTTTTGAATATTTAAATGGCAGTCTTTCATGTCATAGTTTTACATCACATAAAATATTGGAATGTCTAAAATTGTGCATATAATCCATTACATAGAGTCTTCATTCTCTATGACCACATCTAATCACCTTCTTTGAGACGTGATCCTGAATAATGCAACCCGTAAATAAGAAGATTAAAACACAACCATTATCTAATATTTTAGAAACAAAAAGTAAGTTTAAATTTAATTTTGGAACAAGATTTTTGAGATTGAAGAGTGTTCGTTTCGAAAGCTCCCCTATTTTGTCAACCTTTAGTTTGGTTTCATCAACAATAAACAATCATGATAAAGGTTCTTATGCATGAATTCAAAAAATTTTAATTACAAGTCATATAAAATGAAGCACTCGAATCAAGTAACTAAGGAATCATACCTTCAGTGTCATGGGTAAATATAGAGCATACCACACCAATGATTGCCTACTTGATTCGGGTGACATTAGCAAAATACATTAATAATAGCAAAAAGGTATAAAATGGGCATGTGTTGTACCCATTGAATCAAATAAAAAGGCCAGCAATAGAGAAGAAGAATTATATGAAGATACTGGTAGATATCAGAGATTGGTACGTAAATTAATCTACTTCACCATCACAAGACCTGATATTAGTTTTGTCGTGAGTTATGTTAGCAAGTGGATGCATGCTCCAATATGATCTCACATTAATGCAGTATTCCACATAATATTATATCTTAAATCCACAGTAACTCACAGAATCTTTTATATGCCTAACCAATCACTGGATATTGAAGTTTTTTTATATACTAATTGGGAGGGTCAATATAAGACAGAAAATCTATATTTGGCTACTTTGTATGTATAGGAGGAAACATTGTCTCCTAGAAAAGTAAAAAAATAGTTTGTGGTGGCAAGGTGAAGTACAAAGGTTGAATACCAAGCTATTGCACACGATATGTGTGAACGCCTATGGATTTTATCTCTCATGGAGGAAATTGGTATCGGAGCAAATACTCCTATTCATTTCTTCACACATAGTAAGGCAACCATACAAATCTTCTCGAATCCAGTATATCATGAGAGAACTAAACATTGTCACTTCATAATTCATTAGAGAGAAGATCACTCATGATGTTTCAAACTCATATGTATGCTCGGATGGACAAAGCTAGTAACCACAATAGGTTTAAAGATAGCTCGTAGCAAGTTGGGAGTGTTGCTTGAAATCGGGCACCAAATCATTAAGGAATATGACAAGAGTTAATGGAAGATAGAATGACATCTTGCCTTCCTTCTATGGAGTTGGTGGCTCCTCTTTTATTCCACTCACTTAAAAATCTGACAAAATGGTCAGGATTACCTCTAAACACAACTTCATTTTTCACATAATTAGGACGACCAATTAATTTTCAGTATGGTTCCTTAGTATGTCGTGGTTCGCCACAGTGTGTGCATTTCACAACTTCCCTGCCATCCATGGGGTTATCTCCACAACCTTTGCCCCTGAAGCTGCCTCTCTCTCAATGGTTGGTTATAGCCTCTTCCAATGAATGCTGCTTTTTCGGGTTAGGAGTTTTAGATGTTTCCAAATTCCTTTCATCTTCTTCTCTAATCAATAATGAGTAGACAGTAACTAGTGTGGGCATTTCCTCACTTGCTAGAATAGTATTCTTTACATTTTCATATTCAAATGAAACTTTTCTCAAAAGATCAAATATTTTATGCTTCTCAAATTCATTTAATTTTTTATTTGCACACTACGTACAATGAAACATCGTAAAATAAGATAGATCATCCCAGAGGCTCCTTAATTCAATGTAATATTCATTAATAGACTTCGGTCCCTGCCTGCACTTCTGAATTTTTTTTAAGGAGTTCATACTCCTTTACTATATTTTTCTTTTGAGAGTAAGCCTTTTGCATCCTCCCAAATTTCATGACAATTTCGAGGTATAAGAACGATCTTTCAATGTTAGGCATCATGGAATTAATCAGCCATGCTGCTACTAGGGTGTCTTCCCTCTTCCATTGTGGGTACTAAGGGCTCCCTAGGTCTGGCCTTTCATTGTTGTTTATTAAGTATTTGGTTTTCTCTTTAGCTTTCACTCCCAATAAGACAGATATTAACCATTCAAGATAGTTTTCCTCATCTAAATTTATATTTGTGATGACAAATGAGTCACCTCTATCGGTCATCCCTGATCTATTCTTGTCTTTCTTTAAGAAAACAAGTTATATCATACTTGGTTTGTGGTTGAACGTGAAATAGAATGTCCAAAAGATAGGTTGGTTGAATAGTAGTCCTTCTTTGACACTTTGGTGAACCGCAAGAGTCTCATTCTCGCCCTTCCTTCAATTTGCACGCTTTGATACCATGTTGGTTGAAATTGGGCATCAAATCATCAAGGAAAACGACAAGAGTTAATGGAAGATGGAATGACATCGTACCCTCCTTCTATGGAGTTGGCAGCTCCTCTTTTATTCCACTCACTTCAAAATCTAACCTAATGGGTAGGATTACACTTATATACACTTTATAATTTAAACTCTATTCTACTCTTATTTAGTAATATATACATTACAACTTAAGTGGCACTTTTCTGGTATCTCTTAAGTGGATATCAGATCTCTCAGCAGCATCCTACACCCAACTTGAGGGAGCGTGAGATATAAACTTGGATCTAGATCCATATATCTGTTCTAGTTTGGATCCAAGAAGAGTTGCCAGGAGAATATCTTTAGTATAGGAGAATTTCGGTCTTCAAACTTATTTATTATAAATTGTAAACGCACTATGGTTATCGTGAGTTTTCTTATGTGAAAAGAAAGGAGCGAGAGAAGGGTGTTGTAGCCAAGCCCCTCTTCCTCCTCCATCTCCTAATGTATTCAACAGTCTCTGCCTGTTTTTGGCATGAAGCATGTCGACCTAGCTGCTCAATGATGAAGGATAGGCCATTATTTGTGGTGCAATTACCAGACTGCCATCTAGTTCAGAAAAAGGAGAGAGGAAGAGGGAAATAAAAGGAGATGACCGTTCCTGTGCCTGTCCTGCAGCCTGGATCCTTTTTCTCAACATAAATAGCATAGCATAGCAGGCTTGCTTAGTAATTTTCCTTTATCCACTGAAACGCAGACTACGTGTCATAGTAACCAGCTTTTAACTTATCAGGGCAGAAACCAAAAAGGTACTCGAGTTTTATGGATGCAAAAGTGAAAGAGGAACAGCAATGGCAACTTAACCTCCAAGAAACAAAACCTACTCTTTTCCTTGTAAGGACTATTGCAGATACTTTGCGCTCTAATATACAGAAGTCTGAGGGTATGTGCATTCTTGATAAACTTCATTCGTCCAACAATGCCAAAATCACCACTGAGGAAACAAATGGGAAAATACAGAAAAACCTGCCCTGGTAGAATAAAGCGAAGAACCATGAATCCATTTAGCTGAAAATAGACATCACATCAAGTCCTATAAGGTACCTTCCGTGGAAGTCATAATTTTGTCTCAAGGTAAGCAAATACTTATCTAATTGAGGCAAACGTATATTCTGTCATAAATAAAACAGGGAGCGAAATATAGAAAAGATCTATGGATCAATAGTGCAATATAAACTCCATTTACCTTCATATGGTTCCTTTTCAGGAATTGCTCTGTACAGTCTGGACCCCATAAAAGACCAATGCCTCTCTCCTTATTTGGTGAAAGCCCTGAGCTCATTGATGGATCTGACCATAATACATCCCCAGGGATCAAGTTCAACCCCTGCCAAGGAGGATCGAGAACTGTTCTCCTAGCTCTAGATAATTCATCGATACTGCCAAGTGTCAAGGATTTCAGATTAACACCAGACACTTTGTTTCCCTTCTTTGACTTTGCTTTCTTAGAAGAAACAAATCCAATGCTGCGGAAGAGGCCTCCATGAGAGGTATATACAGAGCCAGCGATAACAGAAGCCAAGGGAAGACCTTCAAAGCATCCCAAACATTTCCTGTACACATGTTTCCCCTGGTCACCATACTTGGCCATCACCTCTTTCTCAAACCCATAAACTGACGTACAATATTTGGACTCATGGTTGCCACGAAGAAGAAACATCCTTAGAGGTAAAAGAATCTGTGCATTAAATAAAAACCATATCTTGACAAAGATACAAGGGAAAAAGCTAGAAATACTAGGCAGTGAAATGATTGAAATCATGAAATCAGATAAAAGCAATAAAACTCAAAGGACTCTTAAATTGACGGTATTTCATATTGAATTTCATTGTGAAGATGTATTCCCTGACTTAAATTAAATAAACTACCCAAACATCAATTCAGATAGGTATATGCCCTCTCAAACCAGGACATGGCAGTATTAAATTTCGACTAGAATGCCATTTTGTGCAGGAAAAGAAGATTATTACAAAGTACTAAAGATAGTATGTCCTTGGAATAATCATTATAAACACACTGTGGAAACATACTCCAGATTTTATGAGTATGACTTGCCAATTTGTGCGAGTTCATCTTTTCTCCTCACTGAGAATAATTGACCCTGTCTCGGCTGACTCAGGCAAGTTCCAAGTTAGTCCAAAGGAGCTTTGTTGGAGACCCCAAGTTCACCAAAGATGATTATAACGTTATAACTGAACACTAGAGGTAGAGGGTTATATGAATATAGATAGATCAGGCATTACTATTCCTGAACTTACTTAAAAGGGGATTTCGAGTTTATGATGAAAATGAGGTAGTTTGTTGGCAGAATGGCACATCTTTGTTTCATGGTACAGAGATGATGGTTGGGGAGACGTTTGAGTAAAGAAAGTCACTATACAAGTTGAACCAATATCAAAAGAAAAGACCACTTCCCAATCCAAGCCCTTGGAGTCCTTGTGGACTCTCCACACACCAGTGGCACAAATACGCTTTGTGATTTATGGCAATGAGCCTGCAGTCTAACTTTATTTTAGTGAGGACTCCAGGCACCTTGTATAGGTGGTAATGAGTGGCAACCATGACCACCACAGCACAAAGATGGATACCTATGTACTCAATTGTATTGATTGCGGTGTACCATATAGTAAGATAAGCAGTGACAGAAGTTTGAAAAATGAAAAAGATAACGGAAGACTTTGTTTCCATGGGATGAAAGTGAGCTTCACTTAAGTCACAAAAGACAATCTGCATGTCTTCTACTGATGACAATCTTTAATTGGACATACTCAGGCAAGCAGTGGAAAGAACTCGTAATCTTGAGGATGCAATGTGAGCTTTCCCAAATTCATTGCAAAAAGTCAGTGACCCTTAATAATACTAATGCATGAGAGGTTTTAAAGTACCACAAGCAAAAGATTCCCTAAGAATCAGAAGAGCTGGTACTTAGGCCAGTGCCAGCTTCCGGTTCCAGTCTAGCTGAGAGACAAATTTGTCATACTCGGAACTCTTCTTTCTTAAGGAAACAAAAAAAAAGTCTTAGGGTTTGAGTGCTAGAAGTACACAACCAAGTATAAAGAAATAGGTCAAATAAACATGTTAAATTGAATCATCAACTAAGGAACAACCAAGAATCAACAAAACTATGTAAAATTGAAGGAACAAAGGATCCATAATTAACTAATACACGAAGAAATTAAAAGACATAATAACCAACAAAACTATGTTAGGAGTAGAGGTTTTGAATATAGTTTGTGCTTACGCACCCCAAGTAGGACTAGAAGATAGTATAAAGACAGTTTTTTGGGAAGAGTTAGATAAGGTGTTTCAAAAGATTCCACAAAGGGAGATGATTTGTTTAGGAGGAGATTTAAATGGACATGTCGGTAAAGAGGCATTAGGATATCAAGGGATTCATGGAAACTTTGGTTATGGGGATATAAACGAGGAAGGTAGGGAGATTTTAAATTTTGCTATGTCATTTGATCTCTTTATAGTCAATACAATCTTCAAAAAACGAGATGAACATTTAATTACTTATAAGAGTGGCTTATCACAAACACAAATTGATTACTTTATTTGTAGAAAAAAAGATAGAGCGTGTTGTAAAGATTGTAAGGTAATTCCAGGAGAAAGCTTAACCACCCAACATCGACTTTTAGTTATGGATTTACAAATAAAAAAATGGACAAAGAAGAAAAGAGTGCATCGAGCTATTCGGACTAAATGGTGGAACCTCAAAAGTGAGAAAGAAGATATATTTAAACAAAAAGTCCTTCAAGGAGATGTTTGGAATTATGTTGGCACACCCTCTGATATGTGGAACAATATGGCTATACATATTAGGAAAGTGGCGAAAGATGTGTTAGGGGTATCTATGGGAGGTGTACCGGCACAAAAAGAAGCTTGGTGGTGGAGTGAAGTAGTACAAAACAAAATCAAGGCAAAGAGGGCATGTTACAAATTACATTATGCTAAGAAAACTAGTGAAACTTTAGAAGCTTATAAGAAAGCAAAGAAGGAAGCAAAAAAGGCCGTTAGTGAAGCAAAAGCTAAGATTTGGGAGGACTTATATAAAAAACTCAACTCAAAAGAGGGTGAAAGAGACATTTTTAGGATAGCTAGGGCTAGAGATAAGAAAACTAAAGATCTTAATTATGTTAGATGCATAAAAGACGAGGATGAAAAAATTCTAATGGCAAATGATGATATAAAAAATAGATGGAAAAACTATTTTTATAATCTTTTTAATGAAAATAAAGATGTTAGTATTAGTTTAGGAGATTTAGCCAAGTCAGAAAAGTATATAAACCACAATTTCTACCGACGTATTCAAAAGAATGAAGTCAAAGAGGCTCTTAAACATATGAAGAGTGGTAAATCGGTAGGACCAGATAATATTCCTATAGAAGTTTGGAAAATACTAGGAGAAATAGGAATCACTTGGCTCACAAGACTATTTAATGAAATATGGAAAAACCAAAAGATGCCCGAGGAATGGAGAGCAAGTACACTTATACCCATATATAAAAACAAGGGAGACATTCAAAATTGTGCGAATTATCGAGGTATCAAGTTAATGAGTCATACTATGAAATTATGGGAAAGAATTATTGAACGTAGGTTAAGACAAGTATCAAGTACAACAGAGAACCAATTTGGATTTATGCGTGGTAGATCTACTATTGAAGCGATTCACCTTTTGAGACGTCTTATGGAACATTTTAGAGCAAAAAAGAAAGACCTCCACATGATATTTATTGATCTAGAAAAAGCTTATGATAGGGTACCGAGGGAGGTTCTTTGGAGAACTTTGGAAAAAAGCGGTATCCCATTGACATATATTAACCTTATAAGAGACATGTATGATGGTGCAAAAACATGTGTGAGGACTCATGAAGGAACGACAGACTTCTTTGAAGTTAATATTGGGTTACATCAAGGATCAACTTTAAGTCCATACTTATTTATAATGGTGATGGATGAGTTAACAAAACATATTCAAGATGAAGTACCTTGGTGTATGTTATTTGCAGATGACATTGTATTAGTGGAGGAGTCTAAGGAAAAAGTTAATAGAAAATTGGAACTATGGAGAGAAACATTAGAAAACAAAGGCCTCCGACTTAGTAGAACAAAGACAGAATATATGGAATGTAAGTTTGATCATTTGGCTACTTTAGAGGACATAGAAATTAAAATTGGCACACATTGCATTCCCCAAAAGGAAAGTTTTAAATACCTAGGGTCAATTTTTCAAAGTGATGGAAGAATTGATGGAGATGTTACACATAGAATTAATGCTGGTTGGTTAAAATGGAGAGGAGCATCAGGTATTCTTTGTGACAAGAAGATACCATTAAAATTAAAAGGTAAATATTATAGAGCAGCAGTTAGGCCTGCCATGTTTTATGGTTCTGAGTGTTGGGCAGTTAATCATCAACATGTACAAAAGATGTCTGTGACAGAAATGAAGATGTTGAGATGGATGAGTGGTCATACAAGAAAAGACCGTATACATAATGAGGTTATTAGAAACAAATTAGGAGTGGCACCAATAGAGGATAAAATGAGAGAACATCGTTTAAGATGGTTTGGACATATAGAAAGAAGATCAAAAGAAGAACCTGTAAGAAGGTTAGAAAACCTAAATTTGGAAAGTATTAAAAGAGGTAGAGGACGACCACAAAAGTGTTGGAAAGAAACAATAAAGAATGATCTAGCTTATTGGGAGTTAACTGCTAACATGGCACACGATAGAGATCTGTGGAAACAAAGAATCCATGTAGCCGACCCCGTCTAGTATGGGAAAAGGCTTAGTTGTAGTTGTTGTTGTTGTTGTAATAATCAAAATGACACCTAATTGGGAATTCCTGATGTGAACTATTGTGCCTTGGGTTACATTATTGAAAACATTGATGATGACCTAACAGAATACCGTGACTGTATTCTACTGTGAAGTACAAAAGTTCTATTGTTTCTTTTGACTCCAATTTTAACATTACCCTACATTTCTTTCTCCCGAAATTTAGCGCAAGATAGATAAAGTAGAGTTCTACTGTCAATCATTTGAAAAATAAAATCCAGAACTACAAATTAGCTCTAAGCTCTGCATTCAAAATTACCATCAACTGTTATCAACTTGGTCCTGCTTTCTCCCCCATTTTTCACTAGACCTATTGACGTTCATGAATTCTAAAGCAGAAAACCTTTCATCCCAAACCGTTGAAAGATACATGATAACTGATATTAGCACAAAAGTATATTGCTATTGAGAATGGTGCTTGCACACATCTTCCGGTATCTAACATATTTTCCGTAGCACCCTACCTCAACTCTTTGGTATTCGCACGCTCTCTAACTTGTGATCCAGGCTCACTAAAATCCATCTTATAAAATACAAAAATTAAAGGACTTGTCTCATTGTCCATGCTAATGGAACCACCTAGTTTGACTGTTACCCCGAATTGGAGACAGAAGCCACATAAAACCAATAGAGAAACAACCAAACCCAATGTTGTAAATATCATATCAGACCCTGTATCGCATAGGGTATCGATACACCTTTATCATACTGATTATAAGGTGATTTTTAAATTATTTTTTAAAAAATCATTAAAATGTTAAAAAATTTAAAAACATGAAAAAATTATGCAATATTCACTATACCAAGAGACAACGGATTCAATGTCAAAACAAACTACATCGTATGCATACATCGCTCTCGGGCCTCATTTTCAAACTTATGGTTGATGAATATTTATGAATGTCGAATAAATATAGGATTTTTAGAGAGAAAGTAGTTGGTATTGAAGAGAAGAATAGATAAACTAAATCATATATATACATCATTCTCATGCCTTATTTTCAAACTTACGAGTGATGACTATTAATGAATGTTGAATACATATAGGTTTTAGAGAAAAAGGAGTTGGTCTTAAAGAGAACAAGCTATAGACATGCAAGAGGAGCAAAAGATGCCGACCTAAAAGGGGTCCAAACAGACCTAAACTATAATTGTAAAAAAATTGTCGATTTTGAAACTTACACCATATACGTACAGCGTATACGATAAGATACACCCGGCGTGACAAATGTATTTTGCAATACGGGTAACCGAACGTACCGATACGCACATAGTACGATAAGAAACTATTTTTATAACATTGACCAAACCAATAGAACGATCGATCTTAATCTCTTAGATACACCAATTCCAATCAAGACTAAAACTTTGAAGCCATCTGCAAGCAATTATCACATTTTGAAAGCAATAGCATAAATAAATGGAAGATCATGAAACAGCTGGCACGAAATTCTAGAAAAGAAAGAAAACGAAAACACAAGAATGAGGATTCTTTTCTTTATCCCAGTAACACTTGCCTTCCACACCAAAAGAAGCAAGAAAACCTCCAAACCCCAGGCTCCCCTATCGACGTAATCGCCATTGAAGACGTAATATCGGCCATCCGAAGGCAACCCCGCGTCCCGAAGAAGGAAGAGGAGGTCATGCAACTGCCCATGTATGTCGCCGACGACGACCACCCTCGTATCGTCGTCGCTGGCTACATCAATCCCCACACAATTGGGCTCGGCATGGAGGATCTTGGACGCAGTCAACACGATCCTGTCAAAGAGGGCAACGGGAATGACTGTGGGGAATTCGGATGGTGGTAAGTTTCTGGATGACCAATCGAGGACGACGGTGAAGTTTTGTACCCAATCCAGGGTTAGCACTCCATCGTATGGCCAGGACAGGGGGATCTGAACAGAGGGTTCCGCCTGAACCGGAGGCCAGAGCTCTGCCGACGCCGATGATCCTTCTGTCGTGCGCATATTCTTGTTCCTTTCTTCCCCAAATTCGCTCAATTTCAAATATGGGAGTCCTCAGAGTTATCAAATCGGATTTTTTTCCTTTCTGGGTGCTTGTATTTCAGCGTATTTGTTCTTCGACCGACCAAAAGGATCCAAGAAAACAATGATGGTATGAATGAAGAGAACTCTCTCTCTCTTTCTCTCTCTCTCTCTCTAAGAATTCAGTGCAAAAAGGCACGGAAGAGGAAGGGGAAAGGATGATGAGTGGTGTTCGTGAGAATGGGGAGTTGCAAAAGTGGAATTGGAGAGTTGCATTTCATTTGCGTGGAAAACGGGTTCTTCCCATCCATCGACGCAAGAACTCGGAGACGAGCGCTTATATACCATATTGACGAGGACGTGACGTTGCCGTCCGACGATGGCGGCGAGCCGGTCGCAAACGCGAGGACAGTCTGATGGGGGAGATTCTCTAAACTTGTTTGGATTTGAATTAGAATCTAGGGATGGCAATATTGACCCGTAGGGCCCCGACCCGAACCGGGTAGAGATACCCAACCCGATCAGATTTCGGATTCGGGTAGAGAGATAAGATATCCCAATGCATACTTGACGGAAACTTGGCCTCACTAATACCTTATATATAAGAGAGAAGTAAATGCTCAAACCCTATCGTGCTCAAATCTATATCAATGTCTTTATTGTTTTGATTGATATCAATAATACTCAAATCTATTTCAACGTCTCTATTGTTTTGATTGTTATGATCAATAATAATGATTTGCATTGTAACCACTATATATAAATGTAGGTATGTAATGCATTTATGTATATAATATATATATAACACATATATGTCCCGGTTTTGCCCCATATTTTCTATATACCTATCGGGTAAAAGAGAACCCAAACCTTTACACGCTTCACTAAAGTTTGGGTCAAGTCTGGGTATAGGTATACAAGTCTCCAACCTGCCGGCTGCCATGCGTATTAGAATCACAAAATGATACAACTTAAAGTTTACGAGAGTCGGTTTGGACCCCTCCGAGCAGATTGAATCTGACCCGAACTACATCCAGAATCAGTTGGCACCGGGATCAGGGGAACAATCACAAGTCGCGTTCCGACAAACTAAAAAACCACACCGAAGCAGCATCTTGGCTCGATCATGATGGTGTTGCTTGACTGCTTATCAAAACAATCAGTCCGAAAATGCACCAACTGAGCTCCTCCCTTAATGGGCTTTCTCAAAACTCAATAGAAGGCAGAAGAAATCTGAATGCACATTATTTATGACAGACCTACACTGCATAAATTTCCTTTGGAAGTAAAAGGTATTAAGATCTTGTATAAGTTCAAAATCATCTTGAGAATCTCGAAAACCAGAAGTATCCATCATACAATCATTAATCGAACTTGATAATGGTAACAAGTTGACAATACATGATATATATCCGATACTCTATAAAATACATGATAAAAGTATCATATGTAAGCTATTGTTGATCTTGAATCATTTGAATAAGTTAGGTTGTACAAGTGTGATATTTAAGAGGGGTACACAATTAACAAGGTTTTTAAACAGGGATGTGATTCACATGTCCGGTTCCGGTACACCATAACTTGCAGTTCCAAACAGCCGGTTTCAATTTCTCCGAAACCTTGAACCATCGGTTCTAACACGATTTTGGTTTGAACTTGAAACCATTTGAGACCAATAAATAAATTTTAAAATATAATATTATATATATTAATAGAAAATTGTCAGCTAGTGAAGCATCCAATCTCATGATGATAAATAAAGATTTATGAGGCTATCGTGTCACTTAAGAGAAGAGTTGGACTGGGGTCGAGGCATTTCCAACCCACCGTTTTTTATTGGTTTCAGTTATGGTGTGGTTTTCTAAAACGTCAAACTGTAGCTGAATCGGATGGTTTTTGGTTCTGGATTCGGTTCGAATGGTTCTGGTTCCAATTTCAATTTGAACTGATGGATTTGTTCTGAACCGTCCATGTCTAGATGTCACTTTTATTGTTCGTCTCCTTCTCTTTTTTGCAGTTATACTTCCCTATTATTTCCCCTATAATATAAAGCATTATTTTCTTTCTCAAATTCAATCTGCTAAACAGGCTGAGTGAGAGGAATTCAAGCAATGGCCGATCTACATGGCGGGGTGGGGGCCGCCTTCCTGAAATTTTGAAATTTTAAAGTAAAACATACGTTTTACAGTGAATATATGGTTGAGATTCATGCTTCACCAGAATTTCGAGATATGCCGCCCCTCCAACACTATTTTCTAGATCGGCCTTTGAATTCAAGTGTCATTGTAGCATTTCAAGATTGTACACGGGTGACAATGACATCTATTGCGATGCTTATGAACACTAAAGTAGGTGTGGCTCCTGTTACATCCGTATCACTGGATCTAGAAAATCAACTCTATTTGAACTTTTCCGAACCCTTTACACCTAGTGTTTGTGAAACCGGACTGCATAGGCTGGTCGGACCGATAGAACCGCGAACAAGCCATGGGTGTGGTTCGATCCATAATGCAAACTGGGTTGAGAAAAACCTGTCAAGAGATGGCAAGCCAGCTGAATTGCATTTTGTTGAACTTTGGTTATTATGTACTTATTTCTTTTTATGTTTCTTTTTAATCTCTGATTTTCATGTTTTTATTCAAATTAAGATTAAATTACTTATTTTTATATTATAACATTTTAGTTTGCTGTACACAATAAAATTACAGATACATATATACATGCATGCATGCATATATATGTGTGTTTGTGCGTGTGTCGTTGATTGTCTACGCATGTATAAAGACTGTCAAGATCCTCCAAGCTTCGGTACCAACCTTGTTTGAGAACCCAGTTTACCACCTACCTTGTATTGGTATCTTGGGGGTTTGGAAGATGTTGGCTTTTCTTTGAAGAAGATGGCAAACTTGACCCTTGCACTTGTTGAATGCCCAAACACCACATGTAGCATGATTAAGATGATAATATGCTACAAAGAAAAGGTTAGTATGTGATTCTCTTCCTTGAGCATTAATCATTAGGATTTTTCATCTCTTTTGAGTTTAATCTTTTGGGATGCAAAAGATCCTGACAATCGTTTGTAGGATGCAATGAAGAGCTATTGACTTTTTTTGCATAAGAGTAGTGAGTTAGTAATGGTGGCATATCCAGACTACACCTTATGCACTAGAGAAGTATTTTAAGTTTTAAAACTAAGTGAGAAATGAACACACGCAGGTGGAAGAAAGCAATAGATACAGGAGCACATCAACTCCCTTGATTTCACATACTATCAAAGTTGAGAGAGAGGGAGAGAGAGAGTTCTCTTGAATAGACATGCATCATCAAAAAGCAATAGATATAAGAGCCACTTCAATGGCTCATGCATCATCTCATCACTTATGTAATAACCATAAACGAAACCATAAACGAGGCTTGCTATTCCTCTTTGATCCATAAGCAGTCGGGCCGAAGATCGGACACGCGCCTCCACACCACGGGAAGCGAAATCCTACACAAGGGTCCCTTTGTTGAAAGACCTCCCAATCGACTTGAGAGTCATTAGCCACAGTTCGGACCATCGGCAAAAAATGGTGCTTTTGTGTAGGGTCAATATCATAGTCGAGCAAGTGGAACGGAGACAACTCTATGAGGCTATTCACATTATAGTTATGACTTTTAGCTCGTTGAGAGTATTCTCTTGAATAGACATGACCGGTTCAGAACTAGCCCTAATAATGTGTGAATATATGAGTCATACTTGTGTGGTATCTCTTGATACTTGCAGGTCCTTTGGGCATTCCAACTTGGGGCGAATATAGAGTGTGATCCTGGGCACTCTGTCGTAAGAGTCGACGTGATTTAACCGTCGTGGACGGGGTGACCAAGTTCACGTAAGGGAGGGTTAGACGACTCCTGTGCCTTGGGGCAGACATAATATGTCTTATAATTATCGTAACTAATTAAGATGTGTATAAGTATGAATTTGAAATCATGAATTAGAAATGAAAGTATGATTTTATGAAATGTTTGTTAAAATATGCATGTTTTTAGTATGAATTCTGTTTAAAGATGTTTAACATTCCAACTGAGGTATGGGTCGGAGCACACCCTATCATTTTATAGTTTGTCCTTAAGCTAGCACGTCCAAGGTGCGTGGAGCAAAGTAGCAGTTAAACGAGTTATATATTTTGATATGTATGTTTTAGATGTGCAGTAGATAACTTAAATAAACATTTTGGTTATTCAAGGTTATGTTCAGTGGGCCTCACACCATTCTGAAAAGGTTGTTTAGATGTATAAATATTTGACATAAGTAAGTTGAATATTTCGTTTGAGTTAGATTTGGTTGTTCTTTTCTTGGATCACCGCTCATGATCGTGCCCCCACGAGAAGCGGTCATATGGCATCAGTTCAAATCGGGTCGTGGTCACGACTCATGCGGGTGTGACATCTAGCACATGCATACTCATAGTCACCATTTACTTTTATGGGGCAATAGGGCAATAAGGGTTTTTTAGTATTTTTTGAAAATATTGTAACTTTTTAAATAATACTCATGCTCCTAAATATAAAGGGCATACATGAGTATGTATGTAAGAGAGGTTGCATGATCTAGTTTTCTTTCATATATATAAAAAGATAAAAGAAACTTACAATTTGTTGATGGCTACCGAAGAGAGTTAGAATCCCCTTTGAAATGCTATGTGCTTTCAAAAAGTTTGAAAGTGAGAGTTCTTGACTGCAAATGGAAAAAGAATACCTTGACATGGTCTACAAGACGAAATAGGAAAATATATACGAAACTTACCTATTTACCTCCACAAAGTTGGTTGTTAACTAGTGAATCAAAATTTTGCATAGCTCAGGTTAGATTAGCCAATGAATTTAAAATAACTAATCAGGTCCATGTCATTTGGTATCTGATCAATCCAATACAGTTGGAAAAACTTATAAACAACATTAATTGCTTAAAATTGTCATCATTGCTAGGAAAGAAACTTATCATTCCTCTAATCGACATTGAAAACCATGACAATTTAGTTGAATTTGTAAATCTAAAATTGAAGATTTGAGGAAATGATTCCATATGAATTCAAGGTTACAAAAAGGGAAAATCAACAATGATATAATATACTTGAACCTAAGTAGAATTGATGAAATGAGTAACAAGGGTTGAGTTACCTACGAGTTGAATACCTTTTTTGTGCACCACCAAAAATATAAAAAAATAAATAGAATAAGAACAAAAGCATTACATAAATGGTATGTAAGTTTAATGGTTTAAGTTTCTTAAAAGACAGTCCACTTACAAACACTATAGAAGGACACTTGAGAATATACATAGTTTTCTAGAATACTGCAAAAGTTTAAAATTGTTCTAGTTTTCTATAATACGGCAAAAGTTTAAAATTGTTCTAGTTTTCTATAATACTGCAAAGTTTAAAATTGTTCTCTTCTAGGTAAGTGAAGTTGATAATATACTATCACTAATGGAGATCTTACAAAAAGGTTAAGTAAAGTTGAGCAATAGAGTGACATGATTGGGGTCAAGATTGAAAGTTGAAATCAGTAATTAATTGGTTAGAAAGAATCAGTTTTACTAGCTCTAAGTAACTACTAATTTCACACAACATTAACTCATAGAGATATTGATAGGCCTAGGGATGCTAAAGAGGTGGGGTGGAGGTAGGGATCAAAGTCCTCGCTCCCATCCCCAATTTAGAACCGTGTCCCCATCCCCGCGATGGGAACCAAAACCGTCCTCATCCCTATTCCCGTGTCCCTAGGGTCTCCATGGGGAGCCATCGGAGAAAAAAGAGACGCTCAAACATAGGTTGAAACTCTCTTTTACATATGAAATGATATCTAAATTGGAACATATTATTATGGATGAAATGTGAAGAATAATGGTGAGTTAACGAATTCAAAAAAAGAGGTAATACTTTCTTTTATTTATTTTCTCTTATAATTTGTTTTATGTTTAGATGGGCCTAACTTTCTAGAATCAATTAGAGGAAGGGTCGAGGTTGGGTTCGTGGGATGGAGACATGTTAACCCATCCCCGCCCCAATCCCTGTCAAGTATTTTCTTGCTCTCCATCCTTGTTTCCACTCCCCAAATATGCCCCATTTGGGGAGGATCCCAGGGGAGAGTGATGGATCCGCTCCCCATGAACATCCCTGAGTCAAGTACAAGTTACTAAGATATTCACGCAATACTACCACAAAACTCCATGGAAAAATAAAAATTATAAGTTATGAGAAGAGTGGGGTGATGTGTGTCATGATTGGGTAAATACCTTGATAAGAAATTCATGGTAGCTTAATATCTTTTCCAAATGTGAATGTCATATAGCAATCACCTTTCAAAGTTATGAATAGAAGTAATTGTAGAGTTGTGTTCCATCAAACTTGTTTGGAAGTAGAGATGTATCTTTAGAGCTGATAATATAACTGGTACTTAAGAAGGTTGAGTTTAAGTAGAGGTACAAATTGTTGGGGTGTCCTTTCAACAACATTGAAAGGTTTAGAAGTCACAAAGACTCTACGATTGATCTTAATAATGGAAAACCTTTAGGTGTGACTTTTATTGTTTCCAAAATCTTTAGGTGCATTTTTTGAAAATTCCTTAGAAAAAGAACAAAATTATATATAATAAAATATTGTAAAGTTCTAGAATGGAAAATGTGAATCATGTCAAGATAAGGTTATTTTTCCAGCCTACCACTTCTTATCATGAATCATGCCTCTTTTGTCAGTTTCATTCAGGTACACAGAATCGATCTATAGATAGAAATATAATGTGTACATATCGACAACAACATAACGAAATGAACCTATAGTTATTATACTAAGTCAAATTTGCTTCCAATGTTTCATACTTTTTATTTCCTTATATGGATGTTATTTGTTTATAAATTAGGGTCAATGATCCTTTGTGTAGTAAGAACTATTCTCCTTATCTATGGAGAAAACCATTTTTCATATTGCATTATGAAAAATGAGGTATGTGACAGAAGTGAAGTTGTTGAGATGGATGAGTGGTTATACAAAAAAAGATTGTATACATAATGAGGTTATTATAAACAAATTAGGAGTGGCACTAATAGAGAACAAAATGAGAAAATATCTTTTAAGATGGTTTGGACATATAGAAAGAAGATCAAAAGAAGAACCTATAAGAAGGTATGAAAACTAGATTTTGAAAGTATTCAAAGAGGTAGAGGATGACCACAAAAGTATTGGAAAGAAACAATAAAGAATGATCTTGCTTATTTTGAGTTAACTGCTAATATGGCAGATGATAGGGCTTTGTGGAAACAAAGAATCTATGTAGCGGACTCCATCTAGTATGAGAAAAGGCTTAGTTGGTGTTGATTATCAATCTAGTATCAGGTATGTGATGTTTATTTTTATTTACATATCTTTTTAGTTTGTGAATGTGATAAGCTATATTGTGAATACTAAAAACCAAGAAAGTGACTTAAAGTGAAGGAAACATTGTAGGCAGGATACTTAATATAGAGTAAAGGCTTGATTTTGGTTATTTCTTTTTCTTCTATTATAAAATATACTTATTTGCATTGGTCGTGATTCCAACAAAGCCTTTTTTAGTTTATTATATAGATTTATTTGTATTAGTTCAAGAAAAGGTCTATTATCATAACATTCTTGGGCTCATAGTTTTTAGTCAAATTTGAGTACTTGAACAAGTTACTTTTTGTGAAGGAGAAAATGTTTTGAATGTCATTTAGTTTTGTCAAGTGCCTTAACTATATTACTATAACTATTGTGCATGAACAGTCAATACATAATATACCGAAGGTTTGAGTCAATAGGATTGATTATACATTGCAATTGTCTTTTCTCATTTTGTTGTTCTTTTTTACAGGAAGGACTTCAAAGAAAATATTTTGCTTGTCCTTATTCTAAGGAACCATATAGAAAGCAACTAATAATATTTCAAGGGTCTCGATAACTATGGTGAACGATTCTCTACTTGTTCACCTTGAGAAGTTAAGGAGAAACATATTCATGGACTCCATTCTTGGAGGAAGGACTTCCTTACTAAGTTAGGTATGTGATTGCATCTTCGTATGAAAGACACTACATTCTTATAATTATTCATAGTAAGTTTTAGAGCAAAACAATCTATTTTAAGATTTGTATTTACTCGTGGCCAAAATAAGGACAAGGCCCTTTGTCCCTTTCTTTTTATCTTATTAGTGTGTGTAACTTATATTTCAATAATAACTTCAATGTTTTCTCTTATTTAGGAAGTATTGAGTATGAGCAGTATCAAAGATTGAAGTTGGATGGGGTATGTTGAAAATGCTATAACTATCTTTTCTTGTTCCTTATATGTATGTGTGTGTATGCATGCTTGTGTTAGAGATCATCTAAAACAAGAAAAGTTGTGTCTTACGAGATGATTAAATGAATTATGTAACAGAGATCACAGGTATTGCATGTGTCCCAACCATAACTCGATGATTCTTCCATGGTATGTCATTCATCCTTTTTAGTTAGATTAATAGATATTATTTTTTATATTTAAAGTTAAATATAAATTTGATTTTCACTAAGTATACATAATTTTTATCAACAAAGATTGGCCACAGACGGAACTATAAGGCATCTTGTTATATTTGGCCCTTCAATTTGCTATAGGATGACATTGTTGGCAATAAACAAGGTGCGCAACAGACTATCCACGCCTAATCAAGAAGAGTCTCTTGGATGTCAGCAATATTCTCAAGATGTCCTTTAGTGATTATGGCTTCACTCATGCATGGTCTGTAATGCCCCACAATCACATGTCGAAGATCTTCGTCTCGTACCCATCCAAAGGAAGATGTGGTGTAGAAAAGAATCATTTGTGGTTGCAAGATGCGAGCACGTATAGATCTCCCCCAACTCCATCAAGCAAATCATGAATAAATCCAATTCAAAGAGTACATACCACTGATTGTGCCGAATAGAGGCGGCAATGAGGTCCCATGTTTAAGAACCTTTGCAACTTCTTTTATACACCTTCATCTCTGAGGATTTATTACATGATGTTATATTATATCGAAGGAAGCAACAAAATGAGATTTTGCCTTGTTAAGGTAAATGCTAATATGATATATGATCAACTGCAATGGCGACGGAGTTCACGTAGTCGCCCCACACTTAACGTGGGATTAGACATGGTTTTGGTACTTTATATTAGGTTGCAATGAGGTCCTATGTTTGCAAAACCTTGTAACTTTGGGCTCGTTTGTCCATCTTTGAGAACTTACAAAGGCCTAGTTATTCCAAACCCTGTACTTCTGAGTTCATGTTTGTTTCAATACTAAAGATGAGTTCTTGATACATGTTGACATTAAGTGGATCCTTACGTTACAATGTTAAACCTGAGAAGATGTGCAAGCACCTCTACAATTGCCAACAATTCCGCCTGTTGTTATTGTAACAATTCTGGCTGCCTAAAACAACCGGAATAAATAATTCCGATTGTTTTAGCTGCCGGAATAATCAGAAAATAGTCGAAATACTAATCTAATTCATATAGAAAATGTACTTGAATGAGATCTAACCCAAGGAGAATGGCTAGAAAACGAGGTAATCGAATCAAACAGGTGCGCCATGACTCTTTTGTTAACTAAATATCTTGTTGGCTCTCGGCTTGTTAGAATGTTTGAACCGAGCTGAACATGACCAACGACGACCCGAGTTTGAAAACAAAAAATATACTGCTTGTTAAAGTTGAAAATGTAAATTTTAACACAAAATTTCATTAGAAAATTGAAAATTACAATTAAAAATTATGTAAATGTTTTATTTTATACAGTTTTCTTGTACAATTGAAAGATTTGATCAGTTAATTATATTAACTCCCCCAAACTTTATCCGGTTAACATAGTTTCTAGCAGATATCCATTTAAAAGTTAACATAGCTAAAGGAGCTTATATATACGAGCTGAGTTGAAACAAATCCCCATTGTTCAGGTTCAGCTTGTGTAGGTTTAAAAGCCAGATCTTCTCTGGTTTATTTTGATTGCGAAGCCAAAAGGAAGGGCTTATAAACTGAGACCCAGACCACGAACTGCCCGGTTCTTGTCTTCAAAATGGCAAGCTTCACCCTTATTAAGGATAATTTGGCACTCAATGATGTCCATAATTAAACGTTCAAACGGGTTATCTGGTAGGCTCATGAGGTGGTCTCTGTGGCAGACTTTCAAAGGGTAGTAGCTATAAGAGAAAATTAACAATTCAAGCAGTTATCTGTAAAGCCGAATACTAGCAGAAGCTTATACGGATGCTAAGCTAAAACGAGTTGAACATTCTTATATCTTTTCTAAGAGAATGCTTCGGCTTTTATATACAAGACCGACTAAGAGAATAGATTTCTTAACACTATATATATATATGTGTGTGTGTGTGTGTGTGTGTGTGTGTGTGTGTGTGTGTGTGTGTGTGTGCATGTAATCTATATATGTTTACGTATATTCATATTCACACATGTATAAATACACACTAGATAGATATAGATAGATGGTGGTATATTAAATCCATTCAAATATCTCCATCCCTTGATTGGTGCGATCAATAATGGAGATTTGAATTAAAAAGTGAATTGTGTGTTAATGTGAAGTACAAAAAGCAAAAAAATGAAACTTGCTTTTTAAATTCAAATCTCTATCATTGATCAGGCTTATTAAAGTGTAAAAATGCTTGACTAAACTTAACAGTGGTGTAGATCTATATGTATATAAATATGCTTAGACATATGCATATAGAGAGAGAGACATGGTGCGTCGTTGCTGCCCCATTTTCACACACACACACATACATACATACATACATACATACAAACATATATATATATATATATACTACCACATTCATAGCCTTGAAAAGCTTCCAGATCATGCATATGGTAATAAACTTATTTTATACTCTCGTTACCATGTGTAATAAGGGCATAATAATGATGGGATGACAATACGTCAATAACCCGTAAAATAAGCAGGAGCCTGCACGAATTAAGTTAACACGTACCTTTTTTTTTTTACGAGCTGGGGTGAAGCAGACCCTTATCAGATATGCACACCACCAAGGGCGTTGAACTTGAGACCTTCAACTTGAATAGCCAGGAGAGGCGTATATATGTTGATGAACAATATTTTCATGTATTGAAAAGGCATGGTCAATACAGAAGGTATACGGGAAAGATTAGCTAGGGGAATGCATAGATACAAGTTTGGCGACTAGTATGACATATTTACACCTAGACATGGCCAGTAACGGAACATGGGATCACCCAGTTTGGTTCTGGTTCCACTTTTCATAGAACCCAAAACTAACGGTTCCAACCATTATTCCATATATTTTTTAAATTCTTTTGAATTTCAATTGTTTAATGGTTTTCTTTCAGTTATGGGCAGTTGAGCATTCTCTCCACCCAAAATTAAAAAAAAAATTAAACACTATAAACTGTTGAATCTATGATCCAGATTATAGAGATCATGGTATAACTTTGGGCTATTTTCCCCACCTTAAAAAGCCCACAGAGACCTTTTGGTATTTTCCCCACCCAAAGAAGTTTTCCAGATCAAACTCTAATGGAATTCCATGATACATTTGGACAAGACTGATTCTTTTTTTTGGGTCACTAGAGAAGGAATAGAACATGACATTGCTTTTTTGGAGTTAAATAATAATATGATCATAGATCGAGCTCTACGGCAACCTTAGAATCCATTAATTAATGCCACTTAAAGAGTTACATTGACAATCTTTCATGATCAGATTTATAAGCTTATGTAAGCTGAGAAGAAGGCTATGTAGATATAACTACCAAAGAAGCCGCCTTTGAATAAGTTGGACATCATCTTGTGCTATGTTTTAGTCGACAAGTACCATCCCATAGTCTTGATATACAACTTGGTAATAAAGAAATCCATATCACAAGTCCATATTCAAATTGTGCTTGACTTTATATGATCATTTTCTATGTTCAACATGGAATTACTAAAGGAAAGTGTAACACAGAAGCTGAGTAGGACAAGGTTGGACCGATTCATAAAAGCTCCATTGAATATTAGGTTGTGTCACCACACCCATTTAAAACTCTCTTCAAGTGCTTCAGCTTGCCCATAGTTGACAACTTCATCTGCCAATTTAGTATATATATATATATATATATGAACAGAGAGTGATAAATGCATAATGTTTTTTGGTATAATCTTTGACATTATCCATTGAGGTGATAAAAACAAAAAGCATTTAATGCGGAATACAATTGATCTGTTATGAGTAAAAGGCTACTTGTAGTAATATGTTTAAGGACCAGCTTTTTACACAAAACCACATATTATTGGCCGTATAATTTCTCTCTATATTATGTAAAGCAAAGTACCTAAGAAACTGAAATTATAGACCCAATTCTCAACAAAATCAAATAGATACCTTCACATGGAGTAAAAAAGTAGTACAACTCCACTTTTGCATTGATTACAAGATCCACTAGTGGCCTACTCTTGAGGGTGGACCACTCGAATTGGGCCTGCAAGCCTGACCTCGGAATCAAACACTTCCTAAGGTTGCGAAAAGTCCTCGAATTGAACATCTTGAGATAGACACCTGGGGTGTTTAGATGTGGCGCCAGTCGGCCTAACCCCAGCTTGCCTATGAAAAACAAGTATCTAAGGTTGCTCGATGATCTCTTTTTGGTATTATTAAAGGTGATAAACAAACCGAGCAAAGGATGCTAATGACTCGCTAATCAAGCTCATGTTCCTGTTTCTGTTCTACATGATGAGTCAAACTGGTTTAATCTACAAGCTTCATGCACTTTAACATGTTCACAAGCTCTTCATTTTTCATGATAGGCTTGCACAATTAGCTAGGGGAAACTCATCTAAGTATGCTGAAGCCATGAACTGATGCTGATCCATAGAGAAGTGAAAAGATTTCAAAAAGCTTCAGCAATGCCATCTTTAAAGAATATATGTCCCGAAATTTGTCCACTCACTACTTTATAAATTATAAAAGACACAGAAAATACATACCGGAATGTGTCGTTTGATCAGTTCACGACGAACATGAACAAGTTGGTATTGCTAACCTTACCTGCTTCGATGATTATAAAAGGATATAAAGATATCACTTAGTGAGGACAGTTTAATTTAATAAAGAAAAAATAATACAATCTGATATACGATGTCTCCTATGACATCACACACACATATATATGTATACATATATATATATATACATATACATATATATATACATATATATATATATATATATACATACATATATACATACATATATATATATACATACATATATATATACATCCATATATATATATATATATATGTATGTATATATGTATGTATATATATGTATATATATATATATATATATATATATATATATATATATATATATGAAAACTAGTTCTTACCCACTTCTAACATATCACTCATGCATACCCATTACTTTTGAAGAGTATTATTGTTATTTTAAAAATTTTAAAGATATTTAAAACAAGAAAAAGAATAATAGTATTATACTCATATCATCCAAAAAATAATGAATGAGCACGAGTGAGCATCATCAATGGTGGATAGATATAGAGAGAGAGGGAGAGAGAGAGAAAGGTAGTGGTAAACGCACAATATCTTTTGGTATATAATTTTGCATAAACATCACCATTGTTCGATGCTTGAGATAAATGATTCGGATGATAAAACAAAAAATCATGTACGTTAAATATAACATACAAAAGTGCAATGATACTTTTTTTAATTTAAATCTTCACAGTTGATCATGCCAATTGAATTTTACATATATTTATACAAGATTATGAACCAAAATACATTATGCATTTATAATTATATAGAGAGAGAGATGAAAAAGATAAGGTACTTACAATCTTATTTACATTTACGATGTATCATACTATCGTATCATATTGTGATCTACCCAAAGATGGGACTGGCTGCGGGTAAAAAAGATGTAAAAGAGGAACCTACACTTGGTTGGGTGAAGTGGTTCAGCACTCGTTCCCCTTAAGCAAGGTCTCCAGTTCGAGTCTTGTGAACTGAAAAGATCAGCTACGAGAGAGCTTTATCCCCATAACCAGCCTGGCTCGAACTGGATTAGTTGGGGTCCTGGGTGCCTTCCCGATACCGGTTGTTTAAACCAAAAAAAAATACGTAGAAGAGGAAGCATCTGAAAGGTTATAGACTATCGTGAGAACAACACCGGCGAATGCTTGCATTTCCCTGCACTCTCACCTGAGACTTTTGCAACTTTTTTTTTTTGACAACAAGAATTTACAACATTGGTAAGAAAAGTGAACCAACTTTTATGCGATGAGTGTTTTTCCATGAATACTTCGAAAAGATCGATTGTAATATTCGAAAGTATAAGCTGTCATTTGTAACGAAGCATATTAGGTTAGTCGGCTTTCTTAATTACTTGCCAGATTTTCTTGCAGAAATCAGCAGTGGCGCCTGATGCAGTAAGAGTACTGAAAAACCTCCCCCATCCAAACATTATTTTAATTGAGCCTTGCTCATAGTGTTTATGTGGACAGTATATTAGGATAGGGATGGCAATACACACATGCAAACACACACACACACACACATATATATACAACAACAACTAAGCCTTTTCCCATACTAGATGGGGTCGGCTACATGGATTCTTTGTTTTCGCAGAGCCCTAGCATGTGACATGTTAGCGGTTAATTCAACATAAGCTAGATCATTCTTTATTATTTCTTTTCAACACTTTTGTAGTCGTCCTCTGCCTCTTTTAATACTTTCAAAATCTAGTTTTTTTTGTACCTTCCTACAGGTTCTTCTTTTGATCTTCTTTCTATATGTTCAAACCATCTTAAATGATATTAACTGATTTTATCATCTATTGGTGTCACTCCTGATTTGTTTCTAATAACCTCATTATGTATACGGTCTTTTCTTGTATTACCACTTATTCATTTCAACATCTTCATTTCTATCACAAACATCTTTTGTACATGTTGATGATTAACTGTCCAACACTCAGAACCATAAAACATGGTTGTTCTAATTGCCGCTCTATAATATTTACCTTTTAACTTTAATGGTATCTTCTTATCACAAAGATACCTAATGTTCCTCTCCATTTTAACCAACCACCATTAATTTTATATGTAACATCTCCATCAATTCTTTATCACTCTTAAAAAATGACCCTAGGTATTTAAAACTTTTCTTTTGAAGGATGCAACGTGTACCAATTTTAATTTTTATGTCCTCTGAAGTAACCAAATGATCAAACTTAAATTTCATATATTCTGTCTTTATTGTACTAAGTTGGAAGCCTTTACTATCTAATGTTTCTCTCCATAGTTCATATTTTGTTAACTCATCAACACCATTAGATCCTTGATATAACCCAATATTAAAACTCATCAACACCATCAAACTTAAAAATGACCCTATTAGTTTTTTTCTTAGACTCCTCCACTAATACAATATCATCTGCAAATAACATACACCAAGGCACTTCATCTTCAATATGTTTTGTTAACTCATCAACACCATTATAAAAAATATTAACTTAAAGTTGATCCTTGATGTAACCCAATATTAACTTTAAAGAAGTCATTCATTTCTTCATGAGTCCTCACACATGTTTTTGCACTATCGTACATGTCTCTTATAAGGTTTATATATATCAATGGAATATCTTTTTTTTCCAAGGTTCTCCAAAGAACCTCCCTCGGTACCCTATCGTAAGCTTTTTCTAGATCAATAAATATCATTTTAAGTTTTTCTTTTTTGCTTTAAAATATTCCATAAGACGTCTCAAAAGGTGAATCGCTTCAAGAGCAAATCTGCCTGACATGAATCCAAATTGGTTCTCTGTTGTACCCGATATTTGTCTTAACTTACGTTTGATAATTCTTTCCCACAATTTCATAGTATGGCTCATTAACTTGATACCCTAATAATTCACCCAATTTTGAATGTTTCTCTTGTTCTTATATATGGGTATAAGTATACTCTCTCTCTATTCCTTAGACATTTTTTGGTTTCTCCATATTTTATTAAATAGTCTTGTGAACCAAGTGATTCTTGTTTCTCTTAGGATTTTCCAAACTTCTATAGGAATATTGTCTGATCCTACCGATTTACCACCCTTCATATGTTTAAGAGTCTCTTTGACTTCATTCTTTTAAATACATCAGTAGAGATTGTGGTTTATATAATTTTCTGATTTAGCTAACTCTCCTAAGTTAATACTAATATCTTTATTTTCATTAAAAATCTTATAAAAATAATTTTTTTTATCTTTTTTTTATATCATCATTTGCCACTAGAATTTTTTCACCCTCGTCTTTGATGCATCTAATAGAATTAAGATCCTTAGTTTTCTTATCTCTAGCCCTATCTATCCTTAAACTCCGCCCATGTAAGGGATCACCCTTGCATTGCCGGTCTCAAGCTCGGATAAAGGAGGAGGGTTGTGTTAGGCTTCCGACAGCCAGCGTAAAATTTCATCGAATTTTTACAACATGGATTACAAAAATTATGAGCATTGCTTTGGGGCGTCCCCGCCTAACGACGTGCTGCAGAGCCCGAATGCAGTAAGAAGTAAGCAAGGGCCACTACATTTTCACCTGAATGTAGTGAATCAATTGCAGAGAGGGTTCCCACATCATGGACGGGTGTGGGTAAAGAAGTTAGTCCCGCTATATTGCCGCCTGAATGTAGTGAAAAATTTTCAGAGAGGGTCTCTGCATTTTGATTATGGACGGATGCGGGGGGTAAGGAAGCTAGTCCTAGATAATAAGATTCGTATTGGTTCTTGGAATATCGGAGCATTATCGGGTAAGCTAATGGAGGTGGTAGATACTATGATTCGGAGAAAGATTCATATTCTATGTTTACAAGAGACAAAATGGGTTGGAGAAAAAGCAAAGGAGATAGAGGATACAGGTTTTAAATTATGGTACTCAGGTAAAGAAAAGGCCCGAAACGGAGTTGGTATTATCATAAATAAAGATTTAAAGGAGAGTGTAGTAGACATACAACGATATGGTGACCGAATCATGACATTGAAATTAGTCTTAGGAGCAGAGGTTTTGAATATAGTTTGTGCTTACGCACCCCAAGTAGGACTAGAAGATAGTATAAAGACAGTTTTTTGGGAAGAGTTAGATAAGGTGTTTCAAAAGATTCCACAAAGGGAGATGATTTGTTTAGGAGGAGATTTAAATGGACATGTCGGTAAAGAGGCATTAGGATATCAAGGGATTCATGGAAACTTTGGTTATGGGGATATAAACGAGGAAGGTAGGGAGATTTTAAATTTTGCTATGTCATTTGATCTCTTTATAGTCAATACAATCTTCAAAAAACGAGATGAACATTTAATTACTTATAAGAGTGGCTTATCACAAACACAAATTGATTACTTTATTTGTAGAAAAAAAGATAGAGCGTGTTGTAAAGATTGTAAGGTAATTCCAGGAGAAAGCTTAACCACCCAACATCGACTTTTAGTTATGGATTTACAAATAAAAAAATGGACAAAAAAGAAAAGAAAGACCTTATTCTTATATACAGGTATAAGTGTACTTGCCTGAGTACATGAAATTACAACTCCGTTTTATGTCATGATTCGATCACCATATCGTTTATGCCAAGTACATGAACTCGGTGGCATAAATCCAACGGAGTTGGTACTTGATACTTGTAATCCAAATAGTACAACAGAGAACCAATTTGGATTTATGCCAAGTAGATCTACTATTGAAGCGATTCACCTTTTGAGACGTCTTATGGAATATTTTAGAGCAAAAAAGAAAGACCTTCATATGATCTTTATTGATCTAGAAAAAGCTTATGATAGGGTACCGAGGGAGGTTCTTTGGAGAACTTTGAAAAAAAGAGGTATCCCATTGACATATATTAACCTTATAAGAGACATGTATGATGGTGCAAAAACATGTGTGAGGACTCATGAAGGAACGACAGACTTCTTTGAAATTAATATTGGGTTACATCAAGGATCAACTTTAAGTCCATACTTATTTATAATGGTGATGGATGAGTTAACAAAACATATTCAAGATGAAGTACCTTGGTGTATGTTATTTGCAGATGACATTGTATTAGTGGAGGAGTCTAAGGAAAAAGTTAATAGAAAATTGGAACTATGGAGAGAAACATTAGAAAACAAAGGCCTCCGACTTAGTAGAACAAAGACAGAATATATGGAATGTAAGTTTGATCATTTAGCTACTCCAGAGGACATAGAAATTAAAATTGGCACACATTGTATTCCCCAAAAGGAAAGTTTTAAATACCTAGGGTCAATTTTTCAAAGTGATGGAAGAATTGATGGAGATGTTACACATAGAATTAATGTTGGTTGGTTAAAATGGAGAGGAGCATCAGGTATTCTTTGTGATAAGAAGATACCATTAAAATTAAAAGGTAAATATTATAGGGCAGCAATTAGGCCTGCCATGTTTTATGGTTCTGAGTATTGGGCAGTTAATCATCAACATGTACAAAAGATGTCTGTGACAGAAATGAAGATGTTGAGATGGATGAGTGGTCATACAAGAAAAGACCGTATACATAATGAGGTTATTAGAAACAAATTAGGAGTGGCACAAATAGAGGATAAAATGAGAGAAAATCATTTAAGATGGTTTGGACATATAGAAAGAAGATCAAAAGAAGAACCTGTAAGAAGGTTAGAAAAACTAAATTTGGAAAGTATTAAAAGAGGTAGAGGACGACCACAAAAGTTTTGGAAAGAAACAATAAAGAATGATCTAGCTTATTGGGAGTTAACTGCTAACATGGCACACGATAGGGATCTGTGGAAATAAAGAATCTATGTAGCCGACCCCGTCTAGTACGGGAAAAGGCTTAGTTGTTGTTTGTTGTTTGTAGCCCTATCTATCCTTAAAATATCTCTTTCACCCTCTTTTGAGTTGAGTATTTTTATATAAATCCTCCCAAATTTTAGCTTTTGCTAACGGCCTTTTTTGCTTCCTTCTTTATTTTCTTATAAGCATCTAAAGTTTCACTAGTTTTCTTAGGATTAATGTAATTTGTAACATGTCTTCTTTGCCTTGATTTTATTTTGCACTACTTCACTCCACCACTAAGCTTCTTTTTATGTCGATACTCCTCCCTTAGGTTCACCTAACACATCTTTCGTCACTTTCCTAATATGTATAGTCATATTGTTCTACATATCACAAGGTATGCCAATCGTAATTACCAGCATCTCCTTGAAGGACTTTCTGTTTACCCACAGAAAATTAATCAAACACGTTGTTGACTCGTCCACTATTCAACAAGTAATATTGAGATTTTATATAAGCATCTTGACTATCTTTTAAAATAACGAATGATGCTTGTATTAATTTTTTAGTGGAACAAGAATTAAGAGTGTGATTAATTTAGTGTCAAGTTTTAGTATTAGAACTATATGCTTAGACCCACATGGACTTGTATTCATCTTTGATTCACAAGTAGTATTATGTTTGAGTTTTCATTTAAGGCTAATAGCAGCAGAAGAGAAAATTATGTGCTTGGGCTTTCATGCTAAACACTTGGATACATTTCATGTGGCTCAGGTTTTTGTTTCAAATTAGCTTATTTTAATATCGAAGAACATAATATCCAACACGATAGGGGCTTATTTTGTTTCAACTCATGAAATCCGAGAAGAGTGTTCTTATTCTTGCATTTCATAGTTGTTGTTATTAGTGCTAATAATAGCCACCAACAACTTACATCTCTCACTTGGCCACTTGAGTCAATCTATGATACACTAGTTTTTCCTCCCACTATTTTGGGGTTTTACCAAGTTGTATCATTTTTTAGTTGCAAGTAAATTGTAACTTTTACTTGTTATTTGGTTTTCCATAACCAATATGTTTTTCCTTCATAACTATCAACAAAGTATATTTTTACACTCATACTTTAGGCATATCTAAAACCCATGTGCGTAACATGTTTAGTAAAAACTTCTTCTGAGATGTCTTTAGTCAAGGGGTCTCTGCCAACATATTATTTGTTGGTATATAAGATGTAGTTATTTCATTTCTTTTTAGCATATCATGAATGTAGTAGTGATATTTAACCATTATATGTTTGCTTCTTGAGGTATTATCTCTACTATTAATAAGAGTAATTGCTGCATTGTTGTCATAATAAATGACAATTGACTCGTTGGCTATGTCCAACTTCAGATTATATATGAAGTAGCTTATCCAAACAGTACTTGTAGCAGTCATACTACAAGTAACATACTAAGCTTCTTGTGTATGCAATGCTACACAACCCTGTTTCTTACAAGCCCAAAATACAACAACACCTCCACAAAAGAATATTTGACCAGAGGTTGACTTGTTGTCATCTTTGATCAAAGCAAAATTAGCATCTCAGTATCTTACCACTTTCAATTCATCTGCTTGAAAACACATATTCAAGCCTTTTGTTCCTTTAAGATATCTTAAAATCCTTTTCACAATTAATCAATGTTGTCAATCAGGATCACTTTGATATCTACTCATAAGACCAATAATAAAGCTGATATTAGGTCTTGTGCACTACATCGCATACATCAAGCTACCGAGAGTTTTTGCGTAAGGAACATTAGGCTAGTTATCTCCCTCATCAAGACAATCAATCTTACTAAATTTGACCCCTTTAGCAACGAGTGTGGTTGGAGGCTTGCACTCACCCATTTTAAACTTCTTGAGGATATAATCAATATATCTTTTTTAACTCAAACATAAGAGATTAGATTTTCTATCATGAGAAGTCTTTATACCTAGAATATAGGATGCCTCTCGCATATCCTTTATTTCAAACCTTGAGTTTAACCATGACTTAGTTTTGACAGTCATTTCATTGTCATTTATAATCAATAATATATAATCTACATATAAAGATAAAATGACAAAGTGGCTTCCACTATTCCACACATACACACAGTGGTCAAGTTCATTATCAACAAACTCAAGTTCTAAAATGATATTTTAAAAAGTCAAATATCATTGACGAGGTGATCATTTAAGGACGTATAAGGATTTTTTAACTTATGTACTTTATCTTCTTAGCCTTTAACAACACACCCTTTTAGTTGTTGCATATAGATGATTTCATCTAAATCTTTATTTAGAAAAGTGGTTTTTACATCTAACTTATGTAAATCCAAATCATAATATGATGAAATTGCTAGAATAATTCTAATGGATGCAAATTTCGCAACAGGAGAATATGTCTCAACATAATCTATCACCTCTTTTACGAGAATCTGTTTGCAACCAACCTTGCCTTAAACTTGTAAATAGACCCGTCAACTTTATATATTTTTTTTCAGAACTCATTATAGCTTATGGTTTTTCTTCCTTTGGAAAATCATCCAATTTCCAACTTTGGTTTTCTCAATAGATTCAATTTCCTCATCTATAGCCTTTTCTCAATCTGATGATTCAGATGAGTCAATAGTTTGCTGATATGTTAGGTTATCAATCAGATCATCTAAATCCATAGAATTGCACACTTCCTCTACAAGATAAGTGTGATAATCCTTTAAGTAGTATGATGTAACCCTAAGTATTTTATTTTCACTTAAAGTTTAAGTTTAATCAGTAAGATCATCATTATCTATGGGTTAAAATGACAATGGATCTAAATCCACTAAATAATCAATTCATTCATCATCATTTTCAAGAATGTGATTCTTAGATTCCTCTAAGAATTCAACATCCCTACTTTCTATTAAACCATAGTCCTTATGATAAAATAGATATTCCTTAGAACCTTTGGAATATTCAATAAAAATATAACTTAAGGACCTACTATCTAGTTTATCCGTAAACTGATCAAGAATCTTAACATGTGTTATATATCCCCATCTCCTGAGATGTCCTATGTCCTATTTTCTTTCAAATCACATTTCATATGGTATATAAAATATAGCCTTACACGATACTCTATTTAAAATATGTACAGTTGTACTAACCGCTTTCTCTCAAAATACCTAGAAAGAGAAGCATATATCAACATGGACCTACTCATATTCAATAAGGTCATATTATATCTCTCTACTATACCATTTTGTTGAGGTGTTTTGGGCATGATATTTTGTTTTGAAATATTAAAGTTTTTATAGTATTCCAAAAATTATATAGAGGTGTATTCACCACCTCGGTCTGACCTTAAGACTTTGATTGTTTGCCCTAATTTATTTTCAACTTCTTGTTTATATTCTTTCAATACCTCAAGTGTATTAGACTTGTGTCAAGATATATATATCGAATAATCATCGATAAAGGTTATGAAAATACCTTATCATGATACATTCTTAACCTAAAGGGTCCACATAAATCAATATGAATAATTTTTAATAGGATTGTTGCCCTAATTATTTATTTGAGAAATGATTTTCTAGTCATTTTTCTTATATATAAGCCTCACACTTATTAAAAGTGTTTTCATGAAAACCAAACAGTTAGTTAAAGTTGGTTAATTTTCTCAACTTATTCAAACTTATATGCCCTAAGCGTTTATGTCGTGCATTCACATCAATTACACATACATAATCAATATAAGTAGAAGAACTTTTATTTTCATTTACATTTAGTTTAAACAAACCATGTTAAACATCAAGTAAACCTAAAAAAGTTATTATACCATGTTTTTCCACAATAACTTTACCAGAAACAAACCTAACATCAAACCCTTTCTTTACCAAGATAGGGATCAATACAAAAGTGCGCCTAATAGAGGGCATAATTAATATATCACTAAGGACAATCGGTATACCTTGTACAAAAATCCTAAATGACCCAACCCAAGAACATTAGAAAGAATATTATTGCCCATTTAAACCTGATGCTCCCCAGGTTTGTATTCTTTCACATTATCGCTCCTTCTTTGCTTTTTGAGATGTATCGGGTCACTCAAGAGTTTATCCACCAACGAGTCACCGAGCAGTTCATTTAAATACACTTAGAAATGATGTAAATTATGTCATACTTCTCTGTTGGATCGCATCGTTGGTTGTTTCCACTGTTGTTCTTGTTGTTGCGGCAATCTCATTTGTAGTGTCTCATTTTGCCACATTTGAAGTACTTTATCTGAGAAACAAATTCTTATGATTTCTTAAAAAAATTGATCGCCCTTCTTTTTGTTATTCTTACCAAATCTCTTATTTGGTTTTTCTTATTCTTATTGTTTTTAGAGTTTGACCATAAATCATCTTAAGCAACTAGCAATTTTTCTCTTTTATTTTGTTCATATGTTCTTTTTCAATTGCTAGTTTTAATGAGAGTTCGGAAAGAGTAAAATCTTGTCCAAGTCTAAGGGTTGTGGTTATCATATTCCTAGAGGGGAGAGACTGTTTAGAATTATGGATATATGTATCAGTTCAAGAATGATTGAATTCGATACAGCTAAATCTCTAGTCATTAACAACATTTAGTTAATATATTCAACTACATTATCACTTACTTTTATTTTACAAGAATTATATTTTTGAAGGAGTAGTTGGACATGTAGCTTGGTTGTAGCATCATATTTGGTAGTCAAAGAGTCAAATAACTCTTTTGCGGTCTCAAATTCTTCAAAAATCATAATCAAGTCATCTTCTGTGTATGTTAATATGATACTAGTCGACCCCGTTTAGTATGGGAAAAGGCTTTGTTGTTGTTGTTGTAGTTGTTATTTGTTGCAATTGAAGTAGGGGTAAAATGGTTTATCTAAGTACATAATGAATACCTTTTAAAGTTAAGTCCAATGGGGTTCTCCTTTTCCACGTTTGAAAATTTAAGCCATTTAACTTTTCAGTTTTTACCAATTAAGAAACACAAATTCTTGAAGTCATTTTTAATAGTTTGGTAGAAACAACAGATAGAGGGTCTATACAATTTAAATGAGAAACCAAAGACAAGCAACAAATAATTGAACATAAGACATTTTCTAAGAATCCAACAACAATATATAGCTAACCACTAGACTGCAGTATCCATAAAATTGAAGTACTGAACTGTAAATACTTCCAGGTACTTAACAATTTTAAATAATATTTGGGTATGATAATGAAAATATATAAGATTCAAACAACTTCTATAATTTCAGAACAAATCTGAGGACAAAACAATAAATTTGCTTTCCGTTTACTTGTGTAATTTCTTTACAAGTAAAGGGCAAAGTTGTAATTTAACTTTTATCCCTTTTGGTAATTATCTCAAAAGGTCGAGGATAAAACTGTAAAAGAATGTGTCTAATCTTCTCAGTTATTTTCTAAACAGATTAGGGAAAGATTAGTAAAATTATTATATGGTTTTTTAGAGATTTTTTAAAATGATCAGATACTGAATAGTAATTTTGCCCCTCGGTCCGGATCTTTAATTATACCTAAAGATAGAGGGCAGAAATATCTTTTGACTTTGTGGCAGACCTGTTAATTTCTGCATGTTTAAGAAGAACTGCATAATTCAACAAGTTGGTATTTGGTAATTTCTACAAACTACTAGAGGTAAAATTATCCTTTCGTCCATTCATGGGAAAAGTTGTCTTTTAACTTTAAAATATCTAGACTTTTTAATAATTTCATTTTGTGGTAGATTGTAACTTAATTGAATACCCGAAGGCAAAACAGACTTTTAGTTTGTTGCCCGAGGTTGTTTCTGTAAAATCGTTGCTCTATGCAGTTTACCACTCGCGGTTTTACAAAACCGCAATGGATATAAGCAGAGGATAGAGGGAGAGAGAGAGAGACGTATGTAGAGAGAGAGAGGCATATGTTGAAAAAGAGAGGAAATGACTCCCTCGACCTCTAGCCTTTGATAAGACTCTTGGCCACTGCCTTTCTAGCTTTCAAGCCTTCACTCGGCCTATGCCTCCGCTCTGCCTCTTTGTGCCTCCATCTTTCTTGCTTCTTGTCCTACACTTGACCTTTTGGCTCCACCTTTTCTGGCTTTCTATCCTACTAAGAGCCTTTTGGCCTCCACCTTTTTTAGCTTTCTGGCATGCGCTTAGCCTTTGATCTTCGCTTCTTCTGCCTTTCTGACATGCGCACAACATTTGGCCTTCATTTTTCTGTCTTTCTACCATGCACTCAGCATTTGGCCTTCTCCTCTTCTGGTTTTCTGACCTACGCTTAGCCTTTGGTTTTCATTTCTAAAAAATGAACAGAGAAGAGATCGGTCCTAGTTTTGGTTTTAAAAAATTCAGAAAAAGATTTCTTACACTAAAAAAAAAATTACGACATCTTCCATCTTTTCTCCTTATATATGTATATTGATTGCGTACCTGTTTTCCTTGTAAAGACTTGTGAACCTGACTTTGATATCAATGTTGGAGCTAGCATTGCAGTCGGATCATAAAGGAGTCATGAGCAATGAAAAAGCAAAAAATGCTCTCAAAGGGAGAAGAAGAAGACAAGAAGTGAAGAGCCAAAGAAGAAGAAGAGGTGCACGGTTACCCATAGAGGATTGTCATAGGAAGTCTTTGTTGTTGTTTTTTGTATCAACTTGTTCATGTGTTACTTTTTCATATATATATATATATATATATAACTTTTCCACTTTGTGTAATTTTTCTCTTGGGTTTTCCATTAAACTCATTTTATGTTTATTCGGTATCTTTTTTAAAAGCAAAACCGTTTTTCTCTATAAATTATATCTTTTATAAAGCAACTTATGAAATCTGAGAAGAGTGTCTTTATTCTCGTATTTCATGGTTATTGTTGTTATTGAGGCCGAAGAGCAAAGATAGCGGCCATGCAAATATAAAAGAGAACAGCAGGACTTAGAGAAGCCATGGACGATTTCTGCTATGGAATTGAAAAAGGGCACGCAAGGTATTAAATAGTTATCGACGTTCAGTGGGTGGTTCTAATTATCACACTAATCCTATATTAAGTGTGCCATAATAGTAAGTTTATCTGGAAAATATAACAAGGAATTATGGCAAGCCCTGAATGCGCCTGGATATAAGGTTCCGGTGAGGGTGCCATCTAAAGAATATCTGAATCGTTCCCGTAATAGACCGGAAGTTTCAGTTGCGATTGAATTCGTTTATTGGATAATCATCAGAACCTTCCACAATAAACTTGCCTGCAAATAACGCAAAACTATTGCAATATCAGATTGTAATTAAAGTGACGATTCTGCAAGCTACCGGTGCCTGATTTGTATCCACTATGCGAAGTTGTGATAACGTTCTGGTAGAGATGGTAAATGAACTGAGCTGTTTGTGGTTTGGCTCGGCTCAGTTGGTGATGGGCTTATTTGAGCCATGATCAACCCCTGTCTTGTTCATTCGGATCATTTATCAGCCATACTTTCTGGTCGTGGAATTTTACCAAGCTTCGAACATCGGTTGCAATAACTTAGAAATGATCCTTGTAGTGACGTTTCAATCTCCAATGGTAAAGAAAGAAGAAGGAGCGTTGGCTCATCTGGTAGGGCTCTGCCTGTCGTTGGTGGTGAGTCCTATTCCCACGGTGTGCATGGGCGTGTTGTGTTAGGCTTCTGCCTCCTGTTGTAACGTTACCTGTTATATACAGAGAGAGAGAGAGAGAGAGAGAGAGAGAGAGAGCTCAAACAAAAAATAATCGATATTTAAAAAAATCTCATGAACACAATGATAAGAACACTAAAGCTTAAGAAAAAGAATAAATTACCTTTTAATTTTATCTATTTTGATGTCTGGAGTACCAGTACGATATATGGAAATTCAACAATCACACTGTGTTAGTGTAAAGTTGAATCTCATTGATTACAACATTGTGTTAGTATCAAGATTCCGGAATCACACCGATAATTCTATCCATTAGTTCCTTTTATAAGTATCACGAAATAGCACCCAGGGTGTTAGCCCAATGGTAGGGAGCTCTAGCGCGGTTGCTGGTGGTGGGGAGTTCGATTCCCAGAGGGTGTTCATACGTGGGTGTGTGCTAGACTTCAGCCTCCTCTTGTAACCCAAAAGAAAAGTACCATGGAATAGATAGTTGCAAAATATTGACGCCTGTATGAATTTAGTTATCTCCTCATAAATCCTAGAATAAGTTCTTATGCTGTTAGATTTGCAAAGTTCGTGAAAGTTCGTGCCAGTACCCACACACACACACATATGACTTACACTTAAAAAACGGATCAAGTTAAATACATTTAATGAACTATAATTTTAACTTACAATCTTACTATTATTAATGCTTTGCGACTTGTTATATTCGACAATTGCTACCATCCTGAAGACTGTTTGTTTAACATTTTAGTATGTGAATTAACACTTTAGTATATGAAACTTTTCTTTTTATTGAACTGGAGAGACTTAGATGAAGCTGGACATCGCCTATTTGAACCAGCTTTGTGGTTTGAACCAGAACCAAACTGGGTCTCAAACTGGCCAAACCTGGAACCACTTAACTGGACCCAGGACCATAACCGAATAGGGAGACCCTTGTTTGGTTACGGTTCCTCCTAGCTCGTGTAACTGTCGGTTGGTCCAATTCTTAAACTTTTTTCAAAAGTTTTTACTTTTTTCTCTTTGCCTTTTGATTCAATTTAAATAGGAATTAGTGCTTACAAACTGTAAATGGAACCAGATGGAACCCGGTCCAGTTACGATTTACAGTTACCGGTGAACCAATGCTTTCGAAGGTTTCGATTTGCCATGTTTGCACCTAAAGCGTTAGCTCAACGGAAAGGCACTCTAGCACTGTTGCTGCTGGTGGGGAGTTCGACTCTTAGAGAATGCATGTGTGGGGGTGTTAGGCTTCAGACTCCTCTTATAACCAAAAAAAAATATCATCAATTTTCCCAATCAAGAAATGCCTTCACTGGTGGCCATCACGTCCTTGCATGCATGCATAGCGTGAAATAGAAGTTGGCCTCTTTCATGAAAACAACCACTCTTCAAAGGCATTAATGGCCATGTATCACCAAACAAAACTCATTTCCAATTATTATCAAGTTTGTTTGCGTGTATCAGCAACAGTGGTGGATCTAGAATTTTATGTGGGGTGGGGCGAATTGCCTGTTTGACCATTTCGGGTTGAGCGAATTATGTCTAGTAGCAATCGTGTCTTGTAACATTTTCATTGGCTTTTCGAATTTCAGGTGGGACGGCCGACAACACAAATTCGAATTTCATGGTATTATAAAAAAATTAAAATACCAAACCAACGGTTCCGGTTTTATAAGAGGTGAAACTGGAACCAGGTAGTCTGCGGTTCCTGTTTCACCAGTTCTAAGTTCAATCTATTCTTGGCCCGATTCGGTTCTAGTTAAGAACCGGCCTAGGTACGAAAAGGAATCAAGGCCTAGATTTCAATTTTTCATGGTCTTGATGAGCAGAGAGCTCCACCCATTTAGAATAACTATTTCAACGTAGTGAATCACACTTAAAGAAGTGTTCTTCAACTTCCATCACGTACCCGTTCTTGTTTTCTCTATTTTCTTACTATCTCTCGTTATCATCCTTGCCCTTTTACGTCTACATACTTATCTGTCTCTTTAACTCAAACAATCACACATATTAAACTAGTTTGGTTAGGTCTCTAAATTGACCATGATGTAAGAAGAAACCAGAGGGCACAATTTTTGTGTCCTGTCATATCATATGCATCAAGGTTGCACGAAACGGAACACGAGAAACCATAAATCTTCAAAGCTTAAGAAAGGGAGAAACAAAAGTGTATATATATATATATATGAAAACTCAAAGTTGCTAGAGTCTCTTGCATGTTAGACTCTACTAAACGATCTATGTCATCTGTACAATTGCATGAAAAACATAGATGGAGTTGTCCATCAACATCGATACGAGCATAGATACCATTTAATATATGTTATGTGACATAGATGAATACTTTGATCATCACCGTTCGATTGATTGAATGAATGGTGATAAATTGTTATGGTGTATTAAATGCAAGGAACAAAAGTATAAATAATACTTTTAATTCAAATATTTACTATTGATGTCAAAGATGAAACAGTTAAAACATTTAAATAAGATACAAACCTTTTAATTCAATTTATATTATTGATCTAAAACATCGAATGATACAAATATTTGAGCAAAATGACGCATCTAAGAACATTTACCACTACCTCTCTCTCTATATATATATAACATGAAAACCAAAAGCATTTTATACGTTTTAGCATAAAACTGTTTATAGTTGACATTTACGTATATTAATGTCTAGATTAAACTCTCTTCGCAAGTAAACTTTTGAAATTCCAAATCAAATTTCCTGTGAAAATCATTCTAACGAACACGCGATGGGAAACAAATTTAACGTCGTTTTGACGACTTCCAATTTCACTGCGTCAGATCAAGGTCCATGGGTGGCCCCACGCCACCTTATATGTCAGAACCCATCTCGTCGCTTTCCTCTCACTCACCAAGCAATACCGTCACCGGGAAAATTTTCCGGTTAAATTTCCCGGCCTCTCTCTTCCTCTCTCTGTCATGGAAGTTCGGCGGAGAGCGCCTCCTAATCAGGCGGAATCCCAAAGGGACACGTTGAACAACCCGCCGGGGACGGTGGGAAGGACGAACACACGATTGGCCGTCGCCTCTGACGCGCTTCCGCTTCCGGCGAACGCCACCAACAAGTTCTTCTTCGTTCTCTTCTTCCTCTCGTCGTACTATTTGATGCGCCGATGGCGCGAGAAGATTAGGACGAATACTCTTCTTCATCTTCTCACTTTCTGGGAGATCGTAGCTATCTTTTGCTTCCTCGCTTCATTCATTTACCTCTTCGGCTTTTTCGGCATCATCTACGTGCAGCCGTTCGTCTCCCGACCGACTGGAGATTGGGACGACGTCGATCTCGGGCCCAATTCTCACCCTGAACCGTCTCCATCTTGCGCCGCTCGGCCACCCATCCCTGCGCTGCCCGTTGACCTCGCAGGCGACCCAGATGAGGACGTCGTCATGTCGGTCGTGTCTGGTCTCGTGCCGTCACATTCGCTCGAATCACGTCTCGGCGATTGCCGGAGGGCAGCCGAAGTCAGGCGAAAAGCGATTGAGATCATTTCCGGGAGGTCGCTCGATGGTTTGCCGCTTGATGGATTTGATTATGCTTTGATATTGGGGCAGTGCTGCGAACTACCCGTTGGATACGTGCAGATTCCGGTAGGAATAGCCGGGCCTTTGCTGATAAAGGGTAAGGGAGAGATGTACGTGCCGATGGCGACGACCGAGGGTTGCTTGGTAGCGAGTACCAATCGTGGTTGCAAGGCAATTTTCGCATCCGGAGGTGTGGATGCAGTGTGCGTGAAGAACGGAATGAGCCGGGCGCCGGCGGTGAGGCTCTCATCAGCACGACGGGCAGCTGAGCTGAAATTCTTCCTTGAAGATCCGATCAGTTTCGAGACCGTTGCGGTGATGTTCAATAGGTACTATTTTTATGGTTTAATTCTTCGTTTTTAACGTCGATTTCTTTCCGAGTTTCTGCTTACTGTTTTGTTTTAGTTACAAGTAATCTCTTAAACTTGGTGATTCTTCTTTTTTTTTGGGTCTTCATGATATTTGAATATTTGTACCTCCTATGAGCAGGTTTTCAGTGTTTTAGATTGTATTTAATTTTGTCATCTCTGTTTTTTATGTTTAAATTCATTCGATGTTACTAGTTAGGATATCGTGAAATTTGCTACTTGTTACGCCTTCTAATGGGCTTCACTTATTCCCACGTGATTTTCTTCTCACCAAGTTGGTGCATTTATTGGATTCTCGGACGGTGGCATTTGTATGCGTGTTTGATATTGCTCTGTTCCGTTTAATGGGGATTGCAGAACAAGTCGATTTGCGCGGCTGCAAAGTGTCAAGTGTGCGCTAGCAGGGCGAGTGCTTTACATGAGGTTCGTCTGCTCCACCGGGGACGCCATGGGCATGAACATGGTGTCCAAGGGAGTGCAAAACGTTCTGGAGTTTCTTGGAAATGATTTCCCTGACATGGATGTCATCAGCATCTCAGGTCTGTAATTGACTGTGTTTCGCGCATGCACGGTATATGAGTTTCACTTGGCCTAATTTGTCTTCTGATTGTTGTATTTGACGGTAGTGTGTGTGTTGGCTGTTTTCCAAATAATTGGTTTGTTGGATCGTCAACAATTGTCTGTCGTTTTTGTTTCTTTTCTAAATTATTTGTGGTTGCGGGTCTGCGTCTCTCAGCTGAAGATTAATTCATTTACCGTAACCAGTTAATGGATAGGCAATGATTGTCTGTGATGTTGTTTTGTGTTATGTAGATAATACTTGCTATTCACTGTCATGAGTAAATCTTTTTTGTTTCTGTAGGCAGAGCCCTACCTGATTAAAATCGGGTATTTGAACTCCCGACGTGCTGTCAGAGAACCAACCCCTTAGTTAGTCCTTCATGTATGTTCCTTTGGGCTAAATCTTAGTTAACTTGTTTTTTATATTTTCGGCTAGAAAAGGTATTGAATTCCTGACCTTCTGTCTGAGAGCCAACCCTTTAGCCTTTGAACTATATGCATCTTTGGGGTTAAATCTTACTTAGCTTAATTTATCCATTTTCGACTAAAAACTTGTTGGGTGTTGAGTAATTGAGTTCATCTACATGTGAATTTCTTTTGGTGATGTTAGAGCATGAAGGTTTCTTTCTGTAACGATGCAGTTGTTTGCCAAAATTGAGAAGTTTGGTACGTTGAGAGCCTCTTGATGTGAGTGACAATGACATCTTTCACGCAACTGCAGTATCATATTTCTCAAACTTAAGCGGGCTGGTCTTTTCCTGAAAATTTTCATTATAGCACACAATACATATTTCATTTTTCTCACCGTATGGAAAGTGATTCCATAGGTAACTATTGTTCCGATAAGAAGCCTGCTGCTATAAACTGGATTGAAGGGCGGGGGAAATCAGTGGTATGTGATGCCATAATAAAGGAAGAAGTGGTGACATCTGTGCTGAAAACGAGAGTCTCATCATTGGTGGAGCTAAACAGTAGCAAGAACCTGGCTGGTTCTGCAGTTGCAGGTGCACTAGGTGGATTCAATGCACATGCTAGTAATATAGTTTCGGCCATTTACATTGCCACTGGTCAAGACCCTGCCCAGAATGTGGAGAGCTCGCACTGCATCACCATGATGGAGTTTGCAGATAACGGCAAGGACCTCTACATCTCTGTCTCAATGCCCTGCATTGAGGTAATTTGCAAATACTTTTCTCCTTTTTCTTCTTGCTTTTGGTTGAAAATGCTCTTTAGTTGCATAATTTTGGGCTATCATTAATCGCCATTATCGTATTCTGGTCGTCCTTCTCTCTGGTTATTGACTTGTATGCTTCAATTTTGATACATGATCTCTGTTGATTTTTCTTATATTTGTTGTTGATAACGCTATCAACATCAGTGTTAGTAAGTATTAATATATAACTCGTATCACAGAGAGTGAAAATCCTCTACAGTTCGGGTATGATAAGGTAATCGTTGCCTCTGTAAGTTGTTAATATACTCCCCCTATCCCTGGTATCCTGCGATAGAGTTTCAAATTCATTCAATATACTGTCATTAGTGCCCTATGGCATGTTACCAATCGATATGTATCGTCATATGAACACGCCAATGCATACAACACTTCTACATGCAATTTTCAAGTTGCAACTTTCTGTGTATCCATTTTTAAAAGCTTGTCCCTTCTGCCCACTTTATCTACCAAGTTCTTAGTTTGCGGTCTCGTCATGCGCACTCGACTGAATAGAAAATGAACTATTTCTGCATGTAGTTTTGGTCTTTCAAGTTGTTCTTAAAATTAAAATTAAAATATCATATCTTATCCTAAGATTTGAAGATAATTCGCACCACTAATTTAGTGGGTCATTCATTTCCTATAATGTGACAATCTTAGAACTAGTTTATGATCTGAAATTTGCTTTCCAACTAGCTTATTGTAAGCTTCTTTTATTTCTTTTCAATTGTTACATATTGGTAGATTAGATCATGTCCAAAGAAGGTTCACCTCTTAACAATAATAGTTTTTTTTCTTTTTTGTTTTAAACAGGTGGGTACGGTCGGTGGTGGAACTCAGTTAGCCTCGCAGTCTGCGTGCTTAAACTTACTTGGTGTGAAAGGTGCTAACATGGAGTCACCCGGTGCAAATGCCACGAACTTAGCTCTCGTAGTTGCTGGTGCAGTTCTAGCTGGGGAACTCTCTCTCATGTCTGCTCTTGCAGCTGGTCAGCTTGTCAAGAGCCACATGAAGTACAACAGATCCAACAAGGACATCTGTTCATCTGCTACCTCGTGAAATATATATATATATATGGAGTGCCGTTTCCTTTGTTTCTCTTATTTATGTTGTTTAGATTGTTTTCATTAAAGACCATGTGATGATAGTGAGCAGTTGGTCCTTGTTGTTTCTTTGTGTTTTGGGCTGTTTGAGATGGAGCACATCAGGGTGGGGTGTAAAGAGATTCCCACCATGAAAGTGGCCTCTACGGGCTCAGCCAGCTAATTTTCTTCCTGTCTTTTGTTCCTTTCTGGTGGTGGCGGGTCTGTATTCGGCTGCTTGCTTCATGTTTCCCTTTCTCTTTGGGAAGTAGTTTCTTTCTGTTCCCTTGGCTGTGATCTTGTACATTTTGAACTCTTTTGGTAAATGGTAAATCCTACAGTTTCTTCGTCTTTGCATGCAAACTCTCTCTCTCTCTCTCTCTCTCTCTCTCTCTCTCTCTCTCTCTCTCTCTCTCTCTCTCTCTATATATATATATATATATATATATATATATAATACAGTTAACCTATAAGCTAGGGTAAATCATTGTATCATTCGTGTAGTTCACAAGTATGCTTGTAGAAAAGATATAGATAAGGCAATGTCCTAACGAGTGCGTTCTTCCACTAGGCCTCAAGTCTCACTACCTTGCAAAAAAGCACCGGCTCACCCGACTAGGGGTTCCACGCACAAGTAGGTCATGAGTTTGATACCGGCAGCGTTTATATATATATATATATATATATATATATATATATATATATATATATATATATATATTATTTTTTTTTCTATTATATGTATGTGTATATATGTAATACATATATGAATATATAGTTTTTTAATACATATGTGTGTATATGGCTTGTTGAATCTTAAAACGTTGTGGACCAAGTCATTGGTCCTGCTTCAAATATTTGCCGGAATTCTCTATAGCCTAGTCTGTATTTTTTCAAGACCAAACCGGTCCTCCAGGACATGCGCATCACCCTCATATACCCAAAGAAATGCCATTACCCTTCAAGGTCGGGTAGCAGAAGCAGAGATATTTGAACCTGACTCATGTTCAACTTGTTTAAATTTTGTTCAAACTGGTTCGATACCTAAATCAACCAAGCCTCAACATGGACATTGAGCCTGTTTAAGACTTGATCAAGCACCATTAGGCTTATTAAATCTGGACTCAATTTAATCTCAAGTCAGTCTTAAGTTATTTGTAACTGAAAGGTGAAAACTTAGAAACTTTTAGTTTGTTTCTTTCTTTGCTTTAAATTATATGAGAGATTGATCAAATCCAAGCAAATTGCAACTCCAATCAAACTGATCGAAAGGTAAAAGAGCTCAAGTCTGTAAATTCAAAAGTCCGCCCAAGTATCGGTCCTAAGGGTGTATTTACTGATGGTGTCAAGCTTCTAGTATTAGAACTATAAGTTGAAAATCACATGGGCCGGTAATTACGGTTCTTTTGTGTTTGATTTATGAGTAGTATTGATGTTTGGGTTTTCTCCATTTTCAATGGTAATAGACATGATTAGAACCAATGATTACAAACCGCCAGTTTCGATTTCCCTTGAATTAGGAATTGGAATCGAGCAAGGATGGGACAGGTTTCAGTTCCGATTCCGTGAGTTCTAAGGAACCAAAAAAGTTTATTAAAAGTTTTGAAATATAAATAAAATAAAATTATAGAATCAATGATTTGGAGCCACCAGTTCCAGTTCCAATTCCATGCAAGATGAAACAGGAACTAAACCAAGTAGTCCACAATTTGGCTCCAGTTTGATCGCTTCCGGACCCATATTAAGTGTGTCCCACGCCCCCACACCACTGTTCATTCGAGGCATTGTTGCTCATCATTTATTAAGTTCAACGAAGCTAAACTAATTGTCTAATGGGTGTTCAGTTTTCCGCTACCTTCCAAACACAGTTTCTACTTTTCTCCTAATCTTTCTTGCTTTCGTACCTCTTGCTGTTTTCTATATATGAAGGCACAACTTGGTCAATATAACATTGTCAAAATAAAAAATGGTGATATAAACCTAAAGACGCTTTTTTTTATTCTATTTCTTGATTATGTTTTCACGGGAAAATCACCATGATGCATATGGTGTATAGTAAGCCTGTCATATAATAAGGTAATTTGATGGTATTAGTTTTTCTTAGCATGCGTTTTTTCCCTACACGAAGCCCTTTTGAAAACACATATATATTAGGCAAGGTGGGGGTTTAGGAAGACGTATGTGTATATATAGACAGACTGAGACAGACACATACACACATTGATATAATAATATATAGATATATTTGTTGGTATATTGGCGAGATGAGGGTTGGGAAGACTTCCATCAGCTATGCACTTCCCCAATATTGAACTCGGAACCTTCAAGTTGAAGGTTCCTTTGAGCCGACTCTATCGGAATAGGTAACGAGGGAGTTGACAGTTTAGAAGGATCATTGGTTCTAAAGATATATATATAATGATGCATAATCTTATACTAACATTTCTACCATTACGGAAACGATAGAGATTTGAATCATATCATTGTAATATATATATATATATATATATATATATATGTGTGTGTATGTGTGTGTGTATATGTATGTATATAATGTATGTATGTATGTATGTATATGTACATGATGGTCAATAATCTTATACAAATATCTCTATCGTTCGATCTTTTAGATGAATAGTGAAGATTTGATTCAAATGTATCATTATATCATTATACTTGCATTTAATGCATATGAGTAGAAATGTAATTTAAATGTTCACGGTCGATCTTAGATATCGATCAGTCAAGATGTTGATGAAAGATTATGCACCTAAGACACTCTCTCTATTTATATGTGTGTGCGTGCATGAGTGCTTGCATGTGTATATAAAACCTGATATATGTTAGCATATTTACATACTAATATATTTATTTGTGAGATAGATAATTGAGATTTAAATTTTAAAAATTAAATATAAATAATGTATGCCCTTGGAAAGTATAAGCCTACTAAAAAGGTACACAATACTTCAAATCCCATGTTGAATATCCAGGAAGTGATGGCCAAAAAGTGTCCAGTAAAGTAAGAAAACCGATGCTTATAGAAGTATTGGAGCCAACGGGTATGTAATCAAATCAGACTCAGATCCAATTCAACCGTGTTCTTTATCCAGCTTAATTTGTCTTACACAATCAGACCCAGACTTCCATTTCGTGTCAGCAAAACAAACCAAAGTGTTGTCCGATATCAATTCATTGAGGTTTAGATATGTATTCTATCAATAGCAAAAAAGGAAACAAAATCCTAATGGAGATATGACTGCCGCGAATTTCTCGCATATTCCAATCGTCGTGGCGGAGTCCGGCTGGCCGTGGCAGGGTGGCCCCAGGGAGCCGGACGCCACCGTCGACAATGCCATTTCTTATAACACCAACCTCATCCCGCGGGTTCTGAATGACACCGGCACGCCAAGCAGGCCGGGCACTGGAGTCGGGACTTGCATATACGAATTGTTCAATGAGGATATGAAGAGTGGGCCGGTGTCGGCGAGGAATTGGTGGGTTTATTTCGCTAATGGGACGGCGGTTTACTCGTTGAGTATGGGGGATAGTGTGCCGGTGAACGGGTCGTCAGCGACAGAAACGCCGCCGGTATTCTGCGTGGTGAAGCCGGGGGCTGATCAGAGCGAGCAGAAGAAGGCACTCGACTAAAGGTAAAAATGCACACTGTGATTAAAACTGACTTCGGAAAGAGTCGGTGGTCATTCATCGAAGGGATACTCAGTTCGTACGCTGCCGGTCATGAATGGAGCATATTCAACGCATTCTCAACTTGAGAGTACAGTGAGCCAGGTCAGTGATCGCAAAGAAATCACTAGAGGCAAATTAGTGTACGCCTCATCGATCCATGGGCGCCACAATTACTGAGGTTTATTGTAGTGACAACGAGAAAACAAAGTGCCTGAGAGAATGGGAAATGTGATTGAGGACTGCATTACGATAGTTGAGACGAGCGTCCTGTTCAAGGGGTGAAAATGGAATTCATTAAACCCTCAAGAACCATTAGGCAAGGTGACTTTTTATGCAATGAGAAGCTGACACTTTATCAAGAAGCCTTTGATGATGAGAAACAGAAATATGAATGAAGTGTGTGCTATGAAACTGGCGTGGGGCCTCAAGGCCTCAAGACAGTTTTTGAATGTGGCCATTCTCGGTAACCCAGCACATTGAGTGATTTTGGTTTCGGAAAAGATCACATTAAACATAAAATAATAACAGACGGACCGTTACCGAAAATCACGGTAATGATCCAGGCTCCTCAAAAGTAAAACCCACCAGAAAATAACCGGGAAAAAGAGACCTCAAAAGTAAAACCCACCATAAAATAACCGGGAAAAAGAGACGAGCTTGCACTGCTCTATAAATCCAGAGCAATGTGTACAGAAAAAACATTATGAGAAATATACAGAATTTTTTCGAAGAGATCCACTATGAGAAAACCTCAAATACAAAAAAGAACATATTCACCTTCTACTGCAGGCGTACCAAGAAGAGCTCAACGGCAGACAACCGGAAGCTCGGAATCAACCGGAATCAGGCAAGCGAAAAATCCTACATTTGGTATCGGGGTCTCGTTGTTGACCCTGCAAAAAAAAAAGAATAGGTACGTGTTACAGTTCTGAAAAAAAAAAAGGGGGAGAGAAGAAAAGAAAAAAGAGAGAGAATATAAAGCCGAAAGACCGCAAGCCAACAAGGCGGGAAATAACCACAAAAGGCCTAAAAGTCACAAGCCAAAAAGCAACAACAAGCCACAGAAGGCCGAAAGGCTACAGGCCAAAAGACGGCAACAATGTGGGAGGCTGAAAGACAACAAGCCATGAGGCCGAAAACCGCCACGAAGGCCACCAGCCGCCATAGAGAAACGCAGCCCAGGAACCGAAAACTGCCTCTCTCTCTCACGGACACGAGTTTTTTTCTCTCCTCAGGGTTTTATACCCACCAAAAACCATCAGGCGGTTTTAGAAAATTGTTGGCCGAAACGAGAAGTTTTCTGAAACCGCCCCCGTTTTGGAAATCCGCCAGCGGTTTCTTAGAAACCGTCTCGTGCAGAGGACTAAAAAGTTCATTCTGCCTCGGCCGATTTTTAATTATTACCAAACCGCCCCTGAACAAAATTACGAAAATATCCAGATATTTTTGAGTAAAAAGACAGTTTTGCCCTTAATGAGCGAAAAGTTTATTTTTCACTCCGGTGGTTTGTGAAAATTACGAAATATCGGGCTGTTGTTTTACGTTATTGCCCTTTCTAATTTAAATTATTCCATTATTGTCATTATGTCAAAAAACAGATTTGTCCCTATACTTTTGAAAAATTTCAGATTCAAACTAAGGGTTAAAATTACAGATTTAACCTCGATCACTTATGAATTTTATAAAAATACCAAGAGTAATTTTACGGGTTTGTCCTTGGGCTTTTTCAAAAATTACAAAAGTGAACAGATAGTCAAAATTATAGTTTTACCCCTAGTATTTTTTTGAAAAATATTAAAGGCAGAAATTTTAGGAAAAATTACATGCTTATCTCAAGTTGCTTATGAGTTATTTTTTAGCTCGTTTTTCTAATATTATGCATTGTTCTAACATGATTCCTGCTATGTGTATTTGTTGCTTATCTTTGTTTCCTTTTTAGATAGTTTAATTATTATAATTGTCAAATACATAAAAATGAATTCAAGAATATGTGTGTCAGAATTGGAAAAAACTGAAAAATTAAACGTTTTGAACTTCCAAACATGGAAGAAGAGAATCCCACTTGCTCTAACACTTTAAGGTGTTGAATATGTATTGAAGAAAACTGTGTTGTGGTAATGGCTAGAGATCTAGCTATGGCAAATTCAGTTATCTAAGAATCGATGCAAATATAAACAATCTTGAACAGTCTACCCCCATCGTGGAACATGGTCACCACTGCCTTCAGGTTAGGGCCAGAAATTAACCTTTCTGAATTGCCTTAGAAACTATAAATAGAGCAAGAACACATGAATAAGAACAAGAAAGAAAAATTGCTAGTGGTATAAGATGAGATTGGGTCTAACTCCAAAACCAAATAAAAGAAAAATAAACCAAACAAAAGGTTTGGCAAGAATAATAAAAAGGGCGGTCAAAACTTTAAGAAATCGCAGGAAACCGCTTCTCGAGTAAAGTGTTTTAGCTGTGGAAATATGGGACATAACAAGAGTGATTCTCACAACCAAAAAAGTGCAGGAAACAACCCAGAGCGTAGACAGTTAGAGAAGCAAGATATAATCGGCGTGATATCATAATGTTTGTACATAGACCACCTGGTGACAGGTTGGTGGATCAACTCTGGAGCTACCAGACACATCTCAAAGACCAAGGAAGGGGCAATGGATCTAAAGGAATACAAACCAAGAGAACATCGAGTGTACGTGGGAAACAATACCTTCTCAGATGTTTTGGATATTGGGTCCTTTAGAATCTTTGTATAAGGCAAAGCGATTGTACTCACTGATGTATTAATTGTGTCATCTATAAGGCACAATCTAGTCTCGGTTCCTATCTTAGTAAAGAAAGGTTTTGAGGTTAGGTTTATTCCTGACAAGGTAACTGTGGGGAAACATGAGAGAATATTATTCTCTGTGGAGCTTGATGTAGAACATGGATTGTTTAAATTAAATGATAATGAAATTGGAAGTTCTTCTGCTTATGTTGATTGTGCCTTTAATGTTGATGTGAATGTGTGGCATAAACGCCTTGGGCATATAAGTCTAGAGATAAACTAGGTCATCTCAGGAGGTGAGGATCTATTGCATATGTAAAGATCCTTGATCAGTCTAGAGACACACTAGACAATAAGTCCTTGAAGTGTATATTCATTAGATATCCTAAAGGCTCAAAGGGATATCGATTTTATCGTAATGACCACGAACTCATAGAAAGTAGAGATGTTGAATTCTTAGAAGATACTAAGAATGACATCCTAGAAAACAATGATGAATATACTGATGATCTAGTAGACCTAGATCAATATTATTTGAACTTATATAAGATCTTTCTTAAGCAACCGAAACCTTAAGTAGACATAAAAGGCCTAGGGTCACTCCGTCCTACTTAAAGGATTATCACACTTATCGTGCAGAAGAATTTGTAATTCGGTGGATTTAGATAAGTTGACTGATAATTTGACTTATCAGCAAGCTATGAACTCATCAGAAGCATCAGATTGGGGAAAACCATGGATGAGAAAATTGAATCTATTGAGAAAAACAAAGTCTAAGAATTGATTGATTTGCCAAAAGGAAGGAAAGTCATCGACTGTAAATGGGTTTTGAAAAAGAAATACAAGGTCGATCGTTCATTCGACAAGTTTAAAGGGAGGTTGATTGCAAAGCGTTGTTCACAAAAAGAGAGGATAAATTATGTTGAGATATATTCTCCAATTGCGAAATTTGCATCCATAAGAATAATCTTAACAATATCTGCATATTATGATTTGGATTTATATCAGTTAGATGTAAAGACAACATTTTTAAACAAAGATTTAGATGAAATCATATATATGCAGCAACCCGAAGGATTTATAGTTGAAGGCCAAGAAGATAAAGTATATAGGTTGAGAAAATCCCTATATGGCCTAAAACAGTCACCTCGCCAATGGTATTTGACCTTTAAAAATATCATTATAGAACTTTGGTTTGTAGCTAATAAACTTGATCACCGTGTATATGTCTGGAACAGTGGGAGCCACTTTGTCATCTTATCATTATATGTAGATGGCATATTGTTGACTAGGAATGATAATGAGATGATTGTCAAAAACAAGTCATGGTTAAACTCAAAGTTCAAAATGAAGGATATGAGGAAAGCATCATATATCCTAGATATAAAGATCTCTTGAGATAGAGAATCTAGACTCTTATTCTTGAGTCAGGAGAGAGATATAGTCTATATCCTCAAGAAGTTCAAAATGGGTGAATGTAAGTTTGTTGTTATACCTATTGCAAAAGGGGTTAAACTAAGTAAGACTACTTGTCCCGGTGAAGGAGACGATAAGCCTAACGTTCCTTATGCACAAGCTGTGGTTAGCTTGATGTATGCTATGTTATGTACAAGACCTGATATCAGCTTTGTTGGTGGTTTTCTAAGTAAATATCAAAGTAATCCTAGATGGTAGCATTGGATAGTTGTAAAAAGGATTTTAAGATATCTGAGAGGAACAAGAGACTTCAAATTGTGTTTTGAAGCAGATGAACTAAAAGTGGTAGATCAATCAAATGCTGACTTTGTTGGAAGCAAAGATGACAGCAAATCAACCTCAAGTCAAATATTTTTATTTGGAGATGGTGTTGTTTCTTTAGCATGTAAGAAACAGGGTTGTATAGCATTGCATACACAGGAAGCTGAGTATATGGTTTGTTGTATGGCTACAACGAATGTTATCAAGATAAGCTGCTTTGTACGTGATTTGAAGTTAGAAATAATCGACGAGTCAGTTGTCATTTACTATCAAGAGTGGAGTTGATTGCTCAAAAAGCAAGCATATAATGGTTAAATACCACTATGTTTATGATATGGTTATGAGAAAGAAAATATCCATCTCACAAATGCCAACAAATGATATGTTGGCAGACCCCTTAACTAAAGGCATAACAGAAGAACTTTTCTCAAAACATGTTACGAACATGGGTTTGAGGTTTGATTGTTGTGTAGGGAAATAACCACACAATGGGTAGTGATTGCAACAACAATCATGAAATGACATTACTAGGTAAACCCTACAAAAGTGGGAGGAAAACCAGTATGTCAGTACACTTGACTCGAATGGCTAAGTGAAAGATGTTGGAATGTGGCCATCCTCGGTAACTCAGTCCAACCGTTACCAGTGATTTCAGTTTCGGAGAAGATCACATTAAACAGAAAATAATAACAGACAGATTGTTACTGGAAATAACTGGGAAACAATCTAGATAAGGCTCCTGAAGAGGAAAACCCAATAGGAATAACTGGGAAAAAGGGAGGAGCTTGCACTGTTCTATAAATATAAAGCAGTGCGTACGGACAAAATATTCTGAGAAATATACAGATTTTTCTCGAAGAGATTCGCTGTGAGGAAACCTCAAACACAAAAATGAACATATTCACCTTCTCCTACAGGCGTACCAAGAAGAGCTTGACAGTAGACAACCGGAAGCTCAAAATTAGCCGGAATAAGGAAAGCGAAAAATCCTAAGACATACGACCAGAAGATATGGATAACCTTCTTGAAAGATAAATATAACAAAGGGGAGAATTTCATAGACCATCCAAGATAGAGAAACTCATCTTCATCTCTCTAGCGAACTAAACTAAACACAGAAACAGCAATGGTCGTGGCTGAAGAGAAGAAATTAAACAAGTTTTCAGTATTAGAAGTGAATAGATTCCAAAATTGTCAAAAAGACAAAATTGATGGTGCTATTCCTAATGGCATGGCAGAATTTCCGACGCTATGATCATATTCTTATGAAAATTAGAGTTGTCCCTCCACCGGACGCAAGTTTAGATCAGTTAGATGGTTCGTCTTTACCACTAGGAACCACAATGGTGCATATATGACTTAGTGATGGAAAATTATTTAGGCTAACGAAAGCTTGTGCTACAGTTCTAAGAGGTTGTCCTCAAGCAATAGAAGTGTGGAGGGAATTAGTTCCAACAATAAAAAGACTTGATTTCTTCTCTCTTAAGAGATGATAAAACGATCAAGCACTAATACAGTGTTGTCAAACCTTGCTACTTAATCACCCACTTCTTGACTCTTCTCGCTTCAGTGTTGCAGTGTTCCTCCAAGTTTATTAATACAGAGTTGGCTGCATCTGAAACCATCTCAAAAGAGTTTCTAGATCCACCACTGGCAGCGTCGTGTCAACGGACACTTTTTCCATTTACTTATTTCAAAATTTCAGTTGATGCCTCAAGAACATTGTACAAATAAGTGACCCATTGTTATACTATATTATACTTATTTATTAACTAATAGTTTTTATAATCTTTAAATTAAGCATTTATTTAACAATAATAATTTACTATACTTATTCATTAACTAATTAAAAATATTATATATTAATTATGAAAACATAATAATAATATTTAATTGTTAATATTATTTACATTATTTAAGAATATTATTAACTAAATGTGCTTTATATCAAATTTAATAATTATAATTTATTAGTATTTGCTCAATATTATTATTTTAATTAACACTACTTTATTAATTAAACTGTATTTTAGTTTAGTTAATATTACATTTAGGAATTCACATAAAGTTATAAGCTAGACATGTGACCACTTGACCTGGAACCCATGACCTAAAATAAGAGCACTTGTCATATTATAACCCAAAGATAAATTTTGATATTTTAGAAAGCTTTCTCTTATATATTAATCCCAAAAAGCCTTGTTTATAAATTTAAATGTTTAATACCTCAATGATATTTGACTAAAAGCTTTACTATCTTGTATACAACACTTGTTACAAGTTAATATCAAACTAATGTTAAATAAATACTAACAATAGATAATATTACTTTAATATCAAACTAATATAGAATTAAATATATTATTTAATGTTGACATAGATTCAACATTTATACTAAATTTCTATAAATTTAAAATATAAATCTAATGATAAAAATAAGATACGAAAATTATTATTTAATTTCGAGTTATTATTAAATTAATACTAAAATACTGTGAAATATAAAATATAAATTGCTAGCTTTCATATTAAATTTAGCAGCCAAGGATACATGTAATATAGCATCACATATTTTATATTATATTTTTATTTAATAGTAATATGATTTAATATTTATTGGTCTAACATATCTTGTTAATGCAATTGAGAACTTCATACACCAAGTCATAGACTTGTTTAATATGAGTACTTTTCATCAACCACCTTTAGGCAAAGGCTCACGTATGTTATTACTGTTTAGGGTCCAACATGGACGACATCCAAAAACCATAGCATACTAAAGTAAGGACCTGAAACCACAAGGTTTTAAAGTGGATCTCGTTCATATATCATAAGGTACTAAACTGAATTTTTTGTGTCGTAATGTAATCCCTTAAGCAGGTAGTGGATAAGCATTAGAAGTTGCACACACGTAGGCATATGCCCAGATAATCTTTCTCTCTCCCTCTCACACACACACATAGACACATGCATGCGTGCACACACACATACTTTTATAAGAAATAACATGTGATCAAGTGTTCAACCATAACCGATGGTAGAGCATTATGAAGGTAAAAGAGAGAAATTTTCATTTAACAAAATTCAAATTCAGGTACCTCATATGCCCAGATAATCATATTTGTCCAATATTCATCCAAGATGGGGCTGCCCACAAAATTTAGAAAATTAACATTGAAGGGATACCTCATTGCTGAATTAATACCTTAAATACGTGCTTCTCCCCGCCCTATAAGGTTTTATTGGCTATTTGAATTGCAGGGTGGAACTTTTTCAGGTACTTCAGGTGTTAGTTCATGTTCGACAACACGAACAAGGTGCCTATGATGCATGTGTACTTCAGTAATGGTGGAGTTCCAATACTGGGTACTTACACAATACCTGGTATACGTACCGGTATTTAGGTACATGCTTTGAAAAAGAATAGATTTTGGATCCATCTAAGTGTGTATAGATATACATGTAGTGTGAGTTGTTAGAACTTTTGTTATGAAATAGGTCAAATTGGACTAATATCCATATTGAAACCCAAAAGTATTATGTTTTGACGTTTCTTTGACAGGAGTGTTATATTTTGATATTGAAAGTATATTATATGAAATTGAGACCATTGTGTAATGTAATTTTCTTATTTGAAATGTTAAGTTTGTTGTTGAAGTTATATGTTATGTCAAAATTTGTATATTTCAACTTTTAATAAGTTTTACATTATATTGTTATAGTGAATTTTATGTATATTTTTTATTGTTATGTAGTGGGATATCCGTACTTTATATTTGTCAAAATTATCGTACCCCATACTTGTAGTTGTACCTGATAAAGGTACCGTCCTTGTACCTATGCAACATTGATGTATGGAATCCATATTTCTACACAAATTAGGAAAGAGGGTTGTTAAAGATTTTGCTAGTAAAAGTAGTAGAAGAGGAAGCTTAGGAAGGAGTAGAGGAAGAGTTGTTTTTAGCATATATTCATTTTTTTCTCTTAATACTACACCTAGTGCTCAACCTAGAATTTATGTTGATATAGCTTCATAACAACTTCATGATCAAGCAGACCTTGCAGTGGGTAGATAGTTTTATGATGCATGCATTCCATTTAATGCAGCAAACTGTTTTCATTTTCAAGTAATGGCAAATGCAATTACTAACATTGGTCTAGGATACAAGATGCTCTCTTATCAAAAGTTGAAAGGAAAGATATTAGATAAGACCATCATTAAAGTGTAAGAATATTATTCGACTTTGAGAGAGTCATGAAAGGAGACAGGATGCATTATCATGGCAGATGGATAGACAGATAGGTGATAAAGGACCTTGTTAAACTTTCTTGTTTACTGTCCTAAATGATTTATGTTTTTCATATCTCTACACATGTCAAAGGAGAGGCACACTGCAGAAATCCTAAGGCATGAGTTTGATAAGGTGATATACGAGGTTGGCCGAGAGAATGTAGTCCAATTGATTACAGATAATGCAGCTAACTATAAAGCAATTGAGAAGGAGTTAGTAGATACTTACGGGACTTTCTATTAGATACCGTGTGCAACCCATTGTTTAGATCTCATCCTTGAGGATATTGGTGAGATGGATGAGATCAAGGCAACAACTAAGTGTTGACAAGATATCACCAAATTCATCTACAACCATGCATTTGTATTGTGTATAATAAGGAGATATACAGATGGTGCAGAACTTTTTCGGCAGCTGCAACTCGTTTTGTAACTAACTTCTTACTTATACAGAGTATTATGAGACAAAAGCAAGTATTGAAAAGAATGTTCTTCTCAGATAAGTGAAAACAATTTGCAGAGTTGCCTCAAAATAGAAGAAACACAAAGTTAAATGAGATTTCAGAGACAGTCTTCAAGAGTACATTTTAGAATGCATGTGTTAGATTGTTGAGAATTACATGTCCTTTGGTGAAGGTTTTGATATTAACTAATAGCGAGAAGAAAACATCTATGGGCTACCTTTATGAAGCTATGGATAGGACAAAAGAAGTCATTAGAAATAATTCTAATGAAAAAAAGAGGGATTATGTGCTCATGTAGAAAATTATATATAATAGATGGAACAAACAATTACATCAGCCTATTCATGCAGCAACATATTATCTAAACTCATCATTCAGATACTCAGCAAGATTTAAAAGGAACGGTGAGATTAATCGAGGCATCATTGATTGTATAGACAAATTAATCCCTAATCAGAGTACAACAGATACTATACATCGAGAGATGAAGATCTATGATAATGTTCTTCACTTGATGGGTTTGCTTGTAGCAATTCGCAACTGCACTACTAGGCGTGTACGTAAATTGTTTATCTTCGTATTTAAGTTTCTTAAATCAGTAAATCTTACATTATTGTAGATTATGTTCCTAATATTTGCCTTTTCTATAGATGTTTGGTAAAATAGGTTTGGAAGTGATTGTTCAAACCTTAGAGATTTTGTAGTTAGAGTTTTGAGTCAAACCTATAGTGCAATGGGTTGTGAAAGGAATTGGAGTGTCTTTGAACATATCCATACAAAAAGTGTAACAGGTTGGAACATAAGCGGCTCAATGACTTAGTTTTCATCCATTGTAACATGCGGCTTCGCCAAAGGTAATCTTGTATTACTTACTATTTAGTACTGAAAAATTCAATTCAATATCTTGTTTGACTTAAATTGTTAATGTGATTTACTAACTTCTAGTTCTTATCTTTCTTTCTTGTAGGCAATTGAAAAAGATAAATAAAAAAGAAAGTCAATTTAATCCAATAAGTTTGGATAATTTTGATATATTAGAAGACTGAATTATGGAAGATAACGAAGAAAATACCCTCCTAACTGAAGAAGACATTGCATGGATTAATTTGAAAAGAGCGCAATAACATTATCAAGGAGATGAAGATTTTGATTTTGCAGTAGAAGGTGGTGATGAGGATCTTCAGCAAGGAGAATATGAAGATTATTTAGTTGATGATCCTGATTACAATATTAAATATAAATGTATTTAATTTTTTGCTTCAAAATATGTAAATTTGGATGCAATATTTCAATATTGAATGCTCAATATGTACTAAACTTTTCATTATATGAATTCAAAACATTACCATATTTTTCTTAAATTTTTTTATAATTTTTTATTTATACTAATTTTTCTTAATTTTTTAAATATTTTTTCTATTTTTTAATATTAAAGTATGATACGATACGCTACGCTACGCCCGTATCGTGAACGATATGCCCATATCATGAAACTCAATGATAAACGATACGATACAAGTAAGACAACTCCATTATAGGTTTTGCAAATTTTGAGGAGGGAGACGTCCCAGCTCATGTCAACGGAAATCCGCCCTGGTAGCAATACTTTACCATCTTGGAGAGATGGCGTTAACACCAGGAAGTTCTGCAATCAAAAATGCCTGGTCAACCCGAATCTGTGGTGAAACATTGCGTTGGGATATTGTTAGAAAGTAGGTGAGATTATTGTCTAAATGGATATTAATACTTGTTTGAGAGCCGACACTGTTTCCATGGAGTGCCAGAATCTTGTCGAAGACAATGACAGACTCTTGAAAACCAGGCTTGCTTGGAAACAGAACAAAGAATTCAAACGCCAAGGTCAAAGAGCTTGCGGGATTCCCTATACTTTTGTATATCATTTACGATCTCAAAGCTGCCACACACACACATAGAGAGAGAGAGAGAAGGGGGGATGAGTGGGTGGGTTATCCACGAAAATCGTTTCAAAAATTTTAGCTTCATAAGGGTCTCTTATGCATTGGTGCAACGATTCTTCATCGAACAGCCAAAAGATACTCCCCATATTAACATCTAAACCAACCGGTCAATAATCAGAGAAAGTCAGATGCATGAAGATTTTCAGTGAAAGTTTTCTTTCTATTTGAGGGGGAGAAGAGAAGCCATCTTTGGAGAGATGCCCGATTGGAGACAACTAAAATAGAACTTCAAATTTAGGACCCTCGGCCAATACTGAGTTTCATGCCGCATAAATGGAGCAAGTCCCACTGGAACCGAACCTTGAGCGCTCCAGTGTCACAATGAAGCCTCAACCACTAAGCCATCATCTCTCTCTCTCTGTCTCACACACACAGACACACACATACATCGAGTGCAGGAAGGTACCATGTTCTCTCAAAACTAGCTCCTGCTACTAAAACTTCAGATTGAGAAATACCAAAATAAAGCAAGTTCTGCGCTTTCAAAACAATCCTGTACTCCCAACGCTAGCTGCTTTTTAGTCTTTCCTTTATCTTTTTAGGTTCTCCGAACGAGACTATGATGCCGGAGTTCGTGCATTACATGCATCGTGGATGGTGGGTGGTCAATAAAATCAAAAGGAATTAATATAGAAAGAGAAAAACAAAGGAACAAAACCTTTAGGATATTCTGCAAACTCTGCGCCAACAGTAGATTGCGCAAGTTGGTGCTTTCATTAATGAAATTAAAGCTTTCTCAGATATTAGTCTCCCCCAAAACAACACTCGCTAGTTTACCAAGTGTGACTTCTACATTGACCGAATACGTATCTTATAAAAGAACCATCAGTGTAGAGAAAATGATAAGCGAACTTTCTCCTGACGACGGTAGCGTTCGTACTGTAATAGTTAGAAAGACCCTTCTCATCTTTCATCAGATGCCACGCTCCTATCACTATCACTAAATCCTCCGCACTCAATCTATACTTGGTACTTGCGTATCTCTGTCACAAAGTGATTATTTCCTTATAAATATATACATAAATGGTCCCCTTAATTGAGTCTGTAAAACCTACCACTTTAACCAAATGACAGATCACAAAGTATGAAGTGTTGGTCTTCCCCACGTGTGTATGTGGGTGAGTCTGAGAGAGAGAGCTTTTCAAAAGAACAATGGAGTTCACCAGAACTAATCTATTACTACTGCTTTTGTTTTTCGGACTCTATCATTATTGTATTTATTATTTTATTTTGAGTTCTGCTGCAATCATTTCTCCTTTGTCTAAACAACAGATATCTCACATCAAGCAACAACCAAAAACCATAATTCTCCATTGTTTCGTCACCTTGAACGCTTGAAGAGATCAAAAGGAAGCTAACACATACACATACATGCGATTTAAAAGGAAATAATTTTAAGGATTATTAAAATTTGTTTCCCAAGAACAATGCTTACACTTTTACACCAGCTTCTTACATACTAAGAACTCGAAAGAGAGGCAGATCAGAAAATAGTTGTAATAATGCCAGAATGAAGATATAAACGGACAACTCTAATAGCATCCAATTAGATAAAAAACTAAATAAAGAAAACATGTGTTATACATCACCAATAAGACTGCTACTTATTCTCAAAAAGGAAAATAAAAATAAAAATTAAACAAAACCCTAAACTGGTTTCCATATCAATGTCATCTGAAACCAAAAGACCTTTTCTTCAACATCCAACGAACCAAAATCACCAACACAAGAGTTTTAGCGCACTCAGCTTTGAACCCAAAGAGACATCAGCTCTCTTATTCTTTTCCCTTCAAAACTTCTTGCAAAGACCACATCAACATCATTAAGGAAGGGATTCCCTCATTTGTGGGTTACACTTTTGTACCACAACAACTAAACATATCATAACAATCTAGACACTTTCAGATAAAAATGTGAACCAAAATATATCTAATCCTTGATTACCTGGAATCATTTGAACCCTCTGTCTTCATTAACTTCTGTCTATTCCCAATCCTTGTCTCCGAATTGCTTTCAAAGAGAGAGAGAGAGAGAGAGATGTTGGAATTCGCATTCATAAATAGCATTCCCTATAGTGAGTAGTGTCAATCAACATCCTCTTCCCACATTTCTTTCTCCCTACTTCAAACCCTTAGAGCGGCTTCACACGCATACAGAAAGAGAGAAAGTTCATAGTTGAGAAAGAGAGGTTGAGTGGTTACTGAACTCAGTAGGGTGGCCTAGCAGCACCATCACCACAAGGGAAAGCTTCCGGAGGGAATTGGCCATTCACCATCGCCGCCGGCAGGTTAAAAAATGACGATCTGGCAACATTGGCGATACCGGCTACAGCAACCTCAGGCGACCTCGAAACAGCCACAGCCTGTGTACCGTTCCCCTCTTCTTCGCCTTCATGAATAGGCAGCCGCTCATAAGCCACGTTCGTGAACGACGCGGCCATGAGGATGACTGGACCCGCCGCGATAAGCGGCCCGGCCACGATTCCGCCAACCACCTGCCCCTGGCCGCCAGCGAGGAAGACGGCAAGACCAGACAACCCTGGAGGCGTTGGCGGCGGGAGAACTGAGCCACAAAGAGACAGGATTTCGAATCGGCCGCGAAGTGTCGCCACCTGAACGGCACCAGCAGCGGAGGCGGCGCCTGGTTGCCTGAGCACGACGTTAGCAACGGAACCGGCGGCGCTGAGCACGCAGATGCCGCGCCGCCCCCGGCGTGTATACGACGAGAGCGCTTCCGCGATATCCTCACCGGACGCGACCTCTAACACGTGCGATCTCATAGCGTTGCCGCTGTCTCTGGTGATGATAATCGGTGGCTTCGGTTTGTTCTTAGACCCCCGCGGCCGCCCCCTCGACCTCCGGCCGGTCACCTCACTGGCTGTGGTTGTAGTGGTTTCCGGTGAGCGCTTCTCAATTTCGTTATCTGAAATGGGACCACTTTGCAGATAGCGAGAGGATGTTCCGGGATCCGAAGTACCCGCCATGGAAGAAGCATCTACGTTTGTCTGAAACTACTGTCTCACTAGTAGCTCTCTCTGCTTTAATTTGTCTGTGTATATCACGAGCCTAAGGGGAGAAGAGAAGAGGAAAATCGAGCCGTTGGCTGCAGATGGAGAGGGAGAAGATGATTCTAGACCGATATGCATTGAAGGAAAGATAGTCGTACAAGCAAAACCCTCTTAGCAGCTGAAGAGGTGGAGTCTTGGGTGTTTTCCTTTTTGAAAGAGAGAGAGGTGATATGTAACACATGATAATAATAAAATAGAAAGACATGATAATAATAAAATAAGGAGGAGGGCAACGTTGAGCTTGAAGCTTTGAGTGTATATATATATATATATATAAAGAAAGAGAGAGATGATTTTGTTATATTGTTGTGAGGGTTGTCTTTTTTTTGGGGGAACTAATGAAATATGAGAATAAAATAGGAAATATTATGATGAGAAACCAAAACAAAGGCTATTGAGCTCTAACTTTGGAGAATAAAAAGAGTGTAGTGTATATATATTACTATAAGCCCGTTAAAGGTGACGCCCCGTGGGAAGTGCGTCTGGGCTTACAACTATAGAAGGGGTGGGGGTGGCGCACCGCGCGTAAGTGTAAGACAGCCTATAATACTTACACCCACCGGGTGGGCAACTTACTATAGACCTATAGTACCTTACTAGTTGCAGCTCAATCTCTACTACCGCATAGTGGAGTGGCAGCCCACTAACACAGTTAGCGTCCACCGCAACAAGGTGGTTTGAATTATCCACGCATTAGGAGATACATAGGATAATCTTACTTTAGGAAATGTGCATATATATATAAAGAGAGAGAAAGAAAAAGCATTATCCATGCATTTTTGTTGATTTATCGGTATGATCGGCGATGAAGTGGTTTGAATTTAAACTCGCATTTAATTTATGATGTGTATTAGATATAAAGTACAAAAAATATAAGATTATTTTTAACTTTTTAAACTCAAATCTCTATTGTTATCTTGTTGATGGAACGATAAAAAATTTTAAGTGAAATTGAGTATAGATGAATGTGGACATATATTAATTTCTCTCTTTCTTTATATATATAATAGTTCTCTCTCTCTCTATATATATATATATATATATATATATATATATATATATATGTGTGTGTGTGTGTGTGTGTGTGTGCATGCTTGCAAGTATGAGGAGTTGCAAACGTAGAAACAGTAGTATGAAAGCTTCTTACTGAACCATATTATTGTTTCCCGCGTTTCAGTTATGAATTATTAACTCACAGCCACGCTCAAAAGTTATTCCTAATCTACACTGAATAGTTTATCTGTACTAAGAACGATAGAGCTGGTTAGGGGCTCAGGCTCATCTTCGAAGGTCGTGAGTTCAATACCTCGGGTGTACATATCTAGCTTTGGCTTCCTCCTTTAACAAAAAGACAAATAAATAGTTTTTTGGTGTGTTTCCGGTTAAATTAGGAAAATTGGGGTTGAGAAATGAAGAGCATTTCCTAATATCACCTTCAATTATTCTGACTTATAATTATACGACAAAAAAAATACGAGTTCTTATCTTAGCCTTTATGCTGAATTAATTATGATTAAAATTAGGGATTTCTGTGATGCGTTATGTCCCGAGAACCATCTCTGTTTATATTGGTATATCAAGGGTGGTTATCAATTTTAAATTACGCGGTATTGTACTTTTCAATAATTTGATATGATGCTTGCTTCAAGGAATTAAGCTAAAGGATTTAATATGAACATGTTTTAGGACTTGATTTTTGCTTTTCGAGCTTTTAGAAGCAATATAAACTCCGATTTGAGTGACGTTTGAATTGTTGGGTTCTTGACTAAGTGAGTTATATTAATATATTATTGTTATGATTTTATAGTAATTAAATCAAGAAAAATTATTGGATGCAAGCGGTGAGACTTGTATTTGGAACCATTTGAGATATGTGGGTGCATAAACACAAGAACCAATATAGGAACTTATCCATTGATGCAACAATGTGGAGGTGGCACTAGCCTATTGCATCAATGGGTAAATTCATCCTTATGCTTCTTTTTTTATCAAAAATTCACCCAAATATTTGAAGATCAAAGAAAATTCATTTATCATTTTTATATTAAAAATTTACCCAGATATTTGAAGATAGGTGAAATTCATCGAAAATTCATTTACCAACAGCGGCCGGCTAGATTCATTTGCCGGACCTACTGGTGGCTCTTTGGCCTCCCATGCTATGACAAGTGGGACCGGCACCAACTCAGGGTGGCAGTTCTCTTTGGCTCTCACATGCAACCAATTTGAACACTCTTTTGGATGCTCGGTCAGTCATGCATAGCACTCACTATTTGTGACATGACAACTTTTACCCCTTTCTATTTTAACTGAGGAGAAGCTTGTTCAGCTTATTTCATTATGAGGTAATTTATAGGTGCATAATTTTCTTTTTTTAAATATATTTTTCAATGAAAGAGGGGGCAGTGCCTAATAATGTTACCAAACGAGAACTGACACTTCCGGTGGACTTTGCTGGTTGGGACATGGCCTGGGATTTGAACTGAGAACAAATCTCACATTGGTTTCTTGAAATTTAGAGAAAAAAATAAAACCAAATCAGAACATGACCTGAAACCAGACCGAAATATGAAAGCAAAGACAGAACCATGATAAAAATTCTGAGGGACCATGACCTTGTCATGGACAAAGGGCTAAGCAGCGTTTTCTTTCTTTGAGGCATATGGACTTAGGGTTTGATGCATCTTAGGAGTATGTTTGATTGTGGTGTCAAACCCTTCGTACTAGAACTACGGGCATAAACCCATATGAGTATGTAATCATGGTTTTGGTTTGATTCACAAATAATATTATAGCTTTGATTTTTCATACAAAGTAGAGTAGCAACACGAGAGAGAAGGAGATATTGAGGTTTTCATGCGAAATCCCTAAGTCCAATTTCTATGGCCTACCTTTCTTGGTATTGAAGTTTTTAACTAAAGTTGTTCTTATGAAATCATAGGTCCATGCCAACGACAGGTTTTTGTGTTTGATGCACAAATAAAACTTGAATCTATAAGTATCAAAACAATGTCCAATTCTAAAAACACAATCCTAAGAGTGGGTTTCATATAAGGTTCTAGAGGAACTAGATATTGATTTTTGGTGCTCGTAGTTTAAGTTTTTTCTATACATCAAACAGAAAACTCATCACCGTCATGAAAGTATGGTTCCATAGGCCCACTTTAATGCAAAAACTTTGGCACGTGGGGGAAGGTGGGTCATTGAAACTGGACCTAAGGGCTTTACATGAAAACCCAAGAATCTCCTTCTCTTTCATATTACTACCACACACGGAACCATTATTCTAAGCTCATGTTTGTCTAAGCCTATAGTTCCAGTACCGAATCCCTGGCACCATGAATCAAACACAACCTAGAGGCCCAACAGACGGTTCCAACTTCAGCAAGTAGAATCTTCCATTGTATCATGCACAAGCATAGGCCTCATTTCAAGGAGGGATATGGTAAATCCCTCAACTCTAATGGCCAATCTAATGTCTGCATTTACTTTATTGATAGGCAAGATGGAGTTAGGCAGACCCCTACTTTTCATACGCGCACACCCGGGGTATTGAACTCTTGACCTTTTGTTAGAGAGGGCACTCCCTAACCAGGTATGTGTTTTGTCCACTAAATCCCTTTTTTGCTGATTCCTCTACAAAATACTGCAAAAATCATGTGGAGTTGTCTGATGGAGGAAAAGAAGGTGGTGCGTTTGCTTTTTAAATTCAAGAGTATTTAAGCCCATAAATGAAATTTAATGACATAAAGGTTGCTGTGAAGTGTAATTAAGCCACTTGTATGAGTGATTTAATTAATAGTTGAAACATTGATTCTACCTTTCAATCATGGCCGTCTCTGTGCGCTGATAGATCCCTAAGAGTGACACTCTAAGGGGTGGCAAATCGTGTCTACGGGTCGGGTTCGGATCAAGTCACTTCCAGTTTCATGTCAAAGCACGCCGACCTAAACACAACCGTGTTTTCAAGGTCACTGTACATTACGCAAACCCAACCTGTTTTTTCTTTCTTTCTATAACCAGGACCCAACAACTACAACCCGATAAAACCTGTAAACGTAAACAACACTATATGGACAACTAAATATCACATATAAAACCAATAGGAAACATATAGAAAGTAATGGAAAACTTTAAAAGTATTATATATAAAACCAACTTTCGGGTTAGGGTTCGCTTGGACACAAGACAACTTGTCCCATTGCTCCGTGTCAACACATACCTTGCCCAGGGTACGTTGGACCCCCCTGCTGGCTGCTGCAACACATTCCTCTAGCCTGAGTGGAGTCGGGTTGTCAAGGTAGTGCTTGAAATCGCAAAATCTCTCTCTCTCTTACTTCTAAAGTTGCTAGTGGTCACTTTTGACTTCACTAATATCAATCATCATAGGCGGAAAGAAGGGTCCTCTCTCCATATTTCATAAGTTGCTTCTACAAAAGATAAACAAAAAAAACGAAGTGGCTTTAACAGAAAGCCGAGGACGAAAAACACGGGAAGAGGAAAAATAAGTATAAGTATAATGTATATGTAGAGAGAAACTATCTTCCGTGTGAAAACTCTTTGCGGAGAACCCTGGTCTACTATCCTTGTCTTGCCTCTCTTCTTTTTCTTCCTTCTAGTTATCCTTGCTTCTGACTGCATGTGTTTTCTGCTTCAACTTTGAAGCTAGAAATGATTCTACAACTCTACATTTAGATCATGTCCACACGTCCATTGTAGTGGCAGTCATGCAATCAAAGTATACTAATCCTCACATTGCTAAAGTAATGGCTTTATTCTAAGTCTAAATCATGGCAATTAATTACTCTCCAAAGTTTAATGCTAATTAGTTAAACTCTCATACTACGTGGAGCTGCCTCCACAGATCTGCAACAAAGTATAGCCCACGGTTGAATTGGTGGACCAAACCACTAGTTCACTTGATGCTTACTGAATCTGTCATGGGTAATTTTTTTGAATTGTAAATCTTACAAACTCTGATTTACCTGTGATGGCAAGGATCTGCACTCAAACCCTTCAGCCTCATCTTCTACTGCGTTGTTGCTGCGTTCACGGAACAATTCACGCTTCAGCCTTCCACCTCTCTCCTACCCTACGCACGCACACGAGGGAGAAAGTACGTTTGCTCACTTGGATCAAGCTGGAAGCTGGAACATCTTATTGCATTCAACGCATTTGATTACAAGACTCGATGGACACTCGGATGACCATACAACACTCACCTCACACAATCAGCTGACCCTCACTCTCACACGAGAGTGACCAGACTACACTAACTCACTAGGTAGGCTAGGGTCTCTAGGAAGTGCAGGAAATGAATATTCCCGCCTACGCTAGATAGGCACTCAACGACTGGGAATGGAGTAAATTCCGTGAATATTCCCGCCTACGCTAGATAGACTATGTACAGGACTCAATATCTACAAGACATGTACAACGGGTATCAACGAACTTCATGCTCAACCATATATGCAAGGTGTGCATGCCTCCGCTCGTGCGTCTCCCTTGCACGCGCTCTCTGAAGCCATCGGATGAAGGATGTAGAAGAATAAGCACGGGTGCGGGTGCCACGGAAATCATGCCCGTGACAAATCCATAAACACAAGCCACGATGTTCGACCCACTGAAAATTTTCCGGACCCGAAAATGGCTACGGGGCCATTAGAATAGTCTTCAAGTGTTTAATTAACGGTTTGATCTTTGTATAATGGATCGAATCAAAGGGACCAACAGTGTTTGCAACTGACCAACAGCAGCAGGGCTCATGTTCGTCATCACTTACTCTAAAAGTTTAGAAGCATGTGTATTAAGTTTGCTTTTCTTTATAATAGATTAGAACGCAACACTCATAAAAATTAGGGGTGAGAATCATTCGTTTATAACTGAACCGAAATCGACCGATATTTCTGTTTTGGTTTTGTTCTACTGAAAGTCGGTTCAGTTTCGGTTTATAATTTCATAGAATTTTGGTTTATGAGTTTATAAGGATTTAAAACCAAATAACAGAATATATATATATATATATATATGCATGTGTGTGTGAGAAACTGGTATACGCTAGTACCCTTAGGTGCTAACAATTTTAAAAAAGTCTCAATCATTTATCTTTGATAACGGATGATTGAAATTTTAATTTAAAAAATAAAAACGCTCATGTAAATAAAGTACAATTACATTTATTTTTAAATTTAAATTTCACTCATTCATTATCAAAGATGAACGGTTAAGATTTATTTGAATGTGCTAGGATATATTAGTTTCTCTATATACATGTACATATATATATATATATATATATATACTACATGGTTCAAATTTAAATTTTAAAAAAGCGAAAGTATCTATGTGAATAAAGTCTACCTACAAAAAGTACACATTAACTTTTATTTTTAAAATTTAAATTTTAACTATTCATCATTAAAAGTTCCTCTCTCTATATATATATACCCCTTAGAATTCAACTACAAAAGAGCAAATAACCAAACCGAACTCGTTGAAATCATTTGGTTCGGTTTTCAAGTTTAAGAAAGTTTGGTTATCGGTTTGGTTCGGTTACTAAATCGAACCGACCAACGCAAACCCAAATAACAAAAAGTGGACCAAGGAAAACATTTAAAAGTAATGAATCTATTTATATAATAATTCATACCCAAAGATAAGTTGTTGATAAACATAGCTACACTAAAATCTAGACTAGAAAATAAATCGAACTACTCGTGGTTTGGCTTGTCCCTAATTGGTTTAAGGTTCGATTTCTTAGGAAAATCTTTATTTTAGTACCTATAGTATACCAGAAACTTATTTTAATATATTTTATTTTTTAATAATATAAAAGACTTAAGTTTTAAAAACTTTTCACTTTAATACCATATTACTAAGACTTTTTTTCTGATACGTAAAGGACTGCTTCAAAATGAATCGACCCGAAAAGGGTAGTTGGATAATGGTGTAGCCATACAAGTAAAAGTAAAAGGCGTGTTCTGCCAAGTTCCGTGTATGAATCAATCTACGAATATTAGATGTTTATGCTGAGTTTTCAGCCCATTAAATGTGTCGTGTAAACCGATAACGGTTGAGCAAAAACTCAAAGGCAGAAGAAAGGCCTAAAAGTATTGAAAGAAAATAATAAAATATTTTTCTTTTTCAAAGTTAAATGCTAATATGATGTTCATCGAGTCCAATGGTAGCAAAGAACCCATATAGCAGGCACCACCATGAGGGGGAAAACTTCATCTTGTTTGTTGGTTGGTTTGATTAGAGCTTGATCGAGCTTAGCCCTTCCTTAGCTAAGTCGAAGCTGAGTCCGAAGCTAAAAGTGAAAAGGGGTTGTCCAAAACCATATCAAGCTAGTAATGTTGATTACATCATATCCATTATCATTCTTAACTCATATGATTTTGACTTGTACCTTTATGGATCACTTTCCTAGTTATTTCAGCATGAATGTGAGAAAAATGTGTCTTTTTCATTTAAATTGTGATCTTACCAATAGCTGGACTGAACCTAGCCCGGTTCAGCCCCTCTAGAAATAGTCCCAAGTGCAGGTCACATCTAGTAAGACCGAGTCACCCGCTGCATAATTGATAACTATGCTTGTGTTCGTCGACCACCCACGAAACTTGTTCTAGAGATCACGAAGTTGGTTTAGCGTACTTAGATGAGTGTGTGAATATTACACATTAAGTTAGTTTAGAGTGTTTAAAGTGGTTTAATCATTTGAAGACGCTTGTAAATGAAGTTCCGATAAAAAGGTGTGAGAAATTGAGTACCCAAAACGTCTAAAGGTCATCAATCTACTTTCTCGTAAAGGTTTAGGCAACTGCTTTATGCGATGCTGTGTTTTTTTCATGATTTGATAGGATCGAAAAAAAATTGATGAATACTTTTGAAAACGAAGAAAATAAAAAGAATTAAGAAAAAATCTAAAGAATTTTTATGAATCAAATAAGTGGGACAAATATTGGCATTTTATAAAAACAATAGCATATAACTAATTTAAATTATTTAACAAGATAGCAAATACCTGTATGGGCTACATTAAGTTACCATTAACTAATAATAATAATGATTTGATAATATAAACAATTAAATAAGCTGGCTAACAATGAAAAATATTGCAAGAATTAGTCTAGTCTATTATCAAATCAAAGAACAAAACAAAGATTTAAATATGTGTAGATGAGTTTAAATAAAGAATTTTTATGAATCAAATAAGTGGTACAAATATTGGCATTGTATAAAAACAATAGCATATAACACATTTAAATTATTTAACAAGATATCAAGTACCTGTATGGGCTACATTAAGTTATCGTTAACTAATAATAATCATGATTTCATAATATAAATAATTAAATTAACTGGCTGACAATGAAAAAGAATGAAAGAATTAGTCTAGTCTATTATCAAATCAAAGAAAAACCAAAGGTTTAAATATGCATAGATGAGTTTGAAATAATGGAAAAGAGTGGTTTAAAAAACTATAAAAAGAAAAGAAAAATAAAAGTTTATACCTAAAAACTTGAATAAATCCTATCTATAAGACAAAAAAACTATAGTTTTGCAAGTAAAGTGACAAAATCTCCTCATGTATGAGTGTAGATGGAACAGAAATAAAGAAAAAAGTCCTTAAAGGACCAAAATTCATGAAAAATAGGATTCAACTTATATGCTAGACCTGTATGGTACATATGGTACGAATTATATGGACCCTATTATGCGATAGGGGTTGTATCTCACGATGTGGTATGATACGAGCCTTGTTTGGTATACAATACGGACCAATTCTCCCAATATTGGGTTTAAGTATATTTTGTAAGGTAATCTAATTGCACAATTGTTAACAACACAATCAATTTGGGTTGCTTATTCGATTCGTGTTTGAGCCTCAAAGCTTAGTAGAAGCTTTTATCTAAAACTTTTTACCCTATTTTTCACAAGGGGAGCTTTTATGTAATTTTTATGATTTGTTTTTATTTTTATACATACATATGCATGCATGAATGCAGATGAGTGCGCACACACACACTGATATATATATATATATATATATATATATATATATATATATATATATATATATATATATAGAGAGAGAGAGAGAGAGAGAGAGAGAGAGAGAGAGAGAGAGAAGAAAAAGAGTTATTAGACTTTTATTCATCTTGGAAAAATTATTCATCTTCTTTATAGGACTGTCAATATTCAAAAAAAGTAAAAATATATTTTTTGAAAGGCAAAATATATTTAATATTTTTACTTTTTTCATTTTTGATATAAATCATCCAATCAAAAGGATGAACAATTTAAATTGTGGAGAAGAGTTTATCATCATGTACTCTTCACGCTTCTTTATTTATGACATGGTATGAATGTAATGAACGGTGGAAAAAGAGAAGCGGGACGGCTTTCCTAGCCTTGCACGCGCTTCCGGAACATGCCTCCAATAGTCAAAATGTTCACATTATGGCACTTCCGTAATTAGTACGTTATGAACGTGCCTGATCGGTCAAATGAGTGTGCACTTACGTGTGAGGCTCTTATTGTAATTATCTGATTAAATGATCTGCTTTCGTAAATTCCTCTTCATTGTGTGGTCATACGTATTTAGATAACCACCTGACAGCACTACTGTAAATTCTTATAATTTTTGTCTCCATACAAAATATCCGGCCAAGTGAGTGTGAAAAGACTCAAAGCTCCCATGGATTGTCACGTTAGCAATATTAATAACAAATCCTCAATACAAAAGCATTCCAAAGAGAGCATATTGTATTCCTTTCTTTACGTTCTCAATGTCATATATAGTAACATAAGCATATAAACAAAACCATATTTTTAAAAATCGTATCAGGTTCAGTTTAAAGATATTGCAATCCGAGCATGGGTCCAATCTCAAGAGGCAAATTCAACTTGAAACACCATCATGGGTCCAATCCGAGCATGGGTGCAATCCAAAGAGAGAACTACAGTATTTCTTACAAGTTATGTATTTTTCTATAGTTTTATTTATTTTTCAAGCAATCAAGCAATTATCGAAAACACCATCACCTAGGATTTCAAGAGGCAAATTCAACTTGAAACAACTCCTGAACCCAGAACTAACTCGAACCTGACCCAAAACTCACATAAAATCAATCAAGCACATACATCTGTTTTGAATCAAACTGAGACCCAGGTATTACATATTGAAATTACTTTTTTTGGTAGAACGGAAGAGGCCAAAACTAGATGCATACCATGAGTATCAAACTCATGACCTTCAACTTGTGAGCTGAACCCCTGTAGAAGTGATCAGCACCGACATTCCAAAGAGAGCGTCTATTTTACATACTCTACAATATATATATATATATATATATATATATATATATATATATATATATATATATTGACTAATATTACGGTTCCTTTCTGGTTTAGCTCTCATGTTCTCCTATTCATAAACCCATTCTTCGTTTGCACTTCAAACAAGGGAGAGACCCATTTTTCTCAAAAATTTGATTAGGGGTAATATCGTCTTTTGGTATCCGTAACGACCGGAGGAAAACCCAAAACAGCTCTGTAAAACCTGTAGCGGTTTATCGATGCAGTTTCCCGGCAGGAACCCTTCGCAAGTCGCCGTCGCGATCCGTGCTTTGGTGCTTCGCAAAATAACCGCCATGCGTGAGAGACTCCTCTCTCTGCTGCATCAAGTCAAACCCCTAGCAACGGTCAACGAGAAGATGGACAATCTCCAACGTCTCCGCGCCCGTCTCTGCATCATCGGCAGCGGCCCCAGTGCCCACACGGCGGCCATCTACGCCGCCCGCGCGGAGATCCGGCCGGTTCTGTTCGAGGGATGGATGGCCAACGGAATCGCCGCCGGGGGACAGCTCACCACCACCACAGACGTCGAGAACTTCCCGGGATTCCCCCAAGGGATCCTAGGCTACGAACTCACCGACCGGTTCCGGGAGCAGAGCAACCGGTTCGGTACCCGAATCATCACCGAGACGGTTACGCGGGTCGATTTCTCCGCTCGCCCCTTCCGACTCTTCTCTGACACCACCGTCGTCGAGGCCGATGCTGTCATCGTCGCCACCGGCGCCGTCGCGAGACGCCTCAAGTTTCCCGGGGCCGAGGAGTTCTGGAACCGTGGGATCTCGGCGTGCGCGGTCTGTGACGGCGCCGCGCCTATCTTCCGGAACAAGCCACTAGCAGTCATCGGCGGCGGCGATTCGGCGATGGAGGAGGCTAACTTCCTCACTAAGTATGCGTCGAAGGTTTACGTGATCCACCGGAGGGACTCGTTTCGCGCGTCGAAGATCATGCAGAATCGGACGCTAGGAAACCCTAAGGTGGAGGTTTTGTGGAATTCGGTTGCCGTCGAGGCCTATGGAGACGCCGACGGCCGGCTTTTGGGGGGGTTGAAGATCAAGAACGTTGTCACGGAGGAAATCTCCGATCTGAAGGTTTCCGGCTTGTTCTTCGCGATCGGGCACGAGCCGGCGACGGCGTTTCTGGAGAAGCAATTGGAGCTTGATGAGGACGGCTACGTTGTAACGAAGCCCGGCACGACGAAGACGAGCGTCCCAGGGGTTTTCGCGGCCGGAGATGTGCAGGATAAGAAGTACAGGCAGGCAATTACTGCTGCAGGCACAGGTGATTTAGCCCTCCCTATCCACGACCTCTTTTTCTCTTCTTAGTCTCATGTGTTTATATTGATATTGTTGGATCCTTTTGAATTCGTTGTGGTGATTGATTGCTTGAGATTTACCTTAAATGTTATGTTTGTGATTGAAATTCTTGATTGATCGCTTGTTTTGATGAGGGATTTGTTTTTGCATGGAACTGTTATGATGGACTCTTTTTGTGTGCACTCCTAAATGGGAATTGGTGGTGGCCAAACTGGATCACTTTCTTGCTAGTGCCCAAGATTTACTTATGCCAATTAGTGCTGGGTAGCGCTTGCTCACACACACACAGAGGCACAGGCACTAACACACATTTGTCATATGCTGGTACAAGTGATTTCTGTTCCTTATTCCTGGTCCTTTTTCTTGTACATGGTGTATGTGCTTTTGCTGTCTGCTTGTAGAATTGCTTTCTGTCATGGTAATGCCATAGCCAAATATTTCCAATATTCTGTAAATATTTTGATATTTGCGTGTCAAGATGAAATTGAAGAAAAGTAGAGATCTGTTTCGTGATTTGGTAAGTAGTTCAAGAAATTATTTTATGCCTGATGATCGGAACAAGCATATCGTGTAAGCTGGTGGCAGCAGATCTCGCAAGGAATGTTGAGATGGATTCTTTAGTATGTTTAACCTATTTTACCAATATTGACCAGATTTCACTTGATCTCATAAGTAATCTCTTCCCCAAGCTGTATGCAGTCTATGGACTCCTAGAGATGGTATACAAAATGTGCATAAAAGTAAAGGACATCCCACCTTAGAAATAGAGATCTGGTTCTTGATTTGGTAAGTAGTTTGAGAAATAAGTTTATGCCTGACCATTGAGACAAGGATATCGTGTAAGCTGGTGGCGGCTGACCTAGGAAGGAATGTTGAAATGGGTTCTTCAGTATGTTTCTCTTTTACCAATATTCACCAGATACCACTTAATGTCATAAGTATCTTTTCCAGCTGCATGCAGTCTATGCACACCCAGAGGTGAGGCAGCTTAATAATGCCACAACCACTGCCTTTCGTCGGCTGGGAATCCCTGCTGCATCTTGAATGTTATATGCAATTGTTTCCTAACTTGGAGTGAGGCAGCTCTAGTAGCCTATAGACTACCAAAGTGTTAGAAGCTAGAACCTGACTTCATGGTTTTGTCCCATCACCCATGTCATCTAAATTATGAACCTTTCTGAAATGTGCTGTTTCTTTCACATTAATTAAACATTACCTACTTGTGCATCCCATGCTGGTTGCCAGAATAACATACACCAATGTACTTCATCTTGAATATGTTTTGTTAACTCATCAATCACCATTATAAATAAGTATAAACTTAAAGTTGATCCTTGATGGAACCCAATATTAACTTCAAAGAAGTTTGTCATTTTTTCATTAGTCCTAACACATGTTTTTGCGCCATCATTCATGTCTCTTATAAGATTTATATATGTCAATGGGATACCTCTTTAAGGTTCTCTAAAGAACATCCCTTGGTACTCTATCATAACCTTTTTCTAGATCAATAAATATCATGTGAAGGTCTTTTTTTTTGTTCTAAAATGTTCCATGAGACACCTCAAAAGGTGAATCGCTTTAATTGTAGATTTGCTTGGCATGAATCCAAATTGGTTCTTTGTTGTACTTGATACTTGTTTTAACCTACGTTCGATAATTTTTTCCCATAATTTCATAGTATGGCTCATTAACATGATACCCTGATAATTCACACAATTTTGAATGTCTCCCTTGTTCTTGTATATGTTATAAGTGTACTCGCTCTCCATTCCTCAGTATCTTTTGGTTTCTCCATATTTCATTAAATAGTCTTGTGAGCCAAGTGATTCATGTTTCTCCTCGGATTTTTCAAACTTCTATAGGAATATTGTTTGGTCCTACAGATTTACCACCTTTTATATATTTAAGAGCCTCTTTGACTTCGTTCTTTTAAATACATTGGTAGAAATTATGGTTTATATACTTTTCTTATTTGGCTAACTCTCTTAAGGTAATACTAACACCTTTATTTTCATTAAAAGCTTATAAAAATAATTTTCCATCTATTTTTTATATCATCATCCCCACTAAGAATCTTTTCATCCTCATCTTTGATGCATCTCACAAAATTAAGATCCTTAATTTTTTTATCTCTAGCTCTAGCTATCCTAAAAATATTTCTTTCACCCTCTTTTGAGTTGTACTTTTTATATAAATCCTCCCAAATTTTAGTTTTTGCTTCACTTACGGCCTTTTCTCTTCTTTCTTTGCTTTCTTATAAGTTTCACTAGTCTTCTTAGCATAATATAATTTGTAGTGTGCCCTCTTAGCATAACAACAACAACAACAACAACTAAGCCTTTTCCCATACTAGACGTCGGCTACATGGATTCTTTGTTTCCACAGATCCCTATCGTGTGCCATGTTAGCAGTTAACTCCCAATAAGCTAGATCATTCTTTATTGTTTCTTTCCAACACTTTTGTGGTCGTCCTCTACCTCTTTTAATACTTTCCAAATTTAGTTTTTCTAACCTTCTTACAGGTTCTTCTTTTGATCTTCTTTCTATATGTCCAAACCATCTTAAACGATGTTCTCTCATTTTATCCTCTATTGGTGCCACTCCTAATTTGTTTCTAATAACCTCATTATGTATACGGTCTTTTCTTGTATGACCACACATCTTCATTTCTGTCACAGACATCTTTTGTACATGTTGATGATTAACTGCCCAACACTCAGAACCATTAAACATGACAGGCCTAATTGCTGCTCTATAATATTTACCTTTTAACTTTAATGGTATCTTCTTATCACAAAGAATACCTGATGCTCCTCTCCATTTTAACCAACCAGCATTAATTCTATGTGTAACATCTCCATCAATTCTTCCATCACTCTGAAAAATTGACCCTAGGTATTTAAAACTTTCCTTTTGGGGAATGCAATGTGTGCCAATTTTAATTTTCATGCCCTCTGAAGTAACCAAATGATCAAACTTACATTCCATATATTCTGTCTTTGTTCTACTAAGTCGGAGGCCTTTGCTTTCTAATGTTTCTCTCCATAGTTCCAATTTTCTATTAACTTTTTCCTTAGACTCCTCCACTAATACAATGTCATCTGCAAATAACATACACCAAGGTACTTCATCTTAATATGTTTTGTTAACTCATCTATCACCATTATAAATAAGTATGGACTTAAAGTTGATCCTTGATGTAACCCAATATTAACTTCAAAGAAGTCTGTCGTTCCTTCATGAGTCCTCACACATGTTTTTACACTATCATACATGTCTCTTATAAGGTTAATATATGTCAATGGGATACCTCTTTTTTCCAAAGTTCTCCAAAGAACCTCCCTTGGTACCCTATCATAAGCTTTTTCTAGATCAATAAATATCATGTGAAGGTCTTTTTTTTTGCTCTAAAATGTTCCATAAGACATCTCAAAAGGTGAATTGCTTCAATAGTAGATCTGCCTGGCATAAATCCAAATTGGTTCTCTGTTGTACTTGATACTTGTCTTAACCTACGTTCGATAATTCTTTCCCATAATTTCATAGTATGACTCATTAACTTGATATCTCGATAATTCACACAATTTGAATGTCTCCATTGTTCTTATATATGGGTATAAGTGTACTTGCTCTCCATTCCTCGGGCATCTTTTGGTTTTTCCATATTTTATTAAATAGTCTTGTGAGCCAAGTGATTCCTATTTCTCCTAGTATTTTCCAAACTTCTATAGGAATATTATCCGGTCCTACCGATTTACCACTCTTCATATGTTTAAGAGCCTCTTTGACTTCATTCTTTTGAATGCGTCGGTAGAAATTATGATTTATATACTTTTCTGACTTGGCTAAATCTCCTAAACTAATACTAACATCTTTATTTTCATTAAAAAGATTATAAAAATAGTTTTTCCATCTATTTCTTATATCATCATTTGCCACTAGAATTTTTTCATCCTCGTCTTTTATACATCTAACATAATTAAGATCTTTAGTTTTCTTATCTCTAGCCCTAGCTATCCTAAAAATATCTCTTTCACCCTCTTTTGAGTTGAGTTTTTTATATAAGTCATCTCAAATCTTAGCTTTTGCTTCACTAACGGCCTTTTTCGCTTCCTTCTTTGCTTTCTTATAAGCTTCTAAAGTTTCACTAGTTTTCTTCGCATAATGTAATTTGTAACATGCCCTCTTTACCTTGATTTTATTTTGTACTACTTCACTCCACCACCAAGCTTCTTTTTGTGCCGGTACACCTCCCTTAGATACCCCTAACACATCTTTCGCCACTTTCCTAATATGTATAGCCATATTGTTCCACATATCACAGGGTGTGCCACCATAATTCCAAACATCTCCTTGAAGTACTTTCTGTTTAAATATATCTTCTTTCTCGCTTTTGAGGTTCCACCATTTAGTCCGAATAGCTCGATGCACTCTTTTCTTCTTTGTCCATTTTTTTATTTGTAAATCCATAACTAAAAGTCGATGTTGGGTGGTTAAGCTTTCTCCTAGAATTACCTTACAATCTTTACAACACGCTCTATCTTTTTTTCTACAAATAAAGTAATCAATTTGTGTTGGTGATAAGCCACTCTTATAAGTAATTAAATGTTCATCTTGTTTTTTGAAGATTGTATTGACTATAAAGAGGTCAAATGACATAGCAAAATTTAAAATCTCCCAACCTTCCTCGTTTATATCCCCAAAACCAAAGTTTCCATGAATCCCTTGATATCCTAATGCCTCTTTACCGACATGTCCATTTAAATCTCCTCCTACACAAACATCTCCCTTTGTGGAATCTTTTGAAACACCTTATCTAACTCTTCCCAAAAAACTGTCTTTATACTATCTTCTAGTCCTACTTGAGGTGCGTAAGCACAAACTATATTCAAAACCTCTGCTCCTAACACTAATTTCAACGTCATGATTCGGTCACCATATCGTTGTATGTCTACTACACTCTCCTTTAAATCTTTATTTATGATAATACCAACTCCATTTCGAGCATTTTCTTTACCTGAGTACCATAATTTAAAACCTGTATCCTCTATCTCCTTTGCTTTTTCTCCAACCCATTTTGTCTCTTATAGACATAGAATATGAATCTTTCTCCGAATCATAGTATCTACCACCTCCATTAGCTTACCCGATAATGTTCCGATATTCCAAGAACCAATACGAATCTTTTCTCACTTTTGAGGTTTCACCGTTTAGTCTGAATAGTTTGATACATTCTTTTCTTCTTTGTCCACTTTTTTACGTGTAAATTCATAAGTAAAGTTGATGTTGGATGGTTAAGCTTTCTCTTGGAATTATCGTGTAATCTAATCTTTATAACACGATCTATCTTTTTTCCTACAAACAAAATAATCAATTTGTATTTGTGATAAGCCACTCTTATAAGTAATTAAATGTTCATATCATTTTTTGAAGATTGTATTGACTATAAAGAGATCAAATGTCATAGTAAATTTTAAAAGCTCCCTACCTTTCTCATTTATATCCCTAAAACCAAAGTTTCCATGAATGCCTTGATATCTTAATGCCTCCTTCCTGACATATCCATTTAAGTCTCTTCTTAAACAAATCATCTTCCTTTGTGAAATTTTTTGAATCACCTTATCTAACTCTTCTCTAAAAATCATCTTTATACTATCTTGTAGTCCTACTTGGGGTGCGTAAGCACAAACTATATTCAAAACCTCTGCCCCTAGTACTAATTTCAATGTCATGATTCGGTCACCATATCGTTATATGTCTATTATACTATCCTTTAAATCTTTATTTATGATAATACCAACTCTATTTTTTAGCCTTTTCCTTTCCTGAGTACCATAATTTAAAACTTATATTCTCAATCTCTTTTGCTTTTTCTCCAACCCACTTTGTCCCTCCTAAACATAGGATATGAATCTTTCTCCGAATCATAGTATCTATCACCTCTATTAGTTTATCGGACAATGTTATGATATTCTAAGAACCAATATAAATCTTATTATCTAGGACTAGCTTCCTTATCCCCGCATCCGTTTATGCGGAAAATGTGGAGACTCTCCCTGCAATTTGTTCACTGCATTTTGGTGACAATGTAGCGGGACTAACTTCTTTATCCACACCCGTCTATAATGTGGGAACTCTCTTTGCAATTGATTCACTACATGTGAGTGAAAATGTGGAGCCCTTTGCTTACTTTCACTACATTTGAGCTCTACGATGTGTCGCTAAGAGAGGATGCCCCAACGCAATACTCATAATTTGTATAATACATGGTATAAAAATCCTACAAAGTTTTACACTAGTTGTCGGAAGTCTAACGCAACCCTCCTCCTTTATCGGAGCTTGTGACCGGCCATGCAAGGGTAATCCCTTACATGGGCGGAGTTTGGAAAGAAATTAAAAAGAAGTAATTTCAAGATAGCTAGGGCTGGAGAATGGAAGCAAAGGATCTTATCAAAGTTTAGGTGAATAAGGTACTTGTGGCAAGCAAGAAAGATTAACGCAAGTTGGAAGAACTACTTTTGTAAGCTGTTAATGAAGAGTAAAATTGTTCAAATTAGTGGTGAGAGCTCAACTGTCTTTTGCCTATATTAGGTACTCATCTATGGACTGAGCAAGGATATTATAGGCTTCAAACAGGGAGTGGATTATTTATAATCATAGGTTAACACTTGGATATGTATATAGAAAATTATGTGAGGTCACTAGGTATTCTAACTCATGGTGAATGCTATACTTGAGGTCACAGTTGAGACCATGACTACGGTAGTTATATACGTTCTGATGAAGTAGGACATGTCATCTGAAATATGACTGAGGCCCCTTTTTGACATACAAACAACAACAACTAAGCCTTTTCCCATACTAGACTGAGGCCCCTTTTGACATACTTCAGAAAATCCTTAAAGAAGTGTTGGATGTGTCTCTAACATTCTCAGAAGACACATCCTCTCCTTTTGTTACAATGGAGAGGCCAAAGCCAGATGCATACCCTGGTATCAAACCCATGACCTTCAACTCATGAGTCGACCTAGGTGAGTTGTATACTTCGTTGTGCGACAGATCCTCTCTTTGTATGCTTTTGCCAGGTCGCCAGATGCCATAATCATGAAACTGTAGGTGTTTCCCTGCCATGAAAGAGTAGGCTTTGCCTCTCTCTCTCTCTCTCACATACACACACGCACATATCTTTTCTACTATGGTGACATGGAATGCCAAATTTTTGGTATAGCCGTCATCTGTAAACCCTCCATCACCAGACTGTGACAGTTCCACACAAACATATGTTTTCACTTTGATGACTCTTCCGTTTCTCCTGGAATGCTGAACTTTTGTTATAGCCGTCATATGTAGTATACGTTTTCGCTTTCATTTTATACATTGCATGTCAACCTCAATAAGAACCTGATCTGTGCCAGTCGCTCGAATCTGGTATCTACAAAAGTCAAGTTACGCGAAGCTCGTGCAAGGTAGTGCTCAACTGGGCTCTCTATGAGCATATTTGAACCCATTCAGAAGAGTTTTAGCTCTTTGCCATATTAATCATGCATCCTGCTGTAGTCTGATGTTTCTGTCCCTATGTATCTTGGGAAAACTTCCATTTGCAAAGGTATCTAAGGCGAAATGTTTGTCTTGTAATTTCAAATGGTTTTATTATAATAGATAAAGTGTTTGCTTCTTTTGTTCCTTCCTTAGCCATGTACCCTAGGTGCATGTCAAACACGAGAACTGGTGAGCGAAACAATAAAACATGATCTTGAAACTTTTAGAGTTGAATGCTAATTCGGCACAAAATCATAACGGCCACTAAGAATCTCACCCCACTTAGCGTGGAAGAGATTTGCTTTTGGTTTAATTTTGTTATTTACTGACCTCTGTTCCTTAATTCTATAGGTTGCATGGCTGCCTTGGACGCTGAACACTACTTGCAAGAGATTGGAGCTCAAGAGGGCAACTATGATTGACCACTGTGAAACCAAAAGACATTTACAATACAAAGCAAGGGCCACCATGTAGCTTTCATGTTCCCACCGTGCATTTCAAGTTATTCATTCTTAGTTTTATGGCTGTATTTCTGGCAACATCCTTTAACTGATTCTATGTTACATGTTTTAGCACGTTATTCATTGTTGTGAAATCTGTGTTGCCATAAAAGAAATCCTCAAACACAAACCGAAAGACTTCTGTATTGTGGTTGGTCCTGTTTGTTTTGGGTTGTCAGTCTGGGTTGGTTACAATAATTACGTTTTGCTTCGGGCATGGACTCCATGTGAGAGAGGACCATGTGTGGAGGTGGTTGGTTTGGACCCTTGAGCCAGACCTAAATTGTCGTTGGAACTGACCGGGAACCAAACCGTAGCTAAAGAGCCTCATGGTCCGGTTTCAGTTCCACCTATCAGGGAACTGAATAGGAACCGGAACCAATGGCCAGGAATTGATGGTTTCAAGTACTTTTTTTATCTTTTGGGGGCTTCAATCTTAAAATCCTATGCATGTTTCATGGAATTCTCAAATGAAACGGGGACTGAAACCATTGTGGAACTGGACTTAGAACCTGCAGAACTGAAACTGGAATCAAAAGTGGGTAGTTGATATCCACATGGAACCAGCAGTTTGGAACTGCCGGTCTAAGTGTACCTGAATCTGGCGAGGTCTAACAGCTGTACTAAGCTTATAAAAAGCCTTGCAAAACAAGCTTTACTGATTTACTGCAAATGTCTTGCACAAGAAGCAACTACTGTATGGTGTTTTTATCATATGTCATTTACTGTATGGTGGTTATAATAAACCTTAATAAACAAGTCTGATTTTATAAAGATGCTAAACAAGTCGGGGGTTGACGAAAGGGTGCAAAATTGTCAGGAGGGGTTCGCAAGTTCTTGTTGTCATGCGCTTTGTTCTCTTTCCTTTATCCCTTGGGGGAGGCAAGACTTGAGAAGAGGCTGGTAGGCAGGCATTCGACTCAAAGTACGGACTGCCCATTGAGCAGAACCTGGAGTTTCTCCAAATTAGAAATCTAAAAGAAGAATGTCTATTGCACTCATTTGGAGTGAGACGCGCCATCCCTCTACCTAGAGGTGGCTGCTTTGCACCCAGCTGGGTGGGTTGAACCGGACCCAAACGGGCCAAACCACTCCTGGAACATGCCCAAACCCATTCCAAGAGAAGCAGAACTGAGGACCGCTGCAGATCGGTTCTTGTTCCACCTATTGAGGAACCGATCGTTCAAGTCATCTTTTTGTTCTGGTTTAAATGACTACTTTTGCTTCTTGAATCTTTTAGGTGAAGCCAAAGCTGAAACTGGCTTAGAACCAGAACCAAAACTGGACCTAGTCCCAGAGAGGGGCCACTCCAGTTCTGGTTCTAGATTGATTTAGAACCAAACCTGAAACTGGCTTAACCAACACTGGACCTAGACAAGGAGAGTGGGCAGTTCGGTTTTGGTTCCATGTTGTGGTGAAACAGGAGCTGACAATTTCGAGAATCCAGAACTGGCCTCTCACGGGTCTGGGTCCAGCTATGGTTCTAATGGTGGGTTGAGTTCTAGGCCGGTTCTGGTTAGACCCGGACAGAGGCTAGTTCAGCATGGCCGGTTGTAAATGTAAACCAAAACTCTTAAATATGAATTTTTCTCTTTTTCGTTTTGAAAACATGATCTCGTATGTTTGCAATGTCCAACTAAGTACACAATCAAGCATTTTCCACAGAACGATGATTCCGCTAGTCCTAAAATTTTGATGCATCGTGAACTCTTCTTGCTTAGGGGTAAAATGGGGAAGGATGAAGCCAGATACACGCCACAGGTATCGAACTCATGACCTGCAAATTGTTAGTCGACCCCCCTAGCAATAAAAATAAGACAAACTATATGTGATAAATAAAAAAATATTACTTCTTTTCCGAATTCATTAATTCATCATCGGTATCTTTTGAATGCATTTTGTATAAATTAGGGTTTCATTCCATATGTAAAAGTGGGTTTCAATATTGTTTCGGTATTTTTTACCAAGGGGTCATTGCATAGACCAGTGGGGATACGATGGCAAGGATAGGGGCCTTCTTAGTCCCTATCATAAGGATGAGTAAGAGGACAGGGATAGTTTTGAAACGGAGACAAAGTCGCCTCACCTCATGAACATCCCAAAGTGGACTGGATTAATTGTTTGGATCCAATATGACTGTTTCAGGACCTGTTTCAGCTTTTTAAGCTTTTTGAATCCATACAAACTCTGATTTACGTGTCATTTGAACCATTGGGCTTCTAAGTGAGTGAGCTATATTAATATATTAGTATTATAGTAATTGGATGAAGGAAAAATTTTACCGTTGGATAAAAGTGGTAAGACTTGTATTTGGAGCAAACTGAAGTATGTGGGTACTAAACAAAGAACTAATATATAAACTTATCCATCGACGCAACGCCAAGTAGCGGATAGCTTATATGGTGGAGAAGCCGGCAGCCCATTGCATCAGTAGGTAAATTCTTATGCTTCATTTCATATCAAAAAATTTCTTAAATGTTTGAAAATAAGTGGAAATTCATCAATAAAAGCTTTGATCAAATGTACCAACCTATGTGTGGTAAAAACCATCTTGTATATATATAAATATAGAGAGATATAGATATTGATTGAATCTTGACCACCATTGATGTTGCTCACTCATACTCACCTACTCCTTTTCAGTATGAGTATAATAATATTGTTTTTTGTTCTTTTTTCAAAGCCTTAAATTGTTTTTATTATTATGACACCAAAAAGCAGTTCTTACTTTTTTGAGAACATGAGTGTAATGCCTTTTATATTTAAAACATTATTATAACTTTTTTGAAAAGCAAGAAAATGCATATTCATGTATGAGTAATCATGTTCAGTTCCGGTTTGCCGGAAACCTAGGATTGTAATCGAATTGCCTTGAGAGCACTATACGGTTTTATGGCCGGTTCGATTCCGGTTCAAATTGTCGTGTTGGTTCCCGAACTGGCCATGTCTCTGTGTATATATATATATGTGTGTGTGTGTGTGTGTGTGTGTGTGTGTGTGTGTACAAAGAAAGAATCTAGATTTAGGAAGCTCACAAAAATAGAGAACTATAAAGAATTCATCATCTCCATCGTTTGATTGATATTATTAATGATGGAGATTTGAATTAAAAGTTAATAATTTTTGTTTGTTTAAATGATTTTGTTTTATCACCTCAATATTCTTCTTAAAGATCAAATGACCATGATGAGTTCTTTTTGGTTCAATATTTTTATAGGTTCCCTAAACATCTAGACTCTCTCTTTATGTATATTATATATATATGAGCCTTTTGGAACCTTTGAATTGATTGAATTTAAATCTTTGTTAATCTAAAGTCATATTTTCATATATTTTGACTTTGCAAACAACCTAAGCTTACTTGAGCCTTTTCCCACACAATACAAGGACTTCTTAAAAGGCCACTCATCCTAGTACTATTATCACTCAAGCATGCTTAATTTTTGGGATTAGGATGGGATTTGGTATATACGAAACATTGCACCTTTTGAGACTTTTTATGCTAACTTCGGATTCCTCACACAATCTTCCTTCTTTATTCGGGCTTCAAACCGATCATGCTTCAAACCGATCATGCAAAAGTAATCCCTTAAATAGACCAATTTCGACTTTTAGAACTAATTCAATTGGTTTGATTTATTCAGCCGATTTTTCCAAATGTTTCTAAAGAAGGATTTCATTCCAAAGAGTTGCTGTGGCCGTGGCAAGTTCAGTCGTATACAAGAACCTGACATGAAAACATCCGAGAAAAATCCATGTTTTCGTGTCCACGCAGAGCGACACGATAAAAACACGATCATCATCAAAATGTTGCTTCCGTTTTCCAGGCATAACACAGTAACATGACTCCAAATATCAGTATACACAAAATAAATACCAGATTCCATTCGGTTGACCAGAAATCATCTCCTCACAAAAGCGAGTGACACAAAATAAATATCAGGTCCTATATATTCGTCTTGACCTTTATTTTGTTTGTGGATTGTTCATTCAAATAAGAAATGATACTTACACGAACACGACCCAATAGATGACAAGACTGCCACCTAACAACACAGATACGATGTATAGGCACTTGTGAGAACAGATCAAGCGCACTAAAAAGATTTAGATAAACAAGAGATGATTATTGACCATATTATGGGCCACAGGCTGAGAGATACAAGGAGAGATCGATCACTTTTTTTTGGGTATTGGAGTTGTTAACTCCATTAATGCAAAGGCCGTACGTGGGTAGCAGCTTGGCCTTGCAAATGAAGAACACTAAGGGAGCAAAGACTAAAGGGGAGGTTGGAAAGCTGTAGACGATGAGTCAAATCTCAAGAAAAGGAGGAGAAGCTCTCATGAGGTCAAAGGCTTTTGGTTGGTTCCTCCTCACCAAACAAACCAGACATTGAAAAACAAAGCCAGGGGTCACCTCTTCTACTTTTCGTTAATTTCTAAGCTATGACTTTTTATTCTCAGAAAGGTAAATAAAGGATAGTTATATATTTGATTATATACATAAAATTATTGATCGAGAAAAGTCATGTGGCAAACTCTCAGTGGAATTAAAAGGAGACATCAGTTTGGCCTAAAGAACCCGAAGAGAATCGTGCACACGACATTGCGGCATGAAGACAGCAGTAACGAGACCAGTGAAAAGTTGTTAGAATAGTCCACACAAAAAGAAAACAGGTTTTAAGTTATAGATCACATCAATCACATTACAATTATTTTTGTTTCTAGTATAAAAAAAAATTGTTTCCTTCCGAACTTACTTATCAATGTCTTTCAACGTAAAAGTGTCACGTCTTGTGTGTCTCTCTCTACTGTTTTCTTTATGTGAACGTGTGATACTAAGGGCAATCGAAATAGATTTAATCAAATTTTTGAGAACTCACTTTAATTGTCTAAAGCCTTATTTATTTTCTCTTTTGAAATGAGGGTAAAGGTTTTGTAGTACATTCCACATCACGTCTAACTCATTGCATGAACAAAAAAAAAATTACAGAATGCAGGTAATAGTAACCAGACATTCACAAAAGTCTAACTAATTATTTGCATTCTACATTTAACTTCCTGTCCTTTTGATGTGCATATCCACCTGCTACTTGGAATCAGGTTAGCAACTTACAGACACGACGAAAGATAAAACCTTCAAGCACCCATCGGACGAGAGATCTTTCTTCCTTTAATGGTTGAGAAAGAACAGGAAGACCCATTCCTGAATGTAGTGCAATCTTCAGTCTTTTTGAAGTGGAGAACGAACTATCAACAGTAACACTACTCGCCAAGAATATGTTTGCATTTACCCAACTAAAACGAAAGAAGAGTGTTTGTTCTCATTGGCATGGTTTTGACACACGATGACAAGAAAACAGTTAAAAATATTGTATTGATGGTGACATAATTAACTTTTCACACACACACACACACACACACACACACACACACACACACACACACACATATATATATATATATATGACCCCAAAGTTCCATGTTTGTGTGTGTCAAGAGTAACAAAAATTGGGTTGTCTTCAAGTTGGCCTGATTCTGTCGTACAGATTAAGTGACATGACATGAACACAGTTATTTGTTTTTGGTTCAGTTTGGTTCAATTCTACCTTCAACCTTGAATCAACCCACTATTCACGATTCATTGTATTTTAAGAACCAAATCAAACCTTAGCATAATCAAAACTGAACCGAAGGTTCCGATTCGGTTTGATATCAAATCACAGTTCTCGTTATAGTGCCTATGTCTAAGGGCCAAGTAGCAAGCTACCATGGGCATTACCCTCTCCAAAAAAAAATTAATTTAATAACATGTGGTTAATGGCCAACTAGCAGATATTAAACTGATAACAACAAATATTGCACTTGATCTTAACCAAAAGACCGAAAAAGGTATGTCTTATTTGATACCCTTCAGTGATTTGTATAGTCTTCAATCCATCCTTCTGCTCAATATGGGACTAAATCCATCCATTATATACTTGGTTCGGTACAGTTCCAGCATTAGAATCATAAACCGAACCATTAATGAATTTCCATGTTAAAATCAAGCTAAACCAAACTGTTCGGCATCTACAACCTTTGGTTCGGTTCCAGTGTATCCTTGAACACCTAAAACACAGCATTGTCACCCTAGGAGGACTTCAAAATGAATTTAAAACTTTTTCTGTAAGGGAAGTGTTCTACGTCTGCTTTGAAAGTCTTTTCATGTGCCCGTTGTATATTTTTACCCTAGGATTGTTTACTTTTAATGGTGGGAAGCAAAGTAATATCTCGATAGGTAGTTTTCAATAAATATTGTAATTGTTGATCAGTTAATGCAAAATTGTCTTTGATGGATTTTTTCGGTCAAGTGAGAAAAACAATTATTTATTTGAGGCAAAGTGCTCCACAAATGTGTACCAACCTAGAAACTTCAAGGTTTAATTCATTAAATCTTCCACTAATTAAATAGTGTATTAAAATCATAAAAAATTATATCTTTCACTTTCTCTTTTGGTTCTTAATAGTTAATGCAGAGAAGAAGAAAGGGAGAAAAGAATAAATTAAGGTCTCTTTACCAGATTCTTTCACCCAAATTGACCAAAAGGTCAAGGGAGTCCTAGCCTCTTTTTCATTTGGGTCCAGTCCAGTTCCAAAAGCTCTAGATTTGTGGGTTGACCAATATTTGGCACAAAGATAAAATGGCATGACACGAACATGACTCATAACACGAACCTGTAAGAAAACTTCAGATATGAAAACTATAACCATGAGACAAACACGTCTGAAAAAAGTTTGCATGTGTCCCACCCAAAATGACATAAAGGATAGCTTGTGTATGTGTTGACCTGCTTCTACACGAATATCACAACAATACACTACCTGAACACGATGTTGAATCATAGCAAAAAGGTAAAATAATATTCTTGAAATTTTCACTTCTTATTGGCGTGGAATTAAACACTTTTACCGGATAAGCACGCCATGTGTATTGAACTTGTGACCACTCATCCCCACACAAGGCTAGTCATTAAGTATATTCCTTCCTCAAACTACCCCCACGTGGGAGTGGCTTATCCTATAGTTATAGGCATACAACAATTCCACCTACTTTTATATGGTTGTCGATCGCTTGCTAAATCTTATTCATTATAGACGTTGTTTATTTATTTTTAAACTTTTTTTTTTAGGCACGAGTTTGATAATATTCTCCTTCATCTTTTTTTATGAGAACTCTTAATTTCTAAAGTTATATTCATGCCACAACATGAGTATCAGTGTGCATGTAAAAAGTTGATTGGATCTGGTTTTCCTAAGGAAACGATGTCAAATCTCCTAATATCGTACACAGAGTTGGTAAAGGGAAGTCGGAAAAGATTGGATTGCACACCAACCTGAGTCGAACAATCCTCTATTTAGAGAATAAATGATTGGGTGATATGGGGATGGTCAGTAGTTGGCGAGGTTGCCTCCATCGCCTAGCAAAGACAACCCAAAAGTAGGTGTGTGTGTGTGTGTGTATGGCGCACCCACCCACTCAATCTTCACCTCTATCGGCCACCAAGTCAACCAAAACCTAGCGAGGTGACAAATTGATAACGGCTTTATTAATATTTGAAAATTTAGTCCCAGCTTGGTTCGATTATGACTTTTATAAAACCTTATTTGATAAAAGTTGTTTAAAAGCGAAATCTTCACTTCGTGTAAGTGACAAAACTAGGACTTTTTTGGGGATGAGAAGCACATATACTTAAGGTCCACAAAGTACTTGTATTTATATATATATATAGTGATAGACTTAAAAAAATTAGATTTTAGATGAGGTACATTTCACCTCGTCTTAAAGTGGATCTGCGACTGATTTGAATATAAAATTAGAAATTCAAACTAATCAAAATATGGAGGCAATTGTTGTTAGAGTTGAATATGGTTATACTTCTAAAAGAGAAAAGCCATATCCATGCAAAATACATACTATTTGTCAACATATCCTTCCTAAAACCATAGGAAGTGTCAAAAAACTGTATAAGAAATTAGATAGTGAACACGTTACGATACCTCAACGGTACTAGGAAGGAAGAAAAGTTCTTAATTCAAAAGGTTTGGTTTGTCTTGGTTATCATCTTCAGCTAATCGGTTATTTGTTTGATCACATTTGAGAAGTAAATGTTTTCTCCAAAATTTAGAAAAGTATGAATATATGGAAATTTATCTCTTGGATGGACATATAGAAGTGGCATGACAATTACGAGTAAATATGACAAAATTTAATAATAAAACACTCTTTTGTGGGCAAATGGTGGTTCCATAATATTTCAGCCATTTTTAGATATTATATCTACCTTCCGATGAAATACATGGAAAATATCCAAGGCCTCTATGACCTCCCACCAGTTCAGTTTACAATTCGTATATTGGCTTAGGAAAAATATAGGATGATCCTAGCCGTTCATCCAATGCATTACTGTGGCCATCTGTTCTTGCTTACCGTGATGCATATCGATGGCAGTAACCCCACATTCATGGCTATATCCCCCAGAGTGTATCCATTTACCAGGAGCAGCTTCATACAAATATCACACTTTTCTTATTTTATAAAAAATAATGTATGACATATATATGTGTGTGTGTCGATGCTGGCTTTTCTCTTGCCATACTATTTCAATCTCAATCGTTTGATCTCTTTGGGTCAAACGTTCAATTGATGATGACATTATTTGTATTGATTTGAATATAATTGTCGGCAGAAAACTGGATTTGTTGATCTCTAACATATTCACTCATTGATTTTTTGTGGCATGAGTGTAATTTAAAAAAGTTAAGATTTAAAAAAAAATTATGGAGAACAATGTTATTACACTCATGTCTCCGAAAAGTAATATTGGGCACGAGTAAATAGCATCAAGTGAACATGATCCAATCACTATATATAGAAAGAGAGAGGGAGAGAGATTCGATCCTACTCATAATGACACCAACTCACTCATGCCTACATATTATTTTTGAATAGCATATGTGTAATAAAAATATCATTCGTACTTTTACAAAGCTCCTTTAAGGTTTAAAATTGCGTGCATACCATTGAAAAGTAATAAATAAACATAAGTAAGCATGTGGTAGTGTGGACAAATCCAGTTTATCTCATATATATATATATATATATATATATATAAAGTGTTAGGATGGGCATATCCAATTTTCCTATTTAACTATTTACATAAAGAGAGAGAGAGGAAAATTGGATATGCTTATACTAACACTTGCTCAATTATGATCATTTATTATTTTTGAGTGGTAATTTTAAAGGGATTTGTTAAAGTATGAAGAATATTTTTATTACACTTACACAGCCCAAAAACAATGGGTAGGTATGAGTGAGTTGGTGTCATTATGTGAGGGACACGATCTAATCTATATATAGAGAGAGAAGTGATTGGATCATGTTCACTTGACGTAGTCTACTCATGCCCGACTTTGCTTTTATGAGACATGAGTGCTATAACATTGTTGTTTGCTCTTTATGAAAATTGTTTAATTATTTTAAATTATACTCATGCAATATAGATATAGATTTAGAAAGAAATGGGTATATGATAGCATCCTTAGGTGCTAGCAAATCTAAATAAATATCATTCATCCATTTTACGTGATAGATGGTTGAGTTTTGAATCTATAAAATAAAAAGTATAAGTATGCTTTTTGTAAGTACACTTAGTCACTTTTGCTTTTGAGATTTCAAATTTCAATCTCACGTAAGATAAATAAATGGTTGAGATTTGTATGAATTTTCTTGCGTGTGCTAGTTTCTCTAAATATAAATATATTAAGCTGCCACAAGTATTTCTTGGTAAACATGCATGTTCCAACAGTGACTTTAATATGGTAGTGAACCTTACCGGCTCGGATATGACCTCACCAAAAAAATAAAAGACTAAAGGGGTTAAGATTGTATTGAATACATTGACTTCAGTAACTGTTTTACTGTATCAAGGTTGACATCAATACTACGATGATGATTTAAATCTCTTTATATCAACATTATCTTCATGAATTTTTGAGCATTCTACATTTCACCAACCGTTCATCTAATTAACACAAGAAGACCTTTTCTGTCTCGGTTAATTTAACCATGAATGATCAGAGACGTATACATGTTTGCAGCAACATCTAATATTTGTTTACCAGATCCATCTGGCAAAGCAAAACTGCCGGCTAAAGTTTCTTCTCTTGCTAATAAAATAATCTTTCGTATGGTACGTCCTTTTTCTTCACAATTTGTGCTGCCCGTACAATCCGTGGCCACATGTTACCTTCCTCCGTCCTTCCAAGAAAGTCCACAAAGGGTCCCATGTGACGCGCTGTACGAGAGAGAAGAGTAATATATATATATATTGAGAGAGAGAGAGATGAATTATAGATGGGTAGATGTTTATGATTATTTTCAAGTGAATTGCATTATAGTTGTGACTAAAAAAACGAAATCTTCAGTCAAAAGGAAGATGTTATGCATGGTATAGTTCGATGGATTAGAGTTCTGATTAAAGAAACAAGATCTTTATCAGTTACATATCTGTGTTTGAATGCGTAAAAAATATGGGGATCGGCTGTTTGCGGTTTCTTTTGCACATGGACGGGAATCATTGCATTTTATAAGCTAAAATCTGTGTTCCCATTTATTTGCATAATTCATAGGCCTCAAAATCACAAACACATGATGATTCCCACCACAAAGCATCTCTCCTGGACTTCATTATCATTCTCTCTCTCTCTCTCTCTCTGATCGGATATTCCGGCCAAGAACCACTCTTCTTTCCTCATCCCTTGCACCTATCTCCCGGTGAACGCTTTGGATGTTGGTCATTCTCATTCAGATTTTATGAACAGTTAAATTTCTAGTTCAAAACAGCACACTAAAAACGGAAACTCTTGAAGCCTTTCTGGTGGGATTCGATTCTACTGCCCATAGATTCCATACATGGTGATGATCATAACTCTCTCTCTCTCATATGAAATTAGACACAAAGAAGAAACAAAATTGTGTAGCTTACAGCAACAAATTCATATTCTCATTCATTTACAGAAACCATTGATATTAATTCAATCTTATATAATGACCTTGATTACACATATTTGCATACTTTGAATACAGTCTCAAAAATAACAAAGAGATGCCACTCTCACCCAAAATCAAACATCACCCTTAAAATTCAATAATGATGAATCACATCCGTTCCTATTGCACCAATCTTGCCGTACTCTTCTCAGTCTCCACTTGCAACGAAGTTCTTTTGATGAACTCCAAGCAATCAGCAATCGCTTCTTTGTAAAACACGTTCGACTCCCACTGTCTCAAACACTTTTGAGTATCAATCTTTACTTCTTCGTTGGGGCCTTGCCTTAGAGAATCCACTGCCTTCTCCCACATGGACTTCATCTTCCTCAGAATTCGAAAGAAATCCATGTACCTTAAGTGCACTTGGTGCACCGGAAGCCGGACGGGGTTTGGCCGGAAAGCCTTAATCCGGGTCCTTCGTCGGTGGATTCTGATCACGCCCATAATTAGCAAATTCTTGCCTCCTTGAAGAATAGAGAGGTGAAAGCAAGAGGGAGAGCCTATAAGTTTGAAAGCTTGAGAACGTCTTTGGTCCTTAGCGAAGCCATGTATTTATAATAAGACGCCGGTGAGGCAGGCATTTTTCATGGTTTAGAAAATGATGAGGGAGGTGACGTAACAGAGTTCCTTAATTCGTTAAACGAACATACAATGGGTCTCTCTGACTCTCCTTCCAGTCATCTTCCTCCAACCAACACACACGTATATATGAGTTCCTTAATTTGTTAAGCAAACACACAATGTGTTCACTGGGTGTCTTCTTGTGATCCACTCATCCTTGTTTTCTTCCTAAGTTTCAAGTTCACTATAATCCTGCTCTCCTCCCAGCCATCTTCCCCCAACATGTATTTATATATATACATTAATGGTACGTGCTCAATTCTCATTTGTGCTTAAATTCTCTACAATATTTTACTATTTGATGGGTAAGATTAATAGTTGATATTTAATGTACTTATATATAATTTGTAAGGTGAATTGAATTGAGCATATGCCACTATCTTCATACACTCACTCTCTCTCTCTTTTATATATATATATATATATGGTGGCTTATACTTAAATGCCGGGTACATTATGGGTAACCATTGAGTTCTGTGTTGAGTATAAGTATATATATATATATATATATATATATATATATATATATATATATATATACTCATTTAAAGCCTACTCTATCTGGCTTATGTGTGCCTGTATAGATAGGTAAATTGATAGAGATGATAAATAGTATATATATTTATATGAGTCTGTGTGTGTAGATATATATTAAAAAAGTAAATGCATAAATACATGTGGAAGAATCGGGATTCCATGTCTCATTCATGAGTCAGTAGTTTATTAGTTTGCATGCACGAATTCATTTGTTAGTTTATTTAAGAATGTCTGAAACTAACATGTTTTTTAATCATGTATTTTCTTAAAAGAGCAACAGTTCAGAATAAAGGAATATGTGTTTTCTATTTTGGGCATTGACAAACATATTATATATTAAAAGCATTGTTTGATCATAAGATATAACAATTTAATTAAAAGATATTCATTGATGAAATGCTCGATCAATGAAAAGAAAATAGCGTCGAATCATGATATATAGTTTACAATTCTGGACCTTGGTTTGCATGATATGCTCTCTCTCTCTCTCTCTCTCTCTCTCTCTCTCTCTCTCTCTCTCTCTCTCTCTCTCTCTCTCTCTCTCTCTCTCTCTCTCTCTCTCTCTCTCTCTCTCTCTCTGTATGTATGTATATGTGCGAGTGTGGGTGGGAGAGCGTGAGTGGAAGAGAGAGATTTTCATGTGTAGATGATGATAACCGTGGTACTTTTGATGAATAGGTATATGTTTTCATTTCATGGATTCAATCGAAGAAACATAGAAGTGACTCAAATCCGACCTTCCTTATCAAGTTCTGGTGAGCGTTGGCTCACTGGTAGAGCTGCTCCGATTATTCGAAGCATGCATGCATGCACTGTGTGTGTGTGTGTAGAAAGAGGTTTTTGGTGGTGGACCCAGTGACGGCCATGGCCTGTATAGATCCAATACAATCAACAGTAATGGCTGGATGCCCCACTATTAACTGCAGGAACTTAAGGATGACAATTAATGGAATCCATTAGGCCGTATCTTCTATGTTGGGCTCCGATCTTAGTTTTTAAGTGTGGTAGGTTGGGAAGGGAAGGCCATGTCTCGGACGAGGGTTTACTTCAGAGAGTTCAATATCATATGAAAAAAAAGGGTTAAAAAGCCCAAGAAGAAGTAGCTCAACTGGCTATGGATCAACTCGCAAGTTGAAGGTCACGAGTTCGATACCTAGGGCGTGCACCTGGCTGTAGCCTCCTTCATACCAAAGAGAAAAGGTTTCATTGGATCATCAAAGAAAAATGTTTTTAGAAAAATCGTTGTCACATTTCATTCAAGAGTCATAATACAAATCCAGGGCCTGCATCTGTAGGTTATTCGCTTGATGACACTTTTTATTTATCATCATACACAGTTTGTCTTATTTTGAAATAAACCTAATTTTCTATAACCGATAAGAGGAAGGGGTTGGGATCAAGTTCGGAGACGGGGATTTCCTTCCTGTCCCCATCCCTTGTTTCCATTCCCTGTATCTGCCCTGTTTGGGTCAGGTCCCTGTGAGGGTCCCCTCCCATGAACATCCCCCTACATCCACTTGTTTCTTTCTGCAATTATGCTCTCAAACGCAGCAGATAAGCAAAACCATTGAAAGCATATCCTTTGCAAGATTGGGTTCGCAGAAAACATGACCATAAGGTTCAAGGACACAAAATTTAGATAGAGGAGAACAATTAAGAGGACAGTAATTATGGAAAGGGTTACATAACCAATATCAAGTTTGGATCGATGAAGGTTGCATTAGGTAGCGAACTATGAATACAAATCTTCCACTATGATCATATCACTTGATGATCTTCTTGGGGCGCCCTTACTAATAACACTACTTTGTTGTCCGTCTGCAGTCAGAAGTGGGCAGAGGACAGTAAAATATCCCATATGGTAAGACGATTAACATTTCCTACATAAGAACAGATAATGCTTCGACAAAGGAAGCTAAAGCTAGTCCCGCTGCACTGACTTAATGTGTGAGGGTTTTCACATATGCAGGGGCTAAAGAAAGCTACTAAAAGAAATAACAATCAGATTGATATGTGGAATATTAATGTCAATAAACACAGTACGGTGTGGGTACTATAATAAGGAGACTTAGAGGAGACAATTGTCAAAGAAAAGCCAAAGAGATTTAGAAGATGGAATTTAAATTATGGCACTTGAAGAAGATAGCTGACAATAAGGTTAGCAATATTGTAGACAAGAACTCAAATGAAAGTATTGTGGTATTAAGATGTATGAAAATCAAATTATCATGATCCAAGTATAATCAAGAAAAGGAATCCCTAAACCTGTTATGTGCATCCCTAGCGGATTGTAAGAAATGGTAGAAAAGAATGTTTACAGCTGTTGGATGAGAAGAACTAAGATAAATAGAAATGGTTTGATTGGGGAAAAAGAACTAATTGTCTATAGGTATCATGGTCCTGAAGAAATAAGGCAAGAAAAGGAATCCTTTCAATCATTGTTGTTAATAACACGGTGCATAGCCTGTTCTTAACACTAAGTAGCCAGGTACCTACGGCATTAGAGCACCATATAGCATTCCTATGTAGCAGTGACCACAGTTAGCGCACACTAAGTACATTATATAGTTTGCGCTATGAAATGCAACGCTGTATAGCATGTAGCACAAGTTATTTTACTTGGTAAACGAACTTGAAGTACAAGGTCAAAAACCAACTTCCTTTAAATAAAAAGGGGCACAGGATTAGACTAGGATTACGGCTTCTCTTATATTGTGGCAGCATTCATTCTCTGTAGGTCTCTTCCAACCCACAAAGCCAATACAGCAGTACCAGCGCCCTCCTCTCACTCATTCTAGGTTCTTATTATTGCTATTTTCGTCCTAAATTCCTAAATATCTGGCTTCTCTTCTCTTGCCCCCACCTGGTTCAGTTTTGCTTCTGCCTTCGATGGAGTGGGAGCCGGCCTCAAACTGGAACCAGAGGTTCCAAACCACCGGTTCCTTATGTTTTTTAATTTATTTCAAAAGTTTATATATTTTTTTCAGTTTCAGATTGTTTGAGCCGGAACTGACAATTTCAAACCGGAACAAAAACTAACCCAGTCCCGATTCCTGGGTTCAAGTAAATCAGAACCGGTTGTTTCGGATGGCTGGTCTATTCGCCACAAAAAAGACTTTCCCATCGAAATTTTGGAAAACTAACACTCTTATGGGGCACGGTTGGATCCATGGAGTATGATAGTGTCCACTCTATAACCGTGGCCTATTTCCCCCATCCTAAAAGAAATTCTATATCGCCACTGTTATTAGCATGACGTTGAACTGAAGCTCCAAGTGTATTGAATCTATATTCCTACTGATCAACGTCTCATATGACAAAGTCCTAGCAAAGAATAGGGTTTAAAGTGAGCTTTCAATTTATTAGTTCTAAATGGGTGTTGTATTTTCCAATTCTTCACCATAAAAGAAGACAATAAGAAATTTAGATTTCTTGACTTATAATTGATACTTGAAAGAGATAAACACATCAGTATATGTGAAAATTATATGATTTGATAATTATTTGTGCTATTACTACTACTACTATTATTATTACTACTACTACAAAAGGAGAAATGAAAAAGCGTAATATAAATAAAAGAACTAGTTTTCTAAAGACAGAGAAAACATTTAGAAGAAAGATAGACTTATCTCTTTTGATAAACCTCTTAGACCGAAATCGTGCTTGGAGATCTTAGTCAAATACCGCATTCGCTCTGGGTTGGTTTCCGACTCGAGCATACTCGTTCGACATAAGGGTGCAATCATATCAGCACTAAAGTACCAAATTTTATCATAACTCCAAAGTTAAGCATGCTTGGACGAAGTAGTATTGAGATTGTTGACCACTAATTACTCCTCCATCGGTTCAAGCTCCGCAAGAAGAAATTCAAATGGATGTCACATACATTTTCATCAACTAGTCTAGCTAAATTTGTTGTCCCAGTGACATGGATTTGATCATTTTAAGCTAACACAGATCAGGTGCCCAATTCACAAGAAATTGCAAGTGTCCAAAAGGCAAAGATCATTTGAAAGAACTAAAAGGGGAACAACTCAAATAATAAATACACCAAAGGCAAATCAGGGATTCATAGGGGTGGCCATAAAGTTTTGGGTGGTATGCACTAGTTTAAAGTCAACAAAGACCGAATAGTTGCAGAGATTTGAGCGAGAGTTTGGTACACTTACGCTAACAAGCAAGACTCTCTACTACTGCTAGACTACTAGAAAGTCAAGCAGATTAGGGATGCGACTAATATAAAATTGGCCTTTCATTTATCCTGTGGACTCATAAGTGAGTCCATGTATATAAATATGTATGCAGAGAGAGAACGAGGTTGTTAGACTCTTATTTAAACTCTTGGTAACCATTTAGATTGTTTGTCTCTTTAATCGGATTGTTTATATTCAAAATAAATAAATAAAAGTAGCCTTTCCAAAAAAATATAAAGTATATCTTATATTTTTTCTTTTTTAATATGTATTGTCAGATCAAATAGATGGATAGTCCAAATGATAATGAGTTTAAGATGAATGAGTCTAGCAACTCTCTCTCTCTCTCTCTCTCTCTCTCTCTCTCTCTCTCTCTCTCTCTCTCTCTCTCTCTCTCTCTCTCTCTCTCTCTCTCTCTTTATATATATATATATATAGTGATTGGATTTCACCCACAAGTAACTGCTTCCGATCATTGCTTTTAGAGGAGTTTCAGTATAATAACATTATCATTAGTCCTCTTTAAAAACCCTTAAACATTTTAAAATTTCACTTGTGACACTGAAAAACAATTTGTGGACATGTCAAAGGTGCGCAAGATCCATCTTTCATATATATATATATATATATATATATATATATATATATATATATATATATATATATATATATATATATATATTACATGTACATGTACATGTATATATACATGTGTATAGTACATATAGTACATATACATATATGTATATATATATACATGTAGAGAGAGAGTAGTTCATGCACCCACCAATCCATGCTTACACTTGCTTTTAAATCTCAACCATATCGACGGTTAAAATTCAAATCTCAAAAGTAAAATGATACGTCGGTACTTTTTGCAACCGCAATAAATGTGTCTAGTATAAGTTGTTATTTTACTCAAAGATCTCAAATGTTCATCTTTTAAGATCAAATCGTTGAAATGTTTGAGTAGGTTTAAGCATGGATTTGTGTGCGCATATACTACTTTCTCTATATATATAGAGAGAGAGAGAGAGGGGAGCTAGAAAGATGTTTGTCAACTTCATGTATATAATAAGAAATGCATGCTTAATACATGTAGATATGTTGGGGGGTGAAGATGTTTAGGCTTCTCACTTAAGCCGTGTATTTCTCACTAGTCGGTCCGAACGGTAAAATAATTGCCAAGTCGACAAGCTTGTCATCAAAAAGAAAATCGTACTAGCCTGAGCACCGTACTGAATCCTTGGTTATGCTTAGTTCATTAGCTCATGTGATCATAGCTGAGCTGAGTAAGAAACGAAAAAGTAGGACCATATGAATATGGGTTACTCCAATTTTCTCATAAAATTGAAAGATTTGATCATTTGATTGATTTATTCCCGAATCCCAACCAATTGATTGTCTTATCATGTTTTTCTAGCATATGTGTAACTGAAAGCAGTGGTCGACCCACTTTAGAGAGAGCATCCGAAATTTGAAAACTATAAAAAGAACCGCTACGTCAAAATACAAGTGCACCTCATACGAAATATAAGTGTGGCTCACACAAAAATAAATCTGGAGTCCACCCACTGGCTTAAAGTTCTTATACTCATCTAAACAAACTAATAGGAGCCAAGCTGAACTGAACGAGCAGGCATTGACCATGTTCAGCTCGTGTAGCTTAATGAGCCCCCAGTTATATCAAGAACCAGACCTGAAATAGCGTAGCACAAGCCGAACCGGGCGGAATCAACAGTGGCTTGGCTCATTTACAAGTTGCTCCGAAAAAAATTATACTTGATCATCTTCTTTTCTCCTTTCTCTTTCTCTAACTTTGATACAATGCAAGATTGCATGGAGACGTCCTGCAGGGATCCTTTTATTCCGAAACGTGATTCGCTGCTGAAAGGTCGTTGAAACGTTTTGGCTTCACTTTGAGCTTTTACATAAAATATCGCCCACCAACAGACATAAAATGCTATTAGGGTGAGTGGTTTAGGTACATTAATCCCAATAGATGCAAACCTGGTACCTACTTGTTTTTATTTTTTTACCAACACCTATTTACTTATAGTATTTCATTGTATATATATATACTTTTATATTTATATATTTATATAAAAGATATATTTGTATATTTTTGTACCATATATCTACTTTTTTAACACACACGCATATATATATATATAAACCTTTAAAACTTTTAAATTATATTTATGTTCATAAAAAAACGTAGGCATGGTCGTGTTGGGCATGATCAGATTTTACCACATATACATGAAAAACTGGATCCTACCCATCTCGATCGGTTGCTTTTCGGTGGCATGAATATAATTTTAAAAGTTTTAAAGTATTTTGAAAAAGTATGAAAGTTATTTTATTATACTCATTTCTTCCAAAAAAAATAGTGGGCATCAGAGGACATCTGTCAATGGTGACAGGATCTCTCTCTCTCTCTCTCTCTCTCTCTCTCTCTCTATATATATATATATATATATATATATATATATATATATATATATATATATATATATATATATATATATATATATATATTACATAGTATTGTTTCTGGTTTTCTAATATTTTTGGGATTTGCAGTTTCCTGTTTCTGTTTCTGTTTCTGTTTCCTTTTTAGTGCATTATAGGTACAATACGGAGGCCTAAGCAAGATGCGCTCTTGTTCACGTTGGATCATCATTTTTATCTGTAGTTCTTTTCTGACCAATAAATGATCCAATAATCCAATAGTTAGAAGAACCCATCTTCAACTCAAACAACACAGCCTGATTAACGAGTTAAACAAATTAAGCAGTTCTTCAATTATGAGTTTTGCTGCGATTTTGTGAAGCTAACACACCATACAACGGGCTGAAACAGTGGGTTAGAACAAAATCACATGCGCGTGTTGGTGATGAGCGAACTAATTTAGTAACAAAACCAACTAACATAATCACAAACTTTATTTATACTTATAATTTGCTAGTTGTTGTTGGCTCATTTTTTTACTTTTATATTTTATTTTTCAACTTCTCCGAAGATAGTCATTGTAACCAAAACCAAAACCAAGCCTTATCCCACACCAAGTGGAGTCGACTACACTTGGTGAAGCATAATTATTTAAATCATGGCGCTTTTGGAGAAAGAGCAAAATATAGTTCACCTGGTTCGGAGTTCGACTCACAAGTTAACGGTCATGAGTTCAATACGTGGGGCATGTATCTGGCTTCAGCCCTCAATTTGTACCCAAAAAGTGGTTTTCCAAGAATATTGATCTTCCGACTGTTTTTTTATTATTTCAATTATGATGATAGTTAAAATTATATGGTCCCGTTGTTTTAGATGATCGAAATTTATTCAACAATAACAGTCGAAATTTGGGGCAATTATAGAAGTGGTAGCTAGACGTACAGCTAAACAAGCCTAACAAACCAAGCAGAACTTTACTAAAGTATATAGAACTTAACCTGAACAATGTATTAGAATTAATAATGAATTTCTTTAAATCTATGGTTGTTTTTGATATCGACGTGTTTATGATTGTTACATATTATTTATTTATACATGTAATCTTATAGTTTTTACCAACACAATGCATGTACTGTTCAGCTTACTTCGACCAAACTTGTTTCATTTAGTCAAGTATATAGAACTTTCATGCACGTACATGCTTGAAGAGCATGTTGGACTCATTTATTCATGTAATCCTATAGTTTTTTTATGTACGATTCAGCTTAGCTCGACTAAACTTGTCTCATTTAGTAAGTATATAGAACTTTTATGCACGTACATGCTTGAAGAGCATGTTGGACTCGATGAATTGAGTGCATCACTAAATTGTGAATTTCCAATTTTCACAAGAAAAATGTATGAAAAATAAATCTTTGACTTGAATAGTCACCAAGAAATTAAATTTTCTACTCAAATTATATAATTAGTCACAATTTATTGTTTCTAACCAGCAGCTTCATTTCAGCTCATAATAAATCGTCTCATGTTCCATTCATGTTAAACTTGGATAAAACGAGATAAGCACTAACATGATCAAGATCTTGAGTTAACAAACATGCCACAAGCATCGCTTCTCACTTTGTTCGGCTCATTTAGCAGCCTCATGTATGAGATTATGCTAACAAAATACTCCGAAAACCTGCTAATTCCTTGTGGCGATTAGGTCGTCGCGATTAGGTTTTACCTTTAATATAGCTACTTAGAGTGTTGTATTGTAATCATCATGTGACCTTATATTATCCAAAATCAAAGCCCTATAATCCTTTTATATTCTTCTCTAATAAGGGATCGAGTCGAGCTCATTTTAGTGTTTAATTAAAAATGCTTGTCTCTTATTTCAGAAGAAATCTCCATCTAGAAGCAGAATATGAAACAAAACACTGCCAAAATGGAGCCCTCTAAACTGGGGCCTGGCTAATTGCTGCTGCTTCTTTTACATTTCGTTTTTGTCCAGTAAGTTTGATGGTTCAGCATCCATTAATGGATGCTGACACGACACGTGAGTGATCACAATAAGTTTTGCATAGCCGCAGCGCGGGTAATAGAAACAAGCTCATCGTAGTTCATCTCCTCCCTAGTTCGTTCGTGCTTAGCTTCTAAAACCATGCAAGGTTAGCATGGGTTCGCCCGGTGAAGTTCATTGAATGATGCAATAACAACAACAAAACTTATTGTTAATCCAAGCAATATTCTTTATACGGGTTGTTTATATAGATTTTATGTTTTCATATAGCTCGATCATTTGTCAAGATCAATATTCTTTATTGTTTTCCTCCAACACTTTTGTGATCTTTCTCTTTAACATTTTCATTATCTAGTTTCTTATATTTTTTTACTCAAGTTTTCTTTGGTAATCTTTCTACGTCTCCAATCCATCTTAAATAATTTTTTCTCATTTATCATTTATTAGTGTCACTCCCAATTTATTCATAATAACCTTCTTTCTTTCTTGGTCCACAAGAGCCAGGGCCGGGCTGGGCCATATTGACATCTCTAGGAGATGGTACATACTTAATGCCTTCACGAAGCCCTTTAATGCACCATACTCCTTTAACAATGCAGCAAAAGCAATTATAAATCATGATTTACCCACTCATTATAAAGTTAAGCAGTTTGTATGAGAATAGTACTAGAATTGCCGACCTCTTAAGAAGCAACTCACTTCACCTAGTCTAGAAAAGGATTGCTCAGTCAAGAAAACCCAGTTGGGCAAACTCTACCTCAAATGTACATCCCGGATATCAAGCTTGAGACCTTCGACTTGAATGGGTAAGGTTGGGTCAGGTTTTCACTACCCTACCCAGTTGGGCAAACTCTACCCATATGAGACCTTCGACTTGGAAAGTGCTTATAGAGCCCACTCCTAGAGCACCCACTGTTCCTAGGGTTTGTAACCCCAGCCTGCACCCTACCCTACCCACTATTAGGAATGTTCATGGGGAGGGGATTCCCCGCTCCCCGCGAGGACCGTTTTGAACGGGACAAATTTGGGGACTGAAAATGGAAATGGAGATGAGGCCGGGAAAACAAGGAAATCCCCTACGAGGATCGGAGCAGGGATGGGATAGCAGGTTCTCAACTCCGACCCTTCCTCTAATTGATTCTAGATTATAAGAAAAAATAAATAGGGTTACTTCTTTTTTTAATTTGTGAACTCAGCGTCATTTTTCATATTTCATTTGTAATAATATATTCCAATTTAGATGCATTTTGCATAAATTAGGTTTTATTTTATATGTAAAAGTGAGTTCATGTTTGAACATCCTCTTTTTCCCAACGGGTTCTCGTGAGACATGTAGAGATACAAGAATAGGGATGAGAGGGTAGTCGCGGGGATAAGAAAGGTCAAATTTGGGACAAAATTGCCACAACCTTTTTTTTGTTACAAGAGGAGGCCCAAGCCTAACACCCTCGCCCACACATGCACCCTTTGAGAGTCAAACCCCCCACCATCAGCAACGATGCTAGAGCATCCTGGCGATGAGCTAACGCTCTAGGTGTGTGTGTGTGTGCACGCATGCACACACACACACACACATATATATATATATATATTTATTTATATATTTATATTTATATATATATATAGAGAGAGAGAGAGAGGTCCAAAATTATAAGCTATCATGATTCGATGTCATTTTCTTTTCATTAATCGAGCATTTTGGCAATCAGTACAGATTAATCAAATTGTCCATATATTGTGTTCAGATAATTCCTGTGATATATAATATCTTTTCTCAACGCCCAAAATAGGAGAACATAATACCTTATTTTGACTGTTGTTTTTTCTTTTAAAAACATGATCAATTAAACATAGGAACATGCTAGTTTCGAACATATTCTTAAATAAACTACTGAATCACTGAGAGTTAGACATTGAATCCATATATATAGACACATACGCGTATGTATGTATAGATAAAATACATTTTTTGAAACATAAGAGGGACATGAAGTTTAAACACATTTATTTATCATTTCTAATTAGAAGTATGAGTCATAAAATGATATATTTTGAATCACCATCCAGTGAAACAATGCTAATCCATTGTTGTTTAGAAACCTAACTTAAACTGTTGTGTATTTTTCTTGAGTCGGTCTAAACTGTAAAATAATTGCCAGTCCAGAATAGCTTGTCATCAGAAAAAAAATAGACAAGCTTGGGCACGGTTCTGAATCATGATTGAGACATGCCAAATTGAGACGTAGAAACATATTCAATCTTCGTTGTGTTCATCATCGGTGGTGAAGCCTGGCGATCATTGCCGCATCGAACCGAAATGATACAATTTCTCATTGAAGATAACCTGAGGATCCTTCTCTATCAGCTTCCCGTCCTTGTAAGCATCCCACGAGAAGACTGTCCAATTCATCTCTGTACCAGCAAGATAGAATGTCCTGGACTGCTTCAAGAGCATCTGATAAGTGTGCTTGGTAAGACTGAATTCATCCTTGAATTCCACAATATGGTGTATAGATGCCCTTTTCATCCAGTGTCAAGCTAAGGAACTCATGCAAAACTCCCACCCTATACTTCTCTGCTTCCGGCGACCACAATTTCAATCCTGAACCTTCCAAATACGGCCAGACAAGAGGAAGCGAATTGAGCATATTGAACTTCCTTGTACCCTCCTTGCCAAGGTTGAGAGAAGGTGCATGAGCCACAGGAAAGGTAAAGGCATTTCTCACCCTATCCTCATCGTGGACGAAATCAGACTCAAGTTGGCTAATGGCAAGAGCAGGATCCCAATGAACGAGATCAGGTAGTCGCTTGCCATCCTCATGAACAACTTTGAAGTACTCAGGGTACTTGAGAACACGGTCGCGAAAGTAGTCAGGAAATGCCAAAAAGGAGACGGCAATGGTGGATCTTGCTCATTGCAATTTTCTTATTAGCATACATCATTAGTAGCTTGTGGACAATGTTAAGCCTAAACTCTCCATGGAGTCCATGATCTGTCTCTCCTCTTGGAGGAGATCCTCCATCAATCGGGTGAATCCAAACCACATTTTGCCATCAGTGTGCCGATAAAGGTGAAAAATGGCCGGATAGAAACACCATCTCTCTATCTAACAGTATAAATAAAGAGAGCTGCTAGGCTCTCATTCATGCTACATCATCCACGCCTATGTAGACCACTTGATCAGAAGATCGATAGTCCATATAAAAAAGATAGCAATAGAAGTTGCTTTTCTGAAAAGCAAAATGTGCAAAATATATGTACGTGACTTTTTGTTGTTTTGATCTACACCACCATCCATCTCTCCAATCGATAAGGTCAGAAGCTCCACAGGGAATTGGCATTCCCCTTGCTGGAAGGTGGTCCATTCAATTGAGCACTGTCCGACCATTTTTTTCACCTTAAACTGCACACGAATGGCAAAATATGGTTTAGGTTCACCCATCGATGGAAGATCTCCTCTATGAGAAAAGGCAGATCATGAAGTCCAAGGAGAGTTTTAAGCTTAACATTGTCAGTGGCTACTCACAAAATCGGCAAACAAGCAAATTGCCAAGAGCAAGATCCACCACAGCTGTCTCCTTTTGGAGTTCCCGATGACTTTTGCGACTGTGTTCTCAAGTATCTTGAGTATTTCAAAGTTGTTCATGAGGATCATAAGCGAATACCTGAGCTTATTTATAGGGACCCTGCTCTTGCTATTAGCCAACTTGAGTCTGATTTCATCTACTCCAAGAGAATTTTACCCAAGTCACGCCCCAATGGTAGTTCTATTAAGGTATCTAAGGTAAAAGAGAGGCCATTTCTCTTTCAACTGTTTTGCCCCCTGAGTTAAACGGAAGCTATTTAAGAAAATCTCCCTAAACTTGATTGAGTTTGGTTAAGAGAAGAATGGTGAGCCATCTATAAAAGACTTTAAATGTAGGATGTTTTGGCTAGTGGTTAGTTACTTAGCTCAGTTTGCTCACATAAACACGAATTGACTAAGAAAGAAGTTAAGTTTGTTTGGCTCATTTACCATCCTAAGGAATCCATTAGAGGACGAGGAATGTTTCCATCAATGTGAAATTCCTAGAGCTTGGCTAAGAGAAGAATGTCTGTCTCATGGCTTCAACTTAGTGGTTGAGAGTTCAATACCCCAAAGTTCTGCATATCTGGTGCCTAAACTGTTCCCATTTTGCAATTTTTTGAAGAAAAACGTTTGCTCAATGTAATCTAATGTTCTTGGATGGAACAGATGGTGCGAATCACACGGGACATGAATAAAGTTTTGACTCCCAAAGAAACAAGTCATAGAACCAATAACTATAACCTGCCCTTAAATCAAGCTTCTCCATGAATAGGAGATTCCCATTTAACAAATAGATTTGTCTTTCCTGTTGTTTTGCATCAACCTCATATTCCCACAGCTAGTGCACACACATACACATACTAGTGTCCCTTAGTCTCAACTCGCACTCACACCTGGAAGCATCCACTAACATCACCATAACTAATTGGGGAAAACTCAAATACAGTGAGTGAATTCATTATTTCAATTATTCACCAAACTAGTAATTAAGCAACACAACCAACTAAATGCAATATATAGACTACCTATTCCAACCAAAGGTGGCACACACTTCAATGTGAATAATATTACATACCTAAAGCATCAATTTGGATGCCAGAATATAACAGTGTCAAAATAATTCATGCAGAAAGAAAGCAAATAAGGCTCCATTTATCCTATCCTTGTTCCAAATGGCATACAAAAAGGTACTTGTGCATAACTTAAATCCATGAATTTAGACAGTATAAGGCAGAGAGGTATTGGTTGGAGCAGGCTATGGATTTGACCCGCTCCAACTGGGCGAAGCAAGAAAAAGATGTGGTGCATATGATGATGATGATGATGGGTCGAGTGGTTTCACCTCAAACCCTATTGCTCCGCCTCACTTCGCCCAGCTGGGGGCGAGTTTTCAATCCTAAAAACCCACCCCCTGGATGGTGATACCCACAGGCCGAGTAGAAATTGCCATCCTTATTATATCTCTAATTGTAGAAACCCTCTGTAAGACAACCAGTTGATGTTTATATTGTTCCGTTGCTGACAATCATCAAACAGCAAAGCAGCGTCACTAATCACTTACATTCACTTGAAAAGTGTGACACTAGTAAATGAAGCCTCTATAAGAAAGTGTGAAATATTATACAATTGATGTGCACACATCCCTTTTACTATCCACATATCCCTTTTTCGCATTTCTCAAAATACTTCCGATAATTTTAGTTAATTGTTAGGGTACTCCTCGTAAGAAAAATGGACTCTCTCCTACACAAACCGGTGTCCACTACTCAATTTTGTTCGTTTCTCCATACATATTTTTGCTCCTCGATCTATTTTAGCCACCTATTATTCGATATACATTCATTTCCAGCAAAATAACAAATTGAAATCTATCAAAAAAGGAAGAAAAAATAAGAGAAAGAGGAAAAAGAAAAAGAGGATAAAAAAGGGCAATTCAAAGGGGATTCAATTTACCGAGGTATGTTATAGATTTGGTTTTGATTTTTTTTGTTATTTTAATTGTTTTTTACTGATTTCTAGTTGTAAAACTCTTCACCCGTCTCTCTTATGTCATAGAGTAAAATGACATAACGTCTCCACTTCATCTAAGAGATGCAACGTTGTATCATACGAAGGACGACCCCGCAGACAATAATAAGAAAAAAAAGACATTGTTGCAAGTCCGTCCTTCATGTTTTGAAGAGGATATATCAACCTCTAGGAATGTTTATGGGTTGGGGATCAAGCCCCCGACCTCGATTAAGGACCTAGACCCCGGCCATGGGACGGGGAGGGGAAATTCCCCCCACCCTGTGTCCCCTGTGGGCTCCGCCTCTATTTTGTTTATTGAGCTTCTTTGAAAAGAATGGATGTTTTCTTGTTCAATCACATATAGTGATGATTAACCATATGATATTATCATATATACAAATTACCAAGTTTACAACGTAGAGTTTAATATGTTCACCAAAACTCAAGCATTAGTGTTTCCAAATCAATGAAATAAATGAAAACAAGCCTTATGGCTCAAAGAGAGAGACTCTTACGCAGTTATGGAGTATGGTAGGGCTTCCTGATTCTGAGTATTTCAGTAGATCGTTGAAGACTCTTGGTCCACCAAAAGTGAAAGAGATGCTTAGTTAGGGTTCTTGCTTCTGATTTTGAGTGTCTTAATCTAGGATTTCCTTCTTTTGTGTGTTTTTTCGGATCGGTGGAGACTCTTGGTCTGTCGAGAGTGAAAGAGACCCTTAGTTAGGGTTTCTTGCTTTTAACGTTGAGTGTTTGATAGTGTCAAAGTGCAGGTAATGGTCCTAATGGATATCTACATTTTAGATGTACCTTTTTATTATGGATCTTAAAACAGTCCAAAGCCAGGGGAGCGGGGTGGGTATGTGGGGACCTAAAGTCTCTGTCCACGCCCTTATCCCCACGGGGATCGTCTCGACATTCTCCAGCTTCGAACTCTATATAGGCTCCTGAATCTGCCCCATGAACATCCCTATCAGCCTCAAAGATTGAGATTGATATTTGTGAGATCCCTTGATATGTTGGTCCATACCTTTAAAGGTCACAGTACTTATAAGATTTGTCATATACAAGTAATTTATAACTTTAATGAAATTTTATGTTTGATATCAATAAAGAAGACGAACGTGAAAAGTGACAACAACCAACACAAGATATACTATTGGTAGAGCATGACCATTAAAGAGGACATATGTGAGACTCAGTAATTGAGTTGAGATTTTAAATAAGAGTGAGTTGATTATGCAGATGAATTTACTATATAAAGTTATAGACCATGTGTTGTTCATTGTTTTTATCGAGCATTGACAATCATATACAAACAACTTTCATATACCATTAGGTGAGATGACTATCATACTTTGTGATTTCTATGAGAAACTTGGTCTTTCAATGGAAGCACAACTTGTTACATTGAAAAAGGAAATAATGGCTACAAGTAAGGAAGTCATTTTGACTAATATGTTATGGAAGCCATTAAGTTTGAGGTACTCCGAACTAACTTTTGAAGGAAGGGAGTTACTAACGAAAATAAAGTTGATTATATTTATTGTATAAGTAGATTGTACATTATATCATCATAAGTATAAAATAAAGTGTCAATAATGATCGTCCATTTATTGACACGTAATGTCTTAAGGGTTGACAATTATGTTTGAAGTATATCAACATTAGTCTACTTATACTTATAGTTAGGAAGGACATCCTAAATATAAGCATAACTTAATAGACATACTTCTTTCCTCCTGTTAATAACTTATATTATTGTTGCTTGATACAACATCTTCTATAAAGTCATTTTCATAATTAACAAGATATACATTGACTTATAAGTATTTCACAACTTTTAGAGAATATGTGACCATAATTGTTAGATGGAGAATCACGAGTAGGCCAACAAAAAAGAAAAATTTGTAACAGGCAATCTCCTATTGATCGGTTTACTAATTACTATAAGCAATTGGATTTGATAAACAAAGTATGTATTCTTCGAAACTATAACTATATTTTTCTTTTTTAAGTTAAACACAACATTTGATGTTATACATTCTTATCTTTTATTTTATCTAATATACATTAACTAATAACTATATAGTTATGCAAAATATTGGGATTAGAATCTATATAAGTTTCTATATACTATGGATGCATTTGCTTTATAGATATTGTGAAATCATATATGCCAATTTGTATAGTTCGATGGTTTGATTATTGTCAAGACACCCAATTGTGCCGATAAAGTCCTCCGTTGCAAATAGATATGTATCCATACATATAAGATACAATATGACCCACATGACATTACTTTATGGGCACAACCCTCACATTGTTTTGAGTTTGATCACTTTGGTGTCACAACATTATATCCTCATGAGTACAATAAGTTATACATAGAGTGGTACATTTCTCAAGATGCATCAATTTATTTTGAAATATTATGTGAGTTGGTTACGTTTGACTCCAATTAGGCAATACAATACATCATTTTTCATGTGAAATAATTATATATATTAGTAATATTTTTTACTTTGTTTCGCTTTAATCATAATTCCAACTTTTCTCATGATTAATTATTATATCAATATCTTTCGATCCAAAACCACAAAACATCATACAAAATAAAGAAACAAGACAAACATACAAAAATATGAAAATATTACTAAGAACCAACTTATCAAAACTAAGAAAAATTCAAAAATTGGTTGAATCAATCATCTTTTTATCTTTTTTTATTTTCTTCTTTCTTATTTTGTTTAACTCAAGTGAAATTTATAAAGAAACAATCGAATACTTGTTGGTTGCGAAGAAAACAACAATAGGTTTCAACGAACGAAATGTTGGTTGTGGGAGTAACAATAAGGAATTATCGGAATTGGGTGTGGAGAAGAGAGATACATTACTCTAAGAATATTTTCGGTATTTTAAAAATATGAGTTGTGTTAATAGTAGAAGAAATATGTATATAGTAATCTCTAAATATTACATTATCCTTTCAAGATATTGCAAATTTATTTTTTTGCTTGTTTATCATTTTTTTTTATACAGTGATTCTATCAATCAAGAATGATGTCATGATTCGAGTACATCGACATCCGCAATCTTTTTCGTGCGAAACCGGCTCCAACTGGTTCCACCCTGCCTGATTGGGTTTTCAGGTACCCGTGGTTCACTTGCAAATTGTGCTCCTTTGGTTCACATATAACTAACAGGGGTCTTTCCTGCCTAGCTTGCCAATAAACCCGGGAAAAGGAAGAGGAGCTTGGATCCCCATTCGGGTTTAGTTAAGTTCGAGTCAACACGACTCGTGTCCGTGTAACCCGGTTTGTTGATAAGATTAGCCGTAGAGTATGGATGATTGTCAGCAAGGGACGAGTATAAATACCAGTTGGTTGTCTTGGAGAGGATTTCGAGTGTCAGGGACTCTGACGCAGACCCTCTAAAGTGATAAGAGAGAGAGAGGGGGGAGATGACGTCTCTGGTAGCGTCGTCCCCATGGCGGACGGTTAGGGTTTTCTCACTTCCCGCCGGTCAGTCATCGTTGTCGGGTGCACGGAGATTCTCTCTCCGGCGACTCGCCACCATCCGAGCGGCTGCATCTAGTGCTGATGGTTCGTTGGCGAACGGGGAGTCCGTTGGGACCGAAGTTCGCGTTCGCTTCGCGCCTTCTCCGACGGGGAACCTCCACGTCGGGGGTGCTCGGACCGCCCTCTTCAACTATCTCTTCGCCAGGTTCTCCGCCCCCCTCGCCAAAGAGATTTCCCTTTTCTTCCGAGTTCTGCTAGTGTTTTATGTTTTGTCGATTTAATGCATTTCTTTGGATTTATATAGCGGAGGGATAAAATGTATGCTCTTCTTTTTTCATTGTTTGACATAATTTTGCCATCAATGAAGTATTTGGAAATCGATGGTCTGCATGATATGCAGTCATCTCTCTTTCTCTGCTTTTGTCCGTTCATGGACGCAACATTATGGATTTTCCTTTGGCAGATGCAAAAGTTAGATTTTTTTTCGCCCTAGGCACTGTATTTACTCCAAAACCTCGATGGTCGTCTGTTGGAGTTTGATATTCTGACAAGTGTTGATTCGTTGAGTGCCTTTATTGATGGTCGTAGTGGAGTCTGCGGATGTCTTCCTTTGAGTAGGCTTTGACTGCGTTTTGTACCAGATGCAGGCGTTAATCACGAGTGTTACTCTGAAGAGCTAGATTTAATCACTTGATTACCTTCTATTGATCGATGCAGTAGGGGCATGCATATTTATTCAGTGAGTTTGCTGACGCTCCCAGTTAGTTCAGAGTCCAGACAAGTTCTCGTCGCGATAATGGCAAGAAAGTCACTCAAATACTTTAGGTCCATGTATGGAGTTGTGGTGAATTAGAAAATGTGCATCACTTATGCTTGTTTGATTTTTAAGGCACTTTCGTTTGTTGATTTGTTTTCTTTAGCACGGAAAAGGACGATTACTTGTCTTTGGTTCTTCCATGTGCCAACAGCCCATGACTGCAAAAGCAAAGCCTTCGTCAAGGAGTTAATGCAATAGCGAGTCTAAACTGTACATTACGAACTCTAAGGGTGTCATGTACGATCTCTCCCACCAAATTGATGAAATATTTAGCTACCTAAGGCAAGCAAAGCACCGAAAAAAAACTATCAAAGAAAAGGAAAGCATCAAAATGCGAACTTTGCAAGAATATTTAGAAGCCACCATGAAAAAGCTCTTCATGCAAAAAACCAGCAAAATCTCCCACTAGACAAGCGTATGTAGGAGGAAAATGAAGCAAAAAGGGCTTTAAGAGACCCAATGTGCAGAACTTTGGGGCACTCAGATTCCTTGCAGGCCATATTGGTCGATACAGCTTGTATCATATACACAGGCCAATCTTGTATCATATATACAGGCCAATACTCGTTTCTGTATCTTGTCGTTTTCTCCAACAGCACAGGGCGTATTTGTCCATATCGAATGATATCAACAACACTGTTTGGGATATCTTATTTGTCAATATTTTCTGACAATAGCTTCCCTCACAAGAAGCTCCATCATGAAATATAAGACTTGCCTTAAAACCCGACTTCAGTATCTTCGTTTTGAAATTTGATGTCAGTTTTACACGTTTTGAGCTTCTTCCCTCTGCTGATGAACATGCCTACTACCTCATCACCGACAAAACTTTGGCTACTCAACAAGTAAAAGCACTTATGGTCTATATAAATTTGACAAAGTCTTTCTTCTGGGAACAAGATTCAAGATTGAGAAGCGAAGAGATGAAAGTGGAGTTCAAATAAGTTGATGAGAGTGGAATGAGTGGCAATATCATCCCCATGACCTAGTTGAAGTAAGAGAGATGTGGTGGGAGTTACTTCGAGCACCATTCCACCCTGTCAAACATCACAATTTTCATCTCCCAAAACTGCAAGAAACAAGAGGGGGCATGGGGGTTTCACGGTATCCCCATCTCCACCCCTTGCTTTGGGCTCCCACACAAAGGGTAATTGGAGTTTCAGCCAAAGTTTCTTACTTATTCTCTACATCCACTTATATTATTGACAAAGAAATGTATGCCAAAACGACAAATATTCAAGTTTTTTTAGTTTTGGTCCATGAATTGTATCTCCGCCATATCATACCCATGTTTTTTTCTCTCCTGTAGTAAATGATGTTATAAAATATAGAATTTTCAATGACGCTGGTGTTGCATTGGAAAAGACACCATGATTTCTCTTTGGTTTTAGTTTCCCTGGTGCCTTTTCCATCACTAGCGCTTTTGTAGTTTCATCTTTCAAACAGTTGCATTACATATCAATGTATTACACACAAAGAGGTGAATTTCTTTTGTCATCTTGTGTCTTATGTAACATTTTTTATCCTTATCCATGTGGAGCTAGCATACACTGGTTTGTTCCTGTATTCTTCTTTGGAGGTAGCATATGTAACTATACAATCTTTTGTGCGCGGCCTCATTATTTACCTATAAGAACTTATTGCTCTTCATCCTTCCCTGATTCTTGTACTCTATTTCAGGTTGAAGGTGAGCATATTTTTTATCTGTTTCATGTTCAGACTATGGTTTCATCATGCTATGACTGTTGCAGACATCATTCATGCTGTAGCACTCTTCCAACCAGTTGAAAGCTACAATCCAATAAATGGGAGCATCATACATTCATAATAAATGAATCAATGCTAACAAATTAATAATATAATAGTATGATGAAGCAGGAAGCGTACAATTAAGGATAAAACTTATGTCTTATTCCTGTGCCGATGAAACATGATTAAATTACGCATTTGGCTTCATGTATTTGATAAGTTCATGTATAGCACAAAATCCACTCTGCATCTATTTATTGTTTTAGGCAGTGTTGTTTGTATCGTATCGTGTATCATTTTGGTCCATGATACGATACATATCGCACTGTATCATTTTTTAATATTAAAAAATTAAGAAAATAAAAAAAAATTATAAAAATTCAAGAAAAATCACGATAATTCTAAAAATTAATATAGTTCATAAGTGGAGTAAATATTCATCAATCATCATTCAAATTTCAATGTATAAAGCATTTATTAAGCACTAGATTGCCATTCAATTTTTAATGTATTGTCATTCAAAAAAGAAAAATACAAATAACACAAGAAAATACCCAATACATAGAAAAGCAAAAGAAAAAAGCTATACCACAACCACCAGAGATTGTTGGTGTTGTCATTGTCGGAGTGATGGTGGCATTGCATGCCCTTAAAACTGTTGGACATGCCTCACTTTAGCTGGAAGTCGCCTTGGAGCAACTGGAAGACGTAGTCGAAAGCCATAAACCCTACAGAACCTGGGATTTTGTTCAACCAACAAGCCTTTTATAAAAACTTAGGGTGTATCGCCGATACATCTTGTATCACACAATACAACAACTAAGCCTTTTCCCATACTAGATGGAGTTGGCTACATGGATTCTTTGTTTCCACATAGCCCTATCATAATTTGTAAAATTCATGGTAGATAAGTTCGACAAAGTTTTACGTTGGCTGTCGGAAGCCTAATGCAACCCTCTTCCTTTATCTGGGCTTGGGACCGGCCATGCAAGGGTGATTCCTTACATGGGAGGAGTTACCTTATATCGCACGATACAAAATGATAATGTATCTTATACGATACACCATAGTGTATCATATTATAGAGTTTCACGATACGATACGTATCACCCTGCATCATACGATACATATCACATCACATCGTACAATATGGTACGATGTAGATAACACTGATTTTAGGCGCTAACCCTAATTTGCTGTCTCTAGGAGATGAATCTTCTTATCTCTAAATTCATGCATTTAAAGTATGCACAAGTTGATAAAATAAATCATTCATATATAAAAAGATAACTTACAGATTGGAGACAAGCCTCCAATTTGTCCAAAACGATAGGGCACTCCACACTGTTGCTGTCCAGCCCCTGTACTTTCTAAAGCCTAACCCTAATCTCATTATTTATACTACTTTCTAACTTGGATTCCTAATCTACCCCTAATCACTATTAATTAGTACAACTAAGACATAACACGTGAAATGACACACTAATAGACTCATTACACTAAAACAATATCTACCATGACATCAAACATCACACGACTCATTATAACTCTTTAACACTTCCCCTCAAGTTGGGTGAAGGACGTTTATAACACCCAACTTGGATAATGTCTCCTTTAATTATATGCTGGTTGTAGTTTTAGTTAAAAAATCATCCCATTGTTTTTTAGATTGAACATACTCTAGCTTTTCCACTTTGTATCTTCTCCTCGTAAAAGTTGACAATCAATTTCTACGCTTACCCTCTCATGAAACACCAGGTTAGAAGCTTATATGTATGTACCTAATTATCAGCATATAAGTAAGTTCCATCTTGTCTTGTTCACAATTTGAGTTCAATGATTAATTGTTTTAAATACCATATTAGGTCGCATGTTGCAAGTGCAATAGCACAATACTCTACTGCACTGATCTTGCCACAACACTTTGTTTCTTACTTTTCTGGGGAAATCAATAGTTTTCACCAGAGTAACATGAACACAATAGCCGGTGATAGCAATACGAGGTATCGAGGACCATTGCGAGAACCCGATCCGCGTCAACGCAACCAGTATCCCACAATTAAGTAGCGTCTTTTTATCTTCAGAATTAGGCCTTTTGAAAGGTAGCCTCTCAAGATGTCGAAGAATGCGGTGGATGGCTACATCCAAATGAAGGTTCACAGGAGTCGAAATTTAATAAATTGGTTGACTGTTTAATGCAAAAAGCTTGAAATGTCATCCGACTTCCGTAACAAATCGGATAATTTAAGACGGGTAAATGAACATGTTGACGATATTTGCTGAGGATCGGGCAAATAATGGTTCTCCTACGATCACGATGACCCAGTTTAACATTAGACCTCAATTGAGGGTAGCTCCATTAGGGGTATCCAAAATTCCAAAGACTTGACCCCAAGAATGTTATATCTTCGGTATACTTGTCTTTGATGTAGATAAAAACCCATGGAGATCGGAATGAACCTCGAGACCTAAGTCATTTTTCAAGACCTTCCAAGGTCCTACTAAAAGTGATGAGAGCGAGTGCTTGGAGCCTAATTTAACTTCGGCGTATATTTTTCGTGATCAAAACCTGATAATGAGACCATATCATCAACATAAGGAAAATTAGATATAGTGGAAGTTGCAGTGCTGTAGTGCTTACTACAATAGAAGCCCAGAAAGGGGATCGACTTACCTACAATCCATACTAAAACTGACACATTACAGAGATCAATGCTTACCTTGACCAAGCTCGAGGAGATCACCGCTTGAGCATAGCACACAAGATTTGCGAACGATGTACTGCTGCAGACTGAGCAACAAACCTAGTGGTTGCTCCATGTACACTTCTTCATGTAAATCTCCCTGTAAGAAGGCATTTTTAACATCTAATTGCTACAAATCCCAATTCAAGTTAGCAGCCAGGCTGAGAAGTATCCGGATAGATGTAAGTTTAGCCACAAGAGCAAATGTTTCAGTATAGTCAATACGATATGACTGACTATATCCTTTTGCAACTAATCTAGCTTTATATCTTTGAGTACTTCCATCTGCCTTATATTTGATGGCGAATACCCATTTGCATCCTACAACGTTCCTGTCAGGAGGTAATGCTGTGATTGTCCAGGTTTTATTTTTTTCAAGGGCCTTCAGTTCTTCTTGTATAGCAACTCTCCATAAGGGACATTGATTTGCCTCTGTAAAATTCTTAGGGATCTTGTGTTTCTCAGCATTCATAACAAAATGTTGATACTCTTTAGCTGTATTCACATATGAGATACAATTTGAAATAGGATACCGTGCACAAGAGCGTTTACCTTTATGAATGGCAATAGGAATCTCTAGATCTTCTACCTTTTCCACTTGGGGATCTGAGTGATGGGAAATATCTTTGGTACTTGTACCAGGGGTTGGTTCTTCTTCAGAGTAGATAAAATTTCTTGATCCTCTCTTGTAAGTTAAGATCTCCTCTTGCTGACTGACCGCATTTTTGGTATCATCTATATCATCTCTGACATCTTCAGGGACTAATGGAAGGACATAGGGAGAATTTAGTTGAGGAGTTGGTGTTAACTTCCCATGAGACGAATAATAGGGAATAGTTTCAATAAAGGTAACATCCATGGAAACATAAACTTCTTAGCTAGAGGATCATAACATTTATAGCCCTTTTGAGAGTTATAATAGCCAAGAAAAATGCACTTTATAGATCTAGGATCAAGTTTGTCACGATTGGGTGAATGAACATGAACAAAACAGGTACAACCGAAGATACGGGGAATTATGTGAAATGGTTTCGATTCCTTATTGAGACACTTCATTGGACTTTCACCCTCAAGGATAGTACTGGGCATTCTATTGATCAGGTGAACATCATTAAGAACTGCTTCTTCCCAATAGAATTTAGGAACATTGCTCTGAAGTAAAAGTGTCCTGGCTACCTCTAGAAATGACGATTTTTCCTTTCAGTGATTCCATTTTATTTTGTTGGGGAGTATAGGAACATGAAGTCTGATAGACTATACCATGAGTGTGTAAATATTCTGCTAATTACTTGCTAATGTACTCCCCCCATTGTCTGAACGAAGGATTTTCACTGAAACATTGAATTGGATAAGAATGAATTTATGTACAATTGGAAAAATAGGCGAGACATCTTATTTTGATTTCATTAAATATAGAATTATAAGGCGAGTACAATCATCAATAAATGAAATAAAATATCTCTTACCAAATAAAGAAGTAACAGGACTGAGACCCCAAATATCTGAATGGAGTTGTTCAAAAGGCTGAGACCGTCTAGAGTCACTTAAGGGGTAAGTGACTCTTTGATGTTTCCCAAGCTGATAGACTTCACATTCAGACTGAGGTTTATTAACTCTAAGATGAGGTAAAACATAGGGAAGTTTCGACACAGGTAAATGACCAAGACGATAATGCCAAAGCTAAATTTCTGAATCGTTGCTGCTAAAGCTTTAAAAGGAGTTCCTTCTTGAATATTATCTTCCAAAATATATAAGCTCCTCTGTAGTCTACCTTTCCCCGTCTTCAGATCCTGATTTACACAACTAGTAGGAGAAAAGGTTACACTGCAGTTCATAGTACGAGTTAAAGAACTGACTGAAAGTAGATTTATAGGAAAACTGGGGACATGATAGACTGATGTTAAATCAGAAAAACAAGTGGGTACACTTTCCTGTCCGACCATATAAGAATAAGAGCCATATCTGCCAACTTAATAGGTTCTTGTTTTGGAAGAAGTCTGTACTCTGAAAAATACGATGATTCTCCTACCATATGATCTGTAGTACCTGAATCAATAATCCAAATTTTTTAATTAGAATAAGAGGAGTTACCCTTAACAGAGTGAGTCGCCTGAGCTACTGTAGCTTGAGAGGAAGATGGTTGAGACTTTTCAGATAATCTTGTTTCTAGTCCTTCTATTGTCTTAATAAGTTCTTGCATTCCATCTGTATTCGAAGTAGAGTTTTCAGGGCATGAGCAGAACGATTTCTATTTTTATAATAGTCGGCTTGCCATGTAATTTTCAACAATATTCTTTTGAGTGTCTTGGCTTTTCACAATGAGAGCAAATGAGCTTTTCTTTTCCATAAGGATTAGATCTGCCACGTCCTCGTCCACGTCCTTGGTATCCTTCTCTTCCACGAAAATTTAAATTTTCTCCTCTTGTTTGTAGCGCATGTTGGTCTGTACCAGGAGAGTTATTCTTTTCAAGATTTCTTTGATCTTCTTCCCTGATTAATAATGAATACACTGTTCCCAATGAAGGTAGCTTATTTCTTCCCAAGACATTGAATTTTATTGAATCAAATTCTGAATTCACACCCCACATTAAATCAAATACCTTTTTCTTTTCAATCTCTGCATTTCTTTCAGTGTAACACGAAGAACACTTGATATTAGTGTAATATAGAAGTTCATCCCAAAGCCCTCTGAGGTCTGCGTAGTATTCACTAATGGATCGAGTTCCTTGTTTACAATTTCTACTACACTACTACTACAACTAAGCCTTTTCCCATACTAGATGGGGTCAGCTACATGGATTCTTTGTTTTTTTTTTTTTTGTAGAATCCATGTTAAGTCCGACAAAGTTTTACGCTGGCTGTCGGAAGCCTAACACAACCCTCCTCCTTTTTCCGGGCTTGGGACCGGCCATGAAAGGGTGATTCCTTACATAGGCGGAGTTCTTGTTTACAATTTCTGATTCTTTTTAATATTTCGTACTCTTTTGCCACATTCTTTTTCCGGGAATAAGCTTCAGAAACTGCACACCAAATCTCATGAGCTTACTCAAGGAACATGAAGGTTTTTGCAATAGATGAAATCATAGATTGAAGTAGCCATGATGATATTAGAGCATCTTTTCGTCTCCAAGCAGGGTAGTGAGTGTCATGTATATTAGGACTAGGTGTTTTTCCCATGAGATGGGCCCATCTCCCCCTAGCTATAATAGCCAGTTTCACGGACCTAAACCATTCCAGAAAGTTCCTTCCATCTAACTTTATAGTTGTGATTTCTGCTTTTTCATTCATGGTATGTTCATATATTGCAAATGGAGTTTCAATCTCTTTGCCTTTACTTGCCATCAATATTCACTCCGTAGAGATTTGAGGTAAGTTTCTAAAGACAAATACACCTTCTCCACGGTTTCCAATGTAAAGAGTCAACTTATCAATTGAATACTCTGCAACATAAATAAAGTTGTTTGATCAATCTTGTTCCAAGAAAAAACTGTTGCCCTTTGTTAAAAAATCTACACAAAACTATTCTTTGTATTCAATAACACAAGATGATAACTTAATAACTATCCAAAGAAGAAGATGGCAGTCCACGATTTGATGATTGTCAATCAAGAATACATCCACAGCCCAATTAGCCGTCCAAATACCATTCCAAATAAAATCAGTGCAGCCCAAGATAAAAAAATTGGTGCAGCCCAAACACTTATAAACTTCAAATCTCCAATCACATTTGCAGGTTGTATTCCAAGAAGAAATCGGCACTTGATTTGATGATTATCTTCAAAAGAAAAGCAATCCAATAAAGTAAATTCCAAGAAACATACACCTGTCGCCCAATCTGATTTGATGATTGTCTTCCACACACCAATCAGAATCTTTCATTTAAAAAATCGCAGATTTTAAGGCCTTCTAGGCTCTGATACCATGATAAAATAAATCATTCATATATAAAAAGATAACTTACAACCATTGACAGATTGGAGACAAGCCTCCACTCTGTCCAAAACGATGATAGGGCACTCCACACTGCTGCCGTCCAGCCCCTGTACTTTCTAAAGCCTAACCCTAATCTCATTATTTATACTACCTTCTAACTTGAATTTCTAATCTACCCCTAATCACTATTAATTAATACGACTAAGACATAACATGTGAAATGACACACTAATAGACTCATTACACTAAAACGATATCTACCATGACATCAAACATCACACGACTTATTACAACTCTTTAACACAAGTAACATTGTATATGCCATTTGAAACATGGATACTGACAAATGGAGCCTTATTTGCTTTCTTTCTGCAAGAACTTATTTTGACATGGATGGAAGGTTCCACTTTTTGTCTTAATTTCCATTTATCTGTTGTATTCTCGCCTCTAAATTGATACTTTAGATGTGTGACATTATTCACATTAGAATTTGTGCCGCCTGTTGTTGGAGTGGGTCAGGTCCTTTGTACATTGTATTTAGTTGGTTGCTTAATTGACTAGTTTGGTTTAATTATTAATGAATTCATTAACTGTATTTTTTCCATTTAGTTGTGGTGATGGTGGTAGATGCTTCTAGAGTGAACTTGTTTGAAGACCTTGACATTTTCTGTTTTCATTTTCAAGGTCCAAAGGTGGAAAGTTTGTCCTTCGGATTGAAGACACAGATTTGGAGAGGTCAACACGAAAATCAGAAGAAGCAGTGCTTGAAGACTTGACTTGGCTGGGTCTTAATTGGGATGAAGGTATTTTTAGTTGTTGACACTTATGAACACGTTACAGACTCTGAAAGGTCTAGTTCTCAATTGTCATCTTTCATGTAAACCTTCTAATTAAAGTTAGAAGTTTTTTCCCTCTTTTATTTTCGTATGTTTGCGTGCTCCTGCATCTGATAATCTGAAATTACTTGGCAGTTCTGTGGGGTTATACAGTGCTTTGCTAGTTTCTTCACTTGTAAATTTTAATGAAAATACAACCTTAGACGTGATGCTATATTGTCAAGTTGGGTTTACTGGAAGTATTTACGAGATGCATGGTTACGGAACACTGACTTGGAGTGTCTATAGCATGCTAAACGGATGGACTGTTGCTATACCAGGAACTTCCCCCTTTATGTTGCACATGCTTGGTCAAAATGCCCATTTTACATGAACACATAGGCACGTGGAGCACTATTATGAAGATAATTTTGCGAAAAGTAGGACAATTGCATTGGAAAGGCCACCCAAACACCCCCCAACAAACAAATACACGGAGAGTGGGAGAGCACTGGACCATTCTTCTTTGTTTCTTCACAAAAGCCTATATAGAGAGAACCAACATTAGAAGATGTTAAAATTTTTAAATTACTGGAAGCATGAAAAGATTTGCCTACGAGAAACCTTACAAAATTTGGTGAAATGAAGAACGGAAGAAAGGGCCTCTACATCTTCGCCTAAATGTAGTTAATCAATTGTAGAGAAGGTTCCCACGTCATAGACGGGTGTGGGTAAAGAAGTTAGTCCTACTACATTGTAGCTCAAATATAGTGAACAAGTTAAATTGAGGATCTCCATATTTTCAGCATGGACGGATGGAGGATAAAGAAGCTAGTCCTAGATAATAAGATTGTGTTGTAAAGATTGCAAGGTAATCCCAGGAGACAACTTAACCACCCAACATCGACTTTTAGTTATGGATTTACAAGTAAAAAAGTGGACAAAGAAGAAAATAGTGCATCAAACTATTCAAACTAAATGGTGGAACCTCAAAAGTGAGAAAGAAGGTATATTTAAACAAAAAGTCCTTTAAGGATATGCTTGAAATTATGTTGGTATCCCTTGTGATATGTAGAATAATATGACTATACATATTAAGAAAGTGACAAAAGATGTGTTAGGTGAATCTAAGGGAGGCGTACTGGAACAAAAAGAAGCTTGGTGGTGGAGTGAAGTAGTGCTAAGATAAAATCAAGGCAAAGAAGGTATGTTACAAATTGCGTTACGCTAAGAAGACTAGTGAAACTTGAGAGGCTTATAAGAAAGCAAAGAAAGAAGCGAAAAAGATCGTTAGTAAAGCAAAAGCTAACATTTGAGACGATTTATATAAAAAGCTTAGCTCAAAAGAAGGTGAAAGAGATATTTTTAGGATAGCTAAGGCTAGAGATAAGAAAACTAATGATGTAACTTTTGTAAGAAAATCAAAGATGAAGATGAGAAGATTCTAGTGGCGAATAACGATATAAAAAGTAGATGAAAAAATTTATTTTTATAAACTTTTTAATGAAAATAAAGATGATAGTATTAACTTAAAAGAGTTAGTCAAATCATAAAAGTATATAAACCACACTTTGTATTGCCATATTCAAAAGAATGAAGTCAAAGAGGCTCTTAAATATACGAAGGGTTGTAAATGTGTAGGATTAGACAATATTCTTATAGAAGTATGAAAAATACTAGGAGAGATTGGGCTCGCTTGGCTCATAAGACTATTTAATGAAATTTGGATAAACTAAAAGATGCCCGAGGAATGGGGAGCGAGTATACTTATACCAATATATAAGAACAAGGGAGTAGAATTGTGTGAATTATCAAAGTATCAAATTAATGAGCCGTATTATGAAATTATGGAAAAGAATCATTGAACATAGATTAAAAAAAGTATCGAGTACAACAAAGAACCAATTTGGATTCATGCCCGATAGATCTACTATTGAAGCGATTCACCTATTGAGACATTTTATGTAACATTTTAGAGCAAAAAAGAAGAACCTTCACATAATATTTATTGATCTAGAAAAGCTTATGATAGGGTACCAAAAGATGTTTTTTTTGAGAACCTTCGAAAAAAGAGATATCCCATTGACATATATGAATCTTATAAGAGACATGGACAATGGTGCAAAAACATGTGTGAGGACTCATGAACGAATAACAGACTCTTTTGAAGTTCATATTGGGTTACATTAGGGATCAACTTTAAGTCATATTTATTTTCATTGATGAATTAACAAAATATATTCAAAAAACATATTCAAGATGTAGTACCTTGGTGTATGTTATTTGGAGATGACATTGGCGGATGAGTTTAAGGAAAAAGTTAATAGGAAATTGGAAATATGGAGAGAAAAGTTAGAAAATAAGGACTTCCAACTTAGTAGAACAAAGATAGAATATATGGAATGTAAGTTTGATCATTTGGGTACTTCAAAGGACATGGAAATTAAGATTGGCACACATTGCATCCCTCAAAAAGAAAGTTTTAAATATCTCGGGTCAATTTTTCATGTTACTTATAAAATTAATGCCAGTTGGTTAAAACGGAGAGGGGTATCAAGTATTCTGTATGATAAGAAGATACCATTGAAATTGAAAGGTAAATATTATAGAGCATGAATTAGACTTGCTATGTTTTATGGTTCCGAGGCAGTTAATCATCAACATGTGCAAAAGATGTCTGAAGTAGAAATGAAAATGTTGAGATGGATGAGTGGTCACACAATGAAATACCATATACTAATGAAGTTATTAGAACCAAATTGAGAGTAGCACCAATATCGGATAAAATGAGGGAAAATCATTTAAGATGGTTTGGACTTATAGAAAGACGACCCAATGATGCTCCCGTTTAAAAGTGGAAGAGGATGACCATAAAAGTTTTGGAAAGAAGCAATAAAGAATGATGTAGTTTATATTGAGTTAATTGTTAGCATGACACATGATAGGGTCCTATGGAAACAAAAAATCCATGTAGCCGAGTATGGGAAAAGGCTTAGTTGTTATTGTTTGTTGTTTGGAAGAATAGAAGAAGACAAAAATGTCATCTATGTAGATCTTATTGAATTGTAGAAGATAAGACAAAAAAGGGACAAACTGTATTCATCAGTTTTATTTTCTTCTCTTCTGTATCTTAAGCTCTTATCAACATGGTTGTTTGACTCATCAAGCCAATGCATTCTTTCCTTATTCCTGTGATGGCGTTTGGCCTTTTTATGCTTGATTCGGTTAATCAAAGATGATCAAATTTTGAAGATTTTTAGGTCCTGACATTGGTGGTGAGTTCGGTCCTTATCGACAATCAGAACGGAATGCTTTGTACAAGCAGTATGCTGAGCAGTTGTTGAATTCTGGTCATGTTTATCGGTGCTTTTGCTCCAATGAGGTAATTGCAGTGAGACTCATTAAATTAGCCAAACGGGATTTATTTAGAGAAAAGGGGTGTAGTTACTTTAGCAATCATATATGTCCTTATTGCTTTTGTGCATCAAACCTGTGTTATTAATAGTGGATAGCAGGTAGCTAGCACTTGACCCTAATATAGTATAAGCAGGGATATGTTGGACTTATAGCATATTTAGCGGTACAATATCATTAATAGTATAAAAATATATATTAACAATGAAGCTCAACCAGCACATATATCTAGCATATTTGACAATATAAACTAATATAAAATAATACAAGTTATAAAACATAAAATAGAAACAATAATTAAGGTTTTTTTACAAACACTACAAAAGTATAAAGTTACATGTAACAATAATACATTATAGATTATAGGAATAGAAAACTAGGAAAATAGTATAGCATAAACTAGAGTTTAGGGGTAAAAAGATGGGACTGCTTTAATCATATAATTACTTAACAATTGCATATAATAAAAAATGTAAGCATGAACTAATTGCATACAACAACAACAACTAAGCCTTTTCCCATACTAGATGGGGTCGGCTACATGGATTCTTTGTTTCCACATAGCCCTGTCATAATTTATAGAATTCATAGTAAATAAGTCTGACAAAGTTTTACGTTAGCTGTCGGAAGTCTAACGCAACCCTCCTCCTTTATCTGGTCTTGGGATCGGCCATGCAAGGGTGATCCCTTACATGGGTGGAGTTTGCATGAACTAGTTAGATAACTTAGATATTTATAATATGATCAATTACAAATCCATATACATGTTTTACATGAAATAAAAGTGTATCATATGACATAGTTAGTTATGTCATATTACATAAAAATGCATGTCACTATTTAGAAAATGCAAAAAGTATTCATTCCAAACGTAGTAAAATGACACGAGGAATTGAAAATGTTTTGCATAGTTCATGGTGCACAAAAGTAAATAGTGATGATAATGACTAGTATAGGTGGAATAGCAATCATATAGAGGACTTGGTGGCTATAAAGCGGATTTAGCGTCCATATAGCAAACCATATAGTGGACAACTATCCAGCCTTGATGGACACCTATGTTATTAATAGCGGTTAGCGGGTTGTTAGCGGTTGACCCTGATATAGTGGTAGCGGGGATCAGTGTTGTTTGACGCGTATTGTATCGTGTATCGTTGGGCTCCACGATATGGGCATATCGTATCGTACTTAAATATTAAAATAATATAGAAATTAATTAAAATAATAATAAAAATTAGTAAAAATCAAAAAAAAAAAATCAGAAAAAATCTAGTAATTGCTTTAAATTCATATACTGTAAGTTTAGTACAGATTGAGCATTCAACATTGAACAATTGTATCCAAATTTACATATTTTGAATCCAAAAAATGAAATACAGATTACAGACACAGTTACATTTTACAAATTGTAATAAGGATCATCAACTAAATAATCTCATCTTTTCCTTGTTGCAGATCCTCATTCTCATCATCATCATCAGCGACACCTTTTCTTGGAAATCAAATTCTTCATCTCCTTGATGTTGTTGTTGCGCTCCTTCCAAATTAATCCAAGCAACGTCTTCTTCAGTTAGGAGGACATTTTCTTCAGAGTCTTCTATAACCCAATCTTCTAATATATCAAAATTATCCAAACTTATTGGATTGAACTGACTTTCTTCTCTATTTACTTTTTTTAATTGCCTACGACAAACAAAGATAAACAATTAGTAAATAATATTAACAATTGAAGACTGAAGTTAAACTATATTGAATTGAAAATTTGAAAGTAATACAACATTACCTTTCACGAAGGCGCATGTTACAACGAATATAAACTAAATCATTTAGTCTTTTGTGTTCCAACCTATTGCGCTTCTTTGTATGGATGTGTTCAAAAACACTCCAATTTCTTTCACAACCTGTTGCACTAGAGGTTTGGCTTAAGACTCTCACTGCAAAATCTCTAAGGTTTGGACAATCAGTTCCTAACCTGTTCCACCAAACATATGTAGAAAAAGACAAACATTAAAGACATAATCCATAGTAATGTAAGATGAAACTTAAATATAAAAATAAACAATGTACCTGGATGCATCGTAGAGCGGTTGCGAATTGCAACAGGCAAACCCATCAAGTGAAGAGCATTATTATATGTCTCCATCTCTCGATGTATCGCATCTACTATGCTCTCATCAGAGACTAATCTGTCGATGCATTCAATGATTCCTCGATTAACCTCACCGTCCCTTTTGAAGGTTGCTGAGTACCTCAATTATGGGTTTAGATAGTAGGCTGCTGCATGAATAGGCTGATGCAATTGTTTATTCCATCTACTATCAATTATTTTCCACACAGGCACATAATCTCTTTTTTTCCATTAAAGTTATTTCTGATCGCTTCTTTTGCCCCGTCCATGGCTTCATAAAGGTAGCCCATAGATGGTTTCTCATCGCTGTCAGCCAATCTCAAAACTTTCACTAAAGGACAAGTAATTTTCAATAATCTGATACATGCATTCCAAAATGAACTTCTAAAAACTGTTTCTGCAATCTCATTTAACTTTTTGTTCCTTCTGTTTTGAGTTAACTCTGCAAATTGTTGCCACTCATCTAAGGAGAACATTCTCTTTAAAGCTTGCTTCTGTCTCACAATACTCTGTACAGATAAGAAGTTTGTTGCGAACCGAGTTGCAGTTGTGCGAAGAAGCACTGCACCTTCTGTGTATCTCCTCATCATACACAAAACAAATGCATGGTTGTAAATGAATTTTGTAATATCTTGGTAACACTCAGTTGCTGCCTTTATTTCATCCATCTCACCAATGTCCTCGAGGATGAGATCTAAACAATGGGCTACACATGGTGTCCATTAGAAAGTCTCATAAATATCAGCTAACTCCTTCCCAGCTGCTTTGTAGTTAGTTGCATTATCTGTAATCAGTTGGACTACATTCTCCACCCCAACCTCCTGTATAACCTTATTAAATTCCTGTTGTAGGGTGTGCCTCTCTTCTAACATATCTAGAGATCTCAAAAACATGAGTTCTTTAGGACAATATACAAGAAAGTTTAGCAATGTCCTTCCTCACCTACCGGTACATCCATCTGCCATGATAGTGCATCTCGTTTCCTTCCATGACTGTCTTAAAGTCGAACAATCTTGCTGTACTTCAATAACGGTCTGATTTAATATCTTCCTTCTCAACTTCTGATAAGAGAGCATCCTATATCCTGGACCAATGTTAGCAATTGCATCTGCCATTGCTTGAAAGTGAAAACTATTGCTGCATTAAATGGAATGCATGCATCATAAAACCATCTTCCCACTGCAAGGTCTGCCTGATCATGCAGTTGTTCTGAAGCCATAGCAGCACAATTTTATGCTAGAAGAAGAAGCTCTTCCTCTACTCCTTCCTGAACTTCCTCTTCTGCCACCTCCAAAGTCTTCAGCTGCAACCCTCTTTTCCTTGCTAGGTGCTCGTGAACTGCTACTACCAATCTCTGTTCTAGCATCTGAAACTATCAGTGAATCCAACTCCAGTGACAGTAGCATCATTAGCTTCTTCACACATCTAGAAATCATCCTTTTGTTGTCTCTGTTCTTGTATGCTCTCAATCATCTGCAGGCATTGCCATTTAATACCTTCTGACACACTTCTAACTCTGCCTGTGCATGGAGCAACTTATTTCCTGGTTCCTGCTAGGTGGTGTTTTAACCTTGAAATTCCACCACTAACCACCTTTTCACAAAATAAGCATCTAATCTTTAACCTAGAACCCTCAACTGGTATACCCCACTGTCATGCCGGATCATCAGACCGATAATGGGAGTCTCTACCACCCCTTCCTGCCATCTCAATGGAGTACTTTAATTCAAACAAAAACTTGAAAATAAAAGCACTTCGTAAATCCCCCAATCTTCAAATAACACTCAAATGGAGTGTCTCCCACTTCATGAATGCAATAAAAATCGTATACACACACTTAATAACTTCATATTTTGTCATTCAAAAAAAAAGTAAACGAAATAACACAAAAAACAACAAATATAAATGAAAAAAAATGAAATAACATTAAAAATATACCTAAATCCGAGTTTGGAGGCTTGCACGGACACCGTAGGGCACGATTTTAGAGTTTTTAACACCAAGGATGCGAAAATCGGCTCTTAGGGAGCTTGAGCAACCCAAAAGGAGAGAGGAAACCAGCGAAAAATCGTAGGTTTCGGTCGGCCCGGGACCCATAAGGGTGATACGGGCGATACGCACTGTATCGTTCGATACGGCCCGTATCGCACGATACGGTACAATAAGTTGTTAAAATCGATATACCTAGGTATATCGTATCGTGGTGGCCTACGATAATGGTGCGATACGGATAACACTGGCGGGGATATAGCGGATTTAGCAGTACACTTTTATTTTTGATTAAAAAATTATATATATATAACGAGTTCTCTAATTTTTAAGAAATATCAAGAAACACAACCACTTCTTTCATAAATATGAATCAAACTAAATAAACAAATTCTACTTCTAACTTCTAAAGAAACATAGAAACATAAGAAATATACAACCGAAGTCAGAATTAAGTACTTTATTAAAAGAGAACATTAAATATGTAACATTCATTGGTATCACTAAATAACTATATGATAAGAGAGGGAGAGGCGGTCCTACTTCTACTTTGAAATAGAGAATGTGTTTGCATGTTATGGAGATAAATATGTTTTCCTTTCCGTATTCTAAAAGGTGCTTTTGATAGGATTCTGTTTTAAAGATTTGATCTTTAAGACTTTATCAATCTTCATGTAGACATCATGTCATGATAGCATGTGAATACAACGCCTATGAGGTATACCTCTTGGGCTTAGAAAAATGGTGAGGTTATATACTATTAGTGCAACCTTATATGTATAAACGTATTCCATATGTCTTCTTTTATATTCCTTTTCTTGAATGATGCAATTACTTTGACTTTTTTTGATAGATTTGTCTTTTTTCTCAGTGTAGAACCTAAAAATCTTCTCAGTGCAACCTTATATGTATAAACGTATTCCATATGTCTTCTTTTATATTCCTTTTCTTGAATGATGCAATTGCTTTGACTTTTTTTGTGATAGTTTTGTCTTGTCTTCTTAGTGTAGAACCTAAATGAGCGTCTGCTTAGTTTGGGCTAAATGATCACTACAATGCAGTCGAAGGCTTGCATGAAATTTGTGATGGTTCAATTGAAGTCTGACAATATCAACCAGAGATTAATCCTCCTCTTGAAGATTAGCAAGATATTCACATATCAAGAAGAAAGCGTCCTAACCTCACTTGCCATATGATATGCTAAATTCATAAGCATTTTGCAGAATAACTCCACTATATACAAGTGTTAGATATACACATGAATACAATCCCATGCCATTAGCATCCTTTACTACCGTCTCCTAACCAGCAAAAAAGTATTTTCCGACGAATCTGTGAACAAGTTCAACTTTAAGAGTGTATATTCGACTTTGGCCTCTCATTTTACAAGTAAAAAACAGGGACTAATATGCATTGTATACATTGGAATAGAATACATAGTCAAGAGTATGCACTGATAAGAACTTGTATAACAAAAGAAAATGATACAATGCATTATGCATAGCATAAAAATGTCATGGTTTGGTCCACAAACATGCATAAATCTAACAAGGTCTCTTAAAGTCTTGTTCGATTCATTTGGGTTATTTGGTTATAACTGAATAATGCCTAAGGATTTTTAGCGAATGCATATTCGGAAATGAGAATATTTCGAAAATGCCCTTTAGTTTCGATTCCAAAGATTTTCAGAAAAGGAATATAAATCCTCACCATTTTTTCTAAGCTCTCAAGAGGTATGTTAGCGGTGAGAGGTGGGAGAGACATCAAAGGCGGGAGAGAGAAGAAAGGGGAGAGAGAAGAGAGAAATGAGTACCTGCGGTGACGAACGATGGTTGCTGGCCGTGCAGGTGGTGGCGGAGGGAGCAACGGTGAGAGGCGGGAGCAATGGTGAGAGGTGGGAGAGATAGCAGAAGTCGTGCATTAGAGACGAGGCTAGGGTTAGTTTGTTTTATTTGGATCGGATGACCTGATCCAATTAGATCGACCCGCCCAAAATGAAGTCATTAATAAATGAACGCTATAGCAATGTTTGCGGCGATATAGCGGCCCTGGCGGGTCACCCGATATATCGGTTTTAGGACCGCTAAAACGCTATAGCATGCTATAGCGGGCGCTATAGCGCGCTATTGATAACATAGATGGACACCATGAAATAATGACTGTTATGTTGCCTTGGGGTCCATTATATAGTGTGACATAGTGGCTGCTATAGTGCTCTATTGATAAGATAACTTCAAACCTCAAGTGGTTTAAGGGTAGTCCTTATCCTTGTATCCTATGTGCATATTTGCTGCATGCAGATAATCACACAAACAAACACATACCTACATTCATACATACTACAACTACAACTAAGCCTTTTCCCATACTAGATGGGGTCAGCTACATGGATTCTTTATTTTTTTTTGTAGAATCCATGTTAAGTCCGACAAAGTTTTACGCTGGCTGTCGGAAGCCTAACACAACCCTCCTCCTTTTTCCGGGCTTGGGACCGGCCATGCAAGGGTGATTCCTTACATAGGCAGAGTTTCCTACATGCATACATACACAGACACAAATTTATATAACATAGACTCCACTATTTTTAGATTTGTGATATTATGATTTTACCATGTTTTGGATGAGATTATGTGTCCAAGTAATATATATATATATATATAATGCATGTTTGTGCCTTGTGTCATGTCCTCATGTGAGGGAGGGAGGATTCAAGGTCAACTGTGTCAGGCTGTCAGCACGTTAATCCTACAAAAGTTTCAAAAATATGATAGGAATGAAACTATGGGACAAAGTAAAAGGAAAAAGTTTACATCTGATCTGAAGCAATCTGATGGTATTGTTTGTGAAGCAAATGCACATCAAAGTAACCAGCACTTTGCAAAAGGCCACTGAACGGTTGGGACCTAGGAGAATAGAAACAACCAACTAAATACCAGTATTCAACTATAGGTGCAAAACTGAGAAAGAAATTGCGGAAGTGACACTAGTTACTGAAAAAACAAAAGGAATTATGGCAAGCGCTTCTGCTGTGGTCTACCTGGGGAGGAGGGTGTCTAAGGCCAGGAAGAGGATGTTTTGATATGCACTTTTTTTGTAGTCTACCAGCCCAAGTAAGAAAGGTCACTGATTCTTAGATGGTTTTCAGACTAAACAGAAAACAAGTTTTTAAATGCCCAAAATTGAACAAGGGAAAGGTTTAATCTATAATGAGTGATGGATTTGTTGAATGAAACAGACATTACAGGAATTTGAGCAAGGGAATTGAAGTCCTAAAGTAAAAAAAAGGCATATTTCTAACTCAACGGAAATATGTGATGGATGTGTTGAATGAAACATGCATAACATGATCAAAACCGTATGATATTCTCATGGATATCAATCACAAATTGAGAATGAATACAGGTAAGGAGATAAATGATACTAGAAGATATCAACAACTTGTTGAGAAATTGTTATACATGACTATTACAAGACCTGACATAAAATATATAGTCGGTATTCTTAGTAGATTTATGCATGCACCTAAACAACAACAATGTTCAAGGTTTTAAGATACTTGAAAAAAACTCCTAGAAATGGTATCTTGGACTCCAAACATGGACATGCTAACATGATTGTTGAAGAATATGTTGTATTAGTGTTATTTTTGATATTTTGGTATTATTGTCATTGCCTATAGTTTTAGGGTATTTTGTTTTTTTCATATTGATCAGTCCACTATATAAGGACTGATCCAACTTTTATGAGGTTATGGGGTACGATTAATAGAAAAGAGAGAGAGGGGCAACCTCCATTAGAGGGTGTGCCTTCTCCTCCTATATCATCTTTTCCATTCACCTTCTCGTATAATCTTTTCTCTCGATTTATGTTGCCTCCATTTTAACATGGTATCAGAGCCATCACGATCGTTGGGAGCAATTGAGAGTGGTGGTAGACGCCGTTGTTGTCATGTTGATTGTGGTGCTGATGGCACTGAGTGAAGAAGCATTGGCGTTAAGAAGAGAGATGGATGGTGGATGATCATGTAGAGAGAAAACATTTATCGATTATGATCAGTATCATTACCATTGTCGTGAATGCTACCGTCGGAACTCATCCCAAATGGACCACCAAAGCCATGTCTCTCACACGTCATTCGTTCCTACTCTTTTTGGAGAAAGCATAGATCGATTATTATCTCTCTCCCTCTCTCTGCGTCGGGGGCTTGCCAATCGGTTTCATGAAGGGCTGATTGCGGTTGAAGTTGCAGTGGCATTAGTTCACGTGGATGCTTCGAAATTAAGACCCCGAAGTCGGGACCCAGGAAGAAGACGCCACCGAAGGCTGCGGGTCCACCCAGTGGCGCCATCATGGAGGATTAGCTGAAGACGCCAGCAAATAATGAGATGGTGACGGCTCCATCGAAGGTCGAGGCTCCACGAAGCAGTGCAATTGGAGAGGCTTCGTCGAAGACGATGGAGATGACCCCAACGAAGGCTGACGATGCAACTAGTCAGGGTGTTGCAGAGGCTTCATCTACTACGGGAGAGCTGAAACCAAGCCCTGTATCTGGGGGAGGATCACTAATAGCGATACCCCAGCTAAACAAATTACGCCAGTTGTGGTGGACAAAGCAAAAGGAGATGATACCGCCCAAACGCCTGCTAACGCCACTGCAGTGGCTGGTGATACTAAAACAACTCCTACGGCTAAACTTAGCCTCTTTACAAACCCCAAGTCTGCTGTAAAGAAATTGCCTGCAAAAGCCAAGTCCACTCATGGGGCCAAGGCTGCTGCTTCTAAAGGAAAACAAAAGGAAGCTGTAGTGATTGAGGTTGCAGCTGGCGGTAATGATGTTGCTTCAGAAAAGATGATTCTGTCCTGGTGCCGAAGGATGACGAGAATGAATCTAAAGCAACAAAAGAATCTGAGGCCAAAATGCCTGCTGATGCTGAAGGTACTGAACAATTGGTTGATGGACCAGATCACGTGATAAAAGCAGAAGAGCACGATCAGGTGCAGGACAATCGAGGTTCTCATTTCAATGGTGAGGAGGATGCAAGGGAAGAAGTAGAATATGATGAGCAAGAAGGTTTTCAAGAGCCTGATGATGAAGGAGAAGAGGGTTTCGAGCCAGATGAAGAGGCTGGCAAGATGGAAGAAGAGCACCAGATCCAAATGAGCGAGATTGTGAAGGAGAGGAAGCAAAAGAAAGAGATGGAGATATTTGTTGGTGGTCTGGACAGAGATGCTGCAGAGGAGGATGTGAGGAAGGCTTTTGAGGGTGTAAGAGAAGTTGTAGAAGTTCTTCTGCACAAGGATTTTCTCACAAACAAAAATAAGGGTTTTGCATTTGTGAAATTTTCTACCAAGGAACAAGCAAACCGTTCACTGTATGATTTGAAATTTCCCACGATAAAGGGAAAACGATGTGGAATTGCTCCTAGTGGGGATAACGATACATTATTTTTGGGGAACATTTGTAACACATGGACAAAGGAATCAGTTAAGCAGAAGCTTAAAGACTATGGAATTGCTGGTACCACGGAAACTGTTCGGTGAAATGCCTGATAAGGATATTGTGTCATGGAACTCAATGATTGCAGGTGAAAGGAAGGGATGTGAATTCCACGATGGAATTGTTTCATGAGATGTTGGAGACGAATCCTGCTTCATGGAATAAGACCAGATGATGTGAAGTTGCTTATTGAACTGAAGGACTGGTTGTTTGCACTTGAAGGCGAACAGAAGATAGCAGAATGTCGGCAGACTGGTGATAGCTTGAATAAGGGAAGACAATAAAGATGTTGGCTAATTTATATGCTTCTGCTTCGAGATTTGAGGATGCATGCAATGTGAGAAATTGCTGAGATGAACAACTAAGTAGGTTGAAAAAAGTGAACAGCAAGAAGGTTGGAAAATTCAGGAAAAGATACATAAAATATGTAGTACCTGGTGAATGCTTCCATTGGGTTAAACCGCAGAATTACATATAGAAGAAAAGATAAAGTGCTGAAAAATTGCAAGGCAAGTTTGTCACCACAATTACTTGAAAAAGAAAATCATTGTGTAAAAGAGGCTGGTGGCAGTAAAAAATTGCATGGAATCTCAGATCTTGAGTTGCTTAAGTAAAGTGGAAAAATTATAGAAGAAAGAGAGGGGGCGGCTCCTTCGTGGACTGCACGTGGCAAATTCCATCTTCTGCATTATGTTGTGTAAGCATCAACGGCAACGAGGAAGGCATAGAAAATCTGATGGAAGTGTACATGGTAGAGAGAGTATACCCGATCAAGACACCGGTTGTAGCCAAGAAGGCGCAAAAAAGTCGATAGAAGTGTGTATGGTGTAGATAATACTTTTAACCATAAAATCAGCTTTCTCGAGAATATTGAATATTACATGTGAAGAAACCAACAACCATAGAGAGATTAGAATTTCATGATTGAAAAGAAGAGAGAGTGGTGGTCCAATTCCATCTTCTAATGATTGAAAAGGAGAGAGGCGACCCAATTCCATCTTCTATATGTTTAGAGACCGTACTTTATGATTTAAAGAAGAAAGAGAGAGGGGTGACTACACCGAGAATAGTCAACCTACCCAATTCCATCTTCTATCAAGTGTTTGGTTGGTGGTTTTATCATAATAGTTATTCATAAGTATGGTGAAGTAAGAAAGTTTTTCAGCAAGTTTGGAGTTCAAAGTATCTCACTCCCAACTTGATGGGGTTGTTGAATAATCTGCTGTATTAGTGTTATTTTTATAATTTTTTGATATTTTGGTATTATTGTAATTGCTCATAGTACTAAGGTCATTTTGTGTTTTTTATATTGATTAATCCACTATATAAGGACCGGTCCGACTTGTATTAGGTTAAGGGAGTATGATTAAAAGAAAACAAAGAGAGAGGGGGGTTGCTTCCATTGGATCGATTATGCAACAAGTTGGGAGTCATAAACATATTCCACCTAACTTGAGGAGTGTGAAAGAATGACGAAAATACCATGCTTTGTGTTATATTATTGTAATAACTAAGTAGGGGTTATTGAGTATTTCAAGTTAAAATGTTTTATACTTAACTAAGTTAGTGATTAAGGTTAGTAGAAATAAGAAAAAGAGGCAAAAGAAGAGCAGTCGACACCCATAGAAGGGTGGCGCACAAATTTATACATCTTCTTTCATAATTTTAATAAAGTTTTTGATTATTTTCGCATCCAATTTAATCAATAACCTTTGAGTTCTTCAGAGGTGGAGCAAATTGCACTAATTGAAGCCTTTTCCTTTAATTGCTCTTCTAATTGTTTCAGTTTGTCTTGAAGTTCTCATAGTGCAGAACTTTGATCTTGTCTTTTCACTGACATGGTCGAATGCTTTGGGTCCACACGAAGTGCCTTAAGCACTTCCACAAAGACTTCAGATTGCTCTAAACCTCAAACTCAATAGTAATAAAGCAAAGTTTATTATTGATTAACCAAGAGCCTCAAAGGCTTAGCAGACAATGGAGCACCTTAGGTGCTTTTATAGAGGAACATAGGAACATTGACTAGGGTAGCCGTTGGATGCTGGTCATGACCAGCTGGCTGACCCAACGGCTAGAAAAACTAGCCATTGGGCCAGATTGACCCTGACTGCCCGATGGGCCCTAGCAACCCTGGGTGGCCCATGCGGGCCCTGGCTGGTGGGCCTTCTGGGCCTTGACAGTCTCTCTTAACATAATCTACATGTGTCCAAGTCAAAATTCTGATAGTTTGGGACCTATTATTTTCACAAGGGACCTATTTTATTAACCTCACATACATACATACTTATAGAGGGAGAGATGTAAATACATGCGTACACACATAAACATATATACATACATACATACATACATACATACATACATGTATATATATGAGGTTAGTAAAACAAGTCCCTTAGGGTAGGAACCAAAAGTGATAATCAGAGAATAAGCTGTCACACGCTAATATCAATTGGTTGTATTCCAAGACCCTAGGGTTTTTGGTGACTGTTGTAACATCTTATGCTTTCTTGTGTTTTCTTTATATTGTATTTGAGATGATAAAGATTCACTTTTCTTGCTCATATGCCAATGTACACGGCTTGAAATAATTTATCAACTGATACTTATGATTTATAGCCAACTCCTGTGTATCTGATGGCCAACAAAAAATAAAGATGTACCAATTTGTTTCCAACAATTGGAGGCTACTTCTTGGCTTTTGCTAAGAGAGGTGTTAAATTACAGTCTTTTATTGAATGTAATCTGTTATAGTAGCATCACACTTTTACTTCTTGAAGAACACAATCCTAGGGCGCACACCCTCTTTCTTTCTTAACCCTCTTAGGGTTTCTAATTTGATTACAAATATTTAACTAAAAGCTTAAAGGACTAATATACCCTTACACTAGTACACAATTAACAAATATCAACTAAAAAGGATATAGGAACAGATCTGGACCGATCCACTACAGGAACAGGTCCAAACGTACGTATCCCTCAAGTTGAGAGAAAGATACTTATGATTCCCAACTTGCCAAGAATATGCACTAGTTCACTTCTATTTACAACCTTGGTGAGAATAGCAGTACATTAGTCATAATACTTGACATAAACCAGTTGGAACACCTTCTCGGTCACTTTCTCTCTTATGAAGTGGTAATCAATCTCAATATGTTTTGTCCTTTCACGGTAGATGGATTAATAGCAATATGTTTGTTGCAGTGGAGAGGAATTACGACTCTTGTTTCCATGCCCAACTCTTTCATAAAAGACTTTAATGATAGTCCTCCACACATCCCTTGAGTAATAGCTTTATATTCTGCGTCTACACTACAACTGACAACAAAAACTTTTTTTTTCTTCTCTTCCATTAAACTATATTGCCCCAATAAGTGTAATATACCAAAGAGACTTTATTTCATATAGGGATCCAATCCAATCCACATATGAAAATACCTCAATATTGAGATAACCCTTATTAGCATATAGAACTCCATAACCAGGAGTTGATTTGAGATACCATAATATATGAAAGATAACATTTATATGGGCTTTCGTTGGAGCATGCATGAATATGCTTATCAATCCCATTGCATATAACAATAAGATAAATCAATTTCTGTACTAACCTTTGATATTTGCTCATGTCTTCATATTTCTCAAAGTGCAATTTTTTTAAGTTTCCACAGAGATTTCACTCCTTTTGCATTCCGTCATGTTTGTATCATGAAGTAAATCCATAATATACTTCCTTTGAGTCAAGAAGACACCTTTGCTGGAATAAAAGACTTTAATTCCCAAAAAATAGTGTAGTTGGCCCAAATCTTTTAAATCAAAGAGCTAATGGAGCCTTGTCTTAAGTTTGGTAATTTTTTTAATATCATCTTTTGTAACAATAATGTTATCTATATAAACAATCAAAATAAATATTTTCTTTCCTTTTTTATTAATAAGGTAAGATCATTCACACTTTTTTGGTATTCAAGCTGATTGTACTTTCACTCAATTTTTCGAACCAAGTTCTTGGTGATTACTTGAGGCTATAAATAACTTTATTCAATTTACATACCTTACCCTTCAGTCTCTTATTATTAAATCTTGGGGGTAGTTTCATGTAAACCTCTTCACTTAGACTCCATTATAGAAATATATTTTTCACATTTAATTGCCACATATCCTGTCCTTTGTTTGCAACTAGGCTCATGATAACTCTTACGGATATGAGTTTTTATGTAATTGGGACAAAAGTCTCGTTATAGTCTACTCCATATGATTGACTATATCCCCTTAGCTACCAACCTTGTCTTGTAAGGCTTCCATTAGCTTTAATCTAAACTGTATATATCCACTTGTAGTCCATTGTTTTTTTTTCTAGCGGTAGATCAACAATCGTCCGATCTATGTTATCAATAGCAGTTAGCGGGTTGTTAGCGGTCGACCCTAATATAGTGGTAGCATAGATATAGCGGATTTAGCGGTATGCTTTTATTTACGATTATATATATAATGGGTTCTCTAATTTATAAGAAATATCAGAAAACACAACCACTTCTTTTGTAAATATGAATCAATCTAAATAAACATATTGTATTTCTAACTTCTAAAGAAACACTGAGACATAAGAACGATACAACCGAAGTGAGAATTGAATACTTTATGAAAGGAGAAAAGTGTAAAAAAGAGAAAAGGGTACCAGGAAGCTCCCTAACCTCAAAGGACTTCACCATGATCTGCATTAACATTATGAAAATTATGGATTAGTTGTTAAGCACCAATAAAAGTAATTCACAAGAAACAAAAGAAAATGACTGAAATCAAGATCTGAATATGACCTTTCCTTCAAAGAAAGATTTTGAAGAATAAAACTATATATGGTCACTAGTATTTTGTCACTTAAAATAGACCAATACAAGTGTACCTCTCATGCATCTTTCCTTGGAATGTAATCCAACAAGCTTTTCAACGATGTCAGGCTGCATTTTCAGATCCATTATTAAGATGCACCAACAAACAAGACTTGAGAAGAAAGAGTCCCTCGGACAATTAGGACTTACAGGACAATCGGGGTGATTCTGGAGAATGTTTGTATAAACAAGGGTGAATGACCCCAAACTTTCTGTAGATGTTAGTTCTCTTAAATCATCAAGAATTTGCACCCGCTTCTCAACTTTCTGCAAGAAACCAATGAACGGTCATCATCTCTCTCTCTCTCTCATTGATTTGGGAAATGCAAACTGAAATTGACAAGCTAGAATTTCAAGTTTGCCAGATCTCAGGAAGGAACTACTAAAAGAGCTAATCAGAGAAGAAACGGATAGCAGCGCTTTCTGGACAGCAAGATCCCAGTTTAAGAAGTGCCAGTCGAAGACAACAAACTAGGTAAATATGAATGTATCCAGCTTCAAGTCACCATAAACACAAGGATCAAGTAAAAGAAATGCAATTGAGGTGACGGAAGATTGAAGAGTATTTTTCAAGTTAAGTGATGGAACTCGGAGCTTCAACTATCAGCATGGCCTTCTTCACACTAAAGCACTCAGCGACAGATTGATGAAGTGAATAAGTATTCATGGAAGACAAAAAAAATGCTACAGAAACAACAAATCCACAACCAAGAACAACTGTGGCAGATCTTTAGAAAATAAAAATTGCATGACCAAAATGCACAATAAGTATGCTGAAGATGGCACATTCTTACGCATTTTGATTGTTATGAACAATTTGTTTCTTTTATCAAAAAATAAAGTAAAGACTCAATTTGATCAAATATGAATGAGTGTTGATGAACCTCTGGACTATCAATAACAGATCACTGGATTCTACAAAATTTGAAACTTCTGGACTAGTAATGTTATTGTCTTTGAAACTTTTGTCACATTAACAGAGTTTGCAGGGGGACCACGGAGCAGAAAGAGGGAAAGACAAACAAAAGCATCAATCTGCAGGATGAGGAACAAATGAAATTCCTAGATAATTGTAAAATTGAGTAAATCATTGATGATACAAGAACTTTATTCATCGATATATTGATGTGTTCCCTGAAGAAGTCTGTCAAAAATTCTTCATCTAGTCTCATTCTATCAATTGTATCTTCCTTGATAGAACTTCTCTGCAGTAAATACTAAATAGTAACTAAACAGAAAAAGGTGGGATGACGCTCAAAATAAATCATATACTTGTTCCTTCAGAAATCAGGAATATATCATATACTTGTTTCTTCCAACTCTTACCAAGATTGTTTTAATTTGAGTTGTACTCCAACAACTATCTCAATGAGTTCCAAGAGTTGACAGGCTTTATTAGAGTCAAACAAAATCCAGTTGCCAAATACAAAATAATAAAATGAAGGAAACAACAATCAATCAACTTGATGCATTAGATTTAGATGGAAGAATAAGTTACATAGCATCCATCAAAATTCATTTACAATCACACTTAATTGTTTAGGTCATGTTCACTCATTTTCAAACCCCAATTCTATCCTAGATCCTTAGAAGTTGGGGGTCTATAGTTGTATGCTGGATTAAAAAACTAAATACCTACTGTATTACTAGTGTCAGTGCCACAACTGCCAGTACCACTTGGACTCACTATAAAAAATAAGAAAAACTACTCTGTTAGCTAGCAACAACACAAAGCTACTCAGTTTGTCACCACAGAAAAATAGTAGAACAAGAACTATTTAATGTATGAAATAACAAATGATTAATATTAATCAAGCTAATGAACCATCACACAGCCCACTCATTCTTAACTATTACTTTTTGAGAAAAAGAGTATAATTTTTAAAGTTATTGTGTTCATGTCACCCACCCACACCCTCTCTCTCTCGCTCTCTATTTATCTCTCTACCTCTCTCTATATATATGAGGCTCTTGATGCATCAAAGTATTTTTGTTGGAAAGCTCATACGTAATCAATAGGAATGCTAATTTTGCTGCCATTTTTCTCCTGGCTCGTTCAACATCATTTCTTTCGATCACATCATTCTCCAATACCGTCAAGTTTGTTTTGCTTGTGATTTGATGTTAGATTTTTTCTCAAGCATTGAGCTCATTACATGTTATTAGATTACGGAATGTAATCCATCTGTCAGCTGAGACGAGCTGGAGTAGCAGCATGCTCGACTCGGCTCCTTAAGAAGATGCTCGCTTTGAGATCAAATGAGCTTTAACCCATCTGAGATCTATATTACAACCTGACTTGAACCTGGCCTGGTTCTTCCTCTACGAGAAACTAGCCAACATATCTTGTAAGGGGCTTGCCCGAACCCCAACAACCAATTAAAAGGAGAGATTCAAGCTAAAGGGAGAGAAAGGGAGAGAGAAGAGAGAAAGAGAGTATGGCGGAGGTGGAGAGAAAAGAGAGAAAGGGGAGAGAGAAGAGAGAAAGGGAGATAGCTTACTTGTGGCGGACGACAACGACAAACGATCAACGGAGGTGGTGGTGGTCGTTGATGTGCGTGCATGTGATGGCGGAGAGAGCAATAGAGAGAGGCGGGAGAGAGAGTAACACTTAGGTTTTATGTAATTTGGGTTGGATCGATCCAATAGATATTGGATCAACCCAACCCAAAAAGGTTTGTATGTTAACTGCGCCCAAGCAGTTCACCCGCTATCTATTGCCCGCTATAGTTGTCCGAGGTCAGCTAAAATGCTATAACATGCTTTTTATAACATAGCGTCCAAGCATTATTTTTCTGCATTGCGATTAATTTATTTTGCATGGCATCCTTTCACCGAGGAGACTTGTTAGCTTCCTCTATATTTCTATGTATAGGATGTCGTTTAACATTCATACCAAAATTTTGAAAGATTCCTAAAGTACTTTGATAAGAGACACATTGGCTAATAGGATAAAGAATATAAGATCTCTTACATTTTCGGATGACAATGGGAATATGAGATTCAGGAACTATGTAAGATGGTTGATTTGAATTTGAGAAGTCATTAGTCACGTTAACTTGAGCATGGGGCATCACCACTTTCTTTTTTTCATGAACACAGGTCATAATATCCTTAGGAGCAACATCAATCTCTCATTCTTATTTAGATCATATTCTACTTCGATGGGAGTTGCATGAAGAACATGAGTAAATTTAACTATAGGACTAATAGACTCTTTCTTGGAAGAATAATAAGGGATTGACTCAAAGAAAATAACATCCAAAGTCATAGCACTTGTATCCATTTTGGAAAGTGTAGTATCCCATGAAAATACATTTAGTGGATTTAGAATCCATTTTATCTCAGACATGTGAGTGAATATGAACATAACAGACACCCAAAGATATGAGGTAGAATATGAAATAGAAGGTGAGCATGCAGGAGGTGATGGGGACTAAACTGAGAACTACACATGGAGAAAAATTAGAAGATCATGTTGGAAATGACAGGAAAAATGCAGCGAGCCATCAAGTATGAAAAAATAAGAAAAGCAGACGAAGGAGGAGGCAAACTCTCCAATGGAGGCTGCCCCCCTCTTTCTCTCTCTCTATTAATGAGAAACCCTTGGGCCTTAACCTAATACATGCGGGACCAGTCCTTATAGTGGACTGATCAATATAAAAAAACCAAAATGGCCTTAGTACTATAGGCCAGTGTTGTCTGACGCGTATCGTATCGTGTATCGCTGGGCTCCATGATACGGGCGTATCGTATCGTATCGTATCGTACTTTAATATTAAAATAATACAAAAATTAATTAAAAATTAGTAAAAAAATTAGTAAAAAATCGAAAAAAATCAGAAAAAAAATCAGGAAAAATCTGATAATTGCTTTAAATTCATATAATGTAAGTTTAGTACAGATTGAGCATTCAGCATTGAACAATTGCATCCAAATTTACATATTTTGAATCCAAAAAATAAAATACAGACATAGTTTACAGTACACTACATATAATGTTACATTTTACAAATTGTAATCAGGATCATCAACTAAATAATCTTCATCTTCTCCTTGTTGCAGATCCTCATCATCATCAGCCACGCCCACACCTTCTTCAACATCAAATTCTTCATCTCCATAATGTTGTTACGCAGCTTGCGCTCCTTCCAAATTAATCCAGGCAACGTCTTCTTCTATTAGGAGGGCATTTTCTTCAGTGTCTTCCATAACCCAATTTTCTAATATATCAAAATTATCCAAACTTATTGGATCGAACTGACTTTCTTCTCTATTTACTTTTTTAATTGCCTACGACACAAACAAAGATAAACAATTAGTAATTAATATTAACAATTAAAAACTGAGGTTAAATAATATCGAATTGAAAATTTGAAAGTAATACAACATTACCTTTCACGAAGGCGCATGTTACAACGAATATAAACCAAATCATTAAGCCTTTTGTGTTCCAACCTGTTGCGCTTTTTTGTATGGATGTGTTCAAAAACACTCCAATTTCTTTCACAACCTGTTGCACTATAGGTTTGGCTTAAGACTCTAACTGCAAAATCTCTAAGGTTTGGACAATCACTTCCAAACCTGTTCCACCAAACATCTATAAAAAAAATATAAACATTAGAGACATAATAATCCACAGTAACGTAAGATGCAACTTAAATATGAAAATAAACAATGTACCTGGACGCATCGTAGAGCGGTTGCTAATTGCAACAGGCAAACCCATCAAGTGAAGAGCATTATCATATATCTCCATCTCTCGATATATCGCATCTATTATGCTCTCATCAGGGACTAATCTGTCGATGCATTCATTGATTCCTCGATTAACCTCACGAATTCCTGGCTGAGCACCATGTGTAGTGGAAGGAGGAAAGAACGAATGTATGCTAGAAGAAGAAGCTCTTCCTCTACTCCTTCCTGAACTTCCTCTTCTGCCACCTCCAAAGTCTTCAGCTGCAACCCTCTTTTGCTTGCTAGGTACTCATGAATTGTTACTACCAATCTCTGTTCTAGCATCTGAAAGAAAACTATCAGTGAATCCAACTCCAGTGACAGTAGCATCATCAGCTTCTTCACACATCTAGAAATCATCCTTTTGTTGTCTCTGTTCTTGTATGCTCTCAATCATCTGCAGGCATTGCCATTTAATACCTTCTGGCACACTTCTAACTCTGCTTGTGCATGGAGCAACTTATTTCCTGGTTCCTGCTAGGTGGTGTTTCAACCTTGAAATTCCACCACTAACCACCTTTTCATAAAATAAGCATCTAATCTTTAACCTAGAACCCTCTAACCTTGCTAGGTGCGATACGTCACGATACGATACAGGCCCCCGCATCGCAGGTGCGGGCGTATCGCACCGTATGGGACCCTTATAAACCCGGCCCGAGAGAAACCCGCGATTTTTCGCGGGTTTCCTCTCTCCTTTTTGGTTCTTCAAGCTCCATAAGAGTCGGTTTTCGCCTCCTTGGTGTTCAAAGCTCTAAAATCGTGCCCTACGGTGTCCGTCCAAGCCTCCAAACTCGGATTTAGGTATATTTTTAATGTTTTTTCTCTTTTTTTTATTTTATATTTATTGTTTTTTGTGTTATTTCGGTTTTTTTTTTTTGAATGACAAAATATGAAGTTATTAAGTGTGTGTATACGATTTTTATTGCATTCATAAAGTGGGAGACACTCGATTTGAGTGTTATTTGAAGATTGGGGGATTTACGAAGTGCTTTTATTTTCAGGTTTTTGTTTGAATTAAAGTACTCCATTGAGATGGCAGGAAGGGGTGGTAGAGACTCTCATTCAAAGTCTGATGATCCGGCATGGCAGTGGGGTATACCAGTTGAGGGTTCAAGGTTAAAAATCAGATGTTTATTTTGTGAAAAGGTGGTTAGTGGTGGAATTTCAAGGTTGAAACACCACCTAGCAGGAACCAGGAAAGAAGTTGCTCCATGCACAGGCAGAGTTAGAAGTGTGCCAGAAGGTATTAAATGGCAATGCTTGCAGATGATTGAGAGCATACAGGAAAGGAGACAACAAAAGGATGATTTCCAGATGTGTGAAGAAGCTGATGATGCTACTGCCACTGGAGTTGGATTCACTGATAGTTTGCCTTCAGATGCTAGAACAGATATTGGTAGTAGCAGTTCGCGAGCACCTAGCAGAGGAAAGAGGGTTGCATCTGAAGACTTTGGAGGTGGCAGAAGAGGAAGTTCAGGAAGGAGTAGAGGAAGAGCTTCTTCTTCTAGCATATATTCGTTCTTTCCTCCTTCCACTACACCTGGTGCTCAGCCAGGAATTCGTGCTGCTATGGCTTCAAAACAACTGCACGATCAAGCAGACCTTGCAGTGGGCAGATGGTTTTATGATGCATGCATTTCATTTAATGCAGCAAACAGTTTTCATTTTCAAGCAATGGCAGATGCAATTGCTAACATTGGTCCAGGATACAGGATGCCCTCTTATCAGAAGTTGAGAGGGAAGATATTAGATCAGACCGTGATTGAAGTGCAGCAATACTGTTCGACTTTGAGACAATCGTGGAAGGAAACAGGATGCACTATCATGGCAGATGAATGGACCGATAGGCGAGGAAGGACATTGCTAAACTTTCTTGTATATTGTCCTAAAGGACTCATGTTTTTGAGATCTCTAGATATGTCAGAGGAGAGGCACACTGCAGAGATCCTACGAGAGGAATTTAATAAGGTTATACAAGAGGTTGGGCTAGAAAATGTAGTCCAATTGATTACAGATAATGCAGCTAACTACAAAGCAGCCGGAAAGGAGTTAGCTGATATTTATGGGACTTTCTACTGGACACCATGTGCAGCCCATTGTTTAGATCTCATCCTCGAGGACATTGGTGAGATGGATGAAATAAAGGCAGCAACTGAGTGTTGCCAAGATATTACAAAATTCATTTACAACCATGCATTTGTTTTGTGTATGATGAGTAGATACACAGAAAGTGCAGAGCTTCTTCGCACAACTGCAACTCGGTTCGCAACAAACTTCTTATCTGTACAGAGTATTGTGAGACAGAAGCAAGCTTTAAAGAGAATGTTCTCAGATGAGTGGCAATAATTTGCAGAGTTGCCTCAAAACAGAAGGAACAGAAAGTTAAATGAGATTGCAGAAACGGTTTTTAGAAGTTCATTTTGTAATGCATGTATCAGATTATTGAAAATTACTTGTCCTTTAGTGAAAGTTTTGAGATTGGCTGACAGCGAGGAGAAACCATCTATGGGCTACCTTTATGAAGCCATGGACAGGGCAAAAGAAGCAATCAGAAATAACTTTAATAGAAAAAAAAGAGATTATGTGCCCGTGTAGAAAATAATTGATAGTAGATGGAATAAACAATTGCATCAGCCTATTCATGCAGCAGCCTACTATCTAAACCCATCATTGAGGTACTCAGCAACCTTCAAAAGGGACGGTGAGGTTAATCGAGGAATCATTGAATGCATCGACAGATTAGTCCCTGATGAGAGCATAGTAGATGCGATACATCGAGAGATGGAGATATATGATAATGCTCTTCACTTGATGGGTTTACCTGTTGCAATTCGCAACCGCTCTACGATGCGTCCAGGTACATTGTTTATTTTCATATTTAAGTTGCATCTTACACTACTGTGGATTATTATGTCTAATGTTTATATTTTTTTTACAAATGTTTGGTGGAACAGGTTTGGAAGTGATTGTCCAAACCTCAGAGATTTTGCAGTCAGAGTCTTAAGCCAAACATGTAGTGCAACAGGTTGTGAAAGAAATTGGAGTGTTTTTTAACACATTCATACAAAAAAGCGCAACAGGTTGGAACACAAAAGTCTTAATGATTTGGTTTATATTCGTTGTAACATGCGCCTTCGTGAAAGGTAATGTTGTATTACTTTCAAATTTTCAATTTAATATTATTTAACTTCAGTTTTCAATTGTTAATATTACTTACTAATTGTTTATCTTTGTTTGTGTCGTAGGCAATTAAAAAAAGTAAATAGAGAAGAAAGTCAGTTCGATCCAATAAGTTTGGATAATTTTGATATATTAGAAGATTGAGTTATGGAAGACACTGAAGAAAATGCCCTCCTAACAGAAGAAGACGTTGCCTGGATTAATTTGGAAGGAGCGCAACAACATTATGGAGATGAAGAATTTGATTTTGAAGAAGAAGGTGTGGGCATGGCTGATGATGATGAGGATCTGCAACAAGGAGAAGATGAAGATTATTTAGTTGATGATCCTGATTACAATTTGTAAAATGTAACATTATATGTAACTGTAGTGTACTGTAAACTATGTCTGTATTTTATTTTTTGGATTCAAATATATAAATTTGGATGCAATTGTTCAATGCTGAATGCTCAATCTGTACTAAACTTACATTATATGAATTTAAAGCAATTATCAGATTTTTCCTGATTTTTTTCGATTTGTTACTAATTTTTATTAATTTTTAATTAATTTTTACATTATTTTAATATTAAAGTACGATACGATACGCCCGTATCGTGGAGCCCAGCGATACACGATACGATACGCGTCATACAACACTGCCTCAACTGGTATACCTCACTGCCATGCCGGATCATGAGACCGATAATGGGAGTCTCTACCACCCCTTCCTGCCATCTCAATGGAGTACTTTAATTCAAACAAAAACTTGAAAATAAAAGCACTTCGTAAATCCCCCAATCTTCAAATAACACTCAAATGGAGTGTCTTCCACTTCATGAATGCAATAAAAATCGTATACACACACTTAATAACTTCATATTTTGTCATTCAAAAAAAAAGTAAACGAAATAACACAAAAAACAACAAATATAAAAGAAAAAAAAAAGAAATAACATTAAAAATATACCTAAATCCGAGTTTGGAGGCTTGCACGGACACCGTAGGGCACGATTTTAGAGCTTTGAACACCAAGGAGGCGAAAACCGACTCTTAGGGAGCTTGAGGAATCCAAAAGGAGAGAGAAAACCTGCGAAAAATCACAGGTTTCTCTCGGGCCGAGACCCTTTATAAGGGTCCCAGGGCGTACGATACGCCCACACCTGCGATACGGGGCCCCGTATTGTATCGTGTGGCCCATGATACGATAACGGTGTGATACGGACAACACTGCTATAGGCAATTACAATAATATCAAAATATAAAAAATGACATAACTAACACTAAAACAATAGATACATTCAGATTCTTCAACATATCTCACTCTCTACAGACAAATGATGGGGGCCTTAACATATCTTACCATCACTCGACTAGACACAACACACGTAATACATGTGGCCAGTCAACTTTAATAAGCTTCCACCATTATACAGATGAGTGTGGTTATGCGGATTGTAAGATATATAAAGGATACACTTGAAAGGAAGATCATTCTAACCTCATCATATTCTTTTAAATTAATTGCTTACATTGATGCTGATTGGGGTAAGGATGTTAATGATAGACATTACACCACTGGATTTTGTGTATTTTTAGGTGACTCATTAATCTCTTGGAGATGTAAAAACAAGAGAAGATGTCTCTATCATCTATGGAGGCATAATATAGAGTCATGACTACTACATCATGAGAGGTATCTTGGATCATTGAACTTCTAGCAGACATGGAGGTCGCAATGAAGGACTCTACATAATTGCTTTATGATAACAAAAGCATGATGTATATGCTTCAAATAATACATTCCATGAACGAACCAAGCATATTGTGATGAACTACCACTATATTCGGGAGGAATGCTTGAAAAAATATTGACTTATGTTTCTTTGTAACTACAACTAACAAATTTCTTTACAAAGTCTTTGTCAGTACCTTGATTTATGTTTTTGTCAGACAAACTTTTGGTCTATACACCGCAAGTTCGAGGGGGTGTTAACTTGTAATAGAGCTAGGCCATTAGGGCCCAACAGGCTCTTGGCGTGGGCCCCCTTGGACTGGCCCTCAAGGGTATGTCATCATCCAACGAGTACACTACTAGCTATTGAGAACTCCCAATGGCTGGTAGTGTAGCTGTTGGGAGCAGCTGCACTCACTAGTCTCTCTCTTCTCACTTGTAATAAACCTATGTAAATAGAGGATGATGTGAAATGAATAAGTGTTTGGTGATTTGGCTTGTTGAAGAAATTGCGAGATCATTTTTATTTGTATTTGTGGATATCATTGGCAAGATTGTGGTAGTACTTTTACAATTCCCCCTTATAATCCTTCAATCAATAGAGGAACACAACAAAGAGAAACGTTGCTGTCCCCTTGTTTCACCACATGCAGCAGCAAAGCATGCTAACTTTTGTCACTGCCACAAGGATATGGTCTTCACAACAACCACACGAACAATAGCAGTGGCATGCATCCTCATAGCAGCAACAAAAAATACCCTTACAGATTTGCAGCATTGAGAGGTTCTGATACCATGTTAAAATACAGTCTTTTATTGAATGTAGTCTGTTCCAGTAGCATCACATGGCTACTTCTTGAAGAACACAACCCTAGGGTGCACACCCTCTCTCTTTCTTAATCACCTTCTTAGGGTTTCTAATATGATTACAGATATTGAACTAAAAATTATAATTTAAAGAACTAATGTACCCTTACACTAATACATAATTAACAAGTATCAACGAAAAAGGATATAGGAATGGATCTGGATAGATCCACTACAGGAACAGGTCCAGACATATTCATCAACAAGGTGTGGGTGAAGCCATGGCCCTTGGCCATGGGAAGATTGGGAAACTGGAAACTGCAACAGGAAAATGAAGGAAAGGTGTTGGAGAGTGAAGGGCAGGTGAGATGTGCAAGAGTGGAAGGATGTTCCCAAAATGGTGGTTCTTGGAAGCTCGAATGCAATGTGCAAAGGCAAGAAAAATGCCCTAAAGAAATATATGAGGAGACTAATGCTTTTAATATGAAATTTTATATCTTATATCTATCGTCTGTATGAATTTGGTCTTTTCTCATTCCATTATGTTTTGTCCTAATGATCACTTCTACACAATCATTAACTAGTTCTAGTAAGACCTAAGAGATTTAGCACCTTGTTCAGATTAGCTTTGCTAACAAAAGATTCAATTTAGCCCAGCTCTCTAATCCAAGCTGTAGCCTGTGTTAGCTTGTACACAAGCAATGATTGAGCTGGAACATATAAGAATGATTTGCCTTGGTTTTTGTGAGCTTGTATATTTGAGTTCAATATATGATGTGAAGCCATAAGTTACACTAGTCATAATGTATGATTGCAAATGGGAAATTTTATGTTTTCACGTTTGCACTCACAAGAAAATTGTATATTCATGCCTATCTCCTTGTTATTTTCATGTCTATAACTACACCTGTAACATTATGTATGCAAATCAGGCCAACAATATCCACTGTCTACTTTCTTATATGCCAATGATTTTTCTGTAAGTTGATTTTGCGTCTCATGTATGCATATTGTGCCATATGATATCCACTGTCTACTTTCTTATGTGCCAATGATTATTCTATAAGTTTATTTTGTGTCTTGTGCCAGAAAAGTGTACTGCTCAACATTTCAATCTGTCAAATTGTTGTCTCTGGTTCCTATAATTCTTATCATTGTGAAAAGTTTGACTTCAATTATTGTGCTTCAGGAACTCGAAAGGATGAAGGATACAGCAAAGTTGAATAATCTACCTCCAGTATATGCTGGAAAGTGGCCAACAGCATCGGATGATGAAATACAACAAGAGCTGGAGAAAGGGACACCTTTTACATATCGCTTTCGTGTTCCAAAGGAGGGAACTCTGAAAATTGATGATCTAATACGTGGTGAGGTACATGTTTGCAATCACTTTGAGACAAATTTGCTCACTAAAATAACATTTAATCTCCCTCTCTCTCACACACACACACACACACGCACACACTACATATATGTTTGTTGTGTGTGTGGTAATTTTTTATTACAACACCTACTTTGGGAGGTAGTTGACTTGGTTTCAGTTAATTGTTTAAACACACAAAGAGGGGGTTACCTTTTCACTTCTGAATAATGTTCTGTTCAACTTCTTTGGTGACATGAAGGTCAATTGGAACTTGAACACACTCGGTGATTTTGTGATTTTAAGAAGCAATGGCCAACCTGTCTACAACTTCTGTGTCACAGTGGATGATGCCACAATGCACATTTCTCATGTCATTAGGTGAGTACTACCTACACTCTCAAAGAATTAAGTTTAAATTTTATCCATTGGCTTCTGGCTTCTTGATTGTCAAAACTTCAATTTCAGAGCAGAAGAGCATTTACCCAACACTTTGCGGCAGGCCCTTATATACAAGGTAATCATAGTTCTCACTTTTCTTTTAGTTTCCTCATTTTCTAAGGCATCTTCATTTAGTTTATCTTTTTTGCAGGCCCTTGGGTTTTCTATGCCTTATTTTGCACATGTTTCTTTAATTCTTGCTCCTGATAAGAGTAAGCTATCAAAAAGGCACGGTGCAACATCTGTGGGACAGGTGCTATTTGTTGATGCATTCAGTCATTTCCTTTAGTTATTTTCATATTATGTCGGATCTACCTCGGATGGTTATCGAAAGAGCATTGTTCTTTAGAGAAGCTTTTATTTTGTATCTGATAGAACAATTCATGACAGTTCAGGGAAATGGGATACCTATCAGAAGCTATGGTGAATTATCTCGCTCTTCTGGGGTGGGGTGATGGTACAGAAAATGAATTTTTTACAGTGGACCAGCTCGGTTAGTATTCAGGTCTCTTTTTGTTAATCGTTTGCTGCCTTTGGATATCATCCGTTGCATTACTGGATACAAGTTCTGTACCATCTTCGGAAACAACTGTTTTTAAATTTATTTCTCATCCATGGCACTATGCTGCCGACCCCATCTAGTATGGGAAAAGGCTTAGTTGTTGTTGTTGTATCCATGCACTATGCTGATATTGTCTTGCTTGGAAATTGGAACTGGTACTTTGTCTGGATTAGTTGAACCTATAGCTTGAACATAGAAGCAGATGTATGCTTTAGCTTGTCTCCTGTAAGTGAGAGTTGTGAGTTGCAAACAACTTTTGTTTTGCTACAATGAATTGACTCATTCTTTTCCTGTTAACTTTGAAATCTTGTGATTTTCAATTATATTCCTGCCAATTTTATTTGAAAGCTAGTTTTTCTTTGCACACCTGTTTTCTTCCATTCTGAACAGAAAACTCTATATATGTGATAAGAGAAAGAACTGCGCATATGAGGCTCTGAGCTTGGAAACTGCAAGATTGGGAAGTCGGGTCCATCTCTTTATTCTTTGAGGTCTTATATGCTTTTAAGGTGAATGAGGTGTTGTCGACAGTTTGCTATTTTGGATATATGTAATCAAACTTCAATTCATGTTACATGCATGCATTTTCCTTTTTGCTCTTGTCCTTTCCAATATTTGCTGGTCTATAATCTAGAAGATGGTGAGGAGGTATGTTAATACTTATAGTGTCTCAGTCTCTCAGTTCATACTTGTTCATTCTGGAAGCAACATAGTTTGGTTCACCTAGAATTTTTATTGATTCAATTAGTAAATGAATTGAATATTCAGTAATTAAGTTGAATCATGATTCGGTTCAATAAGACAATGCTGCATTCTCATCTGATTGTGATTTGCTCTTTCCAGTTACTAAGTTCTCAATTGGACGTGTAAACAAAAGTGGAGCTGTATTTGATTCTGCAAAGCTGAGGTATCAAGCAAGTTACCTACCACCTATAGACTTAACTGAGTTCTTGTCAGAGTAATTGTCTGTTCTGAACTTGTGAGATGTTCTGGAGTGAGTAATACACTGATTCAGTTTCTTGCATGCTGCAAGAATCTCTGCCTAGGTTGCTGTAATGGCTACCTGTGTGATTCAGCCCTTCTTTTATATTCAGAAAGGGGATTTTAGAACATGCTTCTCATTCCTCAATGGGCTTCCTTTTGTTCTCTCTTCCCGTTTTTTCTGAAGAGAGCATGTGGTAATGGCCTAAGACTTGGTGAAGAACTTATGAAAAATAATCTTCATTAGATAAAAACACCTTAGTAGCAATGTTGCAGACACACTAGGGCAGGTCGGCGCCCACCCTTGGCTGCCATCTCCCTGCCTCTTTTCTTTATTCTGTCTAAACCTAATTACAGCACACCTTATTTATACTACTAATCTAACTTAAATGTCCTAAATACCCTTAATAAAAGACTAATATAACCCGATTCCCAATGGATCAAAAGCTGATCCATTGGGATCCAAACTACCTGAGACATAAACAACTTACAAAGAACATAACATAAACATGAATATAAACTTAAAACTAAGACTTTAATCTTGAACTTGATCTCCAACACGCACCCTCAACATGAATCTTGAAGACTTGTGACTCCTAACTCGACAGAGCTTTCTTAAATCCATTGACTGAAATTGGTTTAGTTAAGATGTCTGCTAGCTGATCTTCTGAGCGTCCATGAACCAGGTTGAAGATACATTGAGAAATCTTTTATATGATAAAGTGGCAATCTATTTCTATGTGTTTAGTCCTTTCATGGAATACAGGATTCAAGGCTATTTGGAGAGCAACTTTACTATCTGTAAAAAAGTCAATTGTAATATTTCCTTTGATACCAATCTCTCCTAGAAGTGATATAATGCATAGGCCTTTACACATTCCTAGAGCAATAACACGATACTCAGTCACTGCACTTGACCTGGCCACTACTGGTTGCTTCTTACTTTTTCATGATACTATGTTGCCTCCTAAGCATACCATATAGCCTGAGGTTGACTTTCTATCTGTTTTAGATCCTGCCCAATCAGCATCTGAATAGATTTTTATATCAAGTGACGAATGTAGAGCATATAGTAACCCATAGGTTATTGAGGACTTCAAGTATCTGATAATGTGAAACATTGTACTCATATGCTGTTTAGATGGATAGTGCATCCACCTACTAACATACCCAACTGTAAAACTGATGTGAGGTCGAGTAATAGTAATGTATATTAACTTTTCCACTAATCTCTGGCATTTACCAACATCTTCGTATGGTTCTGCAGATATATCAATCTCTTCCTTAGGAATTTCCATGGGAATGGAGCATAATCTGCACTCTTCCATTTTAGTTTCCTTCAATAAGTCTAAAATATATTTTCTTTGACTTAGAAATAAGCAATCATTTTTATGAATCACTTCTATCCCTAGGAAATAATGTAGTCTTCCCAAGTCCTTCAAATCTAACAATATACTTAGCCTCCTCTTTAGGTCAACTATGCCTTCTGTATCGTCACGTGTAATGATAATATCATTAACGTAAACCAATAACATGATGGTTTCATGACCTTGTTTGATAAAGAGAGTATGATCACTGACACACTGTTTAAAGCCCAATTTTATAACACCATCACTGAATTTTTCAAACTATGCTCGTAGAGATTGTTTTAAACCATAAATTGATTTTTTTAACTTACATACCTTACCCTGCTCTTGTCCCTAACGATATCGAGGTGGTAGGTCCATATAAATGTCTTCCATGAGATCTCCTTGAAAGAAAGCATTCTTAACATCCAACTGCCATAATCCCCATCCTTTATTAACTGCTACGCTTAAAATAATTCTGATGGTATTCATCTTCATCACTGGAGCAAATGTTTCAATGTAATGTATGCCATATGACTGACTATAACCTTTAGCTACTAATTTGGTTTTGTATCTTTCTATATTTTCATCAATCTTATATTTTACAGAGAATACCCATTTGCAACCCACTGTTTTCCTCTCTGATGGTAAATCAACCAGTTTCCAAGTCTTGTTACGTACTAGTGCTGCAATTTCCTCTTCCATTGCCTTCTTCCATTTTGGTAGTTGCTCTGTCTCTTCAAATGTTTTGGGAATATATGTAGTATCTGCATTCATCACAAATAACTGATATTCTCTGGGATAATTATAATATGACACCAATTTTTGCAATGAATATTTGACTACTTCACGTTTTTCTTTTCGAATTGCAATCGGTAGGTCACTTAACTCACTATCCGAGGTATGAGAGATTACCTGAGAAGGAATTGGATCTGATTTTGAGTGAGGATCTTGATTCAGGGTGGTTGCTTGATGAGGGAGAAAGGTCTTTCTTACCCCTTTGGTATATACCTGCCATTCCTTCTCCTGAGGAGGTATATTGCCTCCTCTTCCCTTTTATGTTCTGAATGATTCTCAACTGGTCGAAGAGGTATAACATTTGTAGACGATATTTTTGTCAGAGGAACTTCCTGCATGTTATAAAATGGAGTATCTTCATGGAAGGTAACATCCAAAGTTACATGTAATTTTCTTCTGAGAGGATTATAAAACTTATACCCCTTCTGAGTAGAGGAGTATCTAAGGAAAATAGATTTGATAGATCTTGCATCAAGTTTATCTCTCAAACCATGGTGGGTATGGACAAAGCATGCACATCCAAAGATTCTAGGAAGTACATCAAATTGTTTCTGGTTAGGACATAATGAATGAAATGGAGTATTGTCATTGAGGACTCTGCTTGGCATACGATTTATAAGGAAAATTGCAGGTTGAACTGCTTCACCCCAGTAACATTTTGGAGCATTATACCCAATTCAAAGCGTTCTAGTCACTTCTAAAATATGTCTATTTTTTCTTTCAGAAACTTCGTTTTATTGAGGGGAATACGAACAAGAGGTCTGATGTAATATTCCATGATCTAAGAAGTATGAGTGAAGTGATTGAAACATGAACTCACCACCATTATCACTGCGGAAAACTTTAATAGTACGCTGAAACTGAGTACTCACAAATTGACAGTATATATGTAAAATATTCTTAACTTCATCCTTAGTTTTCATGAGATAAATCATAGTGAATCTAGTGCCGTCATCAAAGATATAAAGTACTTGTATCGATGCAGAGAGATAGTAGAGCAAGGGCCCCAAATGTCAGAATGCACAATTTCAAAAGGAATGGAGGATTTTGCTTTACTCAAAGGAAAAGAAGTACGATGATGTTTAGCCTATTGGCAGGTTTCACAGTTCAAATTCAAATTATTACAATGACTAAGTTCAGGCAAAAGTATCCTAATTTTAGATAGAGGTAGATATCCTAATCTCTGATGCCAAAGAGGTAGATCTCCTTGTTTTCCTGTAATGACAGTAGATTGCATAGTTGCTCCCTTATTTTCTTCACAAAAGTAGAGGCCTCTCTTCACACTACCCTGACCAAAGATCTTCCCCATCCTCAGTTCTTGAAATACACATCCAGTGGAATAAAAAATTATAGGACAGTTTAGATCAGTGTTGTCTGACGCGTATCGTATAGTGTATCGTTGGGCTCCACGATACGAGCGTATCATATCGTATCGTATCGTATCGTACTTTAATATTAAAATAATGCAAAAAATAATTAGAAATTAGTAAAAATAGAAAAAATCTGATAATTGCTTTAAATTCATATAATGTAAGTTTAGTACAGATTGAGCATTCAACATTGAACAATTGCATCCAAATTTACATATTTTGAATCCAAAAAATAAAATACAGACATAGTTTACAGTACACTACATATAATGTTACATTTTACAAATTGTAATCAGGATCATCAACTAAATAATCTTCATCTTCTCCTTGTTGTAGATCCTCATCATCATCAGCCACGCCCACACCTTCTTCAACATCAAATTCTTCATCTCCATAATGTTGTTACGCAGCTTGCGCTCCTTCCAAATTAATCCAGGCAACGTCTTCTTCTGTTAGGAGGGCATTTTCTTCAGTGTCTTCCATAACCCAATCTTCTAATATATCAAAATTATCCAAACTTATTGGATCGAACTGACTTTCTTCTCTATTTACTTTTTTTAATTGCCTACGACACAAACAAAGATAAACAATTAGTAAGTAATATTAACAATTGAAAACTGAGGTTAAATAATATCGAATTGAAAATTTGAAAGTAATACAACATTACCTTTCACGAAGGCGCATGTTACAACGAATATAAACCAAATCATTAAGCCTTTTATGTTCCAACCTGTTGCGCTTTTTTGTATGGATGTGTTCAAAAACACTCCAATTTCTTTCACAACCTATTGCACTACAGGTTTGGCTTAAGACTCTAACTGCAAAATCTCTAAGGTTTGGACAATCACTTCCAAACCTGTTCCACCAAACATCTGCAAAAAAAATATAAACATTAGAGACATAATAATCCACAGTAACGTAAGATGCAACTTAAATATGAAAATAAACAATGTACCTTGATGCATCGTAGAGCGGTTGCGAATTGCAACAGGCAAACCCATCAAGTGAAGAGCATTATCATATATCTCCATCTCTCGATGTATCGCATCTACTATGCTCTCATCAGAGACTAATCTGTCGATGCATTCAATGATTTCTCGATTAACCTCATCGTCCCTTTTGAAGGTTGCTAAGTACCTCAATTATGGGTTTAGATAGTAGGCTGCTGCATGAATAGGCTGATGCAATTGTTTATTCCATCTACTATCAATTATTTTCCACACAGGCACATAATCTCTTTCTTTCCATTAAAGTTATTTCTGATCCCTTCTTTTGCCCCGTCCATGGCTTCATAAAGGTAGCCCATAGATGGTTTCTCCTCGCTGTCAGCCAATCTCAAAACTTTCACTAAAGGACAAGTAATTTTCAATAATCCGATACATGCATTCCAAAATGAACTTCTAAAAATCGTTTCTGCAATCTCATTTAACTTTCTGTTCCTTCTGTTTTGAGGCAACTCTGCAAATTATTGCCACTCATCTGAGGAGAACATTCTCTTTAAAGCTTGCTTCTGTCTCACAATACTCTGTACAGATAAGAAGTTTGTTGCGAACCGAGTTGCAGTTGTGCGAAGAAGCTCTGCACCTTCTGTGTATCTCCTCATCATACACAAAACAAATGCATGGTTGTAAATGAATTTTGTAATATCTTGGCAACACTCAGTTGCTGCCTTTATTTCATCCATCTCACCAATGTCCTCGAGGATGAGATCTAAACAATGGGCTGCACATGGTGTCCAGTAGAAAGTCCCATAAATATCACCTAACTTCTTTCTAGCTGCTTTGTAGTTAGCTGCATTATATGTAATCAATTGGATTGCATTTTCTAGCCCAACCTCCTGTATAACCTTATCAAATTCCTCTCGTAGGATCTCTGCAGTGTGCCTCTCCTCTGACATATCTAGAGATCTCAAAAACATGAGTCCTTTAGGACAATATACAAGAAAGTTTAGCAATGTCCTTCCTCGCCTATCAGTCCATCCATCTGCCATGATAGTGCATCCTATTTCCTTCCACGATTGTCTCAAAGTCGAACAGTATTGCTGCACTTCAATCACGGTCTGATCTAATATCTTCCCTCTCAACTTCTGATAAGAGGGCATCCTGTATCCTGGACCAATGTTAGCAATTGCATCTGCCATTGCTTGAAAATGAAAACTGTTTGCTGCATTAAATGAAATGCATGCATCATAAAACCATCTGCCCACTGCAAGGTCTGCTTGATCATGTAGTTGTTCTGAAGCCATAGCAGCACGAATTCCTGGCTGAGCACCAAGTGTAGTGGAAGGAGGAAGGAACGAATGTATGCTAGAAGAAGAAGCTCTTCCTCTACTCCTTCCTGAACTTCCTCTTTTGCAACCTCCAAAGTCTTCAACTGCAACCCTCTTTCCTCTGCTAGGTGCTCGCGAACTGCTACTACCAATATATGTTCTTGCATCTGAAGGCAAACTATCAGTGAATCCAACTCCAGTGGCAGTAGCATCATCAGCTTCTTCACACATCTGGAAATCATCCTTTTGTTATCTCCTTTCCTGTATGCTCTCAATCAGCAAGCATTGCCATTTAATACCTTCTGGCACGCTTCTAACTCTGCCTGTGCATGGAGCAACTTCTTTCCTGGTTCCTGTTAGGTGGTGTTTCAACCTTGAAATTCCACCACTAACCACCCTTTCACAAAATAGACATATGATTTTTAACCTTGAACCCTCAACTGGTGTACCCCACTGCCATGTCAGATCATCAGACTTTGAATGAGAGTCTCTACCACCCCTTCCTGCCATCTCAAAGGAGTACTTTAATTCAAACAAAAACCTGAAAATAAAAGCACTTCGTAAATCCCCCAATCTTCAAATAACACTCAAATCGAGTGTCTCCCTCTTCATGAATGCAATAAAAATCGTATACACACAGTTAATAACTTCATATTTTGTCATTAAAAAAAAACTGAAATAACACAAAAAACAATAAATATAAAGAAAAAAAAATGAAAAAAACATTAAAAATATACCAAAATCCCAGTTTGGAGGCTTGCACGAACACCGTAGGGCACGATTTTGGAGCTTTGAATACTAAGGAGACAAAAACCGGCTCTTAGGGAGCTTGAGGAACTCAAGAGGAGAGAGGAAACCCGCGAAAAATTGCGGGTTTGAGTCGGCCCGGGACCCTTTATAAGGGTCCCAGGGTGTATCGCCCGTATCGTACGAACATGTTTCCTGTTAGATCTGTTCTGGAAGTGAGTAGGTCTGCCAACTAATTCTCAACATGTTTCCTTTGTATGATGAGATTTACCACAATGAGAACAAGTTAATTTTGCTTTTTCTTTCGGAGTAAGTGCGAACCTGCCTCTGCCACGTCCGTAGCCTCCTCTACCACGGGAATAAGAAGAATTGGAAGTATTTCTTCCAACAAAAGCAGTGGTTTCTGGATTGATTTTAGTCACCTTCTCTAAATGCTTCCTGTCCTCTCTCGAAGTAAGAGAGAGTACATTGTACTCAAGGATGATAGTTATTCTATGTTAAGAATGTTATTTTTGACTGCCTCATATTCTCAAGAAATGCTCCATAGGAGATTAAATATTTTCCTCTCTTCAAACTTCTCGTTGCGCTCTTGAGTGCAACTTTAACATTTTGTCTTAGAATAAAGTTGTAGTTCTTCTCATAGGCCTCTAAGTTCTGCATAATACTCACTTATAGATCTACCTTCCTGTTTGCATTTTCTGATTTTTTCAATGAGATCATACTTCTTGGCTATGTTTTTCCTTTGGGCATAAGCATCATGAACTGCTAACCAAATATCCTTTGCAATTTCCAAGAACATTAATTTACTACCAATTGACGGTGACATTGATTGGATAAGCCAAGCAATGACTAGTGCATTTTTCCTATGCATCTTGAGTAAAGAGGATCAGTTGTCGGAGGTTGTGGTATATCACGAGTCAAATAGTCCCATCACCTCCTTGCCATTATTGTCAATTCCATAGATTTGGCTCACTGAAGATAATTTTTTCCATCTAACTTCAAGTTTGTTATTTGGAATCCTTCACTTTTGTCTGCACGATTTTGTTCACTAGTGTCTCCTATCTTAGTCCTCTCCATGTTTGTAAGAGCCCTCACAACATTCCAAGAGAATAGTTGGCTGCCATATGGATCGTTTCTATAACTCAACACAATTCTGAAAAATTAATCTCAATATCAATCAAAAAACAAGATGACAAGGTGTTGATGGAATTAATTTGCCTATCGACATGTCTCTTATTTTGAATGTAATGTATGCTATCTGATTAAACAATTGTGTGCATTCAGATTTCAAGTAAAACTTTCCAATATTCTTAACGAATCCAGGCAATGGAACCCCTGCTCATTATTATTCCAGAAACGAATTATGTAGATGAGTTTCTGCACCTTCTAATCATCAACATTCTAAGACTAACCCCCTGCTGATTTCGCAGCTTTCTGATTTCAAACTTCTTCACGGCAGAATCCACGGCAGAATCGAGAATATCATACCAACAATTTTGAAACTAGATTCACAACTTACCTGCGGACAGCCTACCATAGCAAAACTGCGATTTTCTTCACCACGGCTGAACGAAATTGCTGTGTTACTGCTCTGATACCATGAAGAACTTATGAAAAATAATCTTCATTAGATAAAAACACCTTAGTAGCAATGTTGCAGACACACTAGGGCAGGTCGGGGTCCACCCTTGGCTGCCGTCTCCCTGCCTCTTTTCTTTATTTTGTCTAAACCTAATTACAACATACCTTATTTATACTACTAATCTAACTTAAATGTCCTAAATACCCTTAATAAAAGACTAATACTACCTGATTCCCAATGTATCAAAAATTGATCCATTGGGATCCAAACTACTTGAGACATAAACAACTTACAAAGAACATAACATAAACATGAATATAAACTTAAAACTAGGACTGTAATCTTCAACTTGATCTCCAACACTTGCCACTCAACATTCCTGTCCCAAACAGTCAAAAGCCTGTCTTAGCTCATGTTCTGAATCTCCTCCACACTTTCTCTTTGACATTCAGCCAAGACAGAGTTCTGGTAATTACATATTGCTTGTCATTTCTTTTCTTTTTAGATTTTATGCCCAATGCTTCCGGTGTATGACAACAAAGGCATATATGGGTCTGAGTTGCTCGAACCTTTTGAGCTATTCTTTCATGAATTAGTAACACATGCCATTGATCCATTTACATAACAGGTTTACCATTTTTATGGGTGGTAATGAAGTCAAATTTGGAAATAATTAAGACCAATGCTGTTCTCGCAATATTAACTATGCACTTTTTTGCGAGCTTAATGTTCATTTTAAATTTATACACATGCTAATCTGTTTTATAGTGATTTCTATGCATTTTTTCCTCGCTTCTTATGTGCATAAGTAATGCATTTGACATTGTTCTGGATTTGGAAAAAACTTTTCCACTTCTCTTATTCCGTAGGCATGTTTATGACTTTGAGTGCTTTGTTAATCCTCTCTCCATAGATGGATGAATGGCCAGCACTTGAGATCTCTGCCCTCCAACGACTTAATCAAGATCTTAGGAGAACGTTGGAGAACTGCTGAACTCCTCTCTGAATCTGAAGGAGAATTTGTGGAAGTAAGATGTCCGATTCTCACAATTTGTTGCTTTCTGGTTTATTCTTCGGAAGGGATATATCTCAACCCCTTGAAATTAAGAGCAGATCTTGCTCCAAAAAATAGGGGAACATCTTGTACCTAAGAGGAAAATTGCATACATAATGAAAATCAACAAATGTTCAGGTCATTATGTTTTAGACGAGTTTAAAATTGAGCTAGGATTATAGTGCAATATGTTTACGGCAGATCAAAATGAGAAGTACCCTTTTTAGAAAAGAAGGAATTTATTTTCTTATGGTGAAGTGACCAAACTTGACGGTAGAGTAAAAGAGACATTGCTTGTTTTTTCCCTTTGAAAAGGTTAGCAATTTCGGTAAAAAGAATTAAAATCACATTTTCAAGTTTTATGTCAACGTGCTTGGCTAGGAAGGCAAATTCAGTCTGGTTTGAACTTTATTCAATCAGATTTCATTAATCCTACGTGATGCTCATTTTGTCTTGTTAGCTCAAATGGGAGTGAAAATAACGGACAATTGAATGAGCATGAAGTAGTTCCCCTGACTGATTAATTTTACATTGTGCTGGTTATGTCTTTCTAAGTGGGGGTCGTTTCATTCTTGTTTTCAGGATACAGATTAATAGTATATGGGCATCATCTGTAGCTATTTCTGATTACAAAATTACCAAACATTTCCCAATATGTTTAGTTCATACTCATTTTTTCCTTGCTAAGAGACTCGTCTAACAAGATCTGCAATTACCATTACAACAACAACTAAGCCTTTTCCCATACTAGACGGGGTCGGCAATTACCATTAAACATTTAAAAAGTATGAGTTGCTGCCTGATCATGACTTGCTCTTATATTCCAAGGTGATTTGTTTTGCTTTGTTTATTACTGTGTAATAATGGTCTTGTTTTGGTTTGAGAGAGAAAATTTGCCCTTTTCTTGCTGAAATTTTTGTTAAGCTTGTTAAAAGTCTCATGGTGATTCAAGTGAATAATTGCAGGAAGCAGCAGAATTATTGAAGGCTGGAATTGACTTGATAACTGATGCAGATAAAGCACTCTCGGATCTCCTTTCTTATCCATTGGATGCTACCTTAGACAGGTAATCCTTTCCAATTATCCTTGACAAAAAGTGCAAATTTTTGTAATAGTGATCAAATTTGGTTCCATCAGTATCTTATATGGGTTTCAACTTTCAACATTTTGCGTCCCACATAGCCCTGAAGGACAGAGTGTTATAGAGGACAAGATTTCTGAAGTTGCTGGTAGCTTGATCGCTGCTTATGACAGCGGAGATTTTTATAGTGCCCTTGAAGAAGGCCATTCTGGCTGGCAGAAATGGGCGAAGAACCTTGGAAAATCGTTGAAGCGCAAGGTATCTCTCATAACTGAAGCAGAACTTTTTGTACAACTCCTGTGCATTGATGCGGTTGGCCTATATAGGTGGAAGTATCTGTTGGCCTGGAAATTACAACTCCTGTGCATCGTTGTATTAGGCTTCAGAATTTCTGTGGCACTCATTAACAATTGTCTATCACCCATTTGTTATTCAATCTTTCTGTTCAATTATGAAGATAGCTCTTCGCCTTGCTATTTGTCTATTTTCTTTCCCTGTTCTATTTGTGTCTCCATTTTTTAATGATCAAACATGCTTAGTTAGCATATCCTGCCTATTTTTTCTTGGGCTATTGATTATGAAACAGTAGCTGTTGGGTGAACTGGGATTTGAAAAGGTTGCTAATGCTTAAGAACATACAAATCTGTTGTGACCTAGACTCGGGCACTGTATCCTTAACTAAAAGCTGCAACCTTGCTTTCCTGTTGCACAATGGCTGGGAATGGGAGTAAATTAGTAAAAGGAAGGAAAGCTGCTTCCTCTGTGTTTTGACTAATCCTTTTTGGACTTTCGCCGAGCCATTACCATATAATCATGTGAGATCAATCCTCCAAAAAAAATAAGAATTCATGAGTGGGCAATCAACTTGAACTCAAACTTTGACTTGCAGGGTAAATCTCTTTTTATGCCCATCCGGGTTTTGCTGACTGGAAAGCTCCATGGTCCTGACATGGGTTCAAGCGTTCTTCTGCTGTATAAGGCAGGAAACTGTGGGATTATTACAACTGAAGTTGCTTTCAAGACATTGGATGAGAGGTTCAAAATTTTAAGGGAGATTGATTGGAAAGCTCTTTCTAGAGATAAACAGCCTGAGCCGGTTGCCACTTGCTAAGATCTCACAACATTCTGTTTGTGGTGTTATGCATCTTCGGCAGCCTCCAATTTTTGTCTCGCGGTGAGTAATGGAACCTTTCTTCGGTTCAGTTATTTTATTGTGCTTATTAAGAAAAATGTAATACTCCCTAAATCTTTGGTTGCTAGTTTGAGGTGAGGGTTTGGATTTGGTTATTGCTGTCGTTTTATTTTGTAATCTATTCATTTATTTTGTGGCACTGAAGATGGGATAGAGCCATTGGCACACAATTGAGGACATTATCATTTGCAGTTTAGTCATATTCTGATTCTTGACTGTAGTTTGTATGATATTACCTTCCGTTCAACTGGGATGGTCCTCTCGGACTCTACCCCACCCTCTTGTTTTTCTTGTGTCTATATCTTCTTGATTTCAAAGTGGACATATTCAAGCATACTTGGCATGTCGGCTACTCGGTATGGGGCCTTATGGAAACTTTCCTTGGTGGTTGGGCCCACATGGCTGGTTCGGTAAAAGACCCGGAATCAACGTCGGGTTCATGTGTCAAGTGTTTTCAATTAGACCTCATCTTTGATTCGTGGGGTTCGTCATTCAAAGGGAAAAGGCACCGATATGCGACCAGTACAGGCTTTAAACAACAGCTACGCCTGTTTCGGCACCAGTACTGGTGAGAGAGAGAGAGAGAGAGAGGGTCCATTCTTCATTCATACTTAATTCTTCTTAAATATTTTCACCGTGAAGATTGATTTGGATCTAAAAACTAACTTTTTACCGTTGTATTTTCTGTGTTCACATTTACATATAATGGTGCAATAACTTTTTTGGATATCCAGTATTGATCGCATGGATTAAATGATTGAGATGTTTGAGTAGGTTCAAGTGGATTGATCTATGACATTGACTAAACTATAAATACCCAATGCTTGAAAAAGTTTTATGTATAGGGTTTATGTTAAATTCTTTCGAAAAGATTTTAAAATGGATCTCCTTTGACTTTCTTGAAAGAAGGATCAAGATTGATTTAATGACCCTAAATGAGGGAATCAATGTTTTATGAAAAGTAGAGTTTTTAAAATCAGTTGGTAACATTTAAAAAATTCTTGGCTTACAAAATGAAGCCTTGTTCAATATAGCAAAATATTTTCAAATGGTAGATGCTATTAAGAAATAGGATGCTTAGTTGAATCGAGTAGCCAAAGGGATAAGTTTTCTCTTCATTTTACTTCTCTCTTCAAAAGGAAAATTGATAAAATTCAAAAGAAAAGATAATACAAAAACTTCTCAATAAAAAGGCCTTCCCTTCGAATAGAAAGGAGGAATACAAAAATTCTTCTGAAAGAGGTCTTCTCTTTGAAAGAAAAAAAGAAGAAAAAGAGAATGTAAAAACTCCTCCGAAAAAGGATCTTTTTTTTAACAGAAAGAGGGAATACAAAAATTCTTTCGAAAGAGGTCTTCTCTTTAAATGAAAAAAAGATAAAAAAGAAAGTTATAGCTCAAAGAACAATTTTTCATCTATTTACCTTAAACCATGGGACGCTTAAGAAGGGATCGTGGTAATTCTTTCTCAAATCCCTACAGTTTATCTCAATGGAGAAAGGTTTATCAATGAAAATCCCAATAGAAACTTTCCTTGGTGGTTGGGCTCACACGACTGGTTTGGTAAAAGACCCGGAATCAACGTCGGGTTCATGTGTCAAGTGTTTTCAATTAGACCTCATCTTTGATTTGTGGGGTTCGTCATTCAAAGGGAAAAGGCACCGATATGCGACCAGTACAGGCTTTAAACAACAGCTACGCCTGTTTCGGCACCAGTACTGGTGAGAGAGAGAGAGAGAGGGTCCATTCTTCATTCATACTTAATTCTTCTTAAATATTTTCACCGTGAAGATTGATTTGGATCTAAAAACTAACTTTTTACCGTTGTATTTTCTGTGTTCACATTTACATATAATGGTGCAATAACTTTTTTGGATATCCAGTATTGATCGCATGGATTAAATGGTTGAGATGTTTGAGTATGTTCAAGTGGATTGATCTATGACATTGACTAAACTATGTGTTAATTTTTGAGAAATTCTTGGGTAGTGATCGTTAACCACTTCCTTAATCTTTTTGACCCTTGGTTTGGGAAGAGCAATTCCAGAAAGATAGAGAACAGAACCAGCTAATTCTATTGGTTCTCAAATAGCCACGAGATGGAAAATTTACTATTATGTTTCTGTCGATGGGTTCTATTGAGCACCTAGTCTTTGAATTACAAAGCAAGGCTTAGGCTCAGTTTTGGTTTTGATTTTTGATGATCATGGGGCTACGATGATCCAAAATATGTTTTTGACTAACCAAACCATGATGTATGCCACTAATTCTAAAAGCAAGAAAAACATGTAATAATGGGTACTGCATATGGTTTCACCCAGGTAATATTAATGAGAAAGATTTCTCAATTCCTTTTTCATAGGCAAATTGTTCTTTGGCAGACGCCTATGAGTTATTCCCACCTTAAGTGCTGATCTCCGGTCTCTTGGACTAATAAAATCATAAGCTTTTATGGTTGGTTTCATATATTGCAAACGTTCGTCTTTGTATGAGCTTGGGGCTGGCTGTGCAAGACCAAATCGTCATGATAGAACATTATCTTGGTCCCTCAAGTTAGCTCTAAGTTCAAGCACGCAGTCTACTGAAATAACATAAAACATTGATCTTGGTCTTTTGGAGTTAAATGCAAACATATTGTGACTTGCAAGGACAATGGATTATTTACTGTGGGAAAAGGCTCATTGTTTTTCTTTTTGTTACAATGGGAACTCTGAAGCTAGATGGTATTGAACTCGTGACCTTCGACTTGTGAAGCGACCCCCTTGCCAGGTGAGCTATCACTCTTTGTGTGAAAATGTTGCTTGTATCCACCCACGTTCTTATATTTTGTGTTTCTAACGATTTGGTAGATATTTCATTAGTCCAATGAAATGAAATAGTAACACGGTGCTCAGCACATCCGGGAATTAGTTCCAATCCAAATGAAGCTAGAAGAATGGTTCAAGCATCTGAATCGAATAAAGTATCCGGCCCGCTTTGGTTGGGGGACCCAAAAGCGAACCGTATATTTGTTATTTACGGCCATTTATAGAAGAAAATTATTCGGTGATGATTGGAAGGACGATTTTAGGCCGAAGAAAATTACAAAGACCTAATTTTTCGTCATATTACAGAGCGAAGTCTTCCATTTTACAGCGAATTCCCCGTCTGAATTTTTATTTTGTAATAAATAAGCAATTCAACAGAAAAACCGAGAAAAGAAGGAAGAGAGAAAGCCAGAAACGGCGTTCCCTCCTACCTGACATAGGATCGCCGTCTCCTGAACGCCACGCTCTTCTGCCCCTTTCTTCTTCTTCGTCCTCGCTGTCTTAAATTTCTCTGCCTCAATTCCTATCTCTAACATAAATTAGAGTTTACGATCGAAAACGAGCTATCCATGCAGGAACTCGGCTAGATCTTGAGATTTCTCGCGCACTTTGTGGAAGAATGAGAGGAAAAGAGGTAATTTGGTCTTGGTGATGGTTAACTCGTGGTGATTAGAGTCCGGTTGGTGTGAGAGTTGTTAATCGAATGGCGTCGACGCCGGGGGCGTCTCTAGGCGGGCCGTCAAGGGCCGGGCGGATTCTCGGGCCGTCTCTAGACAAGATCGTGAAGAACGTGGCGTGGAGGAAGCAATCTCAGCTGGTTCAGGCCTGTAAGAACTCTCTGGATCGTCTTCAGACGCTTTCTTCTTCGCCGGAGTTTGCCGAATCTCCGATTCCAGGATTCCCGCCGACGGACGCGATAGCGATTCTGTCTACGCTTTCCCTGGCACTCGATTGCGCGGCTCCAAAGATCGTAGAGCCCGCGCTGGACTGCGTCCTCCGTCTTGCACTCGCTGGCCTCCTCTACGCCGACCTCAACCAGATCGACGGAGACCAGGCGTCCTCAGCTCCGGCTGCCGTTCTCCTCAACTCCGTCTGCCGATGTACGGCGGTTGCCGACGCGGCTGTGGAGCTCGCTGTCCTCCGCACGCTACTTTCTGCCATTAGATCCTCCTCGCTCGCCTTTCACGGCGACGCATTACTTCACATCGTCAAAACCTTCTACAATGTGTACCTCGGCAGCGTGAGCGCTGAGAATCGAATCTGCGCCAAAGCCGCCCTCGCGCAGACTGTCGCAATCGTCTTTGCCCGAGCTGAGGTTGATCTCATTGACACAAGAACCGATCCTGTCTCCATCCCGGCCCTAATGGAGACGTCGGATAAGAATCTGAACGAGTCCGGGCTAGTTCAGTCCGTTCAGACGTTCCTCAGCGAGGTTTTGGAGGGATGGGAGACCGTTTCTGGCACTTCGGCGCCGGGGAAGGACGAAGAGAGCAAGATCAGGGAGGATGCATTTAATCTGTTCAAGAATTTATGTAAGTTCTCTATGAAGTTCTCGACGCAGGACAGTCCTGAGGACGAGCTTCTGCTGAAGGGGAAGGTCTTATCTCTTGAGCTCATGAAGGTGGTCGTCGAGAATGCCGGCCCTTCCATTCGTGCAAATGAGAGGTTGGTCATTGTTGTACATCCTCTACCCTCGAGAATCCTCCGCACTGCTTTTGGATTTTTTCTGTTCCTAGACCATTGCATATCTTGATCATATGTGGATGAATTGCCCAAATTTGAAGTTAGATTGTATCGTTCCACAGAACATGGTGCATGAAACTTTGCTTTCCTGCTCTTAGACCGTTGCTCAGTAATATCAGTTCAAGCTTCAAATATTCGTGCGAAAATATTTTTGAAGAGGAAGTACAGTGCATTGCTCTAGATGGAAAAAACTGGGACGTCGTAGTTTCTCTTTAAGTTCATTATTCTCTCCTTTTTGAGAAATGGCAGTTTGGACTCTCCAAGTGAAATGATACAACCAGACAGGAAGCAATGCGTGGACTAGAACCAGAATGCACTTAAACAAATGACTACCATCAGATTTCATGAGAGACTAAAAAAGACTGTTTCCTTAGTTGGCACTTCAATTGATAATAAAATTTTACTACCGTCCTTACTCGTCCAACTCTTCTTTCTGCCCTTGCATTCATTTAAAGGTCCGCATTGAATCTATCTAATCTAATATAACTTTTTCCTTGTCATTAATTCATCCCCTAATGGTGCTCCAAAATACTAAATAATTCTGGTGGTTTAAATCACAAAGTTGTTAAGAAATTGATTAGCTGTAGGCGATCCTCTCAAAAGGAAATTGGATAGGATATTTTCCTGATAAAACTGAAAGAAGGTAACTGTCAGTGACTACAACAGTTGAAAATTACTGTAATTACATACGGGGTGGATTGTCAATTGACTCAATTATGTCGATGGAAGTCAATGGAAGTTTTGATAAGATTTCTACAAATGTAGCACGTCGTATTAGAGCATCAAGACAGGGTGTATTGCTGCTACCATGGCGATGTTGAAAGTAGAGGAAACAAAATTTGGCAGACAAAATACTGAATGGGTCACATGTTTTAGGAGTTTCAAGTGTATGTTGGAGAAGAATTATAAAATTGTTGCCTAGGAATCTTGACAGACTATGTTTTACCAATTGTAATGGGATTTGGAAAGACCGAAGAGGTTCCCAAGTTATAAAATGTCTCATGACTTTAGAGATACTGCTACTTAGTATTTGTCACTATCTTGATTCATTGGTCCTTCTTTTCAAGCACATTATTGTAAGAATGGATTCATCTCAATTAGGACACTTATACAACTGGAAAAGAAGGGTTCCTTTACTAGGGGATTGAGTTGCCCGCAGCCTTCCTGTAGATGAGAAGCATATGCATAAAATGAGTGAAATTTGGGACCAAATACCACCCATATTTGGATCACCGAGACTATGTTTTCCCAGCACCAAGTGGGGTTGGTTCCCTTGATTCTTAGTGACCACTGTGATCTATCTTGGGTTAATTCCTACATTTACTTTTAATCCTTCACTTACTCCTTATCTTTGGGTTTCAATAGGGTGAAATTTTCTCACTAAGGGACCATTTCATGCACCCATCCTACGTTCTATATCTCCTCATATTTCTCTGCGTAACAATTGATTCAATATAATATTGTTGCTCTTCACACTATTTATTCTTCAATCTAGTGAAATTTTCTTTTCACGGAGAATGTTTGATGCACTCAAGGTATCTCCACATGTTTCTCCATCTTTCAGAGCACCAATTCTAATCCCCAAATATTTTAAAACATGTGTTCTACTAGACTATGTATTTTGATTTCATCTTACTATTTGTCTCCGGTAATGCTACACTTACATTTCATGTATCCAGTCATCATTGTTATGTGTTAAAGCACTTTGCTTTTGACATTTCTCTCTTGAGTTTTAAGTTTGCATCGCCTCATTTGTCTCATTCACTGGCATGATGTCATACCATAACAACAACAACAACTAAGCCTTTTCCCATACTAGATGGGCTCGGCTGCATGGATTCTTTGTTTCCACAAGACCTTATCATGTGTCATGCTAGTAGTTAACTCAATATAAACTAGATCATTCTTTATTGTTTTTTTCCAACACTTTTGTGGTCATCATCTTTCTCTTTTAACATTTTCAGAATCTATTTTTTCATATCTTCTTACGGGAGCATCCTTGGGTCGTCTTTATACATGTTTAAACCATCTTAAACGATTTCTCTCATTTTATCCTCTATTGGTGCTACTCCCAAATTGTTTCTAATAACCTCATTACGTATATGGTCTTTCCTTGTGTGACCACTTATCCATCTCAATATCTTCATTTCTCCTACAAACATCTTTTGTACATGTTGATGATGAACTACCCAACATTCAAAATCATAAAACATAGTAGGTCTAATTGTTGCTCTATAATATTTATCTTTCAATTTTAATGTCATCTTCTTATCACATAAAATAGTTGATGCCCCTCTCTATTTTAACCAACCACCATTAATTCTATGCGTAACATCTCTATCAATTTTTCCGTCACTTTGAAAAATTGATCCTAGGTATTTAAAACTTTCCTTGTGAGGGATGCAATGTGTGAATTATTGAAGAGATTGGTTATGACTAAAGATCCACTGTGTCAATCCAATATTCATATGGGGAATACCATAAAAGTTTCTTTTAAGTTGTAATGTGTATATTACTAAGTAAGGATAGAATAGTCTTTCAAGTTATTAAGTGTAATCATAGTCATTAGTCAAAGTAAGAAAGAGAGAAATAAAAGGAGGAGCCGCCAACTCCATTGGGAGGGTAGTCTGCCCTTCCATTACCCCATGATGTTTGTTGTATTTTTTGATGATTTGAGTGCTTAATTTCTTGAATATGGTATCAAAACCTAATCCTTGGGATTAGGGCACTTAGAGATCGCACGAAAGAGATATTTTTCAAGGAAGTTAGGGTTTGCACAAGGGAGCAATTCATATTTTTGTTGGAAGGTATTGCGCATCAAATAAGAGGGCGATACGAAAAAGAAATTGGAGGAAATACAAAGATCGCAACCTAGAGTAAGGGGGGCAATCATGGCAAAAAAGGGGAAGGTGCTGGAAACTGTAAAAAATTCCAGTATAGATAAATCAAAAGCATTTCAAATCACAAATTTGAAACTAGATGGCATAAATTATCTGCAATGGGTGAGATCTATTGAACTCATAGTGTGGGCTAGAGTAAAACGGGAATACCCGACTGAAGAAATTCCCACACCTAGTACTATCGATCTCTCTTACTTGAGGTGGTGTAGATAAAATGCCTTGGTAAGTTCTTGGTTAATTAAGTCAATGATACATTCTATTGGGAGTACGTTTATGTTCTTGGAATCAACCCATGAGATTTGGCTAGTACAAAGAATTTTTGTCAAATATTATTTTTGTGAGACAAACCTATTATGTTGAAAATATTCTTGAAAAATATTAGCTTTATAAGATTGCTTTGTTGATTATAAATCTTTTCTTATATTTAAAACCAAATTTTGATCATCTTGTTGGATTCTCTTCTCATTTGTAGTCATGTTTGGACTTGTGAGTTATTTTAGGGCCTCAGAATTAAGCTTGTTTATGAACAGTTCAAGTTTAGCCTTAAAACTCGGGTTTAATCTTAAAGCTTGTTTATGGATGATTCAAGTTTAGCCTTAAAGCTTGTTGGTTCGAGTTCTGCCTTAAGCTCAGTTGGTGTTTTTTTCTCATTGGCCTTTTGTAATGTCGCGAGTTTGTTGTTATTTGTCATACGAGACAATCCTCGTTAGTTGATCAATGTTTTTCATTAAAAGAAACTTTTTCTTATATTTTTAGCAAAATATTTCAAAAACTTCTTTGAAATCTTAGGATCTTACTTTATGTTTAGGAACTTCTTAGGTTTTAAGTTTGTATTATTCTAGTTATGAGATTTTAATACTTTCGTTGACATTTTATTCTATAAGTTTTGTTGAAGGTATTAAAATAAAGATGTGAACCTTAGCAAAGAAACGAAAAAAAAAGTATTGGAGAGTGTTACAAGACCAAATACAAAAGCTACAACTCCTTAGTTTCAAAATTTTAATTAGCAAATATCACACCGTCGGTTTGAAGAGGGGTGTTAAAAGAAATATAATAGTTGTATTTGTATTTGATTTTATATTTCTTATTTTTAATGCAATTAGGCCACATGCCCAACTTCAGTCAGCCGGCTCTCAAGTTCAGCAGCAGGCTCCAACAGCTAAAAATCTAGCCGTTGGAAGCCCTTCAACGATTAGATTTTGGTTCTGAAGATCTTTTCCCTTCTTTTCTTCTCTTCTTTCTAGTCTTCTTTGTCCTTGAAGCATGTGTATGCTATTTGGACTGAAAGAGTTGCATAAATGTACCGTATCTTTTTTTCTGAACTCCTATCCTATATCAGTTTTCAACTCTCGACAACCTTTTCTTTGCTTGTGTGTGATAATTCTTGTCTCTGAAGGTCATCGTGACGCTTTCACATATCTCAGGTACCATAATTTTTTCCTTCATCCTAGTTCATTTATTTACTGACCATCAAGTTTTCATGCCTAGATCTGTCAAAAGTTCTAGGAACCTGATTATTTAATCCATATAAATTTTCAAACAATAATCTGCTTATCATTTGTTTTTTTTTTTCTGTATTGTAAATCTTAAACCACACATGAAGTCCCACACGCTAAATCTATCCAATTTCATTCTTGGATCAAGTTGTTGAATGCCTTTCCTTGCCAGCTCCTATTTTTATGATAACAGGTTGTACTTTTGTTTGCATCCTTATTCCATTGAGTGTCAGAACCTTTTCTATAATATATGATGCTTATGCCTCCTCATTATGCTGAAGCTTGAACGTACCATATTACTGGTTCATTATAGCATTAGCAACACTTCTCCTTTGACTCAATTGTAAGTTGCCAATGCAGCATCGGACTGAAATTGATAGTTCTACTCTTGCCAATCGCCAATTTGGTCACTATTTGTAAAAGTGAATCATGATCAATGCCTCCTCAGTATGTACTGTTTTTCACTTCAGCGGTATTTTCTTGATACAGAAAAATACCAATTGCAACGTAGATTTAACATCCAGTTACTGGTGTAATTAAGACTTGTTCCTAAAGATGGTACGGTTAAATGCTTCAACAGGAATGAAACAAGGTTAAATGCTTTAAGAAGGATGAGGTTTATGTATTTTCTTAATCTGCTTTAATTGTTCAACTATTCCTGCTTTTTGGTCATTTCTTTTCCTTGAGATATTGTACTTAAAATATGACGGGATGTGCTGTTAGAAAGGAAAAGAAAATGGCTATTTTTCTTCTTTTTGTTCAAGTTTTGTAGTCTTTGATATGTGTGGTACAAGGTATATGGACTTGTATTGCCTTTTGATGTGCCTGTTTACCCCATTTCCATTTCACTATAGACTGCTGTACATATCATTGCGTAACAATGTCTTTCCGTCACTCAGTTTGTTTATATCCTTTATGACCTCAGGTCTGAGGGATCCGCTTGTAATTGCTCCTCCTGATAATTGTTGTTATTTTCTTGTATCTTACGTTTTCTATCTTTGACTCTTTCTGTGTTTCCAATTGATTAATCCTTCAGAAATCTTGACACTTATGTTTGTTTAACTATTTGTTCAGGTTTATTGGTGTTACCAGGCAATATCTCTGCTTGTCCTTGTTAAAGAACAGCGCCTTGTCAGTGATGAGTGTCTTCCAGCTCCTATGCTCTATTTTCATGAGTTTATTGTCAAGGCTAAGGTCTGGTCTGAAGTCAGAAATTGGGATTTTCTTTCCAATGCTTGTCCTTCGAGTTCTGGAAAATGTGCTTCAACCAAGTTTCCTGCAGAAAATGACTGTACTGAACTTGTTGGAGAAGATGTGTGAAGATCCACAAAATGTCATTGATATTTTTGTGAATTACGACTGTGATGTTGAATCACCAAATATTTTTGAAAGGTTAGCTCATGCTCAATATTCTGAGTGGTTATATTTTTTATCTCTTGCAAATCTTGTTTTCTTCAACTGCACATATGGCTTTGTACTATTGGATTAGGTAAATGCTTGAGAATGCATATGATTCCTTAAGATATTTGCAGGATCGTTAATGGTCTACTGAAAACTGCTTTGGGTGTGCCTGCTGGTTCAGTGACAACCTTGTCTCTAGCCCAGGATATTGCCTTCCGGCATGAGGCTGTCAGGTGTTTGGTTGCCATTGTTAAATCAATGGGGCTATGGATGGATCAGCAACTTCGCGTTGTAGATACACGTCCAACAAAAGACCTTGAATCAGATAGCTCGGCTGTTGAAAGCCATGCTATATTGAATGAAGATGGATCTGCAGTAGACTATGAGCTACATTCTGAAACATATGCTGAATTATCAGAAACTGCTACATTAGAGCAGCGGCGTGCATATAAGATAGAACTGCAGGTAATTTTGGAAAAGAAAATTCTCGTCATTGATGAACTTCTGTTAGGTTTGTTCTATTCATTAATAAAAATGAAAAAATTGCCACTATAAACATGTTTGATGTTGACCCTTATATCTGATGTTGCCTAGTGCAGAAGGGGATTTCCATATTTAATCGAAAACCAAGCAAGGGTATTGAATTTCTCATGAGCATGAAGAAAATTGGTGGCTCTCCTGAAGCTGTAGCTTCATTTCTTCAGAACACAGCTGGCTTGAACGAGGCAATGATTGGCGACTATTTAGGGGAGAGAGAAGATTTTGCTTTGAAAGTTATGCACGCATATGTCGATTCAATGAATTTGGAAGGAATGGGTTTTGGTGAAGCAATTAGGTTTTTTCTTCAAGGCTTCCGTTTGCCTGGAGAAGCTCAGAAGATTGACCGTATAATGGAAAAATTTGCAGAGCGCTATTGCAAATGCAATCCAAATTCCTTTAGCAGTGCTGATACTGCATATGTTCTTGCGTATTCTGTGATCATGCTGAACACAGATGCGCACAACAACATGGTCAAAGATAAGGTTGCTTTGATACTATACAGTTATTTGCTTTCATCCTGAAGTTTGCATCGGTTCCTGTGTGAAACAAATGCTTATTTCTTGCAAATCACCACTTATAAGCTCTTTTATGCTCTTTCTAGATGTCAAAGTCAGATTTTATTCGCAACAATCGAGGGATTGATAATGGCAAGGACTTAACAGAAGATTATTTGGGATCTTTATATGATCAAATTGTTAAAAATGAAATAAAAATGAATGCTGATTCCTCAGCTCCACAGAAACAAGCAAACAGCATCAACAAGCTACTTGGTCTGGATGGAATACTTAATTTAGTCACTTGGAAGCAGCCAGAAGAAAAGGCATTGGGTGCAAGTGATGTACTTCTGAGGCACATACAGGAGAAATTCAAAGCAAAGACTAGCAAATCTGAGTAAGCTAATGTGGTTCGTTTTTTCTGTTCATATCTGCATCCTCATCTCATGATCAACTTATTTCCTTTGATGTTGCAGGTCACTTTTTTACACAGTCACTGATGTGGCAATTCTACGATTCATGATGGAGGTCTGCTGGGCACCAATGCTTGCTGCATTTAGCGTAAACCTTGACCAGAGTGATGAAAAGGTTATCGCATTTCAGTGCTTGCAAGGATTTCGTCAAGCTGTACATGTCACTTCTGTGATGTATATGCAGACTCAGAGAGATGCTTTTGTGACATCCGTGGCGAAGTTCACATTTCTCCACTGTGCTGCTGACATGAAGCAGAAAAATGTTGAAGCTGTGAAGGTAACTACTATAGACTCCAGTAGTGTTGCTGGTGCAATTTGATTGATACAAATTAAAAGAACAAAGAACTATCTTGTGCCAGCATGATTCGTGATCGTTCAATGAAATCATCATTCATAGATCAATTATATTTACTGATAAAGCTACGTTAGTATACCTACTGAACTTTTCTTCTGTTTCAGGTTTTGTTTATAGGGATCAAGCTTGAGGCACTGCATCTGTTTAGGAAGTAAAATATGAAATGGGAAGTGAAAGCCAATGAAACCCGATTCTCTTCTGAAAACGTGATTTCCATGAATAGGAATCTCAATTTGTATCTGATAATGAATTTTGATTTCTGTTTGCATCATTATACATGTTTTTAAGTCATTCCCCCTTTGACTTTTCAGTCACTTTCCTCTTCTCAAGTCCCCAAGATTTTAAATAATCATTACCTAGACTCTAATTCCTGTACTGCTTCCTAGTGTGAGAAAATTATTGCTTAAATGTCTTCCAAGTAATTATAGGATTTGCTTGGTTAAGATCAATTCCTCTATATTGTTCAAGCATTTCTTGGAACTCCGCCCATGTAACAGATCACCCTTTTATGGTCCCAAGCCCAGATAAAAGAGGAGAGTTGTGTTAGGCTTCGACAACCAGCGTAAAACTTTGATAGACTTATTTACCATGGTTCTACAAATTATGAGCATTGCATTGACATATTCCTTTTTAGTGACGCACTGTAGAGCCCGAATGCAATGAAAATTAAGAAAGAGCCTTTACATCTTCACCCAGATATAGTGAATCAATTGCAGAGAGGTTTTTCACATCATAGACGGGTGTCGGTAAAGAGTTAGTCCTACTACATTGTCGTTCGAATATAGTGAACAAGTTACAACGAGGGTTTGTGTGAAGATGTACATTCTATGGAGGTGATAAGATTGCATGGACGAATGCGAGGGGTAAGGAAGTTAGTCCTAGATAATAAGATTCATATTAATACTTAAAATATCGTAACATTGACCGGCAAGTTAATGGAGGTGATAGATAATATGATTCAAAGAAAGATTCACATTCTATGTTTATAAGAGACAAAGTAGGTTGGAGAAAAAGCAAAAGAGATTGAGAATAAAAAATTTAAATTATAATACTTAAGAAAGGAAAAGGCTCGAAATGGAGGTGGTATTATTATAAATAAAAATTTAAAGGATGGTATATTAGGCATACAACGATATGGTAACCGAATTCTAATAGTGAAATTAGTGTTAGGAGTAGAGGCTTTGAATATAGTTTGTGCTTATGCACCCTAAGTAGGATTAGAAGATAGTATAAAGAATGCTTTTTGGGAGGAGTTAGATAAGGTTTTCAAAGAATTCCACAAAGGGAGATAATTTGTTTTGGAGGAGACTTAAATGGATATGTTGATAAAGATGCATTAGGATATTAAGGTATTCACCAAAACTATGGTTTTGAGGATATAAATGAGGAGGGTAGGGAGATTTTAAATTTTGTTATGGCTTTTGATCTTTTTATAGCTAATACAATTTTCAAAAAACGAGATGAACATTTAATTACTTATAAGAGTGACTTGTCATAAACACAAATTGATTATTTTATTTATAGAAAAAAAGATAGATCATGTTGTAAAGATTGCAACGTAATTATTGTAGGAGAAAGCTTTGTAATGAAGATGATGCTCCAATATAGTAGCGGAAAATCGATGAATAAATATCACCACAATGTATCTATTACAAAACCTTAGAAAAGGCTATAGCCGAGTGCAACGAGGGCACATCGAAAGAGTAATGAACACAAAGCACACCGAATAATAAATAATCATTATTGATTAGCCACAAAAGGCTTTAGAATATGTTACACAATTGTCATATTTATAGGAGAGAGTACATGAGAATAAGAAGAGAAGAGAAGAGAAGAGAGAAGGGGGTAGAGAGGAAAAGGTGAACAAAGAAGAATAGAGTGCATAGAGTTATTTAGACTAGATGATAGAACCTCAAATGTGAGAAAGAGATATATTTAAACATAAAGTTCTTCAAGGAGATGCTTGGAATTATGTGGATATACCTTTTATGTGGAACAATATACATATTAGAGAAGTGACAAAAGATGTGTTAGGTGAATCTAAGGGAGGCATACCGGCATAAAAAGAAGCTTGGTGGTGGAGCGAAATAGTGTAAGATAAAATAAAGGCAAATAAAACATGTTACAAATTGCATAATGCCAAGAAGACTAATGAAACTTGGGAGACTTATAAGAAAGCAAAAAACAAGTGAAAAAGACCGTTAGTGAAGCAAAAGTCAAAATTTGGGAGGATTTATATAAAAAGCTTAGCTCAAAAGAAGGTGAAAGAGATATTTTTTGAATAGCTAAGGGTAGAGATAAGAAAACTAAGAATCTTACTTTTTTTAGATGCATCAAAGATGAGGACGAGAAGATTCTAGTAGCGAATGACAATATCAAAATTAGATGAAAAATTATTTCTATAAGCTTTTTAATGAAAATACAGATAATAGTACTAACTTAGGAGAGTTAGCCAAATCATAAAAGTATATAAACCACACTTTCTATCAGCGTATTCGAAAGAATGAAGTCAAGAGGGTCTTAAATATATGAAGGTTGGTAAATCTTTAGGACTAAACAATATTCCTATAGAAGTATGGAAAATCCTAAAAGAGATGGGACTCACTTGGCTCACAAGACTATTTAATGAAACATGAAGAACCCAAAAGATCACAAAGAATGAAGAGCGAGTACACTTATACCATATATAAGAACAAGGGAGACATCCAGAATTGAAGTGATTCACCTATTGAGATGTCTTATGGAACATTTTAGAGAAAAAATCCTTCACATGATATTTATTGATCTAGAAAATGTTTACGATAGGGTGTCAAGAGATGTTCTTTGGAGAACATTGGAAAAGAAAGGTATCCCATTGACATACATAAATCTTATAAGAGACATGTACGATGGTACGAAAACTTTTGTGAGGACTCATAAAGGAATGACATACTCTTTTGAAGTTAATATTGGGTTACATCAGGGATCAACTTTAAGTCTATATTTATTTATATTGGTTATTGATGAGTTAACAAAATATATTCAAGATAAAATACCTTGGTGTATGTTATTTTCAGATGATATTGTGTTAGTGGATGAGTCTAAGTAAAAGTTAATAGGAAATCGGAACTATGGAGATAAACTTTAGAAAATGAAGGCTTCCGACTTAGTAGAACAAAGACAAAATATATGGAATGTAAGTTTAATTATTTGGGTACTTGAGAGGACATAGAAATTAAGATTGACACTTGCATTTCTCGCAGGGAAAGTTTTAAATACCTAGGGTTAATTTTTTAAAATGATAGAAAATTTGATGGAGTTGTTACGCATAGAATTAATGTTGGCTAGTTAAAATGGAGAGGGGTATTAGGTATTTTATGTGATAAGATGATACCATTAAAGTTGAAAGGTAAATATTATAGAGCAACAATTAGACATGCTATGTTTTATGGTTACGAGTGTTGGGCAGTTAATCATCATGTACAAAAGATGTTTGTAGGAGAAATGAAGATGTTGAGATGGATGAGTGGTCACACAAAAGATGTTCTAGAACTGCCACTTTTCCTGGCTTTTGTTATAGGATTTTTGAGAATAGAAATAAACTTGCTCTTTAACATGTTGGCAAACAGAACACGTGCTAATTTTGTGAGTATTTGGAACTTGTGATGCATTAATTGCTTTGATCAGTCGAGTGTTAGGTCTTTCTTTTTCTGTTTGATCATGTTTGCTTGTGAGAACAGATCTCCATTTATTCTAGATTGGTAAGTTTTTCAGTTTTTTTCTTTTGCACACATGTAGGCTATCATATCCATTGCAATTCAAGATGGTAATTACTTGCAAGAGGCCTGGGAGCACATCTTAACATGCCTTTCCCGATTTGAGAACTTGCTGTTATTGGGGGAGGGCGCTCCACCTGATTCTTTGTTTCTCACGGTGCCTCAGGCAGAAACAGAGGAAAAGCTGACCAAGTCTCCAGCAAATCAGCTACTGAAGAAAAAAGGATCGCATCAGGCGATCATGGCAGTTCTTCGAGGGGGAGCATATGATAGTGCTGCTCCTATAGTTAATATCTCCTCTCCTATAACACCGGAGCAGATAAATAACTTGATTTCTAATTTAAACATGCTTGATCAGATTGGAAATTATGAGCTGAATCACATCTTTGTGCATAGTCAAAGGTTGAATAGTGAGGCTATTGTTGCTTTTGTGAAGGCTTTGTGTAAGGTGTCTATGTCAGAGCTGCAGTCTCCAGAACCTCGGGTCTTTAGCCTTACAAAAATTGTGGAAATTGCGTAAGATTCCTTACTCGATTTTATGAGATAGATTCGTCAAAACACTGCTGGAAGCTTTTCATTATTTGAGGTTTCTTTTTTGCAGGCATTACAACATGAATCGCATTAGATTGGTTTGGTCTCGTATATGGCATGTTCTTTCTGATTTTTTTGTGTCCGTTGGACTATCAGAGAACCTCTCGGTTTCCATTTTTGTTATGGATTCCTTGAGGCAGCTTGCTATGAAGTTTTTGGAACGTGAAGAGCTGGCAAATTACAGTTTTCAGAGTGAATTTTTGAAGCCTTTTGTTATAGTTATGAAGAAGAGCAGTTCAGCAGAGATCAGGGAGTTGATTGTCCGATGTGTTTCCCAAATGGTCCTTGTTCGTGTCAGTAATGTGAAGTCTGGCTGGAAAAGTGTTTTTACGGTAAGGATCACTTAGATGCATGTCCGCTGTATTCCAAAATGTCAAGGTTACTTTCAATTTTCCACAATTTCAAATCTTGATTTCTTTTCTGTTGCCTTTAGATGGACTTCATAAATTATCCTGTCAATGTTATTATTTTAGTCTTGAATGTTGTTTTTCCCATGAATGCCAGAACTTTTAAGGTAATAATTTTGTTGAACTGTTTTGTGAGGTCTTGCCAAAAATTGTTGGTATAGTTGTTGGTTGGTTGACCCGGGATAGGGTTAATTTAAGCTCCAGAAATGGTTGGAATCTAAGTCACACAGACACTTCTAAGGGTGTAGTGTCGACCTCGACACTGACACCGACACCGTGTCGGTGCGGCATGGCAAAAAAAATGCAAAAAAAAAGTTTATTATTATTATTTTTTAACTCACGGTTCTGCCGACTATGGTGTATTTATCCTGCAGAACCCGATCAAAGAGGGAGTAATCCGTGAAGACAATGAAACCAAAGACTCTTAGTCGACTCGTGACCTTATCTCCCATGATGACCACCTGAGTTACCTCACCATAGTTTCCAAAATGCTCCTTGAGCTTGTCTTCTATCATCTCTCATGAAACTCCGCCAATGAACATAGAAAAATATCTCAACGCGGACCTTATTCACTTCCTTTTGTGTGGATATTTCACGCTTCAAAATCTGGTATCGATTTTGAAGTTCGGGTCTTTTTGGATAAATGGGTCCGGATGGTGAAGATTGATTTGTATATTATGATGAAATTAGTAGTTGTTTACCATTTATGTGTTTTGCTTTAATATAAAGTTGTGTACTTGCTATTGTCATATACTTAATGTTAATTGATGTCTCACTTGTTGTAGCTTGAATATTATATATAATATATAATATTATATACCCTAGCCGTGTCACCGTACTTAAAATTTTTGAAATTTTCCTTATCCCGCACCCGCACCCGCACCCGTGTGACATAGGTTGGAATAAGTGGGCTTACTTTAATTAAAATGTGATTTTACTTAATGAACCTTCTTTTTGCAGGTTTTCACAACTGCGGCTTCTGATGAACGCAAGAATATAGTCTTGCTGTCTTTTGAGACTATAGAAAAAATTGTTCGAGATTATTTTCCATACATAACAGAGACAGAGACAACAACTTTCACAGATTGTGTTAGGTGCCTTATTGCCTTCACAACAAGCAGATTCAACAATGATGTTGGTTTTAATGCCATAGCGTTTCTTCGCTTCTGTGCTGTCAAACTGGCAGAGGGAGGCCTTATATGTTACGAAAAGAGCAAGGAATCTTCTGATCAAACGAATGGACATGTTCTTGATGGGCCAACCTTTACCGACAAAGATGAACATGTGTACTACTGGGTTCCCTTACTGACTGGTAAAGTATCTTTTTCTAATGGAATGAGCTTCCTTTTTTATGATTAAGCCGTAGTACACTGCATTCGATTTATATGTGAGTCTTTCGACTTAAACAACCACTCTTATCAGGTCTTTCAAAGCTTACTTCTGATACAAGACCAGCCATAAGGAAAAGTGCATTAGAGGTGCTATTTAATACATTGCGAGATCATGGACATCTTTTTTCACTCTCTTTCTGGGTCAGAGTATACAAGTCAGTTATTTTCCCAATTTTCGATAATGTGGGCTATACAAAGGGAATTTCGTTAGATGCGCAGTCAGCAAGATATAAGGAGGGAAAGCTTGTTGACAGCAAAGAGGTGCAACTTGTTGAAAGTATTTGGAGTTCTGAAACTTGTGCTCTGGCCGCGGAATATCTTGTCGACTTGTTTTCAGGATTCTTTGTCATAGTTCGGTCACAGCTCAAAAATGTTGCATCTATTGTTACTAGTTTTATTCGAAATCCCAGTTTGGCTAGTGTTGGTGTATCAGCATTCTTGCGCCTGACCAGTAATGTGGGGAACGTGCTCTTGGATGACGAATGGCAGGAGGTACTTTTGTGTTTAAAGGCAGCTGCTGCTTCAACACATCCTAGCTTTTCGCTTGTACTGAAGACATTGGATGGGATTGCGATACCGGACAGTGTTGAACTATACCCTGAAAGTGAGTTCTTTCCTGAACAAGAGATTCCCAATGATGAGCCAGAGGATGATAGTTTACATGTAGCTTCATACTGCGTCTCGAGATTGAAGGGTCATATCGCTGTACAACTCCTCATAATTCAGGTACCCGTTTTCCTCTCAAGTATAATCTAGCTCTTGATTAGCACGTCTATTCTTTGAATCTTGTGTGTTGTTTATGCTTTTCTTTGAGTTTCAGAAATCTTTAAAAATCACCAAATTCACCCTAGCTGAATCATAAGATGGTGGAAACATGACTTCTAGATATACTCTGTAGTCTTTAGAGATTGAAGACACCAACCGTGTCTTCGGCTTCACACTTTTCAGCAGAAATCATCAGATGATTCCTAGATAAACTTGGATGCAAGGTTGTCTGGATCGATTTTCTCAACATTTTTGTGACTAGATAGATCAAAATGGCAATCAAGAGTTCATGTGGTGGAGTCCACTTAGTGTGAGAAAAAGGCTTGGCACCAACATTGTTTTAGAAGATTGGCTCAACTACTATGATGCTCACAAATGGCAGTTTAACGAGGTAGGTCCCTGGATCATATAGTTTCAGGCCCTGATACTATCACAATACATATCATATCATAGGACATGATATGAAATTTACACCATTGTAACTGGCAGTTTAACATGGCACACGATAGGGATCTGTGGAAACAAAGAATCCATGTAGCCGACCCCATCTAGCAAGGGAAAAGGCTTAGTTGTTGTTGTTGTTGTTGTAACTGGCAGTCCCCATATGCAGACATACACCAATTTTTTAGCATCTCTATCTTGAGCCCTAGAAGGAACGTGCACACCTGAGAGTATAGCAGAACTTCGATTAGTAGACCCTGTTCAACTTGCACATTGTATCAGAGTAGATTGTGTGGCAATAGGCAACTAGATGTTAAATGAGTTGTAAGCTTCAGCACAGACCAACCTTGGAGGCAGATTCGTTTTTTCTAGTGTGTGTATGAGAGAGAGAGAGAGAGAGAGAGAGTTCACTTGTAACTATATTGTTACACTTGCCTGATTGCAGCTTGCTTAAGCTGTTTCCATGTTTTTATTTTTGAATTCCCCCAGCTTTCACTGATCACTGGAGATGAGCTTTCCTAATCATGATTGTTTGCCTTATGATCATGTGGTTTCCATATTTCAGGCTTTAATGAAACTGTACGAAACACATGGACAGTGTCTCTCAGCCTCAAATACGGTGATTCATTTGGAAACATTTTCTGCTGTTTGCCAGCATGCCCATGAAATGAATTCCCATGCCATCCTACAGGACAAATTGCACAAGGTATGTTTGATCTTAGAGGTGCCTGATCCACCTTCTCTGCACCTTGAGAATGAATCATACCAAAATTATCTCAAGTTTTTACAGACCGTAATATCTGGGAACCCATCCCTTTCGGAAGAAAGAGGTATAGAACTACAGCTGATTTCAGTATGTGGGAAGATATTAGAAATATATCTTCAATGTGCTGGATGCAAGATAAACCAGGACATTCCAAGAAACCAGACAAAGTTGAAGTGGACAATTCCATTAGGTAGCGAAAGGAAGGAAGAGCTAGGTGCTCGTAGTCCTTTAGTTGTCTCAACACTGCAAGTATTATGTAATTTAGACAAGCATACCTTCAGAAAATACATCTCACAGTTTTTCCCGTTACTAGTTAATTTAATTCGCTGTGAGCACAACTCAGCTGAAGTACAGCGTGTTTTGAGGGATTTATTCCTATTTTGTATAGGTCCAATAATATTATCCTGATTTTTTCCTCATTAATGTTTTGTCGATGTAATTGTAGTATTAGATTGTAATTTGTGAAATGGAATAAACTCATATGATGTATCCACATTGTTTTATATTGTGACAAAGCTTTCGATGTACACAAAGGATGCGGCATCTAAGAACTTTTTGTATGGTTAAAAGTACATATGAAAACACGGTGCGTATTTTGCATCATGAATCGAAAACAGAAGTTTCTTGCGCAGATATCGAGTTCAAGGCATAGCACTAATACTTTGGAGTTTTAAAAGCCATGTGCAGCACTTTAGGATCAATTGCAACTTGCCAACTTTGGGTGCAAATGTAGCTAGCTTTTTTCTCTATGTGCTCAGGCACAAACAACCACCAGCTTCACCGCCTATGGCAACTCTTAGGAGAAATTAACCGCCATCCCCACACCGAGGTTATCTTCATTCGAGGAAGAGGAGATTAACCTGCTTCATGAGCTTTCCCATCGTCCTTTTCATTTCTTTGTGGAGGTAATTGTGGGTATACTTCGCCTGCCGCCCACATTTATCCGCCAGTTTATCACGAGATTGCCTTGCCAAAATTCGAACCGTCCCTTGAAATGCATACGACAGTTCAAAAAGATAAACACTGAAAGGCTATCATCTACCAACTAATTGCAGTGACAAAAGTATTCCAAACGTTTTATCTTAGAAGATTTGGCAAATCCCAAGTGAAATCACACCATGTGACACCACAGTATTCCTTCAAACAACTGGTTTTAACATTGACAAGACAAATGACCCAGACAGACAAAACCGAAGACAGCCTATCATTCGGCTTGTAAAAATGACCTAAGATGAGATGAATATACATCTTTTCGCAGTAACTGAGACAGGGACTGGGAGAAACATCTGACTGTACAAACAATCTAGAATTACAGGATCGAAATAAAGGTTCATTGTTTGTGTATATGCCTTTCTAGTATTCCTTCAGGAGACAAACTTGAAATAGAAGGAGATCACCACCTTCAACTCGACACTGGACCTTGAGCACCATGGGTCAGGACCACAGACACTAAACAACATATGACTGCATCAACTAACCCCAACAATGACACAAATATGACCAACAGCAGCGGCAGTGGACTTGTATCCCTGGTGACCATGACAACTATGGATGACCTGCAGTAAGCCAGTAACGAAAAGCATGTGTAAGTTCAGGGAGAGGTTTTGCAATAGTTTTTCTTATTACTTAAATGGCTGATCTTATTTTACCTAGGTAATAATATTTCACGAGATTTTGCAAAACCATGAAACAACTTGGATTCACACAATTCCATAAATCCACTGTAAATATTTAAATAATAACTTATGCTTTGAATACATCCTGAATTTATCAAACCTTTAGCAGAACACTGTGATTTAACATAAGAATTTTTTCAATATTGCAATACTTGTCAGCTTAAGTAAAGACTACTCAAACAAAGGGCATGTCCAAGCCTCCAACTTAGCATAGAATATGTTACACAATTGTCATATTCTTTGTTTGAGTGAAAGCACACCTATCACAATTGTCATGTTGATTAGCCACAACATAGTTCTTTTCATATGACTAATGAATGTAAATTATTACACACATACACACAAACTAGAGCAAGAGTATTTACAGTCGATAAAACTAAACTTGATTTGAAAGTAATTCATTTAAAATACCCAAGTACGTTTTATATCAAAATTAAATCTTAATCTTCTCTTAGTTTCTCAAATTTGTGATAATGGTTGTATTGTTACATTCTCACTAAATGGATCTATGGTACAGAACCATTTGTCGAAAAAAGTGATTGGGCAAGGACATAGAGAAGAGGTCTCTAAGCCACAGATAACTTAGTTATGTCAAATTTTGAAACTTGTGGGATTACTTGTAATGATTTTGGGCTTTGGCACAAAAATTAGGGCATATTGATGTAAACAAAATGAGCAATTATTCACGAATAAAAATCAATAAAAAGAATTATTTCATTTATAAAGATTATATTTTTGGCAAAACACATCATCCACCATTTGATGATAGAACATTCAGCACAAAAAAAGCTTTTAAATTAATACATTTTGATGTTTGGGGACCCACTCCCATAACCTCAAAAGGAGGAATGACCTATTATGTTATTTTTGTAGAAGACTTCACTCGACACACTTGATATATTTCTTGAAATATAAATCAGAAGTTTCTAAATATTTTTTGACTTTTCACAATATCATCAAAATCCTAATAATTGATTCAGGGGGAGAATATCTCTCAAATGACTTCAAAAACTATCTTGAATAAAAAGAAATTTGACATAAAAAATATTTCACAAAAGCCCACAACAAAATAATTTAGCCGAAGAAAACAACTAAGCCTTTTCCCATACTACACGGGGTCGGCTACATGGATTCTTTGTTTCCACAGATCCCTATCGTATGGCATATTAGCAGTTAACTCACAATAAGCTAGATCATTCTTTATTGTTTCTTTCCAACACTTGTCGTCCTCTACCTCTTTTAATACTTTCCAAATTTAGTTTTTCATACATTCTTATAGGTTCTTCTTATTATCTTCTTTCTATATGTTCAAACCATCTTAAACGATATTCTCACATTTTATCCTCTATTGGTGCCACTCCTAATTTGTTTCTAATAACCTCATTATGTATACGGTCTTTTCTTGTATGGCCACTCATCCATCTTAACATCTTCATTTCTGTCACTGACATCTTTTGTACATGTTGATGATTAACTGCCCAACACTCAGAACCATAAAACATGGCATGCCTAATTTCTGCTCTATAATATTTACCTTTTAACTTTAATGGTATCTTCTTATCACAAAGAATACCTGATGCTCCTCTCCATTTTAACCAACCAGCATTAATTTTATGCGTAACATCTCCATCAATTCTTCCATCACTCTGAAAAATGACCCTAGGTATTTAAAACTTTCCTTTTGGGGGATGAAATGTGTGTCAATTTTAATTTCTATGTCCTCTGAGGTAACCAAATGATCAAACTTACATTCCATATATTCTGTCTGTGTTCTACTAAGTCGGAGGCCTTTGCTTTCTAATGTTTCTCTCCATAATTCCAATTTAACATACACCATGGTACTTCATCTTGAATATGTTTTGTTAACACATCCATCACCATTATAAATAAGTATAGATTTAAAGTTGATCCTTGATGTAACCCAATATTAACTTCAAAGAAGTTTGTCGTTCCTTCATGAGTCCTCACACATGTTTTTGCACCATCATACATGTCTCTTATAAGGTTAATATATGTCAATGGGATACCTCTTTTTTCCAAAGTTCTCCAAAGAACCTCTCTTGGTACTCTATCATAAGCTTTTTCTAGATCAATAAATATCATGTGAATGTCTTTCTTTTTTACTCTAAAATGTTCCATTAGAGACGTCTCAAAAGGTGAATCACTTCAAAAGTATATCTGCCTGGCATGAATCTAAATTGGTTCTCTATTGTACTTGATACTTGTCTTAACCTACGTTCGATAATTATTTCTCACAATTTCATAGTATGGCTCATTAACTTGATACCTCGATAATTCGCACAATTCTGAATGTCTCCCTTATTCTTATATATGGGTATAAGTGTACTCGCTCTCCATTCCTCGAGCATCTTTTGGTTTTTCCATATTTCATTAAATAGTCTTGTGAGCCAAGTGATTCCTATTTCTCCTAGTATTTTCCAAACTTCTATAGGAATATTGTCTAGTCCTACCGATTTACCACCCTTCATATGTTTAAGAGCCTCTTTGACTTTATTCTTTTGAATACGTTGGTAGAAATTGTGGTTTATATATTTTTCTGATTTGGCTAACTCTCCTAAGCTAATACTAACATCTTTATTTCCATTAAAGAGCTTATACAAATAGGTTTTCCATCTATTTCTTATATCATCATTTGCTACTAGAATTTTTTCATTCTCGTCCTTGATGCATCTAACATAATTAAGATCTTTAGTTTTCTTATCTCTAGCCTTAGATATCCTAAAAATATCTCTTTCACCCTCTTTTGAGTTGAGTTTTTTATATAAATCCTCCCAAATTTTAGCTTTTGATTCACACTGACGGCCTTTTTCGCTTCCTTCTTTGCTTTCTTATAAGCCTCTAAAGTTTCACTAATTTTCTTAGCATAATATAATTTGTAACATGCCCTCTTTGCCTTTATTTTATTTTGCACTACTTCACTCCACCACCAAGCTTCTTTTTGTGCCGGTACACCTCCCTTAGATACACCTAACACATCTTTCTACAAATAAAGTAATCAATTTGTGTTTCTGATAAGCCACTCTTATAAGTAATTAAATGTTCATCTCGTTTTTTGAAGATTGTATTGACTATAAAGAGATCAAATGCCATAGCAAAATTTAAAATCTCCCTACCTTCTTCATTTATATCCCCAAAACCAAAGTTTCCATGAATACCTTGATATCCTAATGTCTCTTTACCGACATGTTCATTTAAGTCTCCTCCTAAACAAATCATCTCCCCTTGTGGAATCTTTTGAATCACCTTATCTAACTCTTCCCAAAAAGTTGTCTTTATACTATATTTTAGTCCTACTTGGAGTGCGTAAGCATAAACTATATTCAAAACCTCTGCTCCTAACACTAATTTCAACATTATGATTCAGTCACCATAACGTTGTATGTCTACTACACTATCCTTTAAATCTTCATTTATGATAATACCAACTCCATTTCGAGCCTTTTCTTTACCTCAGTACCATAATTTAAAACATGTATTCTCTATCTCCTTTGCTTTTTCTCCAACCCATTTTGTCTCTTCTAAACATAAAATATGAATCTTTCTCCGAATCATAGTATCTACCACCTCCATTAGCTTACCGGATAATGTTCCGGTATTCCAAGAACCAATACGAATCTTATTATCTAGGACTAGCTTTCTTACCCCCCGCATCCGTCCACATTCAAAATGAGGAGACCTTCTCTAAAAATTATTCACAACGTTCGGGCGGCAATGTATGTTGTAATTCTTCGATAATGAAGTAAATGAACAAATATGAAAAAGATAATAACATTGAAGAGTAAACTACTACTACTACAACTAAGCCTTTTCCCATACTAGATGGGGTCAGCTACATGGATTCTTTGTTTTTTTTTGTAGAATTCATGTTAAGTCCGACAAAGTTTTACGCTGGCTGTCGGAAGCCTAACACAACCCTCCTCCTTTTTCCGGACTTGGGACCGGCCATGAAAGGGTGATTCCTTACATAGGCGGAGTTAACATTGAAGAGTAAACAATGGAGATTTTAAGAAATGTAGGCCACCCCCCTCTCTTTCTCACTCTCTATTATTCAGACTCTTTCTCTAATACAATCAATCAGCCCTTATATAAGGAGTTGTAAAACATAAAATGATCAAAATATCCCTAGTATAGAAAATTATCAAAATGACCTTATGACTTTGGACAATTACAATAATACCTAAAACATCAAATTTACTATCCTAAACATCAACCTTACTCAAACTGACTCTAAAACTCATATTCTTAACACTCCCCCTCAAGTTGGGAGTGAGATACTTTGAACTCCAAACTTGCTAAAAAATCTTCATTTGTCTACAACATTCTTCATCTGTCTTCATCACTGGTTTAATCTTCAACAGCTTCTTTGGCTGCAACATCTTCAACTCAGCCTTCCTGGCTGATCATATCAAGCAGCATCTCTGGCTGCAATATAAATTTAGCCTTCCTGGCTAATCATCTCAAGCAGCATCTATGGCTGTAACATCAACTCAACCTTCCTGACTGATCGTCAAGCAGCATCTATGGCTGCAACATCAACTTAGCCCTCCTAGCTGATCATCTCAAGCAGCATCTCTAGCTGCAACATCATCTCAACCCTCCTAGTTGATCATCTCAAGCAGCATCTATGGCTGCAAAATAAACTCAACCTTCTTGGTTGATCATCATCATGACTTTCTTCATCACACGTGCACTAGTAATTTCTTTGAGGCTTCTGTAAAACAACTTAAACAATTAAGAACACATGTATAACACCCGACCCTTCTATGGGTGTCGGTTGCTCCCCCTCTCTTTCTTCTTCTCCATAAAGTGATTTGATAGCTACACTTAAAAGTCATGTTTCTTCTACTCTTGAGAAAGAAGATCTTTTGTGATAGGATGTACTATTCTACCATACACACTTCACACAGCTTTTTCTACGCCCCTTCACATGGTGGCTGCAGCCGGTGTGTTGGTTGGGTGTCCTCTCTCTACCACTTAAGTAGTAGAATACAGACATCTGCTTATACTAGTCGGTCTGCGCCCCTTCACATGGTGACTGCAGTCGCTTTTCTAGCCCTCCTGACTGTTTACTTCAACAACCCAAGGTCTCAACTTTCTTGATTCTTAGTGATACTGTCACATTCTATATCAACAAATTTCTCTGGCCTCTTCTATGATTTGATTTGTCATGCATATGTGGTGACAAGTAAACTGATTTTCTGCACTCTTTCTTTTTCTTCTATTTGTATTTCTGTTGTTTAACCAAATAAGAAAAACACTCACTACGTAAGAATTCATATTTTCTGCATCTTTTCTGAATTTTACAGCCCCTTGGCTGTCCATTTTTCAAGCAGCCTTCCTTGCTGCAACACTTTTTCAGCAACCTTCATGGTTGCAATATTCTTGAACTTAGCCATCATGGTTGTTTATCTTCACCAGCTTCATTGTTGTAAATTCCTACAACCCCACTGGCTGCAAATAAAAGAAACTTGGTTTTCAGTCCTTGTGACTGCAATCTTAACAACCTTAGCAATTCTCTTGACTACACACAGAACAACTTTCTCTAAGAAAAATAATTTTACTTTTGATGAATTGCATGATAAGATAAATGAGGACCAGAACCATCAAAAAAATTCTACAATGTTGACGATGCCCAACTGATCTATGTAGCAGAATGTATCCCACATGATGCTACACTCTAAACTGCATGATTTTTCATCTATGAATTGCATGATTTCCATAATTCTCTATATTTTGGGACATCTCAGCCACCTCATATCCTTTCGTGGAATGGTGGTAACTGGGAACACCTCCATGAGTTTATGGATATGAGACTTTTATCCTTGGGTGCCCTTACAATGGGACTGTTCCTTTGGGGCACTTTCCCTTTACCGTCCATGGTTGATAAATATTTAGTGTTGTAGTCATCTTGATTAAAAACAAATTAAGAAAGGAAAAACGAGACAGTCCTCACTTTTGGAGGAGGTGTGGCTGTGAGATGCACAGAAACGATCTCCACATTTGTCGTTCACAATACTGCCAATGGAGGATGTGGCCAACTGAGCTTGCTCTTGTTTCAACGACATTTTGAGCACATGTTCATCTTTGTCATCAAGAAGACAGCAGTTACTAGAAGAGCTAATTACACTAGACAAGCTTATCCTGTGTGCTTCGCTGATCGTACTTTCCATTCTACAGACTGACTTCGCTGACTGGGGAGGAGGAAGCATGTAATCGACTACAGACCTGTTACTTGATAAGAAGGCTTGTTTTGACAAGGACCAGATATTGGGAGATAACAAAGGACCATCTGAAGAGCACTTCTTTGCTAATGCAGATAACTGATGCACCTTCAGTGGGTAACCGACATCCTCAATTCTCAATCTCTGTATTTCTTCGATAAGCACTTCTGTGGAATTTGTTATATTGACATCTTCAAGTTGAGATCATCTTCATCAGTTCCACTAATTTAGGAGCGAGTTGACTCTTATAATTATCATTGCTTCTTGATGGTTGCCTAGTAATCCCATAATCAATTTCTAATGAAAAAAAAATTCCAGGTTGCTTTTCAAAAAATTTCCTTTTTTTCCCATGCTTCCCATACATTTCCAGTCTTCTCTAAGAACAACCGTTTGAATTCATGGATTGCTTCAGATTTTTTGCATCTCCTCCAATTTACATCCAACAATCTTATCATTGCCAACCCGGCCCCACTTTTGGAACACATAACAGTATGCACCTCGATCATCTTGAATGAAGAATATAGTAACTTTGACTTAAAATCATCCTCATTCTTAATCACATGTGGATGTACTGAAGGAATTATAGTGAAAAATCGGTTGCTTGCATCAACTACCAAGCTCTCTTTGACAGTTGGTGTGTATGTATTATCAGATAATAGGTTTTGAATCTCTATTAAGACTTCGAAACCTTTCTGTATGTTACTTTTACTCAACTTCCCAAGAGGCATCTCAGACATATTAATCTCAAACTCCATCATAGCAGCCCTGTATTTTTTTTTTATCAAAGAGCATCTTCATCTTATGTTGTGCTGGCAGAACACTTGTACTTCCTTTCTCTGCAGTAACTTTCTTTATGCAGATAAAGGACAGCAGTTACCATTTTTCTTTTCTAAAAACGTGGGGATACATCCTTATTTTTAGAATCATCCTTATCTTGATTTCTTTCCTAATCATTTCCACCAAATCAGGAAATTAATTTCCATAACTATTTATGGTTAGCTCTCTCACAAAATCAGGAAAGTACTTTCCATATCTACCTTTCTGGTTTACTTTCCACAAAATCAGGAAAAGTAATATGTAACTACCATTTCCAGCATTTGAAATTTAAAAGAAATAAACTTACATTTTTTAAAAGATTCAAATCTTCTTTTCCAGGATTTTGTGTAACCTTTCTTTTGAAAAAAAATCTGGAACACCATCATCATTTTGCTGGCCAATTACTTTCCCTCTTTGTCATCTTCTTCTTCCTTGAGAAAACCTTCGCACTAGGCTTAGGCTTCACTTTTGTCTTCACACGTTTAGCATACCATTTTGCTAAACTTCTCATTTTTTTTTCTTCGTATCGCAGCAAATAGCAAAAAAAGGCATCCTTTCCAAACTTCCGATGATTAAATTTTATCTCATAGTCACCAATGTCTAATTCATCTAGTAACTCGATCAAGAATTTTGATAACTTCAAAATCAAATCAAATTGCATTAATAGATACTGGCCAGCAATGTCAAAATCACATTGATAGAATTCTCTGTACCTTCCTTTAGATGCATTATCCCTTTCTCAAAGCTTTGCGCTAGTGTGTGCACGCAGACCTTTTGAAATTCTTCAAACTCAAATGTTTGAGCTCTATGCTTGCGATCTCCACAATGCCATGAAGTTAACTCCACAAGTTTGCAACTTTATTGGTTACGTCTTTTTGTCCATATCTGCTTGTGCCACTTTCAAATGCTTTTTCTTCTTCTTCTTATCAGGAACAACCTGATTGTTGATTTGGCTACTATATCCTTTCGGCATGATTATTAAACCGCTATCTATACCTTCAACGGTCGAATGTACACATTAATTGCAACCTTTTCTGCATCCACCTTCTTTATGCAGCAACCTTTCCACATTCATTGCTTCACACAGTTGTTATAGTTCTGGGCATGGTCTGACCTGCTTGCAACTTCACTAGCCACATTATGTAGGGTATGAGTATGGTTCGGAGTCCTTCATGTATGTTGAATCTCGGTGACTTCTGATAATATGATTCATGCCTAGTTTTCTTTCCCAAAGAAATTATTGACAAGAGAAAACTTAGCAAATGGTTCACATCTTGCAACGAGTACCCAGGCTGCTGCAATATATTTTTCTGCCCCCAGATTGTGGATGAAGGTGCAGTCAGTAGCGAAGGTGTAACCATGTGTTACTCTTCCAAACTACAATCCATTTCACCAATAACTTGATCAATATCAGCAGGTCCTGTGAGTCTTCGTAGTAGCCGCTCTCTCAATATGATTTTTCTTCAAAAAAAACTCTATCTAACACCCTTATAGGCTCTGATACCATGTTGTAATTCTTCGATAATGAAGTAAAAGAACAAATATGAAAAAGATAATAACATTGAAGAGTAAACAATGGAGATTTTAAGGAAGGGGGGCAGGCTCTATAATGGAGGCCGCCCCCTTCTCTTTCTCACTCTCTATTATTCAGACTCTTTCTCTAATACAATCAATCAGCCCTTATATAAGGAGTTGTAAAACATAAAATGACCAAAATACCTATAGTATAGAAAATTACCAAAATACCCTTACAACTTTGGGCAATTACAGTAATACCTAAAACATCAAATTTACTATCCTAAACATCAACCTTGCTCAGACTGAATCTAAAACTCATATTCTTAACAATGTAGTGGGACTAACTTCTTTACCCACACGCGTCCATGATATTGGAACCCTCTAACAATTGATTCACTACATTCGGGCGAAAATGCAGTGACCTTTGCTTACTTATCACTGCATTCAGGCTCTACAGCGCATCGCTAGGTAGCGACGCTTCAAAGCAATGCTCATAATTTTTGTAATCCATGTTATAAAAATCCGACGAAGTTTTACGCTAGCTATCGAAAGCCTAACACAACCCTCTTCCTTTATCTAGGCTTGGGACCGACAATGCAAGGGTGATCCCTTACATGGGTGGAGTTTTTAGCCGAAAGAAAACATAGACATTATTTAAACTACTAGAACGTTGTTATTGGCAAGTAAAGTTTCCAAACACTTATGGGCCGAAGTCGCTCTAACATCCGTATATTTAATAAATAGAATGCCATCATCCAAACTTGAAAATTGTTATCCAATAAAAAATTTGTTTTTTAATAAACCTAGTTATAATCGGTTGAAAGTTTTTGGGTGTAAATACTATATTTATACCGATAAGAATAATAAGTTCCAAGGCCATTGAATGTGTTTTTTTTTTGGTATATTATTGACAAAAAGAGATATAAGTGTTATGACCCAAAAGAAGATAAATTCTATGTGTCTACGATTGTCAAATTCATTTAAGATAATGTTTTTATGAAAATGAATCTCAAAGCACACAAGATAGTTATCTTTTCTGGATAAATATCAGATGAAAGGTTAGATGAGAATGAGGAGGTAGAAGAAGATAGCATGATTTAACTAGAAGATAATCTAGAAACCTTGAAACAATAAAATATTTTAAGACCTTTTGAACATCATTATGTAAAAAAAAATAAAGAAAATGATAATGATCCTAGCAAAAGAATCATAAAACTCCCTCAAAGATTTGTGTCTTATGAATCATTTTAACTACAATATAGACATCACATAACTACCATATCGAGTATTCTTGAATCCAATCATTATGAACAAGCAAAAAATAACTTAGAATGGAGGAAAGCTATGAATGTTGAATTAGAAGCTCCAGCAAAAAATTGTACTTGAGATACTATTTTGAAACCGAAAGAAAAGAAAATTATTGGTTATAGATGGGTCTATAAGGTCAAAACCCATTGCAATGGTTTTATTGAAAGCTATAAAACTAGACTTGTGGCTAAGGGGTACTCCCAAGAATATGCGATTGATTATGAGAAAACATTTACAATTCGTATTTTAATTTCTATTTGTTCAATTAAAGAATGAGATCTATATCAACTGAATGTTAAAAATGCTTTTTTGAATGAAAATTTTAGTGAAGATATCTATATGGCTCCCCCTCCAGGGTTCATTATTACAAATAATAACTGTGTTAAACTAAAAAAGGCTTTATATGAACTGAAAAAACCTTCTAAGACTTGGTTTGATAGATTTGAGAACTTTATGAATGCACAATATTTTTGTGATTCTACTTCTGTATGTAGATGATATGATCATCATTGGAAGTCATAAAAGAGAGATATTACAAATAAAAAGAGAATTGCATAAAGAATTTGAGATTTCTTAGTTATTTTTTGGGAATAGAAGTAACTCGTAAAACATAGGCTATTTTATGTTACAAACAAAATTTGCTAATAATATTGTTAACAGGTCAAGATTGACAGATGACAAGAAAGTAAACACGCCTGAGGTGATGAGAATCAAGATAAGAACTACACATGGGGGAAAATTAGAGGATCCCACTTCCTACAGACACATGATAGGAGCCCTCACGTATCTTACCATCACTCGACCTAACACAGCACATGCAGTATATGTGGCAAGTCAGTTTCAACAAGCTCATACTATTATACACATCAGTGTGGTTATGCGGATTGTAAAATACATAAATGATACACTTGAAAGGGGAATCATTCTAACCTCATCATATTCTTTTAAATTAACTACTTACATTAATGTTGATTGGGGTGAGAATGTTAATGATAGACATTACACCATTGGATTTTGTGTGTTTTTAGGAGACTATAATTTCTTTGAGGTGTAAAAAGCAAAATAAGGAGTCTTTATCGCCTACAAAAGTAGAATATAGAGTCATGACTACCACAACTATGGAGATATCTTAGATCACTGAACTCCTAGGAGACATAGAGGTTGTTCTATAAGACTCAACAGACTTGCTTTGTGACAACAAAAGTGCTATGTACATTGCTTCAAATAATATTTTTCATGAAAGAACTAAACATATTGAGATGGATTGTTACCATATTCGAGAGGAATGTTTGAAGAAAAGATTGACTTTGTGTTATGTTCCTTCATAACTGAAGTTGGCATATTTCTTTACAAAATCTCTGTCAGCCACTATATTTATTTTTCTATTATACAAACTTTCGATATATACACCGCAAGTTTGAGAGAGGGTGTTAAATTGTAATAGGAGCATTGGGCCAGTAGGGCCCTCCTGGGCCTAGGCATCAAGGGCCAGTCCAAGGCTCCCCAATGGCTACATCAATTGGTCGTTGGGAGCTCCCAATGGCTAGTAGATGTAGCCGTTGGGAGCATCTGCTCCCAGCAATTGCCCTTATGACTCCTTGTAACCTACCATTCAATGACTCTACTTTGTAAAGCTTCTATAAATAGAGGGCATTTGTTATTAATAAATTAGTTTTTTATGCTCTCTTGACTTGTTGTTCGATATTTAGTTTGGCTTGTATACCAAGTGTTTGATAATTTGTTTGGCGATTTAGCTTGTTGAAGATCCTTCGGGATAGTTTGTGTTTGAGTTTGTGGATCACTTTGGCAAGATATTAGCGTCATTTTTACAAGTTAATCGTCAACATGTGCAAAAGGTGTCTGTAATGAGGCTATCAGAAACCAACTCAAAGTAGCATCAATAGAGGATAAAATGAAAGAAAATCGTTTAAGAAGGTTTGGACATGTAGAAAGACAACCAAAAGACGCTCTCGTAAGAAGGATATGAAAAATTAGATTGCGAAAATGTTAAAAGAGGAAGAGGACGACCGCAAAAGTATTAGAAAGAAACTATAAAGAATGATCTAGTTTATACAGAGTTAAATGTTAGCATGGCACATGATAGGGCTTTGTGGAAACAAATAATCCAGGTAGCCGTCCCCATCTAGTATGGGAAAAGGCTTTGTTGTTGTTGTTGTTGTTGTTGTAGTTGTTGTGACACTTGCAAATGCTTAGTAAAACCATAAAACAGAAGTGATAGAAATACTACTACAACAACTACAACTAAGCCTTTTCCCATACTAGACGGGGTCGGCTAAGAAGTGATAGAAATACTACTCCTCGTAAGAGCTTCAGAACTTAGAGCGAGCAAACAATTGCTTTAAGAGCATTAAGTATGAACCTAGACCTACATACAGGAAATTCTAAACATGATTCTGATCCTTCTAGTTTTAATTTGCGGTGTGTTAAGACATTGTCACTCACATGAAAACCCATCATCTGATATAAAGCAGCCATTTAAAACTTAATGCCCTTTAGCTGATACTGTCTAATCCATGAAAGTCACTGAAGCTTAACCATGATTTCCTGAATTTCAAGCACTAAGAAAGATTCTTAGTTGGTAAAGATTGGACATCAAGTTATAAAACCTAGAAATCTAGCAATGCATGTTACAAAGGTATATCTCTCTCACCTTTAGAATGCAAAGTTGGTGATTTGCAAGGCTAGATTTGTAGCCCGCCACTCAAGTAGCAGTACTCCTGTTCTTAGTCCTGCTGCAATCTAAGAAAATCTGCAATGATCATGTCTCAACAATATAAGAAAATCTACAACATTCGTGCCTGAAATTATGTTCAGGCTCCACAAATGACCCACACATGGAACCTTGACCAAAGGAATGTGAATATACCAACCTCAATATGTTATGTTCATCTCCATGCCCCCTTCAGCCTGCTGTCTGATCTGAACCACTGGCACCTTGACTAAACTGGCGAGAATGCACAGGAATCAGAAAATGTGTCTGTACTCCTGGAACTGGTGCTGCAACACCTAGAAATTCAAATATGGAGAGCTTCAACCATTTGACTACTGCATTACTTGATAGCAATATCGAAAAGGTTGAAATAACATGTTGCTATGGAACAAAGAAAAACAGCATAATGAGAAAACCACCTGAAGGAAAAGGTGCCGGAATCGCAGTTATATGTGATGTGGTCACTTCATTGACATTTGGACCACCCAACTGTATAATTTGATGGCTAGGCACAGCAAATCCTGGGAGTGCAGCATAACCATGTGCACCGGGGAGCTGCTGTCCAGCCTGTCCCAACTGTGTAATTGGACGAATGGGTGCATTAAATGTGGAAGGTGTTCCATACATTGGAACATAGAGTTGCCCCACCGAAGGACCATAAACATTCTGCAAAATTAAGCAAAAAAAGATAATGGCATTAAAGGAATTAAGAGAACTAGAGTTTCTATGTGTTCCACATAAGTCTGAGTTGGAAATTTTGACTTGGAGATAGAAACCTGTGGATAAACATATTCAGGTCCATATGCTGCGTATCTGCAGAGAAGCCACATAGACCAATGACCGTGAGATCAACTCTCATTTTTTTCAACTTCAATAAACAGAGGCACACTCACCCATATGAAGGACATGCATATCCTTGTTGATATCCATAAGATAATGATTGGTGGTATGTTGGGTTACGAACAAATGCAACCTGAGCACCTGGGACATTTCCATAGAAAGGTCTGCTTGGCCACGAACGTCCTGTGATGGGGCATAAGCACAATGACTTTATAGCCAGTAATCTCCCAAAATTATACTTTGCAACAAAGCATTCAAATCATTCTCAACATTATTATTAATACCAACAAGGAATACATGGATAACAGTAACCATAACAAAAGAATATCCACAATAATCTAACCATAAGAACCTGATGTGGGGATAACACAAACTGATATTAACAGAGACAAGTTTAAATTCTGATACTGGAAACACACTCGCACACACACACACACACACACACAGAGTTTATGCATGCCTGAGTGCATGCTGAACCCACAGAGCCAGACGATGGTTGACAATGATGATAGCATGAATGTGGGTGTATCATATTGTTCACAATATCATTCATGGAAGGAAACTTCACAAACATGAAGCTCTTGGGTCTAATTCAAGCACACTTGACATAGAAGAATTTTATTCAGTTACCAGCAAAAGCCACCCACAGTCTCTTCTCTTGCCAACTATGTTGATTTCAACTAATGCTTTGGTAACCAATTCTGCCATCCAACCCATAGATCTAGGAAATCGCTTTTGCTAAAGAATACAATAAAAAATCCCCTATGAAGAGAATTAAAATTCCTACCATCAACCTTTAGCAACAAAGGAGCCTTCTTTGCTGATCTCGGAAGAATCAAAATCTCATCATTCAAAATAACAGGTGTCTAAAGGAAATCAACCAGGAATGAAGTCGGTCTGCAAGGGTTGTTGAGAGGATGTCAAAGTCTATAATTGTCTATGACCAGCTGTTATGTTTTTTTGTTTTTAAAAGTTCATGTATTCTCAATTCATTAACGGCAAATTTGTAATATGCCTTGTGATGGATGTATTTAAGTGTCTTAGGGCCTCAACCCTAATGAAAATAGAATTAATAAGAGAGGGGGAGGGGGGGAGCCGCCGATAACGCACAAGAGGCTAGAGGTTGATCGACAACGTATGATTCTACTCCTCAATGTTGCGTGTAATCAAGTGTGTTTGATGTGAAATTAACATGGTATCAGAGCATTAATGGCGCAAAATCAAGGTGTGGGAAGCATACCACAACAGTGCACAACAAATTGGCGTTGAGGTAAGCCAATGATCGACTCTTTTGTCTTGTGTTCAAGGGTTGCATTGAGTGTGACAACATGTTCATAACCAAGGGCAAAATAGTGAAATGAAAGGTGAATCTTTTCGGATAACCAATATCAAATTAGATGACCATAATTACAAGGAATGAGTCAGATCAGTTGAGTTAGCAATAAGATCAAGAGGAAAAATAAGTTTCTTGACAGGTAATCAAGAAACAATAACAACTAAGCCTTTTCCCATACTAGACGAGGTCGGCTACATGGATTCTTTGTTTTCACAAATCCCTATCATGTGTCATATTAGCAATTAACTCAACATAAACTAAATCATTATTTATTGTTTCATTCCAATACTTTTGTGGTAGTCCTCTACCTCTTTTAATATTTTCAAAATCTAGTTTTTTATACATTCTTACATGCACTTCTTTTGATCTTCTTTCTATATGTCCAAACCATCTTAAACGATATTTTCTCATTTTATCCTCTATTGGTGTCACTCCCAATTTGTTTCTAATAACCTCATTATGTATATGGTCTTCCTTGTATGACCACTCATACATCTCAACATCTTCATTTTTGTCATGGATATCTTTTGTACATGTTGATGATTAACTATCTTTTGTACATGTTGATGATTAACTGCCCAACACTTACAACCATAAAACATGGCAGGTCTAATTGTTGCTCTATAATATTTACCTTTTAACTTTAATAGTATCTTCTTATCACAAAGAATACTTGATGCTCCTCTCCATTTTAACCAACCAGCATTAATTTTATGCGTAACATCTCCATTAATTCTTCTATCACTTTGAAAAATTGATCCTATGTATTTAAAACTTTCCTTTTAGAGATGCAATGTGTGCCACTTTTAATTTTTATGTCCTCTAAAGCAACCAAATGATCAAACTTACATTTCATATATTTTGTCTTTGTTCTACCACTACCAACCCTACCACTAGACACCACCGTCTCATTTCCATCTATTCATCCCTTACTAGTCCTCCACTGCAACTCTCCTAATAAGTCACCAGATTTCAAAGATTCACCCTCCCTACGTGATCTATCAATAGCGCGCTATAGCGGACCTCACACCGCTACAGCGCACATTAAATAGTGGGCAACCTGTTTGGGCGCAATTAGCGCCGCTAATTGCGCTATAGCAATCCGCTATATCACTGTTAGCATACAAACAAGTTTGGATCGACTAGATCGACCCGATCCGAAGTACATAAAACCTTAGGCAGCGACTATCTCTCTCCCACATGTGTCATCTCTCTCCCGCCTCTCACTGTTGCTCTCTCTGCCATCAACTGCACAAACGTCGACGGCCGCCACCACCACCTCCGTCATCTGCCGCTACGTCGCTATTTCTCTCTCGCCTCTCGTTGTTGCTCTCTCCGCTATCAGCCGCACAGACGTCAACGACCGCCGTCACCACCTCTGTCATATGCCACTATCGTATGCGCCACATGTAAGTTCTCTTCCTTTCTCTCTGCTCTCTCCCTGTCTCTCTCTTTGCACCATCAGTTCACTTTCTCGCTACGTTATCTGGTACCCACGGCCAAAGGCATTTTACTCCTCCCTACCCAAGCACTGCCCAATGCCTCTTGAATGGAAATGGATGGATGGCAACCGTCTACTCCTCAAGCTCCTTGTACTTATTTCGCTCGTACATATCTTCTGGAGTCTGGACTCTTTATATCTAATGGGTTTAAAAGCTTTTCCATTTCCAGCTAGTTTTGCTGAGGTATAAGTGACAACCAGTATTTGGACAAAACTGTGCCAAAGTTCAATGAACACAAAAAAACACATACACAACTAGGGAGAAGTTGTTCAAGTTCAATGACCCTTTCATATATGTAAGTTTATTTTTTATGATAACAAATTAAACTCTTTTATTTGGTTTAACTCATTCGCAGCAGAATCTGTAAATTTTCATTGCTTTTTCCACTTTGGTAATTGTGATATTGGATGTCTTGTATAATTTTCTCCAATATTTCAAAGTATGATATTTTGTTACCTTAGGCTGCGTGAGTATCAAGAAGACCAAGTTTCTAGTACTGGAAGTGGATCAGTCTATCCATCTATGTTGTCATTGAGATATGTGCTGTTGGTCGGCTCCTAATGTGCTGCCCAGTTTTCTGTCTATGGAACCGCTTCTCTTTTCATTTGGCTGATCTTTGCTTGTATCTGTTACAAACCAGTTAGTCCTGACTATGTTTGAATAAGGTTACAGACCTCTGATTTTGGTTTCCATGTGGTATTTGGTTTCATAATTTTTGCTTTGATGCTGTTGCTCATGATAATTTCAAAATATTCCTTGCAGAGACAGCTCGAGATTCATTTATTTGCTGCTAGGTTTAAGGAACACAATGGGGATATAGCAGGTGCACGTGCTGAATACGGTCTGATACATTCAGAAATTGCACCTGGTCTTCTTGAGGCGGTAGTTAAGCAAAGGTCTGTATCACTCGATCCATCATGAAAACGTTCGGCCAACACCATTCATACAAAATAAGAAGCAAAGAACAAACAAAAATGAAAAGCAAGAGCAAACTCAAAACAAGAAATGCATTGTTCAAATAACAAAACCACCAAACAGGTCGCATGCTCTAATGTACAATATCACTCACCGTAAGGCGGAGCTGGCCGGGGCCGTCCCTCCGATGCCAAGTTGCAATTCGCTCTTCTACCGTCGATCACAGGGTTCGGATCAAGGCATGTCTGCCTTGCTGATTCTGGATCGCGGAAAGTCACCTAAACCCTCCAAGAGAAAACCCCACAAAGCAGAAAAAAACAGAATCCAGATCAGGAATTGAATCGAATGAATTTATCCAAAGAATTAAAAAAAACTACCTATAAGTAATGAATTCAAGAGTGAAAACATAGGAAAAGCAGATAGAACAACTCACAAAACCGTAGCCCTTGGACCGGCCAGTGTTCTTATCGGTGATCACGACGGCTTCGAGGATCTCCCCGTATTGCTCGAAGTGCCTCCGCAATGTCTCGCTTTGCGTCTCCCACGCAAGGCCCCCAACAAACACCTTCGTGTGCGTGGTGTCCCCAAATGAGGAATTGGGGAATTGGGGATTCACGGAACCAAGGAACTGGTGATAACCCGCCATGACAGGAAATTGAGCGAATAAAAGCGTCCAGAAAAGAGAGCTTCTGGTGGGTGATAGTCTAAAGAAAGAGAACACGAGCGACCAGCACCGATCGGAAGAAACCCTAGCGGAAAAAATAGGGTTTGGTTGGAAAGGGCTGGGAACTAATATGGATGGCGAAAAGGGTTCATATAGAAAGGGTGCAGGAATCTTGGGTATATTTGTTTATGCACTATAATTTACAAAAGGATGAGATTTCGGGCGTTCTTTCCTTCGGTTGAGAGGAAGACGAGAAGGTATGAACAAACGATGGGTCGATCAAGAGAGAGAGGGAACTAGTCAGCTAGCCAGCTAGAGAGACAAAGGAAAAGAGGGAGTTGAAGTGGGGTCTAAGCGTAGGTGGAAATCCGACTCTGATCAGCAAAGGGCTTAAAACCCTACAAAGCCACAACGTGTTTGCCATTGAGTTTTTGACACTCGCCATCAAACGGATGACGATGAGATCGTCTCTAGATAAAATAGTAAAAGAGACAGATTTTGACGTTCCTCTCTCTCTCTCTCAATTTGGACGTTTTGGGCGTGCTTCCCTCTCTCACGTCTCTCTCTCTCTCTCTCTCTCTCTCTCTCTCTCTCTCTCTCTCTTGAAACAGGGGGTTTCAGAGGCTTACCATCTTCTCCTCTACCCCTCTCTTACAAGAAGAGGCTTTCTAAAGACTAGCATTTCTCTAAAAATGGCTCTTTTAACTGATTAAAGGAAAAGAGGCTTTTTTTACCACCCGTCTCTCTCTTTCTCTCTTGAAAGGTAACAGGAATAGCTCGCTGGTTGGTTTCATTAAAGAATATGCTTTTTAAGCGTGGTTTACAACAGTTAATGTAGTGAGCAGCAAGGACGTATCTTAGAAATGGAAGCCATAAACGAATGGAGAATGACAGTTGAATTTAATAAGACATTATTGAAGTAAAAGGGAAACTCCCTTTGAGGGACCCGACATTCTTCCCGCATGACTTGAAAGGGTTCGCTCCTTTCTTACATTTGTTTTCAATTTACTCAGACAAACCCATGAAGTCGCAATTTCGTGTTCTATTTGTGTCAAAACAGGTCAATCCAAGCACACTACTCGGTTCCAATGGTGGACACACTTTTGGATCTCTCTCTCATCAATGACTTTGTTTCTGTAAATGAATGGTTTCTTTTGTATTATTTATACATCAATGACAAGAAATGCTCTCACTATCACCTATTGCCCATGACAGAAACTTCTATCAAGATTCATCATGGAAAAACTCTTATCAGCTCCCTTTATATTCAAACAAACAACTGTTATTTGCTCACAACCCTTTGTAACATCTGACTCGGTCGGCCTTCCATTTGACAGCCTAGCCATGTCAGCGACGCTCAACTCCTGACTGGTCAAATGGAATCAGAGGGAAAAAACTCTCTCCATATAATATTATATATATATATATGAGAGAGAGAGGGGGAGAGACTTTGATGTGCTGTATGTATGGAGGCTTACATATAACAAAGCACATATAGAGAGAGAGACTTAAATATAAGTATGATCAAATGAGAGAGAGACTGTGATGTGCCCCAAACGTCGTGAAGAGTTGGACATTTTGTTTCCTGATGATGGACTTCTTGTTTCAAACCTTGTCCAAGCTAAGCTTTGTTGGATCTAGAGCTAGGTAGATCCATATATAAATCCAAACACCACGGGAGAATCTATTTTGTCTGGTTTTGCATAAGGGATAACACATTTTAGAGATTACTATTCATATTCCAGTGTTTACTCAAAATACACTCACCAGTTTTTTCCTGAACTGTCTCTCTGTCTCCTCTCTCTCGCTTGCCGTCTCCCCTCCCGTCCCACTCTCTCTTTCTCTCTAGTTCATTCTCCCAGTGAGACAACAAGAGACCACTGGATGACCTACAGCCCCTCCCCCTCTCTCTCCTTTAGCATCCACTACCACCGGACAACACAAATCCAGTATTTTTCTTCTCTTGTTCTTACTAAATTCGGACCTACGATTTTCAATCACAGAGAAGAGACACGGCCCAGCTATAACTCCTCGTGACAAGAAACACAGCTAGGTCCACTCTCTTTTTGGGACAAGCACGTCAAGTCTATTACCCTTTCAAAGAAGAGGCACGACTGTGCTATGTCTTGTAGAGGAGGGTGAAGTGACTAGCCAGCATCTATCTGTCGAGGGGTTATGTATAGCAAGGTTGTATTCAATTGAAAAATTAAAATCACAAAATTTCAAGGGGGCGATGACCCCGGCCTTCTACATAGATCCGCCACTGGATGTGGCCAAGCCTCTCACACACATATATTACATATAATATATGTGTACACATTATATATATATATATATATATATATATATATATATATATCATGATACAATATCTATAATATAAGTATATATATACATTATGTATAATATACAACATATCATTATATAATATATATATATATATATGCAGGTATAATAGTGTTTACCTTTACATTCATAAATACTTATACGTTGGGCAATTCTTCTTTAATTGCTAATGATGACCTTTTAGATGAATTAGTGTAATGATTATTGCTTATTCAAACTCCGCTCATGTAAGGGATCACCCTTGGATAGCCAGTCCCAAGCCTTGATAAAAGAGAAGAGTTGTGTTAGGCTTTCGACAGTTAGCGTAAAACTTTGTCGAATTTTTATACCATGTATTATACAAATTATGATCATTACATTGGAGTGTTCTCTTTTAGTGACACGCTGTAGAGCTCGAATACAGTAAAAAGTAAGAAAGGGCCACTCGTCATGGACGGGTATGAGTAAAGAAGTTAATGGACGGGTATGGGTAAAGAAGTTAGTCCCGCTACATTGTCATCCAAATGTAGTTAATAAATTAGATAAAGGGTCTCCGCATTTTCAATATAGATGGATGCGGGGGTTAAGGAAGCTAGTCCTAGACAATAAGATTCGTATTGGTTCTTCGAATATCGAAACATTGTTCAGTAAGCTAATGGAGGTGGTAGATACTATGATTCGGAGAAAAATTTGCATTCTATGTTTATAAGAGACAAGGTGGGTTGGAGAAAAGGCAAAGGAGATTGATAATATAAGTTTTAAATTATGGTAATCACGAAAAGAAAATGCTTGAAATGGAGTTGGTATTATTATAAATAAATATTTAAAGGATAGTGTAGTAGACATACAACTATATGGTGATTGAATTATGATGGTGAAATTAGTGTTAGGAGTAAAGGCTTTGAATATAATTTGTGCTTATGTACCCCAAGTAGGATTAGAAAATAGTATAAAGAAGGGTTTTTTAGTAGAGTTAGATAAAGTAATTCAAAGAATTCCATGAAGGAAAATGATTTGTTTAGGAAGAGACTTAAATGAATGTGTCGGTAAAGATGCATTAGGATATCAAGGTATTCATGGAAACTATGGTTTTGGGGATATAAATGAGGAAGGTAGGAAGATTTTAAATTTTGTTATGGCATTTAATTTCTTTATAGTCAATACAATCTTCAAAAAACAAGACGAACATTTAATTACTTATAAGAGTAACTTATCACAAACACAAATTGATTATTTTATTTGTAGAAAAAAGATAGAGTGTGTTGAAAAGATTGCAAGGTAATTTCAGGAGAAAGCTTAACCACCCAACATCGACTTTTATTTATGGATTTATAAATAAAAAAATAGACAAAGAAGAAAAGAGTGCATCGAGCTATTCAGACTAAATAGTGGAACCTCAAAAGCGAGAAATAAAGTATATTTAAACTGAAAGTCTTTCAAGGAGATGCTTGGAATTATGTTGGTACACCTAGTGATATGTTGAACAATATGGCTATACATATTAAGAAAGCGGAGGAAGATGTGTTAGGTGAATCTAAGGAAAGTATACCAGCACAAAAAGAAGTTTAGTGGTGGAGTGAAGTAGTGCAAAATAAAATCAAGACAAAGAGAGTATGCTACAAATTACATTATGCTAAGAAAACTAGTGAAACTTTAGAAGCTTATAAAAAAGAAAATAAAGAAGTGAAAAAGATCGTCAGTGAAGCAAAAGCTAAAATTTAAGAGGATTTATATAAAAAAACTCAACTCAAAAGAGGGTGAAAGAGATATTTATAGGATAACTAGGGCTAGAGATAAAAAAGCTAAGAATTTTAATTTTGTTAGATGCATCAAAGACGACGATGAAAAAATTCTAGTGGCAAATGATGATATAAAAAATAGATAGAAAATTTATTTTTATAAGTTTTTTAATGAAAATAAATATGTTAGTATTAGCTTAGGAGAGTTAGACAAATAAGAAAAGTATATAAACCACAATTTCTATCAGTATATTTAAAAGAATGAAGTCAAAGATACTCTTAAACATATCAAGGGTGGTAAATAGGTAGGACCAGATAATATTCCTATGAAAGTTTGAAAAATTCTAGGAGAGGCAGAAATCACTTGGCTCACAAGACTATTTAATAAAATATAGAGAAACCAAAAGAACCCGAGGAATAGAGAGCGAATACACTTATACCCATGTACAAGAATAAGGGAGACATACAGAATTGTGCGAATTATTGAGGTATCAAGTTAATGAGTCATACTATGAAATTATGGAAAAGAATTATCGAACGTAGGTTAAGACAAGTATCGAGTACAACAAAGTACCAATTTGGATGCATGCTAGACAAATCTACTATTGAAATGATTCACCTTTTGAGACGTCTTATAAAACATTTTTGAGTGAAAAAAATATCTTTATATGATATTTATTGATCTAAAAAAAGCTTACGATAAGGTACCAAGGGATGTTCTTTGAACAATCTTCGAAAAAAAAATATCACATTGAAATACATAAGCCTTCTAAGAGACATATATGATGGTGTAAAAACATGTGTCAGGACTCATGAAGGAATGACATACTTCTTTAAAGTTAATATTGAGTTACATAAGAGTCAACTTTAAGTCCATTTTATAATGGTGATTGATGAGTTAACAAAACATATTCAAGATGAAGTACCTTGGTTTATGTTATTTGCATATGACATTGTGTTAGTGGAAGAGTCTAAGAAAAAGTTAATAGAAAATTGGAACTATGGAGAGAAACATTAGAAAGTAAAAGCTCTTGACTTAGTATAACAAAGACAAAATATGTGGAATGTAAGTTGATTATTTGGTTACTTCAAAGGAAATAGAAATTAAAATTAGCATACATTGCATCCCCCAAAAGGAAAGTTTTAAACACTTAAGGTCAACTTTTCAGAGTGATGGAAGAATTGATGGAGGTGTTACACATAGAATTAATGTTGGTTGGTTAAAATGGAGAGAAGCATAGGTATTCTTTGTGACAAGAAGATAACATTAAAGTTAAAAGATAAGTATTATAAAGCAACAATTAGACTTGCCATATTTTATGATTATGAGTGTTGGACAGTTATCATCAACATGTACAAAAGATGTCTATGATAGAAATGAACATGTTGAGATGGATGAGTGGTCATACAAGAAAGACCGTATACATAATGAGGTTATTAGAAACAAATTAGGAGTGACACCAATAGAGGATAAAATGAGGGAATATAGTCTAAGATGGTTTGGATATATAAAAAAAAGATTAAAAGAAGACCATGTTAGAAGGTATGAAAAACTAGATTTTGAAAGTATTAAAAGAGGTAGAGGACGACAACAAATGTGTTGTAAAGAAACAATAAAGAATGATCTAGCTTATTGTGAGTTAATTGCTAACATGACACATGATAGGGCTATGTGGAAACAAAGAATTCATGTAGTCAAACCCCGTTTAGTATGGGAAAGGCTTAGTTGTTGTTTTACTTATTCTTGTATGCTTTATTGTATTTTTATATATTTTAGGGAATTTTTGGTAATAGAAATGACTCGTTGAGATGATGATGTAGCATATAAAGCCAGCCGAGTAAAAGGTTATATTATCATTGTGATAGCATAATGCTTTAAGGTTGACATATATTACATGAACACATCAACAAAAGGAGAAGGGTCATGTTGAGCCATCATAGGCATATTAGTCTACAACCTATCCCAACTTCAAAAGAAAAGGAGAGAGTATGGCTGCTTAGTAAAAAGAGATATATGAATAACAATTATACACATTTTTTAGATTTGGCATTTAGCCACCAAAGTATACAACAATCAGCCATCCATTTAATTAGAGCCCATCTTTTAAGAACTGTAGCTTCATAGAGGATGGCCTCATAGCGATTCGTGAATGACATTTATTCATTTGCACATAATATCATGATGGATACTTTGTTTTTTCAATGAAGTTTTTCTTTTTTTGTTACAGAGGGAGGCTAAGGCCTAACACATACAAACCATGCATTTCCCTAGGAGTTAAACTCCCCACCAACAAGGGCATCAAAGCAATCTATTATAATGTCGCTCTTCTGTTTAGAAAAGAATCCTTTTGTTGTTATGCTAATTGTGCAGAATGGACTAAAGTAACAATAGTGAAAACTCGAGTGACCAACTTAGACTAAAAACTTACAGGATATCAAAGGGGATTTTTGTCTAACTATAGAATACTAAAAGTGATTATCACTTAATGTTTTTAAGCATGACATTGGGTGGTGCCATTACTTAACTTTTTGCAATGTTAATGGTTAAATCGGAAAATTTAGGACCAGCAATGCTGGTTCGATATGTATTTAGAATAGTTGGGTTGTCACAGGTAACATTTGAACTGTTAAACACCCATTTATAAATAGTTAAATAGATTATCAATTAATAGTTTTGTTTCTTAAAATTTTCAGTTGGCTTCACTAAGTGCACGTCTGTTTCATGCCAGCCATCTTCTTATGAAAATTTGGACGTGGAACACACATCTTGATTGAACTGGAGTAATATTAACCTGGTCGCGGAGTTGATAGGCAAGTTGAAGCTCACAAGCCCGATAGCCGGGGCATGCATCTCGCTACGTCCTTGCACCCAAAAAACATAAACCAAGTATATCATTTATATGATTCATATAAGTAGAAGCCAATCTTAGCAACTCAAGAATTGGATGCCCGATTTGGAATTTACTCGAATGTGGTGGGTTTAATAAATTATTCAGTAATAAGCCATGTCTCTTCTAGTTTATTACACGATTGAATTATTTAATTTAATGTGAAAGGATGATTTTGTTGTTAATATTTAAAAGATCATGTTCTTCAAAGCCATTTGGTGCCTCTTTGGACTTTTCATTAAAATAATAATAATCTCATATTCGTCAAAGACAAGGTTACGGTGGGTTGTCAGCACGAACCCGTAGTTTCTTCAACAGTCTTGTCTATAAGCCAGTTTGTTGGCACCAATCTAGACCAAAAGCAATCTTATCCGACCAGTGGCGGTTTTAGAATTGTATGAGAGGTGCGACGTACTGTTTGTTCGATCATTTAGGGTGAGGCGAACTATGTATGGTAGCTATGAATTCAACCGTGTGTTTGTAATTTTTTTCGTTGGCTTTTCGAATTTCAAGTGGGGCGTCCACCTCCTCTCGCTGTATGAGAGCTTACTCATGCTCACACATTATTTTTCGATAAAATAAATGTAATTTAATAAGTTTTAAAGGTTTTTGAAAAAATATGTTGGACATTGTTATTATATTGGTGACTTCAAAAAGTAGGTGTCAAACATGGATAAATAACGTCGGTGGTAGACAGATCCAATCACACCATATATTTATACATACATATATTTATATTATTTTAAGGGTAGTGACTCGTAAACTTTGCTTAAACATCAATAATTTACTTTGATAATCAGGCCACTTTTCTAAAGGTGTCAAGGGGTGCTAGGATTTATATCTAGAGACATGTATTTATTTTGCAGGTGATGGACAATAATCACACACAATTGGGGAATAGTAACTTATTCAGTAAAAATCAAGTGCATATAAGTTATGTATAGTATATATTTGTAATTAATTTAAACATACGTATGTGTGTATATATTTATGTATGCTTGTATATATATATATATATATTGTATATGTATTATGTACATCATACTACATGACAAACATGAGAGTTATATAAGAATAAGAATAAGAATTTCTTTTGAAACAATAGGGAGGCTGAACCCAGATGCATGCTCTGGTTATCGAACTCATGACCTTCAACTTCAGTCGACCCCCCTGTCAGGTGTGCTATAGCAGCTCATTGTGCCTAATAATCTTCTACTTCTAACCTATTGTGTTTACGGTGTTTCGTATAATTCACATTATTTTTCTTGTAGATTATTTAAAGTATCATCATAAAAGTTTATTTACCAAATTTCTGGCAACTATACAGTCTAAATCTGGTCTCTATTTTTCCCTCCAAATATAATCTTTTGCGCTTTTTCTTAATATTTAATAATATTTTACATGCTTTAAAGGGATTTCCCTTTTGAAAATATATTTGTAGCGTTTAATAATGCAAGTAGGCTTGTTTCACAAGGTTACCTGCTACCTTCTATATTATATAAATACAATAAAATATCCATTTACAAGTATTTACGAAATTTTGTTTTCTTGCTAGCTTTTTCATTTTCCTCTTTTCTCTTTTACAACTTGTTGTCATGAAATTATCTTAAATACAAAATGCAGCTGTTGTTGTCGGAAATGAGAGCATAATACTTTTACTTATATTTTCACTTTTCTGGTAAATGGGGATGCCGAAGCTAGACTCACGCCTTGGGTATCGTTAGAAATGTGAAAATGGCCTGGCTCGAAGGCTCGGACCTACCCTGGAAAATTGCAAGGACAGGCCAGACGTTTCAGGCCCATTCTGGCCCGGACTGGCCATATGTTATATATATAATCCAAAGACTATATATACGTATTACGTATATACATACATGTAATAAAAAAACTATAGATATGTGTATACATACATATATATATATATATATATATATATATATACACATGTAATCAGAAATGATATATATATATATATATATATATTATATACACATCTAATCAACAAAACTATATATATATGAGCTTGGCCTTGTGGGCTGGCCCGACCCAGCTCATATTAACATCTTTAGGTCTTGTATTCATGGCCTTCAAGTTATGAGTTCACCCCCCCAGCCAATTGAGTTAACGTTTGTTGCGAGTTATTTTTATTTTTCCAGAAAATGAGAAAATAAAAGGATATTATTTTAGTACATATATTTCCTCAATAATTTATGAGGAAAAAAATAAAATAATAGATGGACTGATTCAGGTCCATTTGAAACCTCCCATCTAATTTCGGTCACGGTTGCTTCTCCATTCCCCTTGCCGCTGCAACTGCCGTTACTTTAACGTGCAAAAACGGATAATTTCGTAGAAGCGGCCTATCATTCCCTTAATTACTACTAAGTCACTTTTCCGAGTTTACATTTTCAATTTGCAACCTTGTAAAAGCTTTCAGTCTTTCAGTTGACCGCTGCGAAAAGAACAAAACAACGACTTCTCTTAAAGTATGATTCCCACGTATAACATTGCAAATATACTCCTCCTTTACACTACATATTCAAATAAACTGTCCCTCTTTGTCTCACAAAGACATCCTACAAGTTTGTGGGAGCAAGTCAAATTAACCAAACAAACGAGCCTCATAATCCTTGCTCTTACAGAATTCAAACCTTAACAAAAGTTCCATATACAACTAGAATGCTCAATTTGTTAAGTAACGATGAATTATTTAACTAATGATGAATTATTTAACTATCTTAAAGAATATTTTATAAACATGCACACTAGCTCGGTGATAGGCTTTCAAAAGGTCAGGAGTTCAACACCCAGGTGCGTTTATGACAAGGATCTGCCTAACCCAGTGTTCTTTCGGAAGACCTTCAAAGACAAACATGAATATCGTATAATGACGAACAAAATTTACAGAATTTGTGAATGCAAAATATTAGAAACAGGTCGCAAGAGGAGTCAGCATGGTGATAAGGGATTCTACCTGGTGAAGGAGCAATCAAGGTTTGGATTCCATGAGTTTTCACCATAGGATGAGACATGGAGGTGAAAACCCTAATTCCAGAGTTTTATCATAGCCAACTCTCCAAAGATGGTTTCTCAAAGTTATGAATTTAAGAGAATGTCATAAGCAGTAGGGCTAGCATATGAAGAGATGCATATGCTTCACTCAAATTCTAGAAAATAAAAATATATATGTTGTCCAAGGTTAAAGTCTTCACTACAAGACTAGTTCGAGGATTAAAATGTGAGTTATTTTCTAAGTCCGCAACTAGAAAGTTGTTAGTATAATAATAGTCTACCCCCCCACATATATATATAGAGAGAGAGAGGGAGAGGGGAGGGGGGAGGGAGTCTTAGTTGCATAATCTTACACAAACATCTCGATAATTCAATTTTGATATTGACGGTAGAGATTAAATCAAATGTATCATTGTATTTACATTTAATACACATATATTAAATGTAAAGCGATTCAAATCTCTAACATCGATCTTAAGGATCGAATAATGCAGATGTTTATGTAAAATTATACACAAACACATGATACAACTAAAATATCCTATATATATGTATGTATATATACATATGTATATGTATGTATGTATGTATGTGTGTATGTAAGGACAATGGCAGATCCAATAATTTGTTTCAGGTAGGTCGGACTTTAAAAAATTGTCAGTTATATATATATTGATGGTTTTGTGCACACTTCTATTAAAAAATGAGGGATAAAAATGTTATTCAAAATTTTTAAAATGATATTTAAAAAAGTAAAAGGATAGCTATATGAAACTTTTGCTTCCACTTTTCAGTGGATGTGGAGCAATATGAGTGCATGGTGTTAGTGGTGTGTAGAAATGAAACAGTCTCTCTCTCTCACTGTCACTTATTAAAAAGAATTTCATTCAATTTTAACTATAATTTTAAGAGGTGGCAATAACGTATAGCAGAGTAGAAGTTGGTAGGTTACGGAATTATGTAAAAGATTACGGACTTTTTGTAAATTTCAGAACTTCGAAACGAGGGAATCGGAGGAACGTTTCTTCGTCGTTGCCGCGCTGAGAGAGTTGCCGGACGGATATGGATGGCATCCCGGAGGAGTTGAAGACGCCGCCGGCTCCGCTGGTGGCGCTGGTCGGGCTGACGGAGATCCACCCGGCGATCTCCACCTCCCTCCACTCGGGTCCTCAGCCTCCCCTCGACTCCCTTTCTGTATCCGATTTCTCCGGTCTTTCCTTCCTCCTCCGGAAACTCAAGGACCCCCTCGCTGCCGCCGCCGGACGGCCTCGCGGCATCCTTAAACGACGATGGCTCGCGAAGCACCTCACCCGCGTCCCTGCGGTAGTCGCCGCGCTCTTCTCCACCGAACGCGTCTCCGGCGACCCCGCTCAGTGGCTTCAACTCTGCTACGATCTGGAAAAACTCAAGTATGCATCTTTCCGTCCTCTTTTCTGGCTTTCTGGCCATCATTCTCACTGTCCTCGACACAAAAACAATCAGATAAGCACATAACCCAAGTCAGAGCACCAGCAATTTTCGATGTTCCTTTCTCCGTAACGCATTGATGCGTGTTAAGAAAAGCCTCAAATTGGAATACCAACGCAAATACATATTGAACTTTTTCCCGTTTGTGCAATTTAAGATCAGAACCTCGCAGCTACAATATGCCACGAGCAAAATCGAATCAACCAAAAGCGCAAAGACAAAAATTAAGAATAGCAGGCACCAAATTTTTACTGGAAAACTCCCGTAAGAAGAAAAACCAAGGACAAATCAAGTCGGACACGAACATGACAATGCGTTACGACTGCCGTTTTCGTAGGAAGAAAAACCAAGGACAGCTCATGTGGGACACGGACATGACAATGCGTTGCCACTGCCCTTTTTCAATTAGCGGGAATAGGGCGAATATTGGCGAAGTATTACATCTCTGTGTTCTTCCTTTCGTGTTTCATATGGTTTCCCATCTCAAAGGAGAATCTAAAGTCAAACCAACACTCCAACTGATTCAAAGCTAATGCGATTCGGGAGCTATTTTAGAACTGACTATGCCAACATGATTGAAATTGTTTAGCGGAATCGGATTTATGTAGGCGAATTAATCGCCTTGCTTCATCTGTCTGTTCCTATGCCGTAGATTCCACCCATAAGGTTTTCCTCATTTATTAACGTAGATCTTTTTAGTCTTTCTCTATAAATCATTGCCTTGCTTCTCATACCCTTGAAACATCCTTGATACACGTTAGCATTGCTCAATTCAGCTGTCTGTTCCTATGCTGTAGATTCCACCCATAAGGTTTTCCTCATTTATTGATGTGGATCTTTTTAGTCTTTCTCAATAAATCAAAATTCATTGACCTTGTGTTGCTCATGTTGCTGAATATATAGGCATTGTCTAACTATTCATTCCTCCATTCTTTAGAATGTGCTGTAGCAGAATTGATGTTTCGGTGTAAAGCAGCATCTTAACATGGACTTGGTTGTTCCCTCGTATTGATGCACTGCTCGCTTCTTTTTGACTTCTCGACCATCCATGTTTTGCAGAAGTGCAATCTTTGGGAGGAACATTAAGCTGGTTGTGGTGATGGTGCTATCAACTGTTGACGGTAAGGATGTCCCAATATCGACTTAATTTAGATCTTGATATGACTGTTCAGGATTCCCTGAACTTAAAGCATGTAAGTTGTGAACAACATTTAAGCGTTCAAAACTAGGAAGCAAGGATATCTATTATTGTCAGATTCCAATTCCGGCTTATTTTGGTTGAGGTCCAAAAGGTTCTGATCGGGACCCTTACATTGGAAGAAGTCCTAACTTCCATATCCTTGACAAGTGTGCTTTTGCCAAAATGTGTTCTTAGGAAATTATTGGATTGCCGAATTCTGGTGTTGAGGCAATTGTAGTGTTGAGGATGGTGATGTTCCCATGATAGAATTCACAAATACAAGCTCCCTTGTTTTGGGGACATCACTACTTGCAAACAATATAGGCTATTTAAAAAACCATAATGTCTTACACGCAGATAGTAGATGATGGTGTAAAGCCAGACCATATCTCTTGTTCAAGGCTCTGAACCGGAGGCTAAAATGGATTTTTGATTCCTGTTGCTGCTGAAGAAAGGCATGATTTATCACATACAGTATTTCAACCCTGTCTAGTTTGCAGCTGTGCATCAATAAATGCATTAATGTTTTCTTTTTTAAATTTTAATATGAGAAGTTCAGTAGCTCCTGCCTTTGGTCGCCTAGGAAGTTTTAAGCTTATGTTTGTTTCGTTGAGTTTCCTCATGTGTACGGCTTGTCTACTTATATTCAGATTATGTAAATGAAAATCAAATGATAGCTTTGAGGAAACATGCTGAAGTCGATGCGAAGTGTTTCTGTCTCTTTGTTCAGAAGGGTCTGTCAGAGTTGAGGCAATCTTTCACCAGGTATGTTTGGTCCCTAGCATGCTGTCTGCATGGTTTGGGTTCTGCTTTATGATCCCACTCTCTTGTAACCTTTATGCAGAATACGCACCCTCTTTACCGAACTATGCAATACTTATTACTGGGAGGAAGGACAAATTGTTAGAGATCGTGTTGAAAGCAAGAGCTTCAGTTGTCCGGAGATGTATGTCCGTTACTGCTTTAAGGTATGCCTCTGTTAAAATATTGTGTAAACCTTTTGCCTTGCAGTACATTAGTTCAAACTGTATCTGCCTTTTGTACAACTTTAACTTCATTTTCCCTTGTAGTTTTGTTTCTCAATTTATCCTTTCAGAGCAAATTGCTATTGGATTTGTTAAGAAGGCGAGGATTTAAATTAGTGCCCAAGTTCTTTCTTTTAATAGTGGTGAACCTTTTTTTTTGGTAAAGTAATAGTGGTACACTGTGGAACAATTTTAGATAACATCAAATCATAAGAAGAACGTGGCATTTTCCTATAGAAAAGATAAATGAATCTTTAGGAACCTTTGTTGGTAGTATTTTCTTTTCACATGGATTGAACAATTGTCAGTAATTGGAGATGCTTGAATGTATTAATCTCCTATATCTATTCACAGAACTAACTGAAAGGTTCTTCTGCTACAAGAACAAGAAGATTGCGGTTACTCATGGATCCTTGCTACATGCCCAAGCAGATCTCCTCCATCATTAAGTTTTCAAATCCCGTTGTCTTGATAAACCCTAAGGAAAATCCTAGAGCTCGGCATCTTTAAATGCTTTTATAAAGTAAATACCGTGCTGGTAGTTGGCTGCTACCACTTGCCTTAAATCTCCTTGTGTTTATTGAAAGAAACTATATGTTCAGGAACAACCAGCCAGCCACTGCCTATCAAAATTTTATGTATCTGAAGCCACTCTTTGTTGCCTTTTTCCTCTAGTTAAATCTTCAGGTGTTGATTTCCAGTTCTTATACTGAGCCCTGCTTCCATCTGATGATGTCATCCAAGTCCATTTATATCCAAATTTAACTATTAGCTTCTGGGAGTTTTGTTAATATTGGGAATTCCACACCACTATTTGATCATCATGGAATTGATCAACTTGCGGCCTGCTAACTGTGAAGACAAAAGCTAGAACAGAAAGATATTCTGTACCTAACATGGTCTACTGCCTTCCCCCTGTTTTGTGCATGAGTGGATTTTCCAGGGCAAATGCCCTACTTCATGAATATAAATTAGGTTTCTCACACTCAGGGAAATAATTCTTATTGTCTAGAAGATGTTCCATTACATGCACCAAAACATATTATAAGATCATAACTGCAGGAGTGCCCCTATCCCTATGTGGATCATATGGATGGAAGGTAATTCTGTATCTGCATTATTGCTTCTAAAAGTTTTTATTTAATTATTTCTTTCATTGATTGGTAAGAATTAACCTTTAACTGTTTAATCTTTGGTATCATCTAAGAGATGCACTGGTTGCATCTGCATAAATCTTGAAACTTCACTTCTACAGTTGTAGGACATAGTTATGGATGGTGCCTTACTGTGTGTCCATCTTCTATTTGTTCCTTCTGTTGTGAACTATGATGCTAAGGACGATCCTTGAGGGTTTAGTTACACGGTGGAGTCTTTCATCTGATTAACTTATCTGAATAACAGGTTGCCGTGTATGCAGAATTTCGAAGAGACTGGGTCGAGGCCTTAAGGCTTTATCAGGATGCATACCATGTTTTACGTGAGGTATCTTTTCACATTTATCAAATTTTAGCTGGCATTGGTTTCTGTAATAGTTACATATTTCCAATTGGGCTTTCTATTTAAGATAAATTTTAAAATTTGGAACATATGAAGGACCCCATAAGAAGTTTTTCCTTATGCTGCAAGGTGATATATACTTGTGTTTTGTGTGTTTCTCCAGATCTTTTTTTCTCGAATCTCAGATATTGCTTTCCTTTTATTCAACTGCTTAAGTATAACCTGAGTCTATATTTGATTTGTAAATGATTTGAATGATCATGAGATGATTGGAACACAAAGAGAGTTGCCACCCATTCAAAGCTTGACTGAGATAAAAGCAGTGGCGGACCAATTGCATTTGAAAGTGTCAACTTTGTTGCTTCACAGTGGTAAAGTCGTGGAAGCAATTGAATGGTTCTGGAAGCATATTGCATGTCATGAGAAGCTTATAGGAGGCCCAGAATTTGTTTTCCTTCACAGGCAGTGGGTGAGAAAACAATATTTGGTATTCGCCGAGTTACTAGAGACAAGCTCGCCTGCCACTCCAGCTACTGTTTCTCTGCCGTTAGACACTTCGGGGAAATCTCTCACAGAATGGGAACTGCAACCAGCTTATTATTATCAGGTCAGTAAATTTTTAATTTATTTCTTGCTTTGGTGTTTGACCGTTGTGATCGTGTATTTGTCTAATGCTATCCTAATATTGAGTGGTGAAGGCTTCTTGAGGTCTTTTATGAGTTCTTTGGATAAATTGGTTTGTGCAGCATTATTGCTGATTTTGGGTACTTTTTTATTCTGAACTTTAGGAACCTGTACATTTTTCTTTGTGTGTTTAATGTTTTACTCTCAGCCATGTAAGAGTCCTGAAGTTTGGTATGTTCATTGATTGATGCCCAACTCAAACTTGGGTTTCAGATATCAACATTATTATCTATTTCAGTTATACAGATCCATAGTTGGTATCGGCATGTTTCTAAGTAATTGAACTTCTTATCAAACAGCTAGCAGTCTGTTCCTTCGAAGACAAAAATAATGCCCTTGATGTTTCCTTGTCTGTATTGGGAAATCCCGAAAACTCTGCTGGGCAAGAAGTGATAGGAAACAGAATAGATTCTATAGTTCCTTCTGAGTATGTGGGCCAATATACACGCATGGTTCAGAAAGGAGAAGATTTTGTTGGAAAACCGTAAGTATTTGCTTCCTTGTAACAAAATATGTGCTTTTAGTTGGGCTCGGAGTTCAATTGTTCGCATGATGTGTTTGCAGCCTTGCTGATTTGGAATACCTGGCTTATGCTGTTGCTGAGGGGAAGAGGTACCAGGATTCACATGTAATTATAGGTTTATTAAGAAAATCTCGTGATCTATACAATAACCTGAATGCTCAAAGGATGTCCTCCTACTGTAGCTATCAAATAGCCAGGGAACTTTTTGCTTCAGGAGACTTTACTAAAGCAAAGAGCTTTTTTGATGGCATCAGAAATCTCTACAGGCAAGAAGGTTGGCTGTCTCTTCTTTGGGAGATATTGGGTTACTTGCGTGACTGCTCTATAAAACTTGGTCTTCTGAAAGATTATGTTGAATATTCACTTGAAATGGCATCACTACCCATAAAGGCTGGAAGCTTTACGGAGTTGCTTGATCTAAAAGGTAACTGTGGGCCAGCTGGTCTGCCTGGTCAGTTGCAGAGAGAGATTGTACAAGAGGAAGCATTTAGAGTTTTACGAGGAGAGGCTATTTTGACATCAAATTATGATCATAGCAGCATTGATCCAATTCATCAGCCTCTTTATATTGAGATTTCTCTTATTAGCCCAATGCGAACAACATTTCTTGTGTCAGTAGCTTTTCATGACCAATCTATTAAGCCTGGTGGCTGCGTTTTGCTGACAGTATCACTTTTATCACGGTTACCTCTTCCTATTGAAGTGGAGCAATTAGAAGTCCAATTCAATCAGTCGGCATGTAATATGAAAATCATCAATATGCGGAGACAACAATCTGTAACGAGCCCTAGTGAAGATATCATTCATGTTGAGAGTGCTCCAGACATAACTCTTCTTTCAAACAAATGGACCCAATTGACATATGGCATTATTCCAGGTAATGTGTCAACAATCACACACATACACACTTTAAGATTAATAGTAGGCGAGTTAAATTCATTCAAATGTCATAAATACCTTCAAATGTGAAAATGTGAGGGTTTCTGAAAATGCTTGATACCTTTTGAAGGTCAAATAACTCAAGTTTTCTTCCTAAAATTTGAATTAGAGACTTCTGATTTTGATAGTAGATTTACTTTTTCTTTTCCTCTAGATGAGGATTTTTAACCTCAAACAAAGTAGCATGTAGTTTCAAAAGTACCGATACTTTTTGATGATATTGAAGTTATTTCCATAAGTTAAATCATCTAATGTCAATCATAAGTGATCAATGTTAGAACCCCACATATGTATGTGTGTATGTATGTATTTGTGTATGCATGTACGTATGTGTGTGCGTGCATGCACATGTAGTGATTTTATATTCAATTCTGATGCACTCTAGCTGAAAAATACAGTGCAGAGTGCAGTGTTCATAAATTAACCATTAGTGTGTGATCTCCATGCCCCCAAAACTTGAAGTCAAATATTCACCAACTTTTTATAATTAATTTACATTTACGTAAAATTACAATACTCAAGAAAGGAAAAGGCTCAAAATAGAGTTGGTATTATTGTAAATAAAGATTTAAAAGATAGTGTAGTAGACATACAACAATATGGTGACCAAATTATGATAGTAAAATTAGTGTTAGGAGTAGAGGCTTTGAATATAGTTTGTGAATATGCACCTCAAGTAAGATTATAAGATAGTATAAAGAAGGCTTTTTGGGAGGAGTTAGATAAAGTAATTCAAACAATTCCACAAAGAGAGATGATTTGTTTAGGAAGAGACTTAAACATGTCCGCGAAGATGTATTAGGATATCAAGATATTCGTGAAAACTATAGTTTTGGGGATATAAATGAGGAGGGTAGGAAGATTTTAAATTTTGATATGGCTTTTGATCTCTTTATAGCCAATACAATTTTCAAAAAACGAGATGACATTTAATTACTAATAAGAGTGGCTTGTCACAAACACAAATTAATTATTTTGTTTGTAGGAAAAAGATAGATCATGTTGTAAAGATTTTTAGATAATTTCAGGAGAAAGCTTAACTATTCAACATCGACTTTTAGTAATGGATTTTTAAGTAAAAAAATGGACAAAGAAAATAGAGTGTATAGAGATATTCATACTAGATGGTGGAACCTCAAATGTGAGAAATAAGATATATTTAAATAGAAAATTCTTCAAGAAAATGCTTGAAATTATGTAGGTATACCTTTAGTACCTGGAACAATATAGGTATACATATTAGAGAAGTGACAAAAGATGTGTTAGGCAAATCTAAGGAAGGCGTACTGACACAAAAAGAAGCTTGGTGGTAGAGTGAAGTGGTGCAAGATAAAATTAAGGCAAAGAAAGCATGTTATAAATTGCATTATGCCAAGAAGACTAGTGAAACTTGAGGCGCTTATAAGAAAGTAAAGAAAGAAGCGAAAAGTTCAGTTAGTGAAGCAAAAGCTAAAATTTGAGAGGATTTATATAAAAAGCTTAACTCAAAAAGAAGGTGAAAGAGATATTTTTAGGATAGCTAAGGCCGGAGATAAGAAAACTAAGAATTTTACTTTTGTTAGATGCATCAAAGATGAGGATGAGAAGATTCTAGTGGCAAATGATGATATAAAAAATAGATAGAAAATTATTTCTATAAGCTTTTTAATGAAAATAAAGATGATAGTATTAGCTTAGGAGAGTTACCCAAATCATAAAAGTATATAAACCATAATTTCTATTGGTGTATTCAAAAGAATGAAGTCAAAGAGACTCTTAAATATATGAAGGTTGATAAATATGTATGATCATACAATATTCCTATAGAAGTATGAAAAATCCTAGGAGAGATGGGGCTCACTTTGCTCAGAAGATTATTTAGTGAAATATGGAGAACCCAAAAAATGCCCGAGGAATGGAGAGTGACTACACTTATACCCATAGATAAGAACAAGGGAGACATTCAGAATTGTACGAATTATCAAGGTATCAAGTTAATGAGCCATGAAATTATGAGAAAGAATTATCGAACGCGGGTTAAGACAAGTATCGAGTACAACATAGAACTAATTTAGATTCATGCTCAGTAGATCTACTATTGAAGCGATTTACCTATTGAGACGTCTTATGTAACATTTTAGAGCAAAAAAGAAGAACATTCACATGCTATTTATTGATGTAGAAAAAGCTTACGATAGGGTACCAAGAGATGTTCTTTGGAGAACCTTGGAAAAGAGAGGTATCCCATTGACATACATAAATCTTATAAGAGATATGTACGATGATGCAAAAACTTGTGTGAGGACTCATGAAGGAATGACATACTCCTTTGAAGTAAGATTGGGTTATATCAGGGATCAACTTTAAGTCCATATTTATTTATATTGGTCATTGATGAGTTAACAAAACATATTTAAGATGAAGTACCTTGGTGTATGCTATTTGCATATGACATTGTGTTAGTGGATGAGTTTAAAGAAAAAGTTAATAAGAAATTGGAACTATGGAGAGAAACGTTAGAAAGTAAAGGCTTCCGACTTAGTAGAACAAAAACGGAATATATGTAACGTAAGTTTGATCATTTGGGTACTTGAGAAGACATAGAAATTAAGATTGACACATATTGTATCTCTCACAAGAAAAATTTTAAATATCTAGGATAAAATTTTCAAAGTGATAGAAAAATTGATAGAGATGTACATAGAATTAATGTTGATTGGTTAAAATAGAGGGGCATAAGGTATTCTATACGATAAGAAGATACCATTAAAGTTGAAAAGTAAATATTAAAAAGCAGCAATTAGACCTGCTATGTTTTATGGTTTTGAGTGTTGGGCAGTTAATCCTAACATGTGCAAAAGATGTCTGTAGCATAAATGAAGATGTTGAGATAGATGAGCGGTCACACAAGGAAAGACCATATACAGAATGCGGTTATTAGAAATAAATTGAGAGTAGCACTAATAGAGAATAAAATGAGAGAAAATCGACATATAGAAAGATGACCCAAGGATGCTCCCGTAAGAAGATATGAAAAACTAGATCGTGAAAATGTTAAAGAGGAAGAGGACGACCACAAAAGTGTTAGAAAGAAACAATAAAAATGATCTAGTTTATATTGAGTTAACTGCTAGCATGACACATGATAGGGTTATGTGGAAACAAAGAATTCGTGGAAACAAAGAATTCATGTAGTCAATCCCATGTAGTATGGGAAAAGGCTTAGTTGTTGTTGTTGTTTAAGACGTTGATTGTTGGTCTTTTAGCATTCCAAGCTCATCCTTATGGCATTTCTCAGGCAGGATCCGTGAAACTAAAGTCATACAAGACATTCTCTCTCTCATACATACACATGCATGCATGCAGATACACACAGAAACATGCTCACACACACATGTATGTATAAACTGTCTTCTTATTTCCAATTAGTGTATGGATTTGATTTTGTTTTGCAGGTCAGAGTGGGAAGCTTGAGTGCTTAAAAGTGTTGGCAAGGATACAGAAACAATTCACGATCTGTTTTCATGCTGAAAGTCCTGCATCAATGGCTGATGTGCCTCTTTGGAGATTTGAAGGCAGTGTAGAGGCCCTCCCAACCAAAGATCCTAGCCTTGCACTCACTGGTCAGAAGTTTGTACAGGTAGAAGAGCCAGAGCCTCTTGTTGACCTGATTTTAAGTTCTCATGGGCCTGCATTGGTTGGTGAAATCTTCCCAGTTTTTGTGTCAGTGACTGCTAAAGGACATATGATCTGCTCTGGGGAGCTGAAAATAAACCTCGTAGACAACCGAGGGGGCTTACTTGCACCCAGAAACGCCGACTCACTCTCTTCAGAAAATCAATATGTTAAGCTTGTTGGCATTTCATCACTGATGGAAGAAAAGCACACTCAATCAAATACTGAGATTATCAAAAAAATTCAGCAGTCGTTCGGGTTACTTTCTGTACCATTCTTGAATGTGGGTGAATCATGGTCCTGCAGATTAGACATCAAGTGGCAGAGACCAGAAATAGTGTTGCTATATGTTTCACTGGGATATTCCCCTGACAGCTGGGAAGCAACATCTGAGAAAATTCACATATATAAAAGCTTGGAAGTCGAGGGTAAGACTGCAATTGAAGTGAGTCACGAGTTTATGACGCCATTTAGGAGGAATTCCCTGTTGATTTCCAGTATGGGACAAGTTATGTCATCTTCTGAAGAATTAGCGACATTTGCTCTGCATGAAAAAAACATTCTTCTTGTAACTGTTAAGAATTGTAGTGAGGTGCCTTTGAGGCTGATATCAAATTCTTTTGAAAGAGATGATATGGATGAGGACGCGTGCTTTATAAGCCATGCTTGTGCACTTGATAGTGGTCCTGCATCTCAATGCGCTGAAAGTACCCTATCTGAACTTGTTCTTATGCCTGACAAAGAATTTAAACAGATCTTTTCTTTCATTCCTATTAAACCACAGATTGCACGCATGGGAACTGTATGCATCGTATGGAAAAGGGAGTCAGAGTTGATCGAATCATCGGACGTTGTGGTGAAACAGAATATCCCAAACATAAAGGGTGAAAACGCTCTGTTGGTTGTGTGCTTGGATTGTCCACCTTATGCAATACATGGAACTCCCTTTTCATTCTCTCTAAGTATTCAGAACAGGACACCATTGGTTCAAGAAATCCAATATTCATTGCTGGAATCTCAGTGTTTCGTATTATCAGGAGCATGCAGTGGCGCGGCATTTGTATTTCCAAATTCCGAGCATGTTCTGGCATATACGATGGTACCACTGATATCTGGAACACAAGAACTGCCACAGATTACAGTTACGTCAGAAAGATATTCAGCTAAACTTGAACTATCTGCTTCGGCTACCAAAATCTTCATCTTACCGTCCAAAACTGGCAGCCTTGGTTCTTTGCATACTAAAGAGAATGCTGCTGATGTTGGTTCAGAACTCATTACAGTTAATTGAAACCATCTCCCCCACTAATCTGATCATCTGGTTGGTGCCTTCGCAAAGGTATACTGATCTGCTGAAATTAAAAGTAATAAGGTAGAAAATATATGGTTTTTGTAACCTCAATCATCAGTTCGTCAAATGCTTTTTCCCAAGAAACTTGGTAATTCATGACATTGCCATGGACAGAAGCAGGTGCGTGCCGAGAAGTACTGATCTAGTGTTCATCATTACATGGGTTATTATACCCCTTCAAAATTTATGTTCGAATTCGACATTTCATTTTTTTTTTTCTCATTCATTCTTTGTGGGTATCATAAATGCATTCATATCAAAGAAGTTATTTATACATGCGTAAAGGAAGACCTAACCTGACAGATTTAGCATTTGATGTATTCATTTAAACTTGACAAATTTTTCTGTTGCTTCTTTGGCTGATCTCTTTATTATATTTGTCACGTAAAACTTGGCAAACTTTTCTGTTATCTAAAATACTGATTCTTTCAGATGCTCACCTTCAAAGTTTTGTCCGATTCTTTATGTTTTCTTTTACATCGGAGTCTAGCATTGCTTTCTCCTAGCGTCTTTGAAGATCAGAATCCACAACCTTCTTAGCGAAACTAGACTTGCAATATGCACTCTTCACCTTATTCATCTTATTCAGATTCTTAATACAAATTATTACTCAAAAGTATTTCACTAGATCTAGGATTTTTTTCACTTGTATGACAAACGTGTTTGTCCATCCTTGAATCTCGAGCTCTATGGTTCTTGTGTTCCAGTATGTACCTGAAATGACACTGGGTAGTGGTCCACTCTCGAGTTCTAGGAAGTGTTTGCACCCCCGGGCCGCACGCGGACGAACTGGCCTTCGTCCGTGTGATACGTTCTTACATGAAAATGGTGTCCCCGAGCACGGGGTAGAACCCCTCTTTAAACCTGGTGCCGCTTCGTCCAGGAAAACAAACATGCCCTAGGTGCATCCGGTGGGTTCTGCCCAACACGGCATTCTTATGAAAACGGATAAGCTCAAATGGTTTACCTGAATGAACTCTTTCCGTCAGAATTCATGCTTGCCTCTAATTCTTAGTGATTGGCTTACACTTGGGGTTGTAATTTCTATCTTTTGAGCCATCAATCGTGTCATTGTGTGGTCATGTCAAAACAGGTCAACCCAAACACAAGCTGAACTTGTTTTTTTTCACGTTGAGTGGACATGAACACAAGCTTTTCATAGTATTGGAAAATGAAATATTTCTTGGTAAACCAAGTTCGTTTAGAGTGATATGCAGTATTATGGTTTTCCAATGAAAGCTTTTTAGTTCGTCTATGAACCAATCTTAATTTAGGTTATTTAGCTAACATTGACCTAGATAATGGAAAAGCTTTCAAGAGTCCTAGATAATTATAATCTACAACAACAACTACTAAGCCTTTTACCATACTAGATGGGGTCGACTACATGGATTATTTGTTTCCACAGAGCCCTATCATGTGTGTTACCTCACAATAAGTTAAATCATTTTTTATTGTTTCTTTCCAACACTTTTGTGGTTGTCCTCTACCTCTTTTAATACTTTCAAAATCTAAGTTTCCATACTTTCAAAATCTAGAGAAAGACTTAATTTAGTAAAGGGATCATAGAAAAAAATATGTTCAGCATTTACTTTTCAAGGCTTATAAATATGTTGTAATTTTATATTCTAAAATATGAATGAAATAAATTTCTTTTTCCTTTGAATTCTCTTGGGTGGCTTTGTCTTAGTGTATTTTCACTATTTCTTTCTAGCTTCCAACAATCCTCAATTTCATGTTTTTGGGGTCATGCTAATATCATGTCATTTATGTAAAACAGGTAAAGCCGAAAATGAATCCCTTTTTTCATGTAGCTTTGGGTGGATAGAAACGTATCTGACCATGTCCGTGTCGGAACTCAGTATCGTGTCTAAAATTGCCTTCCCTAGTTTCCACTGGTTTCCTGACTAGCTCCACTACGAGCTTTCCATTCCCTTAATTGAACTTTTAAAACAAGAGAGCTTTTCCCATAACTCTGGCCGTGTAAAAGCATCATCACAACCATTCAATTTGAAAAATGGTTGAAAATTTGAATTTCAAAATTAAGTTTTTTGAATTAATTATACTTACAAAAAATACAAGCATGTTTTTACTTTTAAAATTCCCTACTTTTGTGGTTTTCCTAAAACTATTCTCTCTCTATATATATATATACACTTTTCCCATGTCCGGCTTCTGTCTCTATTTCCATACAACATAGGCCGACACAGTGAGAAAACCCACTTGATGTTAAAAAGAAAACTGAAGAAAGACAGTAAAAAGGGGAAAGATCTCTCTGATCAAGCTATATTAGTAGAAAGTCGGTTAGGGTGGGGTAACTGGAGAACCTTTTGCTTTGCGCCAAATCAGATCATGATGATTAGGTCGGGTCAGCATTTCACACTCAACTTTACATATCTAAACAGTGTGCCAATTTGCTGATGGCTGGTTTGAGGCTTATGCACCCTAGTAGAGTGCAGTTTATGTTCGCGCAAGGCAGGGGCCAGAAAATTGGCACACTATTCCGCAGCGGGTGAAGAAGCTCTTCCCTCTATGTGATTCCTTTGTCAGGAACAAGGCAGGGCCAGAAATTTTACATTGGGTTTGAAATTTGAACTATTGAGGGGATTAATACAAGTTGATCAGTAAAAACACTGTACAATTAATGCAATCCCTCATGCTCATTCATGCAATTAATTGAGTTGAAAGACTTGCAGTTGATAAATAGCAGGTACATCAACCAACTCATCTCAAGTACCAAGAATACCTACGATTTGTAAATGATTAATAGCTTTGAAACACTCGCAAATCTTAAAATGAGAGAAACAGATGGTATCATATGTATACTCATGAATATCATCTTCATTCCTTTGGAGAGAGGTTTTTACAGATCGTAGCCACTCTGATTGAGAAAGTCACTACAGTATTGCGTTCCCCAGAAATCATACACTTTAGCATAACAGTGTTATAGGTATCTTACAGTTGTTTGCCTTCAAATGTCTGGCCAAAGCGCCAACCGGCCGGCGCAACGTTGTAGGATGTTACTCTTCTTCCGGAGCTGCTTGTCACCTCGAAAGAGAGAGGCTGACTGATCAGATTCGCGTTGCATTGCCAATTCTGGCCCCAGTTCCTTGCCATCTGCATCCATCCTGTATTCGAGCCCTTCACTTTAACTTCAGCCACTTCTCCATCCAAACCGACGTTTGTGATGAGAACCTGTTGGTAGTAAGAACTACCACCTAGAGTGAATCTCATTCCACCCCTTCTCTTACAGTTCACCCTGCAAAAACAGAATAGCATGGACAAATCCACTCAATGGTGTCCAAATGGATTTTGGTTGAAGATCTTTTCTTACAAAATAGAATCAGTGAATTGAAAAGAATTGCAAATGTGAAGAGGTAAAAGAAAAGGGAAAGGACAGAGATGAATAGGCAGGAAATGACTGTCAAGAATATCATTTTCCTTACTGAATATGAAAGTGGCTGATTCAGGTTGACTCGATTTGGTTTCAACTTTTATGAACCTTAAGCTCATGAGATAGTGATAAATTTTCTCCTGACTGAGAAGCTAAATTGAAATCACTAGGAAAATCAAGTTGATCAACCAATCGGAACTGAAGCACTCGGAAAATAGCTCCAGCAGGCCTGTTTATGATCATAATGTCAGGTTCGTTTTGCAGATAAAGTTACTAGACTCTCAGGCATCCTGGTGCAGAACCTTCGTAACAGCACTAGAAGCAAACTATAGCGATCAAAATGCATGATAATTTAAGAAATTGGCATATCCTGGAAAATTACAGGGAGCTTAAGGAGATAGTATCACAGTGTCCATATGCACCTGACACAACCTTAACTCTCTCACACAAATTCGCGCACACACGCACATTAATGAACTTGGCAATGACCTTCCTGACTTGGTTTAACTAATGCAGCAGGGGTCAATGATCTGTGTCTGTGTGTTTGTCCGTCTGCAAGGAGAAAAAATGTTCGAGAAGGAATTTGATAACGAGCTCTCTAACTATTGCCGTAACCTTCAAATGCAGAAAGCCAATTTTTAGGACTAGAAAGTTCCGAACCTATACTCCCCTTCGTCACGTCTCCAATGATTTGACGATTTATGCGCGACCATATCGTAGCCAAATATTGAAAAGAACGAGTCTCTTACCCATGTGAAAACATGGCAGGAAGAGTCTCAGGCCTTGGGATTTCAGGGCAACAAGGATTACCTTCTGTATTGAATAGGTACAATCTCAGCTTTGCTCTCTGCAATACGCACAAAGGCAGCATAAGACATCTCAAAATGCTCTCTCGGAGGGTTACACCATCCGCCATAATCGCCGGCGAGGGCATAATTTGGAGCACAGAAATCTGTAGCAGTAATTATCACAGAGGGACTTCCACTCAAACACCATAATATGTGATCCACACACCTAACTTCATAGCAAGCGCCGCAGCTTCCTCCCTTGTTGAAAAGCCTGCTACTGAGTGCAGTTGTGTGCTCCCCATAACCTCTCTGGTATACCTCTCCAAAACCGCATGCACCCCCTAACAAATATTCAAGCCACACCAAACCCAGAGTTAAAAACCAATACCACATTCAAGAAACCAGTATATATTTCCCAGGTTAAACTGTTCTCACTCAAAAATGTTGTGTTCTTCTGAAAGGAGTACCAAATGACAGACAAGCAACAAGAGATCACTTAGAAAGCATACATGCAACGATTTTCGGATTGCCACAGTGATAAAGCAAGTTAAGATAAAAACTATGCCATTTTTAACAGACGTTAGTGTGCGAAATCAGTAATACATGAGAAGGAAACAACAAGAGACTACCAAGAAACCGAACACAAAAGAAATAGGGAACGTCTTTGGTTTTTAGAGGGTCACACGAGTAGTAGAAGAGAGTCAAGCAACGAAGAGAACCAAGAAAACATAAACTCATACAAACTGCACATACCCAGAAGACAGGAAGCTCTTTACAATGTTTAGTGAAATGAAACAAGTAATACATGAGAGGAAGCCAACAAGAGATCACCAAGAAAACAAAATCAGACAAGCACATAACAAACAAGGAAGCTCTTGACTTTAGTGTATGAAATGACTAACAAGTGAGAGCATCAAAGAGAGTTTTTTCTTTGATGAAAAACAAGAGATATGCCAGTAAAACAGGTCATCCGAACTGCACTTGCACAAAGCAGGGGAAAAACTTGTGTTAGGATTAAAAAGGAATGCAAGAACAGCAGAGGCAAAAGATACAAAGGGAAAGAGAAATACCCCTGGTTATGGACCCATCAGCATCTTTAGAGAAGGTGGCAGTAGCCATCTTCCACCCTTCATCTGCAGCCATTACGCTGCTCACTTTTGATACCACCATCAACCATAACAACGCCAATGCAATACAAGGAGGATTCATATCTCAACTCTCTTTTTCCCCTTGCCCGTTTATGTTAGGAAGCGGGAAAACACAACCAAGTTGGAAAGCAAATGCCTGCTTGAAGGTATAGTACAAAGTGCACAGTCAATAGCCCTCAAAGTTCTCCATTTATGCCATTAAACAGTCATAGTGACCCCCCTTGATCATGGGGACCTACAACTTCTTCAATGACTCACATGTCCCTTGCCTTTGTTCTTTTTCCAGGCAGCAAGGAACGTGTGATTTGGGTGAGACGATAAGAAACTCGAAATTTTCTACAACAAGTTGGTCATAGAATCACATAGGATGCAAGTGAACCCAGCTACTGAAAGACAATAACTTGAACTCTACTCGGCCTTGCTGAGCTTAATCCAAGCTTGACATATGAGAGACCCGAGCTTCAACTCGTTAATGCTTGGCTCAAGTTGCTTGGGAACTCGTATGGAAGAGGCTTGAGCCTTGAGCTCTATTCTTGGGCACATCTGTAATTTAGAGATTTGAGTTTATCCCACTTTTTGGGTGCATTACTCGAGGGAAGCAGTAAAGGAGTTTTTATAATTGTGGCAGACACGGCTTTGAAGATCAGGAATCTGCCGCGGGATTCTAAAATTCAGTCTCTTCTTTTAATAATACACAGCAAATGCACTTTTAATAATACACAGCAAAAGCACAAGCCTGTGAGGGTAAAAGATAAAAAAGGAGGATACGAAGATCAACAGGAGACTGAAGGAATGCTCTTTACGTGGGCTGAACTCTCAAGCTCGACATGGCCGGTCCGGTTTCCTATAACCAGGAACCTAAAGGGTCGGTTCTGGTTGGGATTCTGATTTCAGTTGCAGTTTGAGGCTTAAACTGTCTGAAATATAAAAAAAAAAAATTGTTAAAATTTGAAATTTATTTAAAATTTTGAAAAATATATATAAAACAGGCAGTTTTTGGAACTGTTGATTCTGGTTCTATGAAAGGTAGAATAGGAATTGAACTGGGTGGCCCTCGGTGCCAAGTCCGTTCTCGATGGTTTCAGTTCCAGTTGATTCTTAGTTTGGTTTGGTTTCAATTGAAATCACCATGTGAATTTAGAACCGTTCATGTCTATGTCAGAGGCATGTTTGATTAGGAGGCTTGGTGCATACGGATCTAGAATCATAGGACAGTTTGTCTACTAATCAAATGCCACTCACGGTCCACAGTAAAAGGCAAGGTGGTACAATCCCATTCTTCACCTTGTTATAAGGTCATGCTTGTAATGAATTTATAGGGCCGACCTCATAATCATGCAGCACCCAAAGAGAAAACAAGCAAAATGAAGAAGGCCAAGAGCTCACAACCAAAACTAGTAGATAATTTGGTTTTGAAAAAAAAAAATTCGACGTTGACTCATGAAACTCTTGAGTGGGAACAACTTCGTTCTTGAAAGAATATCCCCCATTATGTAATTGTCAAGAAAAAACTTATGATCATTTTACATGTCTTATGTAACAACATCATGTCCAACAAATCTACTATTGAAGCGATTCACCGATTGAAACGTCTTATGAAATATTTTAGAGTAAAAAGAATTTTTACATGCTGTTTTTTTATGTAAAAAAGACTTATGATAGGGTGTCAAGAGATGTTTTTTTGGAGAACCTAGGAAAACAGAGGTATCCCATTGACATACATAAAACCTATAAAAAACATGTACGATGATGCAAAAACTTGTGTGAGGACTCATGAAGGAACGACAAACTCCTTTGAAGTAAGATTGGGTTACAACAGGGATCAACTTTAAGTCCATATTTATTTATATTGGTCATTGATGAGTTAACAAAACATATTCAAGATAAAATACCTTGGTGTATGTTATTTGTAGATGACATTGCATTAGTGGATGAGTCTAAAGAAAAAGTTAATAAGAAATTAAAACTATGGAGAAAAACATTAGAAAGCAAAGGCTTCCGACTTAGTAGAAAAAAGACAGAATATATGGAATGTAAGTTTGATCGTTTGAATACTTCATAGGATATATAAATTAAGATTTGCACAAATTACATCCCTCACAAGGAAAAATTTAAAAACCTAGGGTTAATTTTTGAGAGTGATGGAAAAAATTGATTGAGATATTACACATAAAATTAATACTGATTGGTTAAAATGGAGATGAGCATCGGATATTCTATTTGATAAGAATATACCATTAAAGTTGAAAGGTAAATATTATAGAGTAACAATTAGACCTACTATGTTTTATGGTTATAAGTGTTGGGCAGTTAATCATCAATATGTACAAAAGATGTCCATAGCAAAAATAAAGATGTTGAGATAGATGAGTGGTCATAGAAGGAAAAACCATATACATAATAAGGTTATTAAAAATAAAATGAGAAAAATCTTTTAAGATGGTTTAAGCATGTAGAAAGACCACCAAAGGAGGATTTCGTAAGAAGAAAAACTAAATTATGAAAAATATTAAAAGAGGAAGAGGACGACCATAAAAGTGTTAGAAAAAAAAATAAAGAATGATCTAGTTTATATTGAGTTAGCTGATAGCATGACACATGATAGGGTCACGTAGAAACAGAGAATCCATGTAGCCGACTCCATCTAGTATGAGAATCTAGTATGGGAAAAGGCTTAATTGTTGTTGTTGTATGTAATTGTCAAAGGAAAAACAGTAGGGATGCAAAAGTTAATGAGAATGAAGTTGCACGTCACCCAAATCAAATGGCAATGCACAAGCTTAGGTCGGTGAAAGCTCAACTCTCATGGCTAGAGCACAACGCTCAACTGGCAGGCACTCTGATGTAGAAAGCTCGACTCTCATGGTTGTACATGCACCTTTAGAATTTGACCTCCCTTTGTAACATACAAGGAAAAAACTCAAACTTTGGTGGTGCATGAAAGGAAATGAAGGTAGAGCAAGATTAGATAATATAAGCAAGGGCAGTGGCGGATCTAGAAATTCTTATAGGATGAGGCAAATAGACCACGGAATAGTTTAGGGTGGGGCAAAGTATGTCTCAAGCTCAGAGTATGAGATGTATTTCTTTTGAATTTTAAAATTTTGGGTAAGGTAGACGCCCTACTTTGGCTCAATCATGATTTAGATAATCATTAGGTGGAGCAAGATGAGATGGGTGGTGGAGTTTAAGCACATCTATATGATATAGACTGGACTGCAAAGCATGGGTTAACATTGCTATTAGGAATCTAAGTGATGAACTAGTAATACTTTTTGGCCACGGCAATCGGCTCCTTCTTGCTAACAACTGCAAAAAACAAAGATCCTAAAGAAAGGTGTTTCACTATTCATACACTCCTTTTTACCAACACATACATTTCTTTTATTCTTTTTTCCAAAAATTACTTGCATCACGTTTCTCTCTCTTCCATTTTCTCTCTTTGTAAACTATACTCTCGAAAAAAAGACTACTTAAACAATGATAAACCTACTGCGTGTCTTTCCTTTCAACAAGACACACCTTAAGCGAGTCTCATCATAAGTAATAAAGAGTGGTGTGGTTCATTTGTATCATCTTCGAGATATAGACACATCTCTAAGACATTGTTCTTCAAATAACGGTGCATCGTGAATGTGTTTGTCATTTAAATAAAACACATGTTAGACACGTCTCATCATCAATCTTCGTTCACCTCACCCTCTTCATTTATGTCGATTTATCATCAGATTCATCTTTATACTGAGATAAAGGTTGAGAGTAATAAAGAAAGATGTAAAAAAATCAATAAAGAATAAAAAGTTTACAAAAAAGAGAGTTGAGAACAAAATTTTAAAAAGATCAAACTATTAAAAAAATAACGAGATTAAAAGAGATTGTCTGAGAGATTAAAAAAGGTTGTCGAGACTTTTGAGGAAAGCATAAGCGAACAACATACAGAACGATAGTTAGGAGGAAGAGGAGAAGCCGGTAAACAAAGAGGAGAGTTTGGATTTTTTTTGCAAAAAAGAATGTACATTTAATAAAATAAGGTGTAAGTCGAAAACGAGCACAAGCCCATACGAGTTGCAAACTAAACAAGCGAAACGCGGTTAGGTTAGCTAATAATCCATTAGTAGTTTGCCATCAATGCCAATAAGGATTGCATATCTTTCACATGCTGGCTCATTTAAGCAAGATATTGAATCTTCTTATAACGATGAAAATGAAACTTTTGACTTGGAGAATAAATGTGAATCCATCCGAATAGTTGTCCTACACATAAATATTATATAAGTTCAACTAAACAAGTCATTTGAGCTTTCACTTAATTATCAAGAAGCAAATATGAATGAGATTGGGATAAGTTGCACAAATCTGAACCGTGTGTTAGAACTAAATGCTAATTAATGATGGTTGGGCTAACTAAGCTCATGTGTATTAATCATACTTAAGTTCATGTTAAGTATCCTTAAATATTTATTTGATATGTCTTTGATATATGTGAAAGTCTTAAAGTGTAAAAGTCACATGTGAGTAAGGGGCTTGTACATATGACGACCATGAGACAAAAGTTTGGTCTCATGTTGATGAGTAGAAAAAACCCATATATCCTTTTATATTGATGGAACCTTAGTTTAAAGAGCTTGGAGAGGACATGCATAACCACACATATGCTGGTCTGGGCTTGGGAATTGTCTTCGATCTTATCTTTTTGTACAAAAAAATTTAGATCTAACGGTTAAATAGTTTCTATGCGGGAACGATTAGGAATTGAAGAAGTGTGTCATTTGGATCGAATATCCGATCCATCATCTTTATTATAAAGCGGGATTAGGGCTTCCCTAATCCATAGTTAGTATTCTTACACTCTCTCTCCTCCCGTCTTCTTCTTCCTTGCATTTTCCAAGTTGTGCCAGGTTCCCTTCCTTTCTTCAACTAAGGTGACCGAGACATGATTGTAGGCGGCTCGAGTAAGGTATGCGCTCTTGTCGTGTGTGAGTTTTATCCAGAGAGAAAAGCATTGAAACCCATGCGTACCTAATAACGGGTCATTGTTTTCCCTAAGACAAGTTTACAAGGACAACTCACACATATAACTCCTTTGATTCCGTTTCTTTTACTTATTTCCTATATAGTTTATGTATGGATTTTTTTGGATTTGCAATTGTTATGATTATTACATATTATTCATTTATGCGTGTAATCCGACCGTTTTTAACAACACCATGGCATCTCAAGTTTGCACCGTTCTTATCAAAAGAGGGTTCCTTTAAGAGAGCAATTCATATAATTTCATCCAATATAACAGTGGCAGCACTTTATTGATCTGATGTCAAATTATAGATAATACATAGCTTTCAAGAGTTAGCTAAGGTAGTATATGATTTGATTAATATTGGATAATATTTAAATAATATAAATTTTCAGTATTTATTCAAGAGTTGCAACTTGAGAATGATACAAATATTGAAGTGCACGTACAACAAGGTAAATGTATATAAAGAAGATGACTCACGCAACAAATAGTCATGAGTAAACTTAACAAAGTGTAATGGTTCTTGAGTAAGCCTCTTCACTATCAACAACAGTCAACATCTTCAATAAGATAAGAGTGTCATCATATGCAATGAAGCATATGGGTCAAGTTCTGTCATATCCAAATTAGTATACTATTCATCTTTATTATTCTTTTATGCACAGAAAGAATAATAAGAAATTATTATCTTGTTAATATAATTGATATCTAATGCGTGCAAGGCTAGCTGAATGGTCTTCAATGTATCTTGAATGAAATTCGTTAGGAACAGCTTGCATATGAAAAGTTGAATCTGGCGGTGGTGAATTAATCCTAAAAAGGTACGACTTATCACATTTAAAAACAATGCACAATATATTTTGCTTGTTTGTTGTTTGATTTTTATGTACATATCACGAATGGCAAAATTATTTGATTTCATTGACATTGCAATCTCTCTCATATGGAATCGGCTCCAACAATTAAAAGATTAGAATTTTTGTTCATAATCTAACTAAAGCCTAAATTCTTTACTCGATAAACTCCTAGTTAGTTACAGAACTTATACATTCACCAAAATGAAAAATTTCAAGAGACCCTCAATATCTGATCCTCTACTTGCAAAAGATCTGTCTTAACTCATAATGGATCTGTCTCATTTTACAGTTTCGCTTTAGGGCTGTTAAATCTTTTGACAAATCCACGCCTTTATGTATAAAATTTTTCTAACTTCATCAAGATAGTTACCTCTCCCATGAGTAGGTCGGCCACTGTGTGCAATCATGGAACTCGGAAAAGCTATTAATTCTGGAACCGTAAATTTGAGGATTCATAATTTTCTGAAGCAGATCAACCTGGAATTGTTCAGGTTGACCTGAAATTATGAAACATGAACTCAAATCTCTAGTTGAGAAGTGTGGGTAGTGGGTTGTGCTCATGTCGTGTCATTTTATGTAGCTCTCTGAAGCAGGTCAACCTGAACACAACATAATTTCTTTTCAAGGAACATGAACATGGACCTTTTGAGTCATATTTGTGTTGGATTTTCATGTCAGTCGTGTCCTAGTAAATAATGTCTTTGTTTAAGGAAAAGAATGTCTTGATGCAGCCATTATACATATGCATGGTAGTTGGAATGTCTTTATCTATTATATTTGAGGTTGGATTGTTTATTATACACAAAAAAATGATATTGTAAGTCCTTCGTTGAATCTTATTCTTCATTGTCTTTTTTCATTTAATCGTCAAACATGAAGATAGATGGTTGAACCGCATCTCCCATTTAGAGAGATGCAACTTTATCAACTCACAATGATTTCACAGTTACCAATCGACAATATCAAATACACAAAAAAAATATACGATTGAATTTATGAATACACCTCTAAAAAATACAAAACACCTCATTGAATCGAATGTGCAAACCACTTTTTCTTTTTCTTCTTCTTTTTCTTTCCTTCCTCTTCTTATTTTTTTTATAAGAAAAGATAACGAAGCTTTGATGGGATTTAGTTATGCATCAACGGAAGGTGGACATCAATGAGAGAAAATGAAAGGAGGAATAAAGCTTGCAACATGAGAGAGGGCAGGAAAATTATGGATATTTTCAAAAAATGAGGGGGTATTTTGAAAAATCATGGAAAAAGGATGTTTGTGTAGTAATCTGGGGTGTAATCCCCAATGAATGGCTTTGTAAACAGGTAAAAATTATGCCAGTTCAAGTGAACAGTATCATATGAATGGTTCAGGCACATTAACTAAGAGCATATTAAAGAAATTAGCCGTTTCAATGGCTAAGCATATGAGTTAAAAACCACAACCTCTCACTTGAGGAGAGCCGTTTAATTTATCAACATGAATATGTAAGTATAATGAGATTGACCATGACATGCATGATACGAATACGTAAGTTTGTGCTTGTTTATATATGACAGATATTCAAATTGTTGACACCTTTGAAATGGTTGCATCTGGTGGCAACAAACATAGTTCCGTTGTTACTTTGTTAGAGGTTTGAGTTGATGCATCACTTCGGTATCTAAATTGAAGACCATGTATACTTATATATATATATAGAGAGAGAGAGAGAGAGAGAGAGAGAGGAACTAGTATATGCTAGAATACTTGGATGCTAACAAATTCAAACAAATCTCTTTGATGATGAATGATTGAAATTTAAAAGTATACTTTTGCTTTTTAAAATTTAAATTTAAAGCATCCACCATCAAACATGGATGTTGAGATTTATTTGAATTTACTAGCACCCTAAGTGTGTTAGCATATCAGTTTTCATATATATATAAATATATAACCGCTAGGAGATAAGGGGAAAACATAGTACAATAAACGTTGACAATTTGTGAAGTCCGACAAGATCGCACACTCTTCTATCTCTTGCTTTCTCCAACCTCGAACGTTTTCATTTCTCACATCGTCTATTCAAAAACTTGTACATCTTCTCTTACGCACAAGTAGGTATAAGCCTTTGTGTACCGATATCCAAGACTTAACTTTGTAACCTGCAGGCAATTATTGGATTCATTTGCATTACCCTTTCCTTGGGCTTAGTTGTTTAAGTTGGAGTTTGAACACGTAATCGTAATAAGATTCCATAATGACGCTTCTTTTTCTGTCTTGCATGTTACATCATAATGGCTAGACTGTCAGAAAATTGAAACTTATTGATAACTCCAGCAACTGGTTCTTTGCTTTGCAATATTATGCCTCTCAAGTTACGGCATATTTTATGGGGAGGCATGTACAAAGTGGATAATGTCATCATCAACATCATTATAAAGAAATAATGGGGTTTGCAAAGCTAATTTCAGATGCTAGTAGTAAAGACAACAACTAAGCCTTTTCTTATTGTGATCTTTTATATTTTCTTTGAAAATTTTTACAATCTAGTTTCTCATATAATTTTTCTTCATTTTATCGGTCAATGTTGTCACTACCAATTTATTTTTAATAACCTCATATCTACAGTCTTTCTTAATCACTCATCCATCTCAAAGTCCTCATTTTTATCACAAATATTTTTTTACATGTTAATAATTAATTGCCCAATGCTTATAACCATAAATCATAATGAGTTAAATTGTTGTTCAATAATATTTACTTTTCAACTTTAATGATATTTTTTAATACACATCTATTTTAATCAATCTTCATCAATTTTTCTATCACTCGAAAAAAATAATCTTAGATATTTAAAACTTTCTTTATAAGAGATATAATGTGTTAATCTTAAATTCTATATCATTTTAAGTGATTAAATGATGAAACTTACATTGTATATATATGATATCTGCTAAGTCGAAATCACTTTCTAATATTTTTCTCCATAATTGTAATTTCCTATTAATTTTTTTCTTAAGTCATGATGAAAATAGGGAAGAATACTGTTAATTCTATACAGATAGAAATGTTTTCAGTTGAGGACCGCTATGAAAGGCATATACAGGAACAGGAGAAAGTAAAAATAAACTTCAAAATAGCCTGTGCATCAAGCTCATACAAGATGGAGAAGTTTCAAGTCACACAGAAAATTGTTGCACATCTCTCTGGCCAGAGGTCGCTTCTAAGATCATCGAGTAAGGTTCCAAGGATCAGTTGAATCCTCATTGCGAGTGACCGGAGAACAAGTTCTCTATCAGAGACAAATGTAACGAAACTGTTAGAATGGGCACTGGCAAGACAGAAACTGGACAACGAAGAACAAGTCCTCGACTTGATCTTGGGATATTAATTCAATGATACATACAACTATAATTACCTGCACATTACATCTTGGAAACACAAATAAGAAGCTGTTAAAGAGTCGGGAAAAGATCATTTGCGCTTTCTTCCAACCCGTGGTCCTCTTCTAAGCCTTTTGAGAGCAGGATTCTCCACAAGTTCTATCGCATCACCTGGGACACCACCACCTATAATACAAACGTTCTATGAGAAAAAATGTCTGACGGGAGAGGAAGTTTAACTCTTACGTAAGAAAATGCAAACCGCACTATAACTATACATCAAAGAAACTGTAAGTGAAACAAGCCATAATTGACAGATCGAGGAAAATTGATAATGAATACACCTTTAGAAGACGTGTTTGGATCTTGTGGCTGCAGAATTTTCCTAGTGTGTGTGCGCTTCTGATCCACCGTTACTACACCAGGTTCAGCCTTTTCTTCAGGGATGCTGCATAACCCATTATACGGTGACATATTACAGAACCTGCAGCCACTAAACAGATGAGTATCGGAAGCCTAGGCTGCAAACTTGAGAATCCTCAATCCAGTAACTTTAGTACACAATTGGATTGATGGCATAACATTCATCAACAATGAGAATGTAACCGGCTCATAACACATCCTTAACCAAATACATTAGCCGCATATGACTCAGAACCATTTAGCCAGTTGTAAATTCGAAACACAATTTAGCTTATTTGGGGTTTAGTACTACTAGTGTTTGAAACTAATTTTAGGGCAATCCTAGTTCAAAGCAGAAAAGAAATATCCAAGTTGTCCGACTACCATTGAGTGCTCAGTTCAGTCTTCTAGTTTATTTAGGTTTATTAGTACCTTTACGTGCACATAATATAAGCTCCAACTTACATATAAGACCACTCAAGCTAAGGGTGTCCAGAAGTTTGATTTATTTCCTCATTAAGAGAATAAAAGGGAAAGAGGGCCTACATTACAAAATAGTGAAAGCAAGATGTTAGATATTTTTCACAAGATCCAATTTTTTTTGTTTGTCACCTAACAAAAGAATTCACCAGCAAGGTTAAAGACTTTAATATGACTATATAATGTTGCTTGTTGAAGACTAAGAGGTTTGGACGTGGAGTTCTTTGCGAGCCTCAAAAAGTAAGTGTTTGTTGCTTCTTGATTGGACGACATGGTTGGTGTGCAAGAACGATATTAAATTACTAATACTAACCATGCCCAAGATGTAGACCAACAAGTGATGCATTACAAGAGGAATCTTTGGTTGATTAAAACCATACTACGCCTAGAAGTTTCCTACTAAATGAAGGGCTTGGTGGTACTCAGCATCACATGAAATTGAACCAATGTTATAAATATCGTATCATACAATACAATATGCGATACGGGTGTATTGGTACCTGAACCAATATGATTCAAGTACACGTATCGCAATATACATTAATCGCACCCAAATCGCAACATATCGAACGATACAATGCAATAAGGATTGTATCATATGATACACCCTATATCGTATGATGCACTGTATTACGATACGGTATGATTTTTTATTTTTAATAATTTTGTATTCAATATTTTAATGTACCATTTCTGATTATTGCATATCGGTGTCCTATACGATAGGGGCACCAATATCCTAATTAAAACATTGCATTGAACTGCGAAAGACTGATGAGATGTTCATGTTTGCTATGAACCAAGGTGGGCAGACTAACTACAACAGATAGGTCACTTTCTCAAGGCCTATTGTTCAGTACTTGCAAAGTCAACTGCTTTGAGATCATTCGCTTGGAAGACTTGGTGTTGGAGATTCAGGTTCCTCTGTAATCAATTATTGAAACATCTCAAACATCTTTCTTCATTGCAAGAGCGCATCAATTGTTTTCCAATATCAAATAGGGATTCTTCCCCTTGCAACATTTCTCAGAATTTCACATTGGGATTTCATCTAGCAATTTGTCTGGCGGATGAACACACATAGCGATGCCTGCTGATGATCATGAACTGCAATGTAATTTGGTAGTTGTTAATAACCCTATTGAGGGCGGCTACAAGGCTCAAGTCTCCAACAAATACCACATTCTCGGTCTTGGTGTTAATCCTGCCTCCAGTTAAACTTCCCAACCTTAAAAAGAGGCACTTGAATTGTGGCCTTTTGCAAGGTTAAGCGTGCATACCACCAGACATGTTCATATCAAGCTAAGGAACTTCAGCTGCTATCTCATTGATTTACAGTAGTGGGTAATGGGAACGCGACCCAGTATCTACGCAAATATGTACCATCTGTTACACCATAAAGGGTCTCTTCATGCCCTTGATTGATGCTTTCTCATCACAAATTGGTGCACACAATTCTTTTTACAAGGCCAGGGTCAAGAACGGTGTATCCTGAGCTCACGAAATGTTTGTTGGGTGATTTATTTAGGCACAAAATATATTATTTCTAGATGGCCAACGTGGTCAACCTGGAACCCTAGGAGGTGGTCTACTGGTTTCAGAATTTGGAAAAGATTGATCTAGGTTATGGAGGATTTTCATTCTAACTGCAAGCTGATAACTACAAATGAAACTCAACTAATCTTTTGATCATGACCTTGCTAGCCTATATTGCTTTGACGAACAAGTTCTGTAGTAACTCAGAGTGGTGATAAGCAAAGTGCCCGATGGTGGCAACTTATTGGTGTTCCTATGTGGTTTAGGTTCACAAATGTGATCCAATGAAGAAATATCAGACACTTTACTGGAAGAATGGATTCAGCTAACTGAATCTCCTAAAGGTGTTATTTCTTAAGACACTTTTCTCAAATTGAAGTGGATCTGCAACCCTGATGGTTAATTCATAGTCCAGGCCTTCTACAACTCCCTTTCCGAACCAGCTCTTCAGGTCTCCCCTAAAAAATCTGTTGGCAGGCTGGTCTTCCTATAAGAGCTCGTAGTTTTAATGTGCACAATAAAGTGGCAGCATTGAACAATACCCAATGGCGGAGCTGCCATGTAGGATATCAATGAGCTATTTCTGATGTAGAAAGCACAGAACAATGTTTTTGGATTTGTGAGCTTTCCTGATTCATGTTTACTGTGGTAGGTATTCCAGCATGATCTGGGATATTCTCTTTGGGCTGACATTCAATCATGGGAAACCTGTTAGCATGGGAGCAGCTGTTGTATCGGAGGAATAATAGAGTTTTCTGAGGGAAGGCTGCTCGCCACATGATCATCCTCAGATGCATCGATGTGGATTCTTTCCTAACAATTTATGTTATTCTGATTTAGTCACCATTGTCATATTTCCTTATTAGGATTGCAATGCATTGTTGGACACTTGATCCTGACTGAAGAACTCTTTTCCATCAAATAAAAGAAAAACACTAACACACTCTACACCAGAGAAAACAAAGAACTGATAACATGACATATAGAAGAATTTGACAGGAAAACATGCAAACTAAAACAAACGCATGAGCAAGGCTAAGAATACCAACCACTCATCAGGCAAGAGCGTGCTGTCAACCTCATTGTCTAGCCTCCTCCATTTCAAACATTTATTGCATTGAACCCACTCATTATCAGGTTTACATTTTGTAGTTCTTTTCACCTAGGAAGGACAACATCAAGATATAACCTTAGCAGAGGCGCATGTAGTCGTGAAAGAATGCTACATAAGCATGATATGCAGGCACATAATAGACAGATAGAAGGGATTGAGGTGGGGAATATTGCTACAAAAAGATGACGTAGCAGGGAACACAATTTGAGAGCTTAAAGTTCTTTGGGGGATGCTCACCAAGAAATAAAAACAGGCATAAATATTAAGAAATTGGCACCAACAAGCTGCATATTTAAATATAATTGATTGCAGATAAAAAGATGCATTACAAACCGCAGTTGTAGCAGAGCCCATTGAGACATGCTTATCAAACTTCACCATTAAGTGTGCAAACTTGCAGCTTTAGATTATGGGAACTACATCGCATGAACATGTCAACCACAGCGCCACGCTAGTGTTGGACACTGGGATACTCAACACCGTACTTCTCATGTATATGGTTCAATATATCTAATTTAAATGTTTTTTGTTGCTATGACACTTAGACATGAATATTGATCGATTATTACTTTATTAATAAATTAACCTTTGAAAATGGATCTAGATAGATTCATACATTAACATTTTTGTATTTACTTCATAATTTACTTAGACTTAGATATTATAGTTTACATATAATATATATAACAAGTATATTGCCATGTCCCTGCAACCATGATTCTTGTGAATTGCCATGTATTTCGCCAACCATGCCCTTGTGACAGTTTGGAAGTTGGAAACAACATCACTATTATGAAGCTAGGCATGGCAGTGGTACATAGCTGCACCGGTTTTCACGGCCCTGATCTCAGTCCTATACTTCTAGAGTTTTTCCAATTTTCTTTGTTGCTTCACTAAAAACTGAATTTTGTCGTCTTAGTTCATATCCATACTTTGTTCAAACGCAAAGAGACACAAGCTTTTCTTAACGGAGAATATGCCTAGATTCAATTTGTTCGTTAGAATAACCACTGCATGCAAATGGCTAGAGCATAAAACAAACATAACAACTTTTATTACCTATGCCATACATGTCTAGTCTATCTAATCAGGATGTTGGGTCTTGTAACATGAATATCTGAACCTCAACATGAATACTGCACCAATAACATGAACAGAGAAGAAAGGACAAAATTCTATGCAAATTAGCTATAGGTTTACCAAAACAAGATCATCGTAATGTTTATCCCAGTATACATCAGATCTTTCACCCAACCATTCCTCCAGCTTGGCATAAGCCTCACAGTCTTCAAAACCTTGTTTATTGCAAAGAACAAGTGTCTCGCCATCTGCCTTAGTCTACAACAAAATCCAAGAGCCAAGAGCATTTTGTAAGTAAAAAACTACAGATAAAAAAAGAGAGATACCAAGAATAGTCACATGCAAAAGAAAGGATCCAAGGGAGAACAGAAAAGGTGAGCAGTCGTAGCAAAACAAAGAAAAGCACAAAGAAAAAGCACATTGAAACAGCAGAGAAAGTACCATAATGTCTGTAACATCTATAACTCCAAGGACGCCTCTTCCCATATCCGCATTGTGAATCATTCCCCCGACCCTCTTGTATGCCTTCCAAGCAACAGTCCAGCAAATACAGAAAACAGAATTAGTTTTTTGAGGAAAAGATGACTGATAAGTATATCGGACAAGATTAGATGGCTTGAAATGTTGATACAGATAGTGCAGGAAGCCAGAAATTATTAATGTTGAAGGATAAGTAACAATATGATCTGAAACAGTAGTTAAACATTAATGTGTGCAATATGCACGGTCATGGTGTTTACTTCTTGTTTTGGTATAGGCTACTGAGAAACTAAATGAAGGCAGATATATATTAGAAGTACATTCAAGCACAAGATGCAACATGAGGACTTCCCAGGTGGTGACCTAATCAGAGTTCAGAGTTCTAATAGGATAAAAATGCTTTAATGTGGAATCAAAAATATATTTAAGTCTTTGTTACTGCCTTTGCCTAATGCACACCACCTTTGTCACGCAAGGAACTGGATGTATATAAAGGCATGGACTCACCAGGGGTGGAGTTGGCTCATGAAATGAAAAGGATATAAAGAAAATTGATGCTTTACAATTATAACTAACAAGGTTGCACGTTGCAACAATTAAATCTTGACTAAATGCTCAGCCATCATCTCTTCACTCGGTGAAAGGACTTCTAGAAACTCGTATTTACCATTTCAAAGATGATACGTTAAGAAGTTGATAATTGAAATGGTATATGGATTAAAACATGCCCATGAAGTATAGGGATATAACGGCAACCAAGAATCCATGCAGTGTAGCTGACCCACTTAGAGTGGGATAAGGCTTGGCAATGGTTTTGGTCTACTCCACTGTTAGCCAAGTCCGTTCTTTTCCCCTGAAGAAGTTGACCTCATTCTTTTGCAAGAGTCATCTTTCATTATCTCATTTTTACCCAACAAGTGAGAAAACCATGTGTCATTTCTTAGAGAAGAATATTTTGTAAAATGAATTACTGCTTGTACAATTTTCAATTATAAACCCCATCAACTTGCAAGTCAATATTTATATAATAAAAAAATTGACATGCTGTTGGAAGGTGCATTCTTAGCATTATGAATGGTAAATCAACAAACAAACAATAACAACAACTAAGCCTTTTTCCCATACTAGATGAGGTCGGCTAATTGGAATCTTTGTTTCCACATAGCCCTATCATATGTCATGCTAGCAGTTAACTCAATATAAACTAGCTCATTTTTTATAGTTTCTTTCCAACACTTTTGTGGTCGTCCTCTTCCTCTTTTAATATTTTCATAATCTAATTTTTCATATCTTCTTAAAGATGCGTCCTTTCATCGCCTTTCTACATGTCCAAACCATCTTAAACGATTTTTCCTTATTTTATCCTCTATTGGTGCCTATGTTATCAATAGCGCACTATAGCGTTTTAGCGGAACTCGAGTCGCTATAGCACCCATAAAATTGCGGGCGTACTGTTTGGGCGCAATTAGCGCCGCTAACAACGCAATAGCGGACCGCTATAGCGGCTATATCACTGTTAGCGTACCATGGACTTTGGATCTGGTCGATCCAATATTCGTTGGATCGACCCGATCCAAAATAGATAAAACCCTATCACCGCTGTCTCCCGCATCTCCGCCTACAGTCGCAGTCACCGCTCCTTCCTTGTCGCCCGCATCCGACGCCTCTCGCTCCTCTCACCTCCATCTCCACCTTCTCGCAGTCACCGCTCGTCTTCCTTGTCGCCCGCATCCGATCTCCGCCTCCACCTTCAGTCGCAGTCACCGCTCGTCTTCCTTGTCGCCCGCATCCGACGCCTCTCGCTCCTCTCACCTCTATCTCCGCCTTCAGTCGCAGTCACCGCTGTCTTGAAGAGCGTCTTCCTTGTCATCCTTGGGTGCGATCACTGATGTGAGTCTCTCTCTCTTTTCTCTAGTCACAGTCACCACCACCACCACGTTTGTTGTTGAGAGATTTACAGAACCCCCTTTGTTGTTGAGAGACCCCAATCTTTCAATTGGGATGCAGATCAGAGACGAAGAGTTCACTGCTCTCTGTCTCTTTTTTATCAATGACTTTTCATCCTTTCTTTAAGTAGAAAACAATTTCATTTATGTTTGATTTGTAGAAAATATTCTTACGTCGGAGAAATTTTCAGGGTTACCTTTGGAACTTAATCAAACTCGGCACCAACGAGGTCCACTAAAACGTTCATCTTATTCTGGTTTCGACCAATTTACGATCCAGTTCAGTTCTAGTTTTCTATCATCTTTTTGTTCTTTAGTGTGTGAATTTTCTTTTTTTATATTATCTTTCCTTTTCCTCATATGTCATTTGATTAATATATAGAGTTTAGTATCGTATCGCAACATTAAACCTTAAACCTCTAGTGACATTTTCTTACTTCTTGTCCTCATCCAAAGAACCAGGTTTTCATTCATGTCTCACGATTACTCTCTTGCACACTCTGTTGCCTACCATGGAATATTCGCATGCTAGCAAGTAATTCAATTTTCTTTCTAAATTCGCATGGTCTCATTGGCTTGTAAGCTTGATTAATTCCATTAATGAAGGATTCACTCATCAATGAAAGATTCAATATTTCTTCTTCGAACTTTCCGAGTATGACTTATTGAATGACACAGTCTCTTTTTCTTTCTCTTCTAATAACCTCATTATGTGTATGAGGTGAGGCTATGGGCTATGCAGTGTTGTATATGGTTTGAATAGGAATGGTTGCTGCCTTTATAATTTGTAGTTTAGGATTGTCTAATCATACCAATGAATGTTAATTATTTAATGGAGCTTAAATTTTATAAGGTTAGAAAACTGAAGCTGAGTCGTTATTCTTATTTTTTGTAGTATGGAATCATCTAGTGCAACTTCTTGTTCTCAAAGTGGCAGTGGCAGTTGTGGCACAGGAACTAGTAAAACAACTGGTATTAGGTTTTCAAATCCAACATACATCTATAGACTCCCAGGTTCGAAGGATCCAGGATGGAATTGGAGTTTGACAAAATGTAAGACGGATAATATGTCAGTATTTTGTACATTATGTGGTCATATTTCTACCAGTAGAATAACAAGGTATAAGGACCATTTAATGGGAAGAAGCGGAAATGTGACAGCTTGTAAGAATGCAACTGAAGAAATAAAGAAAATGATTTATGATTATGTGCATAGTACATCTAAGAAGAAGGCCGAAAAGATTTCATTTCCATATCAAGGAGAACTTTCTATTATGGAAGGTAATATAGTGACAAGCACCCAATGTTCATTATCTTCATCGTTATTTGGCTCACGACCACCGCTTTCGAAGGGACCCATGGATTCATTTGTGCGTTCATCGCCAGACTCACTACGACAAGCTACATTGGAAAATCGATATAAGAAAAAAGAAAGAGAACAAGTATGCATATCCATTAGCAGGTGGATGTATCAAAATGGAATCCCTTTTAATGATGTGAGATCCCCTAGCTTTCAAGCGATGGTAAATGATATAGGGCAATTTGGACCTGGAATGAATGCTCCATCATACCATGAAGTAAGGGAAACATTCTTGGAGAAGGAAGTGGGAAGAGTAAGAGAGTTTACAAATGTATTTAGAAAACATTGGGCTACTTATGGATGTTCTATTATGTCAGACGGATGGACAGATAGAAAACAGAGAACACTAATAAATTTTTTAGTACATTGTCCTCAAGGTACAATTTTTCTTAAGTCTATTGATGCATCCCATGAAGTAAAGGATGCAAATAAATTGTATACATTGTTAAAAGAAGTAATCTTAGAGGTTGGAGAGAAGGATGTTGTGCAGGTGGTTACAGATAATGCAGCAAATTATGTTGCAGCTGGTAGAATGTTGATGGTTGAATTTAATCATTTGTTTTGGACACCATGTGCTACACACTGTATAGATTTGATGCTTGAAGATATTGGAGAGACAAAAAAACTCAAAGGCATCTTCAGCAAGGCAAAGAAGCTAGTGACATTTCTGTATACTCATGAACAAATATTGCATATGATGAGACATTTTACAGGAGGAAAAGACATACATAGACCGGCTGTGACCCGTTTTGCTACTAGATTCTTAACTCTAGACAGCTTATGACAGTCAAAAGAAACTTTAAGGTCGATGGTTATTTCTGAACAATGGAAAAAATGCCCTTTATCAAATAGTATTGAAGGAAAGCAATATAAGGTAATAATTTTGCAACTTAGATTTTGGAAGGACTGCAATTTTTCACTTAGAGCAATGGGTCTTTTGGTAGATGTTCTACGTATGATCGACAGTAATAAAAAACAAGCCATGGGTTACATCTATGAGAAGATGGATCGTGTAAAGGAACAAATAAAGGTAAATAAATATTTCAATTTTATGTGTTATTAACTTATTTGTTAATTTTTACTTCTTAATCTTATAACATTTAACTTCTTGTTTTATAGTTAATATGAAAAACAAAGAAGAGCAATATGCTTTTATTTGGGAGATCATAGACAAAAGATGGGACAGGAAAATGAATAAGCCATTACATGTTGTTGCATTGTATCTGAATCTAGGGTTATATTATGATTATGATGGGATAGAATCTAATGTTGAGATTAAAGGTGGTTTGTTTCAAGTTATAGCTATACTTGTACGAAGTAAGGAAGAAGAACAACAAATCAGTCAGCAACTTATAACTTATCCAGTGCAGCAAGTGGTTTTGGACTAGAATTAGCTATAAGTTCGAGGAAAACATGTGCACCAGGTAATTAATTCAAGCAACTTTGCTTTCTTAATTATTTCATTATTAAGATATGATTTAGGGTTTTTAAATATGTTTAATTATTGTTTACACATGAATTTTAACTTTTTGTAATAGCTGAATGGTCGATGACATTTGGTTATGGATGCCCTGAATTGCAAAATTTTGTTATACGGGTTTTGAGTCTTACTTGTAGTGCTACCCCATGTGAACGCAACTGGAGTACCTTTGAAAGGGTAAGAAATTAAGAATTATGCTTTTTATTTACACTATAATTAAATGAAAGTTTTTTTATTGAGTTAACAACTTACCTAAATTTTTATTGGTTGTTGCTGGAGGCCATTGGATTGCTCTGAAGACAATGGTTGCCTACTTGTTGTTGATGGGGGAAACTCAAGTTTGGATATTTGTGGATCTTCCTCTTTCCTTGTTGGTCTGATTGATTCTGGAAGGTCAGGATATTCTTTTGAAGGCATGACATATATGAAGTGTTGTACCAGCAACTTTGAGTCATGGCATCTTTTTTCCTGTGTTGTTTATGTTATAGTGCCAAGTTGTAGAGGATGTGATCTGGCAAGTTCAGCTTGAGGAGCAAAAGAAAAAGGCTCCTGCCAGAATCGACATTCTTGATTCTAAGGCGAGCAATGTCGTCTTTTAGAAATTTATGGGGTCAATTTCATTAAGTATGTTCAAAATAATGTAATATGTTATATGTAGTTGCAACTTGCAAGTGATCTTGTTTTTTATAGTTTGTTATTAGACTTGTATTAAGCATTGAAAGTGATGGCACATTCGTTATCTTCTGATGTAGGTGAACAACGAGTGAATATGGTTAATATATAGTTCGAACATTAAAGCAGAAAAGAAAGGCAAATCCGTTATATCCCCGATATAAGGTATGTGGCATTCCTCCTTTACTACTTTTTCCTGTTCATTAGTGAGTGTTTTGCTCATTCATTTATTAAAGAACTGGTTATGTTTCTTGATATTTCTTAAAGTTAAAAAACATATTATATATATAATTTTTTAATCATAAATAAAAGTATACCGCTAAATCCGCTATATCCCTGCTACCGCTATATCAGGGTCAACCGCTAACAACCCGCTAACCGCTATTGACAACATTTGGTGCTACTCCCAATTGATTTCTAATAACTTCATTATATATGCAGTCTTCTCTTATATGACCACTCATCAATCTCAACATCTTCATTTATGCTACAAACATCTTTTGCACATGTTGATGAGTAACTAAACAACACTAAGAACGATAAAACATAGCAAGTCTAATTACTCTATAATATTTACCTTTTAACTTTATTGGTATCTTCTTATCATAGAGAATACATGTTGCCCCTTTCTATTTTAAACAACCATCATATATAACATCTCCATCAATTTTTCCATCACTTTGAAAAATTGACCTAGGTATTTAAAACTTTCCTTATGAGGGATGCATCGTGTGCAATCTTAATTTCTATGTCCTCTGAAGTACCCAAATGATCAAACTTACATTCTATATATTCTGACTTTGTTCTACTAAGTTGGAAGCCTTTACTTTCTAACGTTTATCTCCATAGTTCCAATTTCCTATTAACTTTTTTATTAGACTCATCGACTAACACAATATCATCAACAAATAACATATACCACGGTACTTCACCTTCAAAATGTTTTATTAACTCATCAATGACAAATATAAATAAAAATATGTTTTGTTAACTCAAAAATGATAAATATAAATAAATATGACCTTAAAGTTGATCCACAATGTAACCTAATATTAACTTCAACGGAGGTTGTCATTCCTTCGTAAATCCTCACACAAGTTTTTGCACCATCATACATGTCTCTTATAAAATTAATGTATGTCAATGGGATACTTCACTTTTCAATCTCCAAAACACATCTTTTGGCACCCTATCATAAGCCCTTTCTAGATCAATAAATATCATATGAAAGTTCTTATTTTTTGCTCTAAAATGTTTCATAAGACGTCTCAATAAGTAAATCGCTTCAATAGTAGATCTACCATGCATGAATCCGAATTGGTTTTCTGTTGTACTCGTACTTGTCTTAACCTACGTTCGATAATTTTTTCCCATAATTTCATAGTATCGCTCATTAACTTGATACCTCAATACAACAACAACTAAGCCTTTTCCCATACAAGACGAGATCGGCTACATGGATTCTTTGTATCCAAAGAGCTCTATCATGTGTCATGTCAGCAACTAACTCATAACAAGCTAGATAATTTTTTATTGTTTCTTTCCAACACTTTTGTGATCGTCCTCTACCTCTTTTAATACTTTCCAAATTTAGTTTTTCATACATTCTTATAGGTTCTTCTTATGATCTTCTTTCTATATGTTCAAACCATCTTAAACGATATTCTCTCATTTTATCCTCTATTGGTGCCACTCCTAATTTGTTTCTAATAACCTCATTATTTATACGGTCTTTTCTTTTATGACCACTCCTCCATCTCAATATCTTCATTTCTATGGTTAACTGCCCAATACTCAGAACCATAAAACATGGCAGGTCTAATTGTTGCTCTATAATATTTACCTTTTAACTTTAATGTTATCTTCTTATCACAAAGAATACATGATGCTCCTCTCCATTTTAACCAACCAACATTAATCCTATGCGTAACATCTCCATCAATTCTTCTATCACTCTAAAAAATTGACCCCAGGTATTTAAAAACTTTCTTTTGGGGGATGCAATGTGTGCCAATTTTAATTTCTATGTCCTCCGAAGTAACCAAATGATCAAACTTCCATTCCATATATTTTGTCTTTGTTCTACTAAGTATGTCCTCTGAAGTAACCAAATGATCAAATTTACATTTCAATATATTTTGTCTTTGTGCCCTTGTCTTTGTTCTACTAACTCCGCCCATGTAAGGGATCACCCTTGCCTTGTCGGTCCCAAGCCAGGATAAAGGAGGAGGGTTGAGTTAGGCTTCCGACAACCAGCGTAAAACTTCATCGGATTTTTACAACATGGATTAATAAAATTATGAGCATTGCTTTGGGGCGTTCCCGCCTAGCGACGTGCTGCAGAGCCCGAATGCAATAAGAAGTACGCAAGGACCACTACATTTTCGCGCGAATGTAGTGAAAAATTTTCAGAGAGGGTCTCCTCATTTTGATTATGGACGAATGCGGGGGGTAAGGAAGCTAGTCCTAGATAATAAGATTCGTATTGGTTCTTGGAATATCGGAACATTATCGGGTAAGCTAATTGAGGTGGTAGATACTATGATTCGGAGAAAGATTCATATTCTATGTTTACAAGAGACAAAATGGGTTGGAGAAAAAGCAAAGGAGATAGAGGATACAGGTTTTAAATTATGGTACTCAGGTAAAGAAAAGGCTCGAAACGGAGTTGGTATTATCATAAATAAAGATTTAAAGGAGAGTGTAGTAGACATACAACGATATGATGACCGAATCATGACGTTGAAATTAGTGTTAGGAGCAGAGGTTTTGAATATAGTTTGTGCTTAAGCACCCCAAGTAGGACTAGAAGATAGTATAAAGACAATTTTTTGGGAAGAGTTAGATAAAGTGTTTCAAAAGATTCCACAAAAGGACATGATTTGTTTAGGAGGAGATTTAAATGGACATGTCGGTAAAGAGGTATTAGGATATCAAGGGATTCATGGAAACTTTGGTTTTGGGGATATAAACGAGGAAGGTAGGGAGATTTTAAATTTTGCTATGGCATTTGATCTCTTTATAGTCAATACAATCTTCAAAAAACGAGATGAACATTTAATTACTTATAAGAGTGGCTTATCACAAACACAAATTGATTACTTTATTTGTAGAAAAAAAGATAGAGCGTGTTGTAAAGATTGTAAAATAATTCCAGGAGAAAGCTTAACCACCCAACATCGACTTTTAGTTATGGATTTACAAATTAAAAAATGGACAAAGAAGAAAAGAGTGCATCGAGCTATTCAGACTAAATGGTGGAACCTCAAAAGCGAGAAAGAAGATATATTTAAACAGAAAATCCTTCAAGGAGATGTTTGGAATTATGTTGCCATACCCTGTGATATGTGGAACAATATGGCTATACATATTAGGAAAGTGGCGAAAGATGTGTTAGGGGTATCTAAGGGAGGTGTATCGGCACAAAAAGAAGCTTGGTGGTGGAGTAAAGTAGTACAAAATAAAATCAAGGCAAAGAGGGCATGTTACAAATTACATTATGTTAAGAAAACTAGTAAAACTTTAGAAGCTTATAAGCAAAGAAGGAAGCGAAAAAGGCCGTTAGTGTAGCAAAAGCTAAGATTTGGATGACTTATATAAAAAAACTCAACTCAAAAGAGGGTGAAAGAGATATTTTTAGGATAGCTAGGGCTAGAGATAAAAAAACTAAAGATCTTAATTATGTTAGATGCATAAAAGATGAGGATGAAAAAATTCTAGTGGCAAATGATGATATAAAAAATAGATGGAAAAACTATTTTTATAATCTTTTTAATGAAAATAAAGATGTTAGTATTAGTTTAGGAGATTTAGCCAAGTCAGAAAAGTATATAAACCACAATTTCTACCGACGTATTCAAAAGAATGAAGTCAAAGAGGCTCTTAAACATATGAAGAGTGGTAAATCGGTAGGACCAGATAATATTCCTATAGAAGTTTGGAAAATACTAGGAGAAATAGGAATCACTTGGCTCACAAGACTATTTAATGAAATATGAAAAAATAAAAAGATGCCCGAGGAATGGAGAGCAAGTACACTTATACCCATATATAAGAACAAGGGAGACATTCAAAATTGTGTGAATTATCGAGGTATCAAGTTAATGAGTCATACTATGAAATTATGGAAAAGAATTATCGAACGTAGGTTAAGACAAGTATCAAGTACAATAGAGAACCAATTTGGATTTATGCCAGGCATATCTACTATTGAAGTGATTCACCTTTTGAGACGTCTTATGGAACATTTTAGAGCAAAAAAGAAAGACCTTCACATGATATTTATTTATCTAGAAAAAGCTTATGATAGGGTACCGAGGTTTGGAAAAAAAAGGTATCCCATTGACATATATTAACCTTATAAGAGACATGTATGATGGTGCAAAAACATGTGTGAGGACTCATGAAGGAACGACAGTCTTCTTTGAAGTTAATATTGGGTTACATCAAGGATCAACTTTAAGTCCATACTTATTTATAATGGTGATGGATGAGTTAACAAAACATATTCAAGATGAAGTACCTTGGTGTATGTTATCTGCAGATGACATTGTATTAGTGGAGGAGTCTAAGGAAAAAGTTAATAGAAAATTGGAACTATGGAGAGAAACATTAGAAAGCAAAGGCCTCCGACTTAGTAGAACAAAGACAGAATATATGGAATGTAAGTTTGATCATTTGGCTACTTCAGAGGACATAGAAATTAAAATTGGCACACATTGCATTCCCCAAAAGGAAAGTTTTAAATACCTAGGGTCAATTTTTCAAAGTGATGGAAGAATTAATGGAGATGTTACACATAGAATTAATGCTGGTTTGTTAAAATGGAGAGGAGCATCAGGTATTCTTTCTAATGTTTCTCTCCATACTTCCATTTTTCTATTAACTTTTTTCTTAGAATCCTCCACAAACACAATGTCATCTGCAAATAACATACAAAAAGGCACTTCATCTTGAATTTGTTTTGTTAACTCATCAATCACCATTATAAATAAGTATCGATTTAAAGTTGATCCTTGATGTAACCCAATATTAACTTCAAAGAAGTTTGTCATTCCTTCATGATTCCTCACACATGTTTTTGCACCATCGTACATGTCTCTTATAAGGTTAATGTATGTCAATGGGATAGCTCTTTTTTCCAAGGTTCTCCAAAGAACCTCCCTCGGTACTCTATCATAAGCTTTTTCTAGATCAATAAATATCATGTGAAAGTCTTTCTTTTTTGCTCTAATATGTTTCATAAGACATCTCAAAAGGTGAATTGCTTAAACAGTAGATCTGCTTGGCATGAATCCAAATTGATTCTCCGTTGTACTTGATACTTGTCTTAACCTACGTTCGATAATTCTTTCCCACAATTTCATAGTATGGCTCATTAACTTGATCAGTGTTGTCCGTATCGCACCGTATCGTACGATACGGTGCGATACGTATCGTATCGTGGGCCACCACGATACGATACGGGCCCCCGTATCGCATGTGCGGGCGTATCGCACCGTATCGTGCGATACGGCCCGTATCGCACGATACGGTGCGTATCGCCCGTATCGTACGATACGGGCGATACGCCCTGGGACCCTTATAAAGGGTCCCGGGCCGAGGGAAACCCGCGATTTTTCGCGGGTTTCCTCTCTCCTTTTGGGTTCTTCAAGCTCCCTAAGAGTCGGTTTTCGCCTCCTTGGTGTTCAAAGCTCTAAAATCGTGCCCTACGGTGTCCGTCCAAGCCTCCAAACTCGGATTTAGGTATATTTTTAATGTTTTTTTCCTTTTTTTCCTTTATATTTATTGTTTTTTGTGTTATTTCGGGTTTTTTTTTTTGAATGACAAAATATGAAGTTATTAAGTGTGTGTATACGATTTTTATTGCATTCATGAAGTGGGAGACACTCGATTTGAGTGTTATTTGAAGATTGGGGGATTTACGAAGTGCTTTTATTTTCAGGTTTTTGTTTGAATTAAAGTACTCATTGAGATGGCAGGAAGGGGTGGTAGAGACTCTCATTCAAAGTCTGATGATCCGGCATGGCAGTGGGGTATACCAGTTGAGGGTTCAAGGTTAAAAATCAGATGTTTATTTTGTGAAAAGGTGGTTAGTGGTGGAATTTCAAGGTTGAAACACCACCTAGCAGGAACCAGGAAAGAAGTTGCTCCATGCACAGGCAGAGTTAGAAGTGTGCCAGAAGGTATTAAATGGCAATGCTTGCAGATGATTGAGAGCATACAGGAAAGGAGACAACAAAAGGATGATTTCCAGATGTGTGAAGAAGCTGATGATGCTACTGCCACTGGAGTTGGATTCACTGATAGTTTGCCTTCAGATGCTAGAACAGATATTGGTAGTAGCAGTTCGCGAGAACCTAGCAGAGGAAAGAGGGTTGCATCTGAAGACTTTGGAGGTGGCAGAAGAGGAAGTTCAGGAAGGAGTAGAGGAAGAGCTTCTTCTTCTAGCATACATTCGTTCTTTCCTCCTTCCACTACACCTGGTGCTCAGCCAGGAATTCGTGCTGCTATGGCTTCAGAACAACTGCACGATCAAGCAGACCTTGCAGTGGGCAGATGGTTTTATGATACATGCATTCCATTTAATGCAGCAAACAGTTTTCATTTTCAAGCAATGGCAGATGCAATTGCTAACATTGGTCCAGTACAGGATGCCCTCTTATCAGAAGTTGAGAGGGAAGATATTAGATCAGACCGTGATTGAAGTGCAGCAATACTATTCGACTTTGAGACAATCGTGGAAGGAAACAGGATGCACTATCATGGCAGATGGATGGACCGATAGGCGAGGAAGGACATTGCTAAACTTTCTTGTATATTGTCCTAAAGGACTCATGTTTTTGAGATCTCTAGATATGTCAGAGGAGAGGCACACTGCAGAGATCCTACGAGAGGAATTTGATAAGGTTATACAAGAGGTTGGGCTAGAAAATGTAGTCCAATTGATTACAGATAATGCAGCTAACTACAAAGCAGCTGGAAAGGAGTTAGCTGATATTTATGGGACTTTCTACTGGACACCATGTGCAGCCCATTGTTTAGATCTCATCCTCGAGGACATCGGTGAGATGGATGAAATAAAGGCAGCAACTGAGTGTTGCCAAGATATTACAAAATTTATTTACAACCATGCATTTGTTTTATGTATGATGAGGAGATACACAGAAGGTGCAGAGCTTCTTCGCACAGCTGCAACTCGGTTCGCAACAAACTTCTTATCTGTACAGAGTATTGTGAGACAGAAGCAAGCTTTAAAGAGAATGTTCTCCTCAGATGAGTGGCAACAATTTGCAGAGTTGCCACAAAACAGAAGGAACAGAAAGTTAAATGAGATTGCAGAAACGGTTTTTAGAAGTTCATTTTGGAATGCATGTATCAGATTATTGAAAATTACTTGTCCTTTAGTGAAAGTTTTGAGATTGGCTGACAGCGAGGAGAAACCATCTATGGGCTACCTTTATGAATCCATGGACAGGGCAAAAGAAGCAATCAGAAATAACTTTAATGGAAAAAAAAGAGATTATGTGCCCGTGTGGAAAATAATTGATAGTAGATGGAATAAACAATTGCATCAGCCTATTCATGCAGCAGCCTACTATCTAAACCCATCATTGAGGTACTCAGCAACCTTCAAAAGGGACGGTGAGGTTAATCGAGGAATCATTGAATGCATCGACAGATTAGTCCCTGATGAGAGCATAGTAGATGCGATACATCGAGAGATGGAGATATATGATAATGCTCTTCACTTGATGGGTTTGCCTGTTGCAATTCGCAACCGCTCTACGATGCGTCCAGGTACATTGTTTATTTTCATATTTAAGTTCCATCTTACATTACTGTGGATTATTATGTCTCTAATGTTTATATTTTCTTTACAGATGTTTGGTGGAACAGGTTTGGAAGTGATTGTCCAAACCTTAGAGATTTTGCAGTTAGAGTCTTAAGCCAAACCTGTAGTGCAACAGGTTGTGAAAGAAATTGGAGTGTTTTTGAACACATCCATACAAAAAAGCGCAACAGGTTGGAACACAAAAGGCTTAATGATTTGGTTTATATTCGTTGTAACATGCGCCTTCGTGAAAGGTAATGTTGTATTACTTTCAAATTTTCAATTCGATATTATTTAACTTCAGTTTTCAATTGTTAATATTACTTACTAATTGTTTATCTTTGTTTGTGTCGTAGGCAATTAAAAAAAGTAAATAGAGAAGAAAGTCAGTTCGATCCAATAAGTTTGGATAATTTTGATATATTAGAAGATTGGGTTATGGAAGACACTGAAGAAAATGCCCTCCTAACAGAAGAAGACGTTGCCTGGATTAATTTGGAAGGAGCGCAACAACATTATGGAGATGAAGAATTTGATTTTGAAGAAGAAGGTGTGGGCGTGGCTGATGATGATGAGGATCTGCAACAAGGAGAAGATGAAGATTATTTAGTTGATGATCCTGATTACAATTTGTAAAATGTAACATTATATGTAACTGTAGTGTACTGTAAAGTGTAAACTATGTCTGTATTTTATTTTTTGGATTCAAAATATGTAAATTTGGATGCAATTGTTCAATGTTGAATGCTCAATCTGTACTAAACTTACATTATATGAATTTAAAGCAATTATCAGATTTTTCCTGATTTTTTCTTGATTTTTTTCGATTTTTTTCGATTTTTTATTAATTTTTAATTATTTTTACATTATTTTAATATTAAAGTACGATACGATACGATACGATACGATACGATACGATACGCCCGTATCGTGGAGCCCAGCGATACACGATACGATACGCGTCAGACAACACTGAACTTGATACCTCGATAATTCGCACAATTATGAATGTCTCCCTTGTTCTTATATATGGACATAAGTGTACTTGATCTCTCTTCCAAAGGCATCTTTTCAAGTCTCCATATTTCATTAAATAGTCTTATAAGCAAAGTGAATCCCACCTCTCTTAGGATTTTTGATACCATATAGGAATATTGTATGGTCCTACATATTTACCAGCCTTCATATATTTAAGAGCCTCTTTGACTTCATTCTTTTGAATATATCGATAGAAATTATGGTTTATATACTTTTTGATTTGGCTAACTCTCCTAAGCTAATACTAACATCGGTATTTTCATTAAAAAGCTTATATAAATAATTTTTCCATCTATTTTTTATATCATCATTTGCCACTAGAATCTTCTCATCATCATCTTTGATGCAACAACAACAACAACTAAGCCTTTTCCCATACTAGACGGGCTCGGCTACTAGACAGGGTCGTCATCATCTTTGATGCATCTCACAAAAATAAGATCCTTAGTTTTCTTAACTCTAACCTTAGCTATCATAAAAATATCTCCTTCACCTTCTTTTAAACTCGGCTTTTTATATAAATCCTATCAAATTTTGGCTTTTGCTTCACTAACGGCCTTTTCTGCTTCTTTCTAGTTTCTTCGCTTTTTTATAAGCATCCCAAGTTTCACTAGTCTTCTTTGAATAATGCAATTTGTAACATGCCTTCTTTGCCTTGATTTTATCTTATACCACTTCACTCCACCACTAAGCTTCTTTTTGTCTTGGTACACCTAGCTTAGATTTGCCTTACCACTTCTCTAATATGTATAACATTAGCAACTTGTAATATTGCAAGTTAATTCTATATATTCTATTATTTTTTGTCCACTTTTTCACTTGAAAAATCCATTACTAAAAGTCGATGTTGAGTAGTTAATCTTTCTCCTAGAATTAACTTGCAATCTTTAAAACACGATCTATCCTTTTTCCTATACACAAAATAATCAATTTGTGTTTGTCATAAGCAACTCTTGTAAGTAATTAAATGTTCATCTCGTTTTTTGAAAATTGTATTGGCTATAAAGAGATCAAAAGTCACAACAAAATTTAAAATCTCCCTTCCCTGCTCATTTATATCACTAAAACCATAGTTTTCATCAATACCTTGATATTCTAATGCATCTTTACTTACATGTTCATTTCCCTTCGTGAAATTCTTTGAATTACCTTATGTAACTCCACCCAAAAACCTTCTTTATACTATCTTCTAATCCTACTTAGGGTGCATAAGCACAAACTATATTCAAAGCCTCTACTCCTTACACTAATTTCACCTATATAATTCGGTCACCACATCGTTGTATGTCTACTACACTATCCTTTAAATCTTTCTTTATAATAATACCAACTCCATTTCGAGCCTTTTCCTTTCCTGATTACCATAATTTAAAACTTATATTATCAATCTCCTTTGCCTTTTCTCCAACCCACTTTGTTTCTTGTAAACATAGAATGTGCATCTTTCTCCGAATCATAGTATCTACCGCCTTCGTTAACTTGTCGGTTAATGTTGTGATATTTAAAGTACTAAGACGAATCTTATCTAGGACTAGCTTCCTTACCTGTGCATCCGTCATCAATGGTAAAATCAAAGTTATGAAATTATACCACCATATCAAATGATATGATACGCATATCGTGTGTATGAGTATTACCTGTATAGCATAAACAATTTGGTGCAACCGGGTTTATCATAAGATACGTTGCAATACAACCAACATATGGTACGAAAAGGAGGTGACAATTTTTAAAAGCTATATTTTTCTATCATCAAGGGCCAAGGTTGGTGTAAACAGCCTTCAGGCCACAACTTCCTTCGCCCCCTCTTGCATGTATGCCCCTTTCTCTCTCAAAAACTAACTCCTTTCTCTCCCAAAATCCCAAATCTATTTTACTTCAACTAATTCTCGTCAATCCTAAGTTTCAAAACAAGTCCTGGGTTATGTGTGCATGTTGATTTGGTTTATGTTGATGTTGAATTCGTTATTTCTTAGTGTGATGTATGATGCATGTCAAAGAATTTTCTCTTTAAGATTGTTTTTACTTTACTTATAGTTGTTAACTAAAATAATTCTAAAAAAACACCCATATCATACTATACGGTACGATACGATGCAGCGTATTGGTACCCATGTGATATGGGTCCGCTACGATATTTACAACATTTTCTGAAATGATTGTTTGATAACCAATATTAGAGCATTGTACTAACCCCATCAAACCATATGGGTTTATAAATTTTGATCTACCAAATCAGGAATTAAGTCATGGAGGTTCGGATTGGATCTGAATTTTCGGACAGCATTAGGGTGTGAGTCTAACTAACCTATTATGACCTTTCTGGGGTCGTTCACTCCACTCCATTCCCGTGCAGAAGTTAAAAGCATACAATTTGATAAAATACAGAAATATAAAAACAAAATGTATTATGTTTTACCTCAATTAAGCGGCCATGCCAGTATAGGAATATTCCACAATTTCTTCGTTCCCATTCTAACTGGCAATGGCCTAAAGTTAACTTAACAGATTTTCCATCGATGAAATCTTTCTCCACTACAGTCATCCTTAAAGATTTCGCCAGAGGACGACTTTTGACCTGTTAAAATAATAAAGCAACATGGTCACAAAGTACATTCTGATGGACCATAAGGAAACATCCAGAAAAGAACTCACCAAGGACCCTTGAAGACGTATCTTCATTCGGGGTTCCAAGAAACTGACTTCTAAATAGGCTCGGAGGGAGAAATCGAGAGGAACCTGAACAACCCAAGAATATGCAAGCGATCGTCATAGAGAACTTTAGCATAGACAAGAGACCATTATAAGTTACTCATGCTTATAGGAAAAACAAACTGAAGATATCCAATTAAAATTATCAAATGGAGATTGAAACCAGATTAACAGATTAAATAAATCCCAATATTATATTGACAACATTAAAAGTTGTATAAGTAATATATAAACCACAATAGTAGTCAGGAGACACTAAACCCTGCACTAAAACCCAGGAAATTGATAAAACATATGTAACATGTACAGCACATCTTGTATAAAGCTGCAAGAAATATAAGAAACAACAGACCTGATAGAAAACAACAGACCTGATAGATGCACCTCATTTAATGCTATTCACGTATGAGTCATCAGAATTAACTAACCTGTTTGCTTATTTGTCCAGGCCTTGTGCGAACGCGCCGAGATCGGATCATTATATCATCATTGACCCACTCCAAACTATAATCTGATCCCCACTTATCAAGGTCCCAAATGTATATTTGTGTCCCAGTGCCATTTTTTCCAAACAAAGCAGACTTCTCACCTATGAAATACTCATTGAATGGTGAAAACTGCTTAATAGATTTTAAATGAGCACTAGCTTCAGCTTCTGAATGAATATTTGTGTCTATCTCCATGACATTATCATGCCAAAGATAGCTCACTATAGGAATTTCAAAATTCTGCAAAAATCAACCTGAAAGTGTTATCAGCTGGGAAGGGGAAGTAAAAGAATAAGTGTAATAAATAATATCAGAGACATCACAAAGGCATACATCCTTATCTTCATTGAATGTTTGAGATAAAAGTGCAACTGATCTTGACTTTGTTGCTTGGCTAATCACAAGGGCATTTCTTCCCAGTCTCATTGCTCCCGTCTGTTGACAAAATTATTCCAGTTACAGTTTAAAAGCAGAAAGAGCTCACCATTCCGAACCATGTGACAGAGGGACTTGCAATAGGAAAACTAATAGCATTTAAAACAAAAGGCAACAAAATTGTCAAAAGTTTTCCTTGATTTCAAGAAACATGGTAGAAAGAAGTATGTAGATAGTGAAACCCTAACATCCTTTTCAACTATTTTCTAATTCATTTCAGATTCAATTTATGGCTCAATTGATAGATAAAACTGGCACAAGATATTCTGAAACTACAAAGAAAAATATCTTATTGCTAAACGTGAACTGATAGCAGCTCTGTATCGGTATCTTTCAAATCACAAAGGAAAATTGTGCTTTGGAATGAGATAACTATAAATCAGGTCTCATGACCCTTCACTAACTGCAACCAAGACAAACATGGTCCGACTTGGATTCAGGTGATTGGCCACATGGCTCTCAGACTAGTGAATACATGCCATGGATGCACCCACTATGGTCAACCGAAGATTTTAAACAACCATGCACATACCAAGGATAAACAATTGCATACGAGCATCTATAATGTTTGTGAAAGAAAATTGGTAGAGAATACATATTATTATGCTTAAGAACAGAACAAGCATTTCAATATTACATCAATTAGGCACATAAAAAGTATGATCTTACCTTAAAGCCGACCCCAAATCTTCCAATATGATTTGGATCATCCAATTCAGATTGCTTATGCCCAAAAGAGACCATTCTCACCATCTCATCATATGACATGCCACAACCATCATCTACAAACGACAGTACAGGAATTGGCTTGCCATCCCTTTTTGAGTACACAGACTCGATAGAAATTTCCAATCTGAGCAGTACAAAATAAACGCTTCACTATCATCCTTCATATTCACCAGCAGATAACAGAAAATTATATGATAAACAAATAAAATGAGTCTGCAGTTCCAAGAAATCAATATGAAGTTTCTACAGCAAGGAAATAACTTGACACATCTAAAATACTGAGTTAGCCATAGACCTTTTTGCACGAGCATCCCTTGCATTGTCAACAATCTCGGCAATTGCACCAAAAATCCATGCTGAATGAGTTTGACCAAGTGTTTTAAAGTAACTTGGGTGTGTATGAACATGTGAAGAGTGACACGAAATCTCATTCAATGTCATTGGCCCGGACCCTAGATCCTTCTCAGTCCTAAGACCTGAACCATCGACTTGAATGAGGGAACCAGACCCATCACGTCTCAAATGAGGCCCATATAAAGCGTAAGATGAATTTGGAACCAAGAAAGCATTTGCATCAGTAGCATTATGGTCAATCAAATGATAGAACTGTCTATCCTTCATGGATGCTATTATCCCAGAAGGAACTGAACCCTCCAACAGCTGAGTATCCTTTGCAAAAAGGTGACTTTTTCCATCTATCAAAGATGGTCCCATGGTATAGAATTGGAAAGAGGATTCTTTCGTAGGAGATACACTACTTTGTTTTCCACACCAGTCAGAGCTTGCCACCTCTTTCTGTTGAAAATGTGCTGATCTTGTGCTCAAAATATTTCTGCCTCTAGCACAAGCATCCACAACATCCGCAACATAATGCCTATCACGTAACAGACTATCACCATCTGATGTGCTAGATGCATCACAGGATTGAACAGATCTTGAAGACCCCAAGTTGCCATGGTCATACTGATTTTTCATGGAAGTGCTCATCTTATTATCCGTATCTACAATGGGCTTCCTAGAAACCATCACGTCCTCAAGCTTGTGAGGCTTTGCAGTATTATCTAACAAATAAATAAACAGAAAGGAAGTGACTGGAATCATCTGATTCTAAGAAACATAAAGATTGTGAATCATTATTAAAAGGGTCCACAAAGTCATAAATTGTCAAAAGATAGTATCTACAAACTACAAGTGAAAAACCTTAATAGGTATTGCATAAATAAATGTCGTAATCTCAAAGGAGTACCTAGCTTCTTGTTTTCTAATTGAAAAGCAGATATCCTCTCCCTAAAAGCAACCTGAACTTGGCTAACGTCTGAACCATCAGGAGGGAGTATATAGAAATCATAAATAGCAGGTTCCACAACAGCAACCTTCACAAGGAAAGCCATGAAACTTTATCAAAGCACATTAATTGGTTCAGGGATTTCGCAAGAAATATATAACCATGCAAAAAAAAATGGCGAAAATCAACTAAAAGTTTCTTTTACAAAAGGAAAATGTCTATTTCACGATCATGGTATCCAAGTAATAATCAGATACTTTTTGGAAGAACTACCTTCTTGTACTTCGAAAGGAAATTAAGAAATGCAGCCCACTCCCTTTCTTGATGCACATCTTGGCAGTCAGGCTTCATAATAAACTTATTTGATGGCAGATTTACCTTCCTCATAGAAGGCACACTCATTATGATCCAACGGTTGGGCCTGCACAGGAACAAGGATTTTAAATACTCATTTCTATGAATAGATAATAACCTCATAACTAGACTGAAAGAATGCATTTACTGCAGCATATCAAAGAATGCAGATATGAATATATTCTAACACTAACACACAATCAAGACTTGTGCATAAGTGTAAACAAAATTTTTCGGTCGTGGATCGACGTAAAACTTTATTCGCAAAAATTATGCATGAGCGTGCCAGCAAGTTTACTCAAGCTTGCAAAGAGATTTATCTAGCTATGCGGCGATTGTGGACAAGTAGGTTCTTATCATCGTACGCCTTCTTGAGCCGGCACTCAAGGGTTAGCCTACACGCTCAGAAAGAGAGATTTAGGATCCGGGATTTTGTCAAAACAATTTTTAACCAAAATGGATTTGTGAGGAAGTATGTTTTTCACCCAGTTCAGTGAAAACATAATTGGTTCTGTTTGCCAGCAGAGGAGTTTGCATTTTTTTGGTTGTTTTATGGGGATCCAAAAATCCCAAAAATTTTACCTAAGTGAGAGTTAGGTACGAAGCTTTATTGAAGATTTTTGTTTATATTTTTGAATGATCATTAAACAAAAAAAAAATTCTAACTCAATGCAATTCTCAAATTCGAAACAGTCTTTGTGATTGAGATACAAAGTCTCAGTAAAATGCTTATATCTCTATATATAGGATTCCAATTTCTACGAAAATGGTCAATTTAGAAATCTATGGATGTTAGCTATCCAACGAAGTCATTGTCAAGATTTTTGGATGTCTACGAACCAAGTTATGATAGTTTTACTAAAGGTTTGTCGCAGTTTGATTCTTAATGATTTTTTTAATCGACATAACTCGTGTCCAAAAATTTTGAAAATTTTACTGGATATTGGTCGATATGTGTACCACTCACACACAAAATTTCAGAATATTTCACTGAGAGACGAGGGCTAGAAAATTTGAGAATTAGACAAGATTTATACAAGATGCAAAAATTTGCCATTTTTTGTAGAAACTAATGATGCATATGATTCGATCCTTAATGATTTAATGATCATTCAAAGAATTTTATTGGAGAATTATGTTCGTTTGGGGAGGTGCTCATCTTCATATAAATTCTTGGGACATCTCTCTCGAGGAGGATAGCTCACTTGAAAAATATATACGATCATGGCCCTGTGCCCGCCCTTATACAAACTTATGGGTGTTTAATCCACCATAAGAGTGATTAATACTCATATCATTGCATATTATTGCATGTAAACGTGTCAACTATGTCCCTCTTATGGCTTCTTGAATTGATTTGGAGGCACTCACATTAACAAAGAAAAGATAAAAGGGATGATAATATACGTAAGCATAGATTAGATGAGGATGTATAAGATTCAGCATATATTGAGGTAGGAGGAACAAAATATCATAAAGTGGTAATCTCTCTTACCTATGGTTGTTGTAGGAATTTTTAAAACACTTCTTTGGCTTTGCAAGAGATTGGAGATGAAGTCTTCAAGCATACAAGAAGAGGAATTGGAAGAATGGAGGGGAAAAGGGGGTGAACCTGGCCGGACTTATTATCTTTCTTACCGATCTTTGCTCATTTGGACGACTTCTTGGTGGTTGATCTCCTCCACTCTAGGCCTTCTCCTCTCTCTCTCTCTTTTCTCTCCTCTCTTTTGTTGGCTTTCTTTTCTAATTGTCTCCTCCAATTCTGAGCCAAGGGTGGGCATTTATAGACTCCTTGGCTTGCCCAAGAAGCCTTTAGACTAGGGAATATTCTTCGAACAATTCTCCTTCTAGCTTGTTCCATAGATTGGTTGGTCCAATCTGCCTCAATCTAGTTCGGTTTTGGTCACATGGGTTGATTCTTCACATGGCTTGTGGCTTGGTTCAGCCCACCTTGGTTTAGTCAATCTTGTCCCACCTTGGTTTGATTTGAATTGGGTCACTTGGCTAGCTCATTCCATCTTGACTTGATTCAGTTTTTGCTTCACCTTGACTTGGTTCAGTTTTTTCTTCACCATGCCATCTTGTTTACGGATTTCTTTATTCATCAAACCGTCGTTTATATACCACGATTAGCTTTTCGGATCGCCTCGTCCTTTGGTGAATTTCATGAGATCTTGCTCCTCTTTATCTGGTGCTTTTGTAGGTAAAATTTTATTATATGGTTTCAAATATTTTCTTTTGATTCTTTAAAACCAGTTTCTTTAAAATATATTTGAAAACAACGAATTTTATCAAAATTTTCAAATATCCCCCTTTTAAATTAATATATTTGAAAGCATTGATTTTTTTGAAAAGGCTTGGAATACCCCATTTGAAATTAATATATTTGAAAGCATTGATTTTTTTGAAAAGGCTTGGAATACCCCATTCATTTGAATTGGGTGGAGCTAGTCCCCTCTAATGTGGATGTACAACTGAGTCACATCCCCACGTAAAGTGTTGTTTACATAAGTGACCCCCATCTTTCGCTCTGTGAGTTAGTCCTCTACCTTTTGAACCACTTTAACCCTTGGATGAGTGTAGGGTCACATACCGCTTTAACCTTTTGGTATAGGGTTGCTTCGTGTAGGATTGTCCTCGATATGGCAAGTCTTTTGAGGTTTGTCATGTTTTGAACTTATTTGTTTATTTTCTCTTTTTTTGAATTTCAAATGTTCTTCAAGTTTGTAAAATGGTCATTTTGCAAACATTTCATGGGTTTAGTTCTGAATGTTCATCTTAGTTTTTCAAACCTTTATTTGAAGAAAACGTTAAAATTTCGCTAATTTGGCCTTGAGGACAGAGTCATCATTCTTTTGGATCTTATCAAAATTCAATTTTTTCGGTGGGATTAAAAGTACCCTTATTTTGAGGCTTCTACAAAATTTTAACGAAATTGAAAGAATCCTTAAAATACCCACAACCGCAATTGTTCTTAAACAAAAATAGATTCTAAAAAAATCTTTTCAAAATTTTTGGGTGTTCACATTAAGTCATGCCACAAGTATTTCAAAAGAAGATGAATGAATTCACCGAAAGATTAAGTATGACAACATAAAAGTTAATAGTAGCAATTTTATAGGTTAGGCAGGGTAAAGAAATTATCCGAATAACATGTCAGACATATAGATGCATATCTTAAGTTCTTAACAAAGACATAATATAGTAACTCCTCGGACAAACCATGCGTTAGTCATAATGACTTGTGTCAACAATACATTCAATTAAAGATAAATGCAGAACTGTTCCGCAAAAACATTGTTTGTTTATGATACTAAAAATGTAGGCGTTTATCTTCTATTGAAAAACAGTCAATCAACTGAAACACTGAGTCTCACATACTTCTCAATCAGAATTCAGAACAAACTCAAGAACGAAAACAAGTAGAACTCCCATTCTCGAAGCATCCTAACTGGACCTCTTTGACCAATGTGCCAGATGTCCATGAAACAATATCCAGGAATATTTCCATGAGGTTGACCAAAAGCGGCAGGACCTTGTGAGATATTCCTTTTTCACAGTTGCAAGAGCCCAACTTGGACTTTGCTTTCATCAATGTGTCAGATGAAGACGAAATCAACTTTCTCAAATTTGCCAGAGATTATATGATGCTTGAGGATTCATTCAACTTTACTGACCTCACCCGCCCACCCACCCAATAAACAAGTTTTTGCAGAAGTTTGTATCATTTTGGGTGTCACGTCCATATGCACAAGAATACACGAAAAAGTATAGTTAATAAGTTACACATTGAGAAAACACAAAAAAAATGTTAATACTATGGTACCTGATAGAATGCATTGGGTGAACATAAGAGTACAATAGGGACCACAAGAAAAAATACCATCCTTAAATCAATTCCATCAACGTGAACACATGAAACAGAAGCACCTTTCTTTAATCACAAACTTAAAATCGGGCACGACCTCAAGATATATGTGTTCTGATAAAGCTCCATAAAACATAAAACGTGTGATGTATAACAGAATTAATAAAGCATTCAGTTTCTTTTGTATTGCATCAACATCATAACTACAAGGAACTAAAAGTAAATATACCTACAAAAAGCACCAAGTATCATTCCTAGTTTGGCAAAAAATTTAAAAATATCTTTACCAAAGCAATCAGGTTTCCATCTTAAAGCTGTAAGGGAGAATCTTGTTTGCTTACGTCTTTGCTACCGGATTGTAGCATACCACCTGCGAAATCTGTTTCTTGTCCTTCCAGAGCATCACACGTTGGGCGACTGAGGCAACATCTTGCACGCCTGGTTTAAAACCAGATTTCCCATGTTATTACATCACAAAATCAACATGCACAGGCCAACTCAATGAAGTAGAAAACCTCTTAATGCAATCAAAGTGAAATGGAAGCAAACACACTTGATAGAGCCAATGTTTGATAAAGAAAATATTACCTTCTTCTGGAAGTTCGTTTAGATTCAAACAACCCATTTCAGCACCTGCCACGAGTAAAATCGTGAGAGGTAGAATCCAAAACCACGGAGGAAATTCTTTATTTACTCAATAAAGGGACTTCTTTGATCGAACGAATATCATCATGAATGATGATGCTTCCACAAATTGTAAGACAGAAGGAAAGAGGCCATTCAAAATGACAAAAAATCTCTAACCATTTAATCATCATAATGGGGATTTTGTGATTTAAAAGGAGCACACAACATAGTGAACAATCTCTTAGTGCAATTATTTGAAACTCCAATCTGTCTACTGAGTACTGAATACAGACATGCTGACACAATACACAGAGAGGGAAATTGAAGTCAAATTTGTCAAATATGCAGATAATAATCTGAATAACAGGGAGAAAGAGAGAGAGTCGAGGCTGTCAAATAAACAAATAAGCAAATAACAGTCCGTTTCTGGTTTATTTAGAACCTACCACTGAAGCAGAGACTTGTTTGTGAGCTATTTCAGTTTTGCTATGCTTTTCGACTAACGGAAAGCTTGAAGACCCCCTGGAAACACCGTTTTCAGTGTTTCGAATTAGAGTATTAAACCACAAGAGGTTTTTTGCTGCCGGCAGCCCCCCTTGTCTGTTGTCCTCTCCGCCAGGAACGGAAGGGCAGGGGGAAAAGGAGAGAGAGTCCAAGCTCTCAAAATTTAGTCGCTTAAGGTCGGTTTGGGACCTTCGTTCATGTAAAAACATGCTTTCCCACAGAAGCATCTATAGGATTAGTATCCACTATTTGCTTGAGAGTCATTTCCAGTATTGCTAATAGCAGCGTTCCTCAAAGGTGTGCCCAAAAGAGCCTAAACCAGTTTGGAAGCCACGAATCATTATTAACACGAAACCCTCGTTCTCGATTTCTTCCTCTCCCCGCAGAACATACGAAGCGAGAGAGAGCTCAAAAATGCAGATAACTATCCGCAATGTCCCCCGCCGTTCTTTCCGGCAGAAGAAACTGTACGAACACTAAACCCCAGAATTAGTTCGACGGTTGTCGCATTTAGCACGCTACCCTACTTCGCTGTCCTCCCCTCCGCACCAAAGAGAGAGATTTACCACATGCAGGTCGGCGTCTGTGTTCCTCTTTTCGGCTAAACGGAAATAATTGTGAGAGAGGGAGAGATTTAACCAACGCACGGCGGCGTTTTGTCTTCCTCTGCGGCGAAACGGAAGTAGTGTGGAAAGAGAATGAGTGCGTGCCTGTGTGAAACGAAACCGACACTCGTGCCGCGGCAGAACCTCAGCAACCCACACAGATGCAACAACGCAGCCAAAAATTCAAATCATACTTCGACAAAAAAATTCAAACCATATATTTGGCAACTTACGCGCCCACGGCTTTTACGATACACATTCCTTTTTTTTGCCGCGATCATTTTGAGTAATTATGAAAATATGGAACCTTCTCTCTTTTGTGTAAGAATGTTTGTGGTCCTTATTTAGGACAGTTTTTCTTTTCTTGTTCGTTCTCCAACTTATTTCAGTCACATGTTACTCAATCAACAACTATTTTCAATGGAAACAATTGATCAAAATTGGTTAAATTCTTTTTTAAATCACCAATTCATTGATATATGCTATTGATTTGATTTTAGTTCCACTTCTTAGTTGTTTTGATTGGTTTTCGACCGAAATTGAAAATAAAGAACTAGACGGGAAAAATGTGCTTGAGCAACGTCTCTTTTGTCGGGTTGCTTTAATTCTTCATTTTTCAATTTTTTTTATGTTTTTGTTTCTCTTTTTTTGCTTGTTTATTCTTAATTGTTATGGTTATTGTTTTTGTATTATTGACCCGTGTTTCTTTCTATTATTGATTTCATTTTTACTTTCAATTTTTTTTGTCCTGATAGTAAAAAAAGGTGTGCTAATTGAAATGCCGTATTTGTAATATTTATGTATTTATATAGTTGTACGGCATGAATTTTGACTCGAGAAGAGAATGATTGGAGCTGTAGCCCCGCCGACCATGACGGCGCAGACGGGCTGGAGAGCCACTTTGGAGCAGGACTCATGAAAGACCCAGACTGACCCACTTTGAGTTATATGTTCTAAGCTGTTTTAATCAAATTCGATCGTTGAGATGGATTTTACTTGCCTATTTGTTAAAATGAACTTTGAATGGTAGAATCTTGATATTAAATATAAGATTAGTACAAAAGTTTTTTTTGCCATTGATCTTTAACGGGCAAAGATCTCTTTCTTCCTCGCATCATGGTCTTTTGAATGAATACTAAGAAGAAGGCCCTTATAGCGGTGGGTACACATTGTGGTAGGTAAGGTAAGGCCTTTGCCGAAATTTTGGAAATTCATATTTTTGTATCAAAATTTCAAAAAAGTATCATATTTTAAGAACTCAAAACCTTCAAAAGTTTATAGAACTACTAAAACAAATTTATAGTTGTTGTTATTGTAGTTGTTGTACTACTAGGCCCTTGTTATATGCATTGAGGATACAATGATTTAGAGGGTTGAGGATTTGATGAGTATTGATCATGAAAAGCAAATGAAATTTGGTAAAGATCAAAATATTACCAACATAGCATAAAGTGGGAGAGAGACATCATTATATTTGAAGAGATGGAGATGGTTGTATACTGAGAAAAGTATGAGAAATTGGATGGTGAACACTTGAAAAGGAAAGAGAACCCTCTCTAAATGTTTCAAAGAAATGATAAGTCATGGTCTTAATTTATGTCAGATGGCCACCTACTGAGAAAAGTACGAAAAATTGAATGGTGAACACTTGAAAAAGAGAAAAAATCTAATCTAAGTGTTGAAAAGAAATGCTAAGTCATGGTCTTAATCTATGTCAGATGTCTACATACTGAGAAAAGTGTCAGAAATTGGATGGTGAACGCTTGAAAATGAGAGAGAATCCTCTCTAAGCTTTTTAAAGAAATGATAAGTCATGGTCTTAATCTATGTCAAATGACCACACACGGAGAAAATATGAGAAATTGAATGATGTTTTTGTATTTTAAAACAGATTGTCATTTTGGCTCAAGCGAGTTTTTTTGTGTTTTTTAGAGTTTTGATTTTTGAAAAATTCGGGGTGTTTATAGGGCCAAACCAAGGCTAGCTAACCAAGGCTCGACCCAATCCAGATAAGTCAAGATGTCAACCTAACTTGAAGAAAGGAATCAGTCAAAGCACAATTCAATGTCAAGCCCAATACCAATCAAATCTTAGTCCAAGAAGACAAAGCATTCAAAGCCAAATGCACAAAAGTAATTCGATGCAAAGCAAGGATCCTATCCAAGTCCTAAGTTTAAAATCAAAGGGCCAAAGACCAAAGAAAGGTCGAATAAAGTCGTGGCTGAGGCATAGAGTTGGGCTAAAGTGGTTCAACATCAAAAGACGTTTGGTTCAAATTCAAGTCAATCAAAACCCGAATTGAATCAAGCGAATGGATGGTTGATCACACCATACACCATGATAGGATGAGGCATACCCTAGCCAAGTCAAGTTGACAAAAGCTCAAGCCAAGTCAAGCAATAGAGCGGGCTAAAGCATTTCATGAACCACACCTAGCCAAATGGGCTCGACTAAGGATGGTCTAGCCCACATAAGCTGCACCCAAGCTCATACCAACCCATATGGGCATATGGGGACCACTCTCCATGCCCCACGTACAGGAATTTTAGTTGGTGAAAAAGAGAAAGAATTCTCTCTAAGTGCTTTGAAGAAATTATTAGTCATGGTCTTAATCTATGTCACCAGTTTGGATCAGTGCAGAAAAAGGTTTGGTTTTGGTATTCGTTGGTTTAATGTTTAGATAAAGAAAGATGGTTGTATTATGCTGCGAGACATGGCCAAAGCTTTTGTTGAAATTTTTATAGAACATATGCAGACTTTCTAGCACTAATATTTAGATTTCAATTAAAATTTCAAAGTTAAGCTACTTGCACAAGAATAATAAAAAGTGCACCAACAAACTTTATTCAAGAAAAACATGCTTTTATATAAAAAAAAAAAACACCCTTTGCACTAGCTAAACTAGCCATTAAAATCAAACCAATTATAACCACACCAAGTCTACATATATACATATATATATATATATATATATATATATAGGAAAACCGGTTCTACCCACCTCTATGTCCATGCATGTCAACATATTTACTTTCTGGTGGTTATGAGTGTAATTTTAAAAAATTAAGAGTTTTATAAAATGATGAAAAATAAAATTATTATACTAATATTTCCAAAAAGTAATGGTCGAAAAAGAGTGATCACCGTTACTAATGATCAAAATCCAATCTCTCTCTCTCTTTCTCTCTCTCTCTCTCTCTTTATATATATATAAGAGCTAAACCAAATTGCTAGCTTCAGTAAGTTTAATGGGTTCTTTGAATACCTCACCTTGACATGACACTGACCTATGTGCAAGTCAAATTTTGTTAAAAAAAATAAATATTTAGTTCACAGTTAGACAAAAATAAAAGTGTCACAAGCGTCACCCTACTAAAAGTGTACATGTAGCTTTTATTTGATTTCTTTTTTGTTACCAGAGGAGGCCAAAGCCTAACACACACTGACACACATGTACCCTCTGAGAGTCGAACTCTCCACCACCAACAACAGTGCTAGAGCACCCTGCCGATGATCTAACACTCGGTGTGGTGTAGCTTTATTTATTTGCACAAACAGATGATGTTAATTCTTAGTCTCCTTATAGAGCAAAATGCCATAATACCATCAATGCTTTGAAACCATAAAACGGAAAGTAGGCAAATGGAATAACATTAATTCGAATTAAAGTCTTGATTCATCCATCTAAATAAGCAAATGAATATGGAGAAGAAAGGAAAGAATAATTTCCCATCCAACTCAGGCAGCCCTTTCCTATGGTACTTGTAATTCCCAAACACGGTAGTATTTCCCAAAACTTTGAAAATGGAAAAACGCGTTTAAGTTAGAGGAACCTATCGTGTGTCATGTTAGCAATTAACTCACAATAAACTAGATTATTCTTTATTGTTTGTTTCAACACTTTTGTGGTCATCCTCTACCGCTTTTAATACTTTTCAATTTTAGTTTTTCGTACCTTCTTAAAGGTTCTTCTTTTGATCTTCTTTATATGTCCAAACCATCTTAAATGACATTCTCTCATTTTATCCTCTATTGGTGTCACTCCTAATTTGTTTCTAATAACCTCATTATGTATACGGTCTTTTCTTGTATGACCACTCATCCATCTCAACATCTTCATTTCTGTCATAGACATCTTTTGTACATGTTGATGATTAATTGCCCAACAATCAAAACCATAAAATATGGCAGGCCTAATTGCTGTTATATAATATTTACTTTTTAACTTTAATGATATCTTCTTATCACAAAGAATAACTGATGCTCCTCTCCATTTTAACCAACCAACATTAATTATATGCATAACATCTCCATCAATTCTTCCATCACTCTCAAAAATTGATCCTAAGTATTTAAAACTTTCCTTTTGGGGATGCAATGTGTGCTAATTTTAACAATTTTTATTTTTATGTCCTTTGAAGTAACCAAATGATCAAACTTACATTCCATATATCCTGTCTTTGTTCTACTAAGTTGGAGGCCTGTGCTTTCTAATGCTTCTCTCTATGGTTCCAATTTTCTATTAACTTTTTCCGTAGACTCCTCCACTAACACAATGTCATCTACAAATAACATACACCAAGGCACTTCATCTTGAATATGTTTTGTTAACTCATCAATCACCATTATAAATAAGTATGGACTTAAAGTTTATGTAACCCAATATTAACTTTAAAGAAGTATGTCATTCCTTCATGAGTCCTCACACATGTTTTTGTACCATCATATATGTATCTTATAAGGTTAACGTATGTCAATGTGATACCTTTTTTTTCCAAGGTTCTCCAAAGAACCTCCCTCGGTACCCTATCATAAGTTTTTTCTAGATCAATAAATATCATGTGAAGCTCTTTCTTTTTTGCTCCAAAATGTTTCATAAGACGTCTCAAAAGGTGAATCGCTTCAACAGTAGATCTGCCTGGCATGAATATTGGTTCTATGTTGTACTTGATACTTGTCTTAACCTACGTTTGATAATTCTTTCCCACAATTTCATAGTATAGCTCATTAACTTGATACCTCGATAATTCACACAATAATGTCTGCCTTGTTCTTATATATGGGTATAAGTGTACTCGCTCTCCATTCCTCGGGCATCTTTTGGTTTCTCCCTATTTCATTAAGTAGTCTTATGAGCTAAGTGATTCCTATTTTTCCTAGTATTTTCCAAACTTGTATAGAATATTGTTTGGTCCTACAGATTTACCACCCTTTGTATGTTTAAGAGCCTGTTTGACTTCATTCTTTTTAATACGTCGGTAGAAATTGTGGTTTATATACTTTTCTGATTTGGCTAACTCTCCTAAGCTAATACAAACATCTTTATTTTCATTAAAAAGCTTATAAAAATAGTTTTTCATCTATTTCTTATATCATCATTTGCCACTAGAATTTTTTCATCCTCGTCCTTGATGCATTTAACATAATTAAGATCTTTAGTTTTCTTATCTCTAGCCCTAACTATCCTAAAAAATATCTCTTTCACAAGATTTTTTTTATATAATTATCAAATCAAAATTTTTGAGATTTCGGGCAAGGCCACTAATGGTTACAAGAGATTTGTATGAGAAATCCTTTACTTTTACAACTTGATCGCTCTTTTATCTCTTTCACTCATGTTTTTATTTATATGTATGCATGTACATTCAAGTTTAATTGTCAATGTTCAATATATATATATATATATGTATGTGCTATCAGCCCACAAAAATCAATATACTGTTACATGCTAAGAGGTACTGAAGCTACGAATACCCACATAAACATGCATGTACATACATGTGCCAGCCATTGATGTCATTTACCAAGAAGTTGGAGAGATTTTGGTAAAGTGGGAAAAGCCAACTTGGACCGTAAACGCGCTATGATGAGTAAAGGGCCTCCTGCATGGTTGTGCGTAAATTCTCTCTCTCTCTCTCTCTCCCTCTCCCTCTGCTTTAGACGAATCTCGGACGATGAGCTTGAAAACGTTTTGCGGTCTGCGGAGACGGCATATATGACTGAATGAATTAGCTGCAGGCCGTGTCGTTTCTGTAATCGTTCTTTTCCAATGACCACGGCGACAGCAGCAATATATACTTTCATTTCCCTTAAAGAAAAGAAAGGGAAACAGGATGCCTTCCCTTCGCAGCTGCCTTTAGTTCACATCTTTTACACACACACACACACACACACACATATATATATATATATAACATGTATTGCTTTGAGGAGAGTTCTCACCATTGCCGATCAAATTCATGCATGAATAGTCTCCTTGCTCCTCGTTTTCACCATCAATATCCTTTCCTTCTCATCCTGCTAACACTTCATGGAGGTCTCTCTCTCTCTCGTGTGTGTGTGTGAGAGAGAGAGAGAGGTCACAGTATACTTGCATATTTCATTCAACGCGAAGGATAATGTAAGTCAATCCTCTTAGTCAGGAGAGCTATGACTCTTTGTGTTGAGCTTGGACTAGCTTTGTTTGTCACATGGAAGTTTTGTGGATTGTCCACACAGATCTTTCACATGATTGCTCCAAAGAACTGTTGATTTGCAGGATGTATGTGGTGCGAATTGCTCATGACAACCAACAACATGAAGTATCTGTGAAAAGAGGAAATAGAGAATTTGCATTAAGTGGATATATAGCAGTTAATTCGTGCATATTTTGTAGTTCTTTTTTTTGGGATTGTGTCACCGGATAACGTTTTTTGGGGTCTCTCTCTCTATATATGTGTGTGCGCGCGTGTATATACATATATACACACAAAATTTACTCTATCTTTTTCCTGTGATGGGCACAAATATGAACCTTTTGAGTTGCAGTTTCTTATGGGTTCAAGCCTCATGCTTAAAATTGTCAACTATTTCAAACACAGTTTCTGAGTTGTGTTCATGTTTGGTTTTCGTGTCGTGCCTCAATTGCCACTGTTTTGCATCGATGGGGCAAGATTTGGAAAACTTAAAATTTACAATGACAAGACTCTCTTAAAATTTGATAAAGAATTTATTTTAGTGATCTTACGGCTCTCGGTGGATTTTGGTAGTAGACCATGTTCTCTCCTACAGTACACGATCCAATCTGTAGCAATCAACAGGTTCCTGGGGAAGGAACACTGGTCAAGGCGTAGAGGTGTCAAGACGGGCCCGGCCCGGCCCTTGGGAAATGGTGGGCCGGGCTAGGATTCATATCAGCTTCCTTTTTGCAGTTTTGGTTTAATCAATTCAAGCTTGTCAAGGCGGTGAAACAAATTTTTAATCAGTTTATTTTCTGGTCGAATATTTTCGATTGGTTTATATATTAATTTTCAAGACTTTACTAAAAAGGGTATTAACTGGTTAATATTGCAAACAGTGGAGATGGTAGGGATGCACTCTGAAAGAAGAATACGGAAAAACCTCTTCAAAATGAGAGGTAATCCACACCTTAGAGGCTCTTGCTTTCTTTTCTTGAATGGCAAGCTGGGTTTTACAAAACCCCTAGCCGGTGTTCACACCCTGGGTATCAGCGGCGGATCCAGAAACTTGTTTCGGGTGGGAGCCGACTTCAGCTTCGGGTCGGACGGGCTTTAAAAGTTTTCAAATTTCTTTTGAAATTTCAATACAAAAATACAAATTTTTAGATTTTTGGACAGGAGCGGCCACTCCACCCACCACAATGTAGATCCACCACCGGCAGGTATCGAACTCTTGACGTAGAAATTGAAGGTTCTTTCGAGTTGACCTCCCAGCCAGGAGAATCGTGGCTCTTGTAATTGCTATGCTGATTTATTCCGAGAAGGTTGTTGTTTCTTCTTCCTTTGGTTAAGAAAACAAATAACCAAAGAGCAGTCTAGAGAAGTTTGAACCAGCAAAAAGAATATACTGCAAAATAGTGCAATAAATTCAAATTTTCTGAAAATATTGAGTTTTAGACACCAGATAACAGAAAATAGTTTAAAATATTTTAAAATAGTTTTTTAACAAGAAAGAAACATCTTAATTTTTTAGATTGTTTTTTAAGAAGAAACCCGTTGATATTTCCTTTGTTTTTTACTTAAGTTTTGAGTGATAGAAAGCATCTGGGTGCACAAGGAGCCAGATGAATTCCCTAGGTATTCATCTGGTTTCAGCCTCTCATTGTAAAAAAAGGGGTTAAGTATATAACTCCATAAATAAAGAATAGTAATACGTTCTTTGCTTGCCTCAATTGGTGGGTTACAAGAGAAGGCCTGAGCCTAACACATACATGCAGCCCTTGGGAGTCGAACTTCCGACCAGCAGCAACGGTGCTAGAGAGCCCTGCCATTGAGCTAACGCTCTGGGTGCCCTCAATTGCTGATTTAAGACAAGCAAAGCTTGTACCAAAATGAGATGCAATCCACACAAAACAAACAGGAAATCGTTCATTAGACTTAAGAAAATCCAAACTTTGATATAATTCAGCATTGGGAGAATGAAATTCTTGCTCCTTTGAGTTAAAATTAATGTTCTTATTAATTCAGAGGTCATCTCCTATCCGTGTCTGTGCAGGCTAACACGGTACTCAGTTGTATCCGGAAGTGAGCCTTTCTTTTTTCGGTACAAAGGAGAGGCTGAAGACATGCACACCCCCGGATATCGGAACTCATGACCTTCAACTTGTGAATGAACTCCCTAGCCAGGTGAGCTATTTCTTGATGCCCACCGACAGGATTTTATTTATTTTGGAAGGGAAGACTTCTTCGGTTTTGCAGCCATCACCAGCTGTGCCATGCAGTGAAAAACTTCCATGCACTCGGCACAAATCACAACTAAGCTTCCTCTTGGCGTGCCGAAAGAGTTAGACCAAGAATGCCATGAAGGCTTTGCTACAACGTCCTGGGATTGTCAGCTTAAGCATCGATCAGAATGATGCAGACGAACTTCTCCAACAGCAGCACTACGCACTGTTCTCCACAGAACAAGTGATTCAATCTGCATATTTGTGGAAGACGAGCACAAAAATATGTAGGCCCTCAAATATACCGAGCCCACTCTCCGGATCTCAACAACAACCCAGTTGACGATGGTGACCCGGCAACCATCATACCAACAACAGAATATGAGAAGATTGGAAGGAGGTTCACACTTGAATGGTGGTTCAAAAAATCTTACCCGTCGTTTTCAGCACAACCGATAAACCCTGTCCCCAAACATTACAACATTAACAACTACCACACATGAATACACAAATATAATTATTGGATAGTTAATGATTAGATTTAGGAAGTTTTCTTATCCAGCGGTGGATGCTATATAAGACACACACACACACACACACACACACACACATATATATATATATATATATATATATATATATATATAGAGAGAGAGAGAGAGAGAGAGAGAAAGAGAGTAATCGTGTTCACACCCATCGGTGCTTGAAATCAATATCTCCACTTTTTCATCAATGTGATGATAATAAAAATTCAAATTTAAAATACATATAAACATTTAATGTGAAGTAAAAAAATTTAAAGTTATTTTCCACTTAAACTCAAATCTTCACCATTGATCACACAGATCCAATAATGAAAACCTTTTAAATAGATTTTGACATAAAATATGTATGCATATACTAATATATACAGTGATCGGATCCTACCAACATTGATACTACTCACTCATGTTTTACCATTTGTAATAACATTGTTCTTAATTTTTTTAAATCCTTAAAAGTTTCTAATTTACACTACTGCTCATACCACAAAAATACGATAGATCAGCATCAATGAACATGTCAGTAGTGAGCCTGATCCTATTTTCGATTGACGCCCACTTTTTGCTTTTCAGTGGCATGAATTTAATTTAGAAAGTTTTAAGAGTTTTAAAAAAACTATGTGAAACAATGTAAACGTCAGGTGAACAGGGTCTAATCACTCATATATATATATATATATATATATATATATATATATATATATATAGAGAGAGAGAGAGAGAGAGAGAGAGAGAGGGAGGGGAAAGGGGAACCACTTGATTCATGACAGATAAAAAGAAAACGAACCTTTCGGCAGACCAAGTAGAAAGATCAAAGAAAGCAGTCTTTGAGTCGGGACAGATTTGCACATATAAGTTACAGAGCTATGTTCTACAAAGTGATACAGGAAGCAACACTGATAGGTGGATTATATCCGTAAGTGGATCATACGTCACGCTTTGCTACATGGACAACTAGAAAGATTTTATGGCAGGGTAAACGACTACTACTTCCATGGCATGTTAGCCATTCCTGGTTGAGAATTATTGCAGGCACCGCTGCTGTGATTAAGTGGGCTGCCGGGTCCACCACCGGAAGACTCACTCAGTGTTCCTCTTGAAGGTGAACTAGCGGCAGCTGCAGCACCAACCGACGGAAATTTGGAAGGGGCTGACAGATCGACAGCTTTGAGTTCAGGTTTCCTTCCTTCCGCAATGAAGCTACCAACAACCACCTGTGCAGAACATGGAATTGTTTCAATCATTTGCACCACAACTAAAATGAGTTTGAGGTGAGCCGAACTGCTTCGTTATGTAATGCACACGAAAAACCAGGAACTATTATCATATGGTAAACAAAGGGATGCCTATGCAAACACATTCTGCACCACGTGCATGTGTGGTGCATGTGTGCATTCTGAGTGTGTGGTGCGTTTGTGCTTTTGAGAGAGAGAGGCAGAAAACCAACCTGTACGGGGGATGCTGCCATTAGTAACCCAGCTACCCCTCCCCCTAGAACTCGGCCATCGGGTCCAGCAAGAGACACGCTTAATCCACCAGTTCTGCTGCGCTGCCCACCGCTCTCAGATAGAAGGAAGGAACCAGAAAGAGAGAGAATCTCAAACCTTCCCTGCATAGACATTGAAAGCGTGACAAACTAGGAGAAGCTTGTAAAATTAAGAAACGTCTCTCTCTCTCTCACAGATACACACTCACACACATATACATGCACGCTCACACACAGGCACAGCAGAGGTTTGGATTCTGATGGATACTAGATGACCTATATACCAAGTCTTTGCAATCAAGTTTAGAATCACATTTTCAGATAGGATTCAGTAATGGTGGTAATTTTGGTTTCAGCTTCATTCCTAATTAAAACCAGCTACATCTAAGTCAACACGAGTATGTATTTTAGGCTTTGAGTAGAACAAAATCTTTTCCATCCAACTAAGCTGCTTATAGCAACAATGGCTTATGATGTCCAAAACCACAATCTACCAACTTATAACCCCCCCAGATGCACCATTCGAATCAGATCATAGATCCAGATGCAAAGAAGTATAACAAATAAGCACGTTAAGATGCAATTCAGTAGAAAGAGAGAGAGAGAGAGAGAGAGAGAGAGAGAGAGAGAGAGAGAGAGAGGTTGCAAGAAAAGACTTCTATTTTTCATCGATACAAACCTCATATGTAACAGTACCGCCAGATGTTGCTGGCTGACGAAGGGTCACATTGGAGATGGCCCCATTTGCTGAGAGAATGCACACAGCCCTTGGCCCTTGTTGAGAAAATGACATTATCTTGGAAGCAACATCCTAATAGAAAAACACAATTAACAATCTTGTAGAAAGCCAAGATAAGTTGAACCTTAGATCACAAAGCACATTACAAGCAAAATGTTCAGCAAAAAGAAAAAAGAAAACTAGTCAGACCTTCATATATTATCTTCACAAAACTCCCTAAATGCTACCGCTTCTTTCTCAATGAAAAATCAGATGCTTTTGGCATCTGCCTTCTCAAAATTGGTTAATATACTAAATGTGAACAACCACCAAAAACTTATCCACCATTTCCTGTCAGAAGCCACATAAATCAGGAGGTATTTATGGAAATTGTCAAAAACATTCACTCTGATTTTATTGGCAAAACATTCTTTAGAGGGACAAACAACTTAAACATGCCCAAAACACATCACAGAATTGATTTCTGAGTCCTAGATCTGGCTTGGGAAATTATTATGCTAAACTTATCTACAAAAATGCTAAAACTGAACTATATGAAGCATTATAGTAATTGAATCTGTATAGTCATCCAATACTACACATACATCTGCATATGTATTATTGTATTTAACTAATTACTTATAAATCGGTATCCATTTCAAGCAATACCAAGTATTAATCAACCACGTGGGTTACTCCACCAAAACCAACAGATAAAGAAAAAACATTACTAGAGATATTTAAAAGAAAACAAGAAACATTTGAATTAGGGAAAACATGGTCATACAAAATCATAATTTTGTGTTCTCATAGTGCTTTATGCTTTTATATTTATTGTATCATCTTGTAATTTTGTTTCTCATTTACACACAGTCACATTCCTCAACTTTCGTACATTATCATGTGGCAGGTTCTTAAGGCTAAGATCTCCTAGATTCTTTTGACTTGCCGACAAGAAAAGAAAAAGATATGGTAAGATACAATACATATCTAAACAGCGGCCTGACTGATATAGTTTTGACTTTATAACCTTTTCCTCCTCCACAATAAAGATCTGCAACTGGCAGGATTACATATGAAAAGGTCAACCAACATGTATTACAATCCAAAGCCTTGAGAACAGCATCCTTTCAGTATTTTCCTTGCAGAAGTGATCCTACTACCGAAGCATCTTAAAATTGCTTTTACGATTCCAGATATCCTGGAATCTGCAGGGACTGCCAGGCATAGACAAATGTAGAAAGCAAGAAAACACCAACCATTTAAGGACGTATAGTATCGCCAACCATGTAAAGATGCAATTAGAAGTGATCCTACAATAGGTTTTCAGGAAATCAGATGGCATGGATGAATCAGCAAAATGGGAGACCTTAAACCCAAATACAGCACAAGATCTCTGTCAAGTAAATGCCTGGACCTGACTGAACGAGAAACAATCCACACATTTTCGCATCTGACAGGGATTAAGTTCAGATAGCATCTCTAGTTCCCTAGCTTTCACCTCAAGAATAGGTAGCAGCAATGATATTGACAAAAATAAGAATAAAATTAGAGTTTCATAACACTCAAAGTTAAAACCACCAAAAACATTGATCTCAGATGTATCTGTATGTAACATGGGCACTCCTAAAGGGCCAACCTTACATGCATCCGTATGAAAAATGGACACTTGTAAAGGGTCAATGGACCTATGTCATTGCCGCACCAAATAAAGGTAGATGCAATCAAAGAGTGCACGAAGAAAACCAACTCAGTTGACCTAGGCAATTTCAACATCAAAAGGAATGAAGTATGTGGACTTGATATTGAACTTGAGTAGGTTTGCTTTAACAAAGTTTTCTCTCACACATTATCATTTGAACCAAACAAGAGCAAATGCAGTCAGTTTCAGGAAAAGCACTAAGCATTTGGCTAGATTGTAGGATTACCTACAACAAGAATGAAAATCCGGCCTACAACCGGTCAAAAAGGTTTTAGCCAAAGTTGCACCAAATCTTGTTCAAAAGGCTCAAGTTACACGTGATTCATAATATGAACTCTTTGATTCTATCTGTTGTAAACACACACTTGAAATAACATATGCGTACAATATGTAGATGTGCATACAGACAACTACACCATCACCAGAAGAGTCATCTTCCCACATTCACATCAGCACTAAGTTGACATAGAAAATAGCACGAATTAGCTTACATAAATTCTTCGTGACAAAGAACAGAGAGATTGGATATCAACTATAAGGCGAGGACTACTGCAAAAACATGTACTCATACTAACTTGCCTCCACTCTCACATACTCTCATGCAAGTCATAAGACCATGAAAATAACTTAGTGAAGCCAATGCTTGAAAACAATAAGACAATAGAACAAGGCAAAAGATTAATGGCACTTTTCTATATTTTCAGAAAGATGGAACAATAACAAACCTCTCCAGCTTTAACTGCAATAACATGAGGCATAAAACCGATCCCAGGAGATCCTGTCATCCATTCAAGTAGAAAATAAATTTTATGAACTGCACATCATAATTAATCAAAATAGACATGTAAAAGAATGAAAGGAGCTTTTTCCACCCATTTATTGAACTTCCTAAAGGCATATTACATATGAAAAAGGTTTGAACTTGAAAACAAGTTTTACCAGAAAGAAGAAAAAAAGCGCAACCAAACATTAGGTGGTTGCAAATTGTAGGATATCCATAAAAAAACTGTTCGTATATACATATATATATATATATATATATATATGTATATATGTATGTATGTATATATGATGTATGTATATATGTATGTATGTATGTATATATGTATATGTATATACATATATACATATACATATATATATATATATATACATATATACATATACATATATATATATATACATATATATATACATATATTGCTCCATGGAAACCGCACAATTAAATCAAGTTAAACTACATCACCCTATAATCCTCCCACAAATTTTATCATGCCATATGATGGTGAGCAGGATCTTACATGCAAAATAACTACATAAAAACACATGCATATATATATATGCTCCACAGAAACCGCACAATTAAAAGTTAGAGCGTTAAACCACATAATATTCCAAGTCACACTATAATCCTCCCACAAATTTTCACTGTTCCGTTCACAAATCCAGCGATTCTCCTATCATATATGATATAATGGTGGGCAGGATCTTATATCAGATCCTAGCCGCTGAGACGCTTCCATCTCAACGGCCAGGATCACCGAAAATTCCAGCCCAGCGGATGCATAGAGTTGGACGGTCTAGCCCAGCCAACATCTGATCTTAGATGATCCCTTCTTAGGAGTGACGTTGTGACCATCACGCCCCAGCCCGACGCGCAGACACACACATCTAGAGAGAGAGAGAGTTACGAACCAAGTGCTGCGAGTTGCTGCTTCTTGCCGGAGCCCAGCGGCCGGCCTCTCTTCTTGCCTGAGGCGGTGGTCGTCGGAGTGGAGGCGCCAGCGGCGGAGGAAGGAGGGTACGCACCGGGGAGGGAGGAGGAAACGGGGGTGAGCGCGAGCGCCATTGTACCGTCGGCTCCATACTTCCGGGGCCGCCCCCTTTTTCTCTTTACCTGTCCGCCGGAGCTGGCGATGCCCGCGCTGAGTGCACCTTGCTGCTGAATTACGGCCGCCGGTGAACCGTCCAGCGGGTAGCTGGATGGAGGCGAGGTGGCGGCAACCGGCTTGTAGACAGCGGAGCCGTCGGAGGTGAAGGCGAGGCGCATGTTCTGCACCGCTGCTGTCGCAGCAGCCGGAGATGGCTGCGCGGAGGCCGGAATTCCGCCCTTCTGGATGTTGACACCGAACGCCGACGAATCTCTTCCGGACATCATCCCTCGGCTTAGACACGGACAACCGAGACAGTTCCCTCGCTTAAACTCATCCCCGATTTTCCTAATTCCTCCAAGCCCTGCTCCTAAACCCTCTTTCTTCTATTCTGACTAAGAGGAAGATGATGATGATGATCAGAGTCTTAGCTGAGTTCTGTACCAGAGAGAGAGAAAGATGGAACCTTTAAACTCTAGAAACTTGTTGGTTTAGCTGGATATCGTTAGGAAATTCTGGAAATGATGTTTTTCTTCTCTCTAGCTGCTCGAACTTCGTGAAGAAGCAGAAGATGAAGATGATGAAGAAAACAGTGTCACTAAGCAAGCCTACGAATTAGCAGAAAGCTAAAAGGAAGAGGAAATTTGCTGGCCGGAAACCTTCAAAAGATGAAATTTTCACTTCGAAAGGAAGGAAAATCAAGCAGAAAATAGCAACACCACGACCGAATTTCTAGAGGAAAATTCACGAAATTTCACAATCAAAGGATTTCTTCACAGAAATTCCAAAGAAAATGACAAAAATAAGAAAAAAGCAAACACTCGAGATGAAAATCCTTGCCCCAAAATAAACACCAAAGGCGAGAATGGAACACCTGATTCCTACACCTGCAAGAGAGACGAGAAAACCGGAAAATTTCCAGATTATATTCCGAGAAAAAGTCGGGAAATCAGAAAGCAAAATCAAGGAAACTACAGAAAATAACAAAAAACGGAGATAAAATTTCAGAAAACGCACCTGAGGAAATTGTCGGAAAATCCAAATCGCACCGCCTTGGAGAGAAGAGGAAATCTAGGGTTTGCAGAGGCGGGGAGGGAGGGAAGGACCCTGGAAAATAGATGGTTTTTCTGAGTAATTTCCTTTTTCTTGTAATTCTTTAATTGTTTTCTTTTTCCTCCTTTTTGAGGGCTCTTTCTCTTTGTCTTTTTTTTTTTGAAAAGTTGGTAAAAAGCATTCCCGAAGTTGCTCTTGTACGAAAAATTGGAAAATAAAATAATTAACATTAATCCTCTGAAAGCACACCGAAAAGACTTTCTTTATTTTTTTTTGCCTGAAAATCAGGTTTCCTTCTCCAACCTTCTTTTTTCTCTTTTTCACGTTTGCTCGAGATTTAATTATTCACCGAACGTCGTTTTTCGGATTAATTATTATTAAATGAAACGGAATTAATTAAGAGTGGAAAAGCGAGGACTCAGCGCAACCAAGGGCCATTTCGGGTCGTGGAGAGTTTTGTAATGTTGGATTTTCTGGTTCGGGTTCCACTTGCGCCCTCCAAGTCAAGCTACTCCGAGCTACTTGAAGCCGACCTTATGACAACTCAAATTCGGCTTAGTCTATGTTAAGCTCGAGTTTAGTTTTGCATGAGTTAACCGAGCTCGAACTCACCATGACTGGACTCGAGTTGCTCATTAGCATAATCAAAGTTTAGTACATACTTAAATATAGTTTACATATATATTTTCAAATTAGAAGTTCATTAAATATGATTGAAGACCCATATCCATACCCAAATCCAAACTGCCCAGTTCTGTCTAAAGCCAAGGGCGTCAGTTTTGTCACGTGATTCGCCTGTGGGATCATGAAAACATTGCTCCCGAAGCTTCTTTCTTTGCAAAACCGCCTGCCTGAACCCCAAAAGAAATGGTCTCTGTGTGCCCGTCGTGTAGAAGTATACGGCGACCACTTGTAGGTCGCCTTTGCAGTGACCCGCTATCTAAAGCTCCCACGTGGCCCTCTTGCTAGTTTTGTACATTGCTGGTGGAGCCCGGTTAGTAACCCGCTGATCAAACCTGGCTGGTCCCCGCAATAGACCAACAAGGTCGGTCGCGGATCTAGAAATTCTTTCAGCAAATAGTCCCTCAAATGATTTATGGTGGGGCAAACTATGTATTATAGCTCATAGATTCCACCATGGGCTAAAGTAGTTAAGTTTATTTTTGAAATTTTGGGTGATTCGGCTCAATGTAGATCCGCCACTAAACAAGGTTCTTGATTTGTGTGAAGGCTGACCACAAGTTCGACTCTTGAGGTGTATGTGTGCAAATCTGATCATGTGTCATGTTGACGGTTAACTTAACGGCGTTAAATCTTTCTTTATTATTTCCTTCTAGCAAAAAAAAGAAAAGAAATGGATTAGCATAATCACTTGCAAAGAGAAAAACAATCATCTTTGTTCAATGTCATGATAAATTGATCGCCAATAATTCACTTGAGTGCTTATTTAATGCGACAAAGGTTTTTAGCAGATAGTTAAACATTAAAGAAGTAAAAATCAAACTGCAATTTCTCACCAATAATTCACCTGGATGTCATAAATTAATATGGTCGATATTTGAAATTTGAAATTTGAAAACGAGGACCACCCTCCCTCTTTCTCTAGTTAGGCCAAAACAGCGAGCATTTTTCAATGATGAGAAACGAAGAGGGGAATCTTTACCAGGAGAGAAGAAAAGGACGACAATAATGGATCAACTTTTTTCACCCTTTAGATAATTTTTTTTACACCCACCCACGTACCCCTCCTCTCCCTTGCTCACACACATATATCCTTTCCTAGTGCTCTCTCTCATATATATATATATATATATATATATATATATATATATATATATATAAATAATATGATTGGATTAGGTACACATTTAAGACTCTTTACTCATGCCTTGTCTTTTAAGTAGTTTGAGTGTAATAACAATATCTTTAATATTTTTTTGAAATCTTTAAAATTTTTAAATTACACTCGTACTATCCAAAAATAATGAGTGAATGTATCAAAAGTATATATATTTCAATTTTCTTATATAGAGAGCATAGTCCATGCACATATTCATTCATGATCTAATCTTGTTAAAGATTTTAACTGTTTTGACTTTTAAGATCTAAAGTTGAGATATTTAAATCATGCATTTGCAAAAAATACTATGATATTTTTTTAATTTAAATTTTAACTGTCGATCTCATCGATTGAATGGGTGAATAATGTTTAAGCAAAAATGGATGTAGGTATAGACTAATTGTTATATCTATCTCTATAATATACATAGATATAGATATAGAGAGAGAGGGGGAGAGAGAAAAGAGAATAAGCTACTAGACAACCTCCTCTATACATTACTTCATCATCATAATCATTCGTGAGGTCATTTGGATACACTCCTTTCGAGTTGCATTTATGTGCATTTAATGACCTCAAAGATAGACAACTTGATCGGCATTATTTGTTTAATCACACGAACCAAACAAAATAGTCTAATAGAGTTTGTCATGAGAAAGTGTCAAGCATAACCCACATTCTTCCTCTCTTTCTCTTTATATATATAGAGAGAAGAGAGAAGAAAATGTGATTGAAGAGGTATGGCTTATTTTAATTCAAGAAGACAGCAAAGGAGTAATTCAAGAGAGGAGGGTCACAAGGCATTCCTACTGTGGAAATCAATCACACCATCATTTGTTTTCTTGCTCTTTCTATTTTGTTTATAGTTTATGGTCCCTTCGTATTCCAAAGGAAAGGCTTGTAGGCCCACAAATTTGACATGACGCGCCTAACCCCTCATCAGAAAGGGTGTAGATATGCACAAGGTGTCATTATTTGCCCCACTAACATAAATTTCTATTTTTACATATAGTTCTTTCAATTAATATTCTTCAAGAAATATTCTTTTATTATTAGAAAAAATTTAGTTTAATGCACTTAGAGATTAGTATATTTTTGAGTTCATATTTGCATTTAATATTTAGATAGAGAGATACATCTTCATCCTTAAAGATTTTTTCTCCCCTGGTAGGCAGGCTAGTGTTTGGCAGACCCTTACCAGATATGTGCACCTTCAGTATCGAGCTTACGACCTTCAAAGTAGGTTTTTAAGTCGACCCAATTCAAGAGAGCTGTAATACGATATGGATCATCTCATACTTCCGTATTCAAATAAAACTTTGATAAAATATAATTAATTAAAAGGTTACTTGGAATCACTCATTCCCCTTATGCAAAAGTCTCGAGTTCGAATTTGGTGAGAAGAGAAAAACCAGCACTGACAGAACTTTACCCCCAAAGTGGGCTGACCCAGCTCGAACTGGTTATGGATACTCTTGTTTTACACCATGAAGTCTGATTTATCCAATATCTTAGTTGCTAAAATATAAATAACACGCCGTAGTTGAAAATCATATAGAAAGTGAATGAAAGAATTGAAACTGATATTTCTTATTATTTCTTGAAAAATTCAGTTATTTTTTACCTATGATTAATTGAAGAGTAAGCTAGTAGCACAATAATAGGAGTATGGTAATGTAGCGACTCAATTCTAATAACGTAATAAAGTTCTCTTTTGAGAGTGAGAATGGCATGAAATAGGACTTTCACGGATGATCACCCTAGATAGATTTATACAGGCCGGGACATCCTGCACATAGCTAAAATTACATCTTTCTCTCTCTTCTCCTCTCTTCTTGTGACACACATATATATATATATATATAAAGAGAGAGAAAGAGTGGGAGCTGCTAAAGAGCTTTTTATACTACATTGCTTGATTATCATCACGATTCATGCAATCAATCAGACGATGATGATCAAGACAACCATCTCACATTGCATTTAATGCACTTACGCATCAATCCTTATATTGATATTGACTGACAGCTCTATATGTGTCATTGTGCGATCCCATGAAGGATGCAAATCATCTAATAAAGTCTAGATGGATGAGTGGCCATACAAGAAAAGTCTATACATAATGAGGTTATTAGAAACAAATTAGGAGTGACACCAATAAGGATAAAATGAGATAACATCGTTTAAGATGGTTTGGACATATACAAAGAAGATCATCACAACCATTTTGAGATTGAATGATTGAGGTAATAAAATAGAACATATTTAGTGTGTTAAATGCAATATATACAAAAAATATTTACTTTTTATTTCAAATTTTCACCCTTGATAATACCAATCAAACGGTAGAAATATGAGTTCTTTGTGGTTCTCTATTTTTTTCTTAAATCTCTCTCTCTCTCTCTCTAGTATATAAATATATTGTATATATATATATATATGTATATATATATATATATATGTATATATATATATATATGTATGTATATATATATATGTATATATATATATATATATATATATACATATATATATATATATATATATATATATATATATATATATATATGTATGTATGTATGTCAAGGGTAGTAGTGCATGTAGTTCTACAAACTTATCATATGACGATAGCTCTTTATTTATGTAAAAATAATAATAATACTCAAATATAGCACTCATTTGACTTGGCAGGGGACTCCGGCACACAAGATGAAGGTCGTGAGTTCTATATTCGGGTTGTGCATACCTGTCTTTGGCCTCCCTGTTGTGAAAAAAAGTAGTACAGAAAAAAATTGAATCTTGTCTAACACAATTTATACGTTCTATTCATGTACTTATTTTCGAATTCAGCATGCAATCATATGCACCATATGTGCCTCAGTAAATGCAAACAGAAGTTCGGGAGACGAAGGGAGAAAGCCATGATGATCTATCTTCATTGTGGAACGTTATTCTAAAATTTTACTCATATTATGGCTAAAAATACTTTGCAAATAAATTTTGAATCATTTGATCATTTAGGCTTTCTTTAGGCCCCAAAATTAATGATATTTAATCCCATCATCATCTCCAGGCTTGTATGAGATAAGAAAGTTCACATGGGTAGGCTTGGTAGATTCCCACTTTCTTCTTTGTTTCTTATATTTTATTTTAGATTGGATTAATTATAAAGTAATATGACAAAAAATATAAAAAAATAAAGGTGACAAGTGACCTACCATAATGAGAAACCAAAACGAAGCAAGCAACCTATCAAAAGAAGTAAAGGAGCAGTCTAGATTTTAAAAGTGAAAAAGCAGCCACTTATTAATTTTTATTCTTGATCATTCACAAAATTTTAAAATAAAACTTGTTTAACAATCAAAACAAATCCCATAGAGAGAGAGAATGGGAGCTACTAGACTCCCTTTGATCAAAGACAATCGTAACACCAATCGATCTCAAAGATTGAGATGCAAGTCATTCAATAGATCTCATTAGGGTGCTCGAACGCTCAACTCTCTCGAGTCTTTGTTCTCCCTCTCTCTCTCTCTCTCTCTCTCTCTCTCGTGCACCACCATCCACGGTGTGGTGGGTGGGTAATCGTCCTCCCTTCTCTCTGTAGTAAGACGAGGGCAAGATCGGAGAGGACCGAGACAGAGTCGGGTGTTCCAATGCCGTAGTGAAATCGATTAAACGATTTGCATCTCAATTGCTCGTGAAATTGATTGGACCACTAAAAGTCCGTTAACAAAGTAAATCTAGCATCTCTCAATATATATGTGTATATGTATATATATCTATATATATATATGTATATGTATATATATATATATATATATATATATATATATATATGTATATATATTTATTTATCTCTCTCTCTCAATATATATAATTCATGGCCTAGATCTTTTTTCTAGGACAAGAAAATTAAGAAGCATAACCGCGACTAAGTATTGTTGTAACCGACGCTTAGCGTGGGATAAGGATTGGTTTTGGTTCTGGGTTTAGGTATGGAATTAAAAAGTCCAACAAAGTGATATCAAATCCCTGACTAATGCTTACAGATTTTTTTTTGACACGCTAAGTTAGGCAACCCTGACCAGATTTAGGCACTCTTATTGAATTTGTCACAAGTGCACTGACAGTTCTATAAAGTAAAAGAAAAAAAAGGAGGTAGAATACAATGAGCCATTTGAAAGTGTGAAAAAGAATTTTCATTAATGTCACAATATGACTAATTAAATAATAAAATTAGTTTTTAATAATATTACTAAAATTCCACCCATGTAAGGGATCACCCTTGCATTGCCGGTCCCAAGCCCGGATAAAGGAGGAGGGTTGTGTTAGGCTTCCGACAGCCAGCGTAAAACTTCGTTGGATTTTTATAACATAGATTACAAAAATTATGAGCATTGCTTTGGAGCGTCCCCGCCTAACGACGTGATGCAAAGCCTGAATGCAGTAAGAAGTAAGCAAGGGTCACTACATTTTCGCCCGAATGTAGTGAATCAATTGCAAAGAGGGTTCCCACATCATGGAAAGGTGTGGGTAAAGAAGTTAGTCTTGCTACATTACCGCCCGAATGTATTGAAAAATTTTCAGAGAGGGTCTCCGCATTTTGATTATGGACGGATGCGGGGGGTAAGGAAGCTAGTCCTAGATAATAAGATTCGTATTGGTTCTTGAAATATTGGAATATTATCGGATAAGCTAATGGAGGTGGTAGATACTATGATTCGGAGAAAGATTCATATTCTGTGTTTACAAGAGAGAAAATGGGTTGGAGAAAAAGCAAAAGAGATAGAGGATACAAGTTTTAAATTATGGTACTCAGGTAAAGAAAAGGCTCGAAATGGAGTTGGTATTATCATAAATAAAGATTTAAAGGAGAGTGTAGTAGACATACAATGATATGGTGACAGAATCATGACGTTGAAATTAGTGTTAGGAGAAGAGGTTTTGAATATAGTTTGTGCTTAAGCACCCAAAGTAAGACTAGAAGATAGTATAAAGACAGTTTTTTGGGAAGAGTTAGATAAGGTGTTTCAAAAGATTCCACAAAGGGAGATGATTTGTTTAGGAAAAGATTTAAATGGACATGTCGGTAAAGAGGCATTAGGATATCAAGGGATTCATGGAAACTTTGGTTTTGGGGATATAAACGAGGAATGTATGGAGATTTTAAATTTTGCTATGGCATTTGATCTCTTTATAGTCAATACAATCTTCAAAAAACGAGATGAACATTTAATTTATGAAATTATGGGAAAGAATTATCGAACATAGGTTAAGACAAGTATCAAGTACAACAGAGAATCAATTTGGATTCATGCCAGACATATATACTATTGAAGCAATTCACCTTTTGAGACGTCTTATTGAACATTTTAGAGCAAAAAAGAAAGACCTTAACATGATATTTATTGATCTAGAAAAAGCTTATGGTAGGGTACCGAGGGAGATTCTTTGGAGAACCTTGGAAAAAAGAGGTATCTCATTGACATATATTGTCACACCCGCTCGAGTCGCGACCACGACCCGACCCGAGCCGATGCCACGTGGCCGCTTCTCGCGTGGGCGTGATGGTGAGCAATAACCAAATACAATACCAATTTAATTCAAACTCAAGAAATATCTAACTGAAATAAATATTCATATCGAAGTTCTAAACAACACGTCCAAAATGGTGCGGAGCCCACCTAACAATAATCCCGAATAAAGACTTTATAAATCATTCAATACTTATCATACCATCTAAAATAAAAATGCAACTCTATCAAAACTCCTACTCTGCTCCGTGTGCCTTCGAAGTGCTAGCTTCAGGATGAGCTGTAAAACAATAGGGTGAGCTCCTATACATAGCTCAGTAGGGAGGTTAAGCATCTTTAAACAGAAAACATACTAAAAGCATGCATAGTTCACAATCATTTCATAGCAAAGCACATTTACTTTGAAATCATGATCTAAACTTCATTCGCACGTACTCACACACACGCACACATCATTAGTTTCGATAATTACAGCCCATACTGTGTCTGCCCCAAATGCCACAAGAGTCGTCCGACCCTCCCTAACGTGACCTCGGTAACCACGCCGACTCTCACGGCAGAGTGCCCAAGAACACACCCTGTATTCGCCCCAAGCCGGATAGCCTGAGGGACCTGCAAGTCTCTAGAGACCCCACACAAACCACACAAGTACGGCTCGTACATTTACACATCATTACATTTCTAAAACCAATTACAATTCATCACATTTACAAATCATATCCAGATTCACGAATATCCAAAATAAAACTCATATCCACACAACATTTAAACAACATTTAAATATCATGTTCATACAACACATGCATATCAAAACATGCTCTTTATCAAATAGTGTCATAAACATGTTCTATTTAAAAGGCATATCAAATAACCCATAATTGCGAATAACATTTCACAAACATCAATAAAACATTTATCAATCATACACATTTAAATCTATCTAAAATAGTAAAATCACTTTTAGCATGGTTCTCTAAAAGAATGCATAACCCCCTACCTGAAGGAGTACTAAGATCCAGTCCCCAAGCCGTTGGGTCACTCTTATCACCACCAAATCCTCTAATTTTAATCTCTAAACAATTACAAATGATTTAAATATTAGAACTTATTGAATTACAAGTCTAACGCAACAAACTGCATCTGAATCGGATCCCAAACTAGATCCGTTTAAGTTATCCGAGATCCAAATTGATACCCAAATCCATATCTGATCCAAATGAGTGACACAATAGGTAGCTTGTGTCACTGTATCAACACAGAACCTGTAACTACTGACACAGGTCTTATTCCTAACCCAGAAATCCATTTCAAGACACGACCCAAACTGAACCCATTTCCGACACAGAACCTATTTTGACATAGAAATGGTTCTTAACACGCGACACGAGGACACGATCTGGTTCTTAACATGTGACACGAGGACACGACATGAACCAGTGTCGGTTCATGACAATTCATACACGATACGACACGAAAATGAGGGACATGCCAAAAGTTTTTTTTTTCGGCATCATCGTCGGTTTCCGGCGAATCACAACCGTTTTCCGGCCAAATTGACGCCATTGCTTACCTACCCCACCAAAACGCTTAGTTCTACCTCAAACCTTTAATCCAACCCAAAACGATGATTTTCAACAAGTTTTTCATCAAAAATCAGGAAAAAACGAAAATCTGAAAAATAAGTCAACTTACCGGATTCCGACCGATTCCTCTCGTTTTCCGATTGGTTCGAGACTGCCCCAACTCCCTAGACAATATACTGTGAAGGGCTCTTTTAAAGGCCCTTCGTGTTCCTGGCCGTGCGTTACTACACAGCCTGTGTAGTAACGCTCGGGCGTTATTGCACAGGTTGTGTAGTAACGCTGAACGTTACATATATTAACCTTATAAGAGACAAGTATGATGGTGCAAAAACATGTGTGAGGACTCATAAAGGAACGACAGACTTCTTTGAAGTTAATATTGGGTTACATCAAGGATCAACTTTAAGTCTATACTTATTTATAATGGTGATGGATGAGTTAACAAAACATATTCAAGATGAAGTACCTTGGTATATGTTATTTGCAGATGACATTGTATTAGTGGAGGAGTCTAAGGAAAAAGTTAATAGAAAATTGGAACTATGGAAAGAAACATTAGAAAGCAAAGGCCTCCGACTTAGTAGAACAAAGACAGAATATATGGAATGTAAGTTTGATCATTTGGTTACTTCAAAGGACATGGAAATTAAAATTGGCACACATTGCATTCCCCAAAAGAAAAGTTTTAAATACCTAGGGTCAATTTTTGAGAGTGATGGAAGAATTTATGGAGATGTTACATGTAGAATTAATGCTGGTTGGTTAAAATGGAGAGGAGCGTTAGGTATTCTGTGATAAGAAGATACCATTAAAGTTAAAAGGTAAATATTATAGAGCAGCAATTAGGCCTGCTATGTTTTATGGTTCTGAGTGTTGCGCAGTTAATCATCAACATGTACAAAAGATGTCTGTGACAAAAATGAAGATGTTGAGATGGATGAGTGGTCATACAAGAAAATACCATATACATAGTGAGGTTATTAGAAAACAAATTAGGAGTGGTACCAATAGAGGATAAAATGAGAGAACATCGTTTAAGATGGTTTGGACATATAGAAAGAAGATCAAAAGAAGAACCTGTAAGAAGGTTAGAAAAACTAAATTTGGAAAGTATTAAAAGAGGTAGAGGACAACCACAAAAGTGTTGGAAAGAAACAATAAAGAATGATCTAGCTTATTGGGAGTTAACTGCCAACATGGCACACGATAGGGATTTGTGGAAACAAAGAATCCATGTAGCCGACCTCGTCTAGTATGGGAAAAGGCTTAGTTGTTGTTGTTGTTGTTGTTTAATAATATTACTAAATAGGGTTCTTTTTGTGTGGTACAATTGGAGTTAGACATGGCCGGTTTCAATCGGAACCGAACTGGGTGGTCTTCACCTTTTATAAAACCGGCACCAGAACCAAATCATAACCCATGGTTTGAAACCATCCGTTTCATTTTTTATTTTTTCTATAATTTGTAGTTTTTAATAAAATTATCGGTTCTATGCACAAGAAACAATAAAGAATGATCTAGCTTATTGTGAGTTAACTGCTAACAATGACATACGATAAGGATCTTTGGAAACAAAGAATCCATGTAGCCGACCCCGTCTAGTATAGAAAAAAGCTTTGTTGTTGTTGTTGTATCGGTTCTATGCACAAACCAAAATTGCCTGAAACTGACAGTTTATATCCAGAACTGACCCAAGCCGGTTCGGTTAACCCAAATCAGACATGTTTAATTGGAGGCCCATGACCCAAAACCAGATGCTCGTTCCCATTGAACTCGTGGCCCTCATCTTATGAGTTGACCCCTTAGCCAAGTGTGCTACTGCTCGTTCTGCATTAAAGAGGTATTTTAGGAAGAAAATTTGTGCCTCACATTTTTTTTCAGGTTTTCTTTTTCAAAAATGGCTTTTTGTCAATATGTTGGTAACTTTCTCCAACTAGAAAGTTTGTTCTGAGCCCTTATATTGAATTGTTTCTAACACATATGTTCTATTCGTGTTCTTATATTCGAACTCAGCATAAAATCACGTACATGCATACATGTGTGCATTAGTGCATGTATACGGAAAGAGAAGCCAGGACAATCTATCTTCATTGTGAAACATTATCCTAAATTTTAATCATTTTATAGCTAAAGATACTTATGATACAAATAAACTGCTAATTTCTCACTATGATAACGGAGAGAATACTCTTTCTGTTCCTCTTCAATGTCATGCAGCACAAAGTTTGTGTCAGGAAGGTAACCAATGCTGCCTATTCTTTGAATCAGCCTGTTAATCTCATCTAGTATAGCTTCAATCTGGGGATGTGACTTATCACCTAAGGTAAATACATGCATTTTCTTATCTACCTGTATCCAACTGCATCCCGGCTCCTTTCTCACTCCACGACCCCTCATGGATTTCCTAACACAAGAAACATCGTCCCAATCGCAAGAAGCAGCATAAACATTTGACAAGAGTATATAGGTTCCCTCATCGTCAGGCTGCAGCTCGAGAATGTGTTTCGCTGCATACGCTGCAAGCTTGACATTTCCGTGGACCCTGCATGCTCCAAGAAGTGCTCTCCAGATAACTGCATCTGTTTCGCACGGTGTCTCTTGAATGAACTTGATGGCCTCATCAAGCTTCCCCGCACGTCCAAGCAGATCGACCATGCAACCATAATGTTCTCTTCCAGGTTCTATACCGTAAAGCCGCCTCATTGATTTATAGTAATACCATCCTTCAGCAACCATACCAGCATGGCTGCAAGCAAACAAAACCCCGACAATCGTAATATGGTTAGGCTTTATCCCTGATTTTAGCATCAGCTCAAAAATGTTCAAAGCTTCCTTGCTGAAACCATTGTGCGCCATACCAACAATCATGGTGCTCCAAGAGGTCACATCCTTTGTGAACATTAGCGTAAACACAGTGTTTGCTTCTTCAACACTCCCACACTTGCAATACATGTCCAAAAGTGCATTATTCACAATCAGGTCCCTTCAGACTTGAGAACATGAGCATGCAACTGCCTGCCTAATTCTACTAGAGTTAAGCTAGTACAAGCTCTAGAAACACTGGTTAAAGTCGCTTGGTTCGACATGAAACCAGAGCGTTTCATCAATTTAAAAAGATTAATGGCTTCATCACCGTTACCGTTATGTGCAACTGCTCCAACGATCGAATTCCACACAACTAAATCCCCTGTAACCATTTCACTGAAAACACCAAATGCATCACTCAAGCTACCACACTTGGCATATGTGTCAATTAAAGCACTTCGAACAAAGGCATCGGACTCCAGCCCGCTATCAATTATGCAACCATGCACCTGCTGCAGAGTTTTTATGTCATGACAAACCCTAAGAACAGAAGAAAAGGTGAACATATTCGGTCTTGTTCCTTCTCTATACATCAAAACCAAAAATTCTAAGGCTTCATGACCATGACCACAACCAGCATAGGAAGATATCATGGTGGTCCAGGAAACAACGTTTCTGTGATGCATTCCATCAAACAGTTTGCGCGCATCCGCCAAACAGTTGAATCTAACATACATATTGAGGAGATTGTTGAGCAAAAATGTGTTGGGACGATACCCATTTGAGAAAAGGTGATTATGGATGCGTTTACCTTGTGAAGATGATCCAACGTCTACACAGCACCTGATGAGCTCAGCGTAGGTGAGATAATCAGCGAAAACGCTATGCTCCTCGAGCAAATTCAGTGTAGCTACCGCCTTTTCAAGGTTCCTCTTGTAGCAAAACGTTTTGATGTCATTGATCAAGTTAGAGGAATTGGATTGGATGATTGAAGTGCCTTCGGTGAAGCGTTTCATAAGTAGAAGCATGAATTGTTCCAATAGCTATACCAGCACAGGCACAAGGATTTCACTACAACTCATTTCTATTAAGTAGCTATTATGTCTTAACTAAACTGAAAGAATGCATCCACTGAAGCATATCAAAGAATGTAGCAATGAAAATTTCGACACTAACACACAACCAAGACTTGTGAATACCTTAAGTCACGCCACACATATTTCAAAAGAAGATGAATGAATTCAAGGAAAGATTAGGAATGACAATATAAAAGTTAGTAGCAGCAAGCATATGTTAGATAGGGTAGAGAAACGAACGGAATAACATGTCAGACATATAGATGCATATGTTACAAATAGATACAATACAGTAACTCCTCTGACAAACTATGTATTAATCATAATGACTTGCATCAACAATACATTCAATATAAAGATAAATGCAGAACTGTTCAGCAAAAACATTGTTTATTTATGATACTAAGCATGTAGGCGTTTATCTTCTACTGAAATACTGAGAGTCATATACTTCTCAATCAGAACAAACGTAAGAAAGAAAACAAATCGAGCTCCCGTTCTCTAAGCATCCCAACTTAACCTCTTTGACCACCGTGCCAGATAACCATAAAACAGTATCCAGGAATGTTTGCATGAGGTTGACCAGAAACGGTAGAACCTTGTGAGTTTTTTTTGTCCACATGTACAAGAGTCCAACTTGGCCTCTGCTTTGATCTCTGTGTCAGATGATGATGAAATCAACTTTCCTGAATTTGCTAGAGATCGGCAAGAGATTACATGATGCTTGAGGATTCATTCACCTTTTCTGCCCTCACCCACCCACCCAATAAACAAGTATCTGCAGAACTTTGTACTATTTTGTGTGCCCACGTGCATATGGACAAGACCTCATGAAAACGTATACTTAATAAGTTACACTGAGAGTGCAACTAAAAATGTTATATTATGGTACCTGATAGAACGCATTGGTGAACATAACAGTACAATAGGGGCCACAAGAAATAAATACCATCCTTGAATCAATTCGATCAAAGTGAACACATGAAACAAAAGCTTATACAGCGCCTTCCTTTAATCACAAACTTATAAATCAGGAACAACTTCAAGATATCTTCATTCTCATAACTCTCCATAAAACATGACATTTGTGATCCTTACCATAAAATCAGTAAAACATTTAATTTCTTTCATACTGCATCAACATCATAACTGCAAGGAACTAAAAGGAACTATACCTCAAAAAGCACCGAGTATCAGTCTTAGTTCAACGATATCTTTAAGTACTTTCACCAAAGCAATCATGTTTTTGCATGTGTCCAGTGCAAATAAATCTCTGGATTGTAGCATACTGCCTGCAACATCAGTTTCTTGTCTTTCCAGAGCATTGCACATCGGGTGACTGAGGCGATATCCTGCACCCCTGGTTTAAAACCAGATTTCTCATGTTATTACACCACAAAATCAACAGGCACTATCAAAATTAAATGGAAGCAAACACGCTCTATAGAGCTAATGTTTGATAAACAAAATATTACCTTCTTCTGGAAGTTCGTTTTGATTCAACTCACCCATTTCAGCATCTGCCATAAGTAAAATCCTGAGAGATAGCATCCAAAACCAGGCAGAAAATTCTCCATTTACTCAATCAAGGGACTTCTTTGATTGAAAGGAATATCATCACGAATGCTGCTGCTTCCACAAATTGTAAGACAAAGAAAGAGGGCACCTGAAAATAAATAACGTACTTATTTATCTTAATTATTGACTAGTTAACAAAATATATTCAAGATGAAGTATTTTCTTGTATGTTGCTCGTGGATGACATTATGTTGGTGGATGAATTTAAGGAAAAATTAATAAGAAATTGGAACTATGAAAAAAACCATTAGAAAATAAAGGCTTTTGACTTAGTAGAACAAAAACTGAATATATGGAATGTAAGTTAGATCATTTGGTTACTACTAAAGATATGGAAATTAAAATTGTCATACATTGCATCCTTCGAAGGGAAAGTTTTAAGTACCTAGGATTCAAAGCAATAACAAAATTGTCCAGTAGCAGTGATGATTGTTCTGTGAAACTTTGGAGCTTAAATGAGGCAAGTGCTTTGGGATCATCCTGCATAGTTTTTTCTAGTGCTTCATATAAAAGTAAAAAAAAGCTGAAACTGCTAAGCAGGTATACAAGTCCTAACCCAGTAAGGTGAGATGTCAACGACCATGAAAGACGGAAAGCAGAACCCTTGAATCCTACAATCAACAATGCCAGAACGGAAGGGATTACTCACGCATGGAAGATAATGAATGGGGAAACGAACTGCAAACAAAGCCATAAAGATAAATCATTTGCAACTCCCCCACAACTACAAGAATCGAAGGAAAAAATATGAGAAGGAAAAAAATTGTCAATTACTATAACTCGACCTTCGATCCTCGGACGCCGCCGCTCAAAAGACAACTCCGGGTCCTCGCTTTCTCAAAGAAAAGGGCGAAAAAAACGGTGGAATTCTTTGTTGTATGCCTATACGGGCATTTTAAGTTGCTCACGCTTTGTAGAAACCTGAAGATGAGATTCTGCAAGGAAACATGAAGATGTTTTGAGTTAGGTAACCAAATGGATCAGCAAGAAACGAAAGGGCAAAGAACGTTACCTGGCCGGAGATGCCGTCGCCGGAGGGAGGTTTGGACGGAAAACCCTCTTACAATGAATTCTCGGCTCGGGGCCAGACAGCCGTCGTTACAAGCCACGAGAGAAAAAAGCGAGAAGACGGCAGAGCGGGTGAAGGCAACAATTTACAAGGAGAAATAGATCAGAGATCTAGATTGATATAGAAAAACACTCGTATGAGAAAGCGCTCGTGTGAAAACCTCGCGACATCTTAACATCCGCTGCACTCAGTGAGTCTCCGGTGACCGAGAAGACCGAAAGGTAAGCGTCGAAAATCCCTTAGTGGTATCAGAGCTTAGTTCACTATTAAATTTTTTTTAGAAAGCGAGAGAAGTCGGCAGTCGAACAGGAAAGCCGGAGAAAAACCCAAAAACAAAGCCAGAGGCCAACCGGAGGAAAGCCCAAAGACAAAGCTAGAGGTAAGCCGACGGAAAGCACCAAAGGCAAAACCAGAGGCAGACCGACGGAAAGCCCCAAAAACAAATCCAGAAGCAGGCCGATGGAAAATCCCAAAAGCAAAACCAGAAGCAGGCCGACGAAAGGCCCAAAAGACAAATTCAGAAGCAAGCCGGTGGAAAGCCCTAAAGGCAAAACCAGAGGCAGGCCGACGGAAAGCCACAAAAAGCAAAACCAGAGGAAAGCCCCAAAAGGCAAAACAACGGCAAGCCGTAAAAAGCCCGAAGGTGAAACGAACAGCAGCCGGCTGGATTGCCTAGAAGAAGAAGAACCCGACAACCGATGGTCAACCATCGGCCGAATCCCTCTCTCTCCCTCTCTCTATGGAAAAATCCTATAAAAGTTTTTTTATTTTTCGCTTTTATAGCGATAATAATAAACAAATAAAAAAAACCTACGGTTTTCAGAAAACAGCGGCGGGAAAACCAGCGGTTTTCAAAACCACCGTCGGTTTCCCGAAAACCACCAGCGGTTTTCTGAAACCACTAGTGGTTTCAAAAAATCGCCTCGAGTTTTGAGAGAGAAAGACAGAACTGCCCCCGTCGTTTTCTGATTATTACGAAATTGCCACAGTAAAAGGACAAGTTTACCCCTTGGCCGTTTTTGAAAATTACAAAAATACTGGAGGCTGTTAATTTACGGTATTATCCAACCCGGTTTGGAAAATATTGTTTATGCCATTCAGTCAAAAGATAGGTTTACCCCTATTTCTTTTGGAAAATTACAGATTCACCCTAAGAGTTAAAATTACGATTTTAACCCCGATCAATTACGAATTTTACAAGAATACCAAATAATGATTTTACGAGTTTGTCCTTATGATTTTATAAAAATACAAAAAGAGACAAATAAGTAAAATTACAGATTTATCCTTTGGTATTCGTTTAAGGGTTTAGAAGCAAAAAAAACCTTAGGAAAATTATTAATTTTTCCAATTCTGCATTAAGTTAACGTATTTCTTGCTCTGTATTTTTCCTTTGTTTCCTTTATAAAGAAAAAGACCGCTTGCTTAGTATTTTTTGTCAAACAAAAATGAGTTCTAGGATATGTATATTCGAACTGGCAAAAACAGAAAAACTAAACGGTTTGAACTTCCAGACATGGAAGAGAAGAATCCTGTTAGCTCTAACACTAGAAGGTATAGAATATGTGCTAAAGGAAACAGTGCGTCCTCTACCACCAGATGCAAATCAACAACATTTCTAAAAGACGATATCATAGCAAGAATTGTAATGTTAACTTATATGGAGGATGACCTGATTAGAGTCTTTGAAGAATTTGAGACTGCAAAAGAGCTGTTTGACTCTTTAATAGCTAAGTATGATACAACTGCAAAGTTGCATGTACAGTTTCTACTACAAAAATACAACTCATTTAGAATGAAAGAAGGAGAAAATGTAGTAGAACATGTGAATCATATGTTGGTAATGGCTAGGGATTTAGCCGTAGCAAAATCAGTCATCTCCGAACCAATGCAGATTTCAACTATACTAAACAGTCTACCTCCATCATGGAATATGGTCACCACTGCCTTAAGGTTAGGGCCTGAAATCAACATTTCAGAATTGCCCCTAAAGCTAGTAATTGAGCAAGAACACATGCTTAAAACAAAAGGGAAAAACTGCTAGTAGTCTAGGATGAGTTGGCATCTAGCTCCAAATCCAACCAAAAAAAGAAACCAAATAAAAAGTTTGGCAAGAATAATAAGAAAGGCGGTCAAGCTTTTAAGAAATTACAGGAAATCGCTTCTCGGATCAAGTGCTTCAACTGTGTAAAGATGTGACACTACAAGAGGGATTGCTATAACAAGAAAGGTAGAGGAAACAATCCACAGCGCGGACAATCGGAGAAGCAGCACATAATCTGTGTAATTTCAGAATGCCTATACTTGGATACTTGGACCGCCCAGTTACAGGTTGGTGGATAGACTCCGGAGCTAAAAGACACATCTCAAAAATCAAGGAATGAGCAATTGATCTAAAGGAATATCAACCCGGAGAACATCGTGTGTACATGAGAAACAGTACTTTTTCAGATGTTTTGGGTATTAGATCATTTAGGATATTTGTACAAGGCAAACTAATTGTATTGACCGATGTGTTAATTGTGCCATCTATAAGGCGTAATATGGTCTCGGTCACTGCCTTAGTAAAGAAAGGTTTTGAAGTTAGGTTTGTACCTAACAAGGTGACTGTGAGAAAACATGGGAGAATCTTGTTCTCAGGAGAATTTGATGTAGAACATGGACTGTTTAAGTTATCCGATAATGAAAGTCATCAATCTTCTATTTATATTGAAAGTATCTTTTCTGTTGATGTGAATATGTGGCATAAACGCCTAGGGCATATAAGTCTGGAAAAGTTAAGGAAATTATCCAACTTTGACTTATTACCCAGATTTGCGAAAAAGACTTTCAACAAATGTGAAGCTTGTATATAAGAAAAAATGACAAGGAAAGTCTTTCCCAAGGAAACAAAAAGGGCAACAACCCTGTTAGAGATTATTCATAAAGATTTATGTGGACCTTTCAGAGTAAAGACATATCGAGGAAAGGGTTACTTTATAACATTTATCGATGATTACTCTAGATATATGTATATATATCTTTTAGCACATAAATCAGAGGCACTTGAAGCATTTAAAGAATATAAACAAGAAGTGGAAAATCAATTGGGGCATACTATCAAAGTCTTGAGATCAGACAGAGGAGGTGAGTATACCTCAACAGAATTTTTAGAATTCTGTAAAGACTTTGGTATTACTAAACAAAATACAATGCCTAGAACATCTCAACAAAATGGTGTAGCTGAAAGATACAATAGAACCTTGTTGAATATGACAAGGTCTATGATTATTAATGCATCTCTACCAAGGGTCTTTTGGGGAGAAGCGGTAAGTTGTTTACGTGCTCAACAGAGTATCATGTAAAGCTGTGTTCACTACACCATATGAGATGTGGTTTGGGAGAAAACCCAACCTAAGTCATCTCAAGAGATGGGGATCAATTGCACATGTCAAGATCCTTGAACAGTCTAGAGATAAACTAGACAGTAGGTCCTTGAGGTGTATATTTAATGGATATCCAAAAAGTTCAAAAAGATATCGGTTCTATCATAAGGACCAAGGACTCATTGAAAGCATAGATATTGAATTCTTAGAAGATTCTAATAATGACATCTTGGAAAACAATGAAGAGTATGTTGATGATTTGGTAGATTTTGACTAATCATCTTTTGAGCCCATATAAGAACTTCCTAAAACTACCGATACCTTAATTGGACATAAGAGGCCAAGAGCCACTCCATCTTATTTAAAGGATTATCACACTTACCTTTCAGAAGAAGTGTGTAATTCGGTAGATTTAGATAAATTGACTGATAACTTTACTTATCAGCAAGCAATGAATTCATCAGAAGCAACAGACTGGGAGAAAGCCATGGATGAGAAAATTAAATCTATTGAGAAAAACCAAGTCTCAGAATTGGCTGATTTGCCAAAAGAAAGAAAAGTTATAGGCTGTAAATGGGTTTTGAAAAAGAAATATAAGGTCGATGGTATAATTGACAAGTTTAAAGCGAGGTTGGTTGCAAAGGGTTTTTCGCAAAATGAAGGGATAGACTATGTTGAGACATATTCCCCAGTTGCAAAATTTGCATTCATACGTATAATCCTGGCAATATATGCATATTATGATTTGAATTTACATCAATTAGATGTAAAGACCGCCTTTCTAAATGGCGATTTAGAAGAAATCATATACATGCAGCAGCCCGAAGGATTTGTGATTCAAGAGCAAGAAGATAAAGTGTATAGGTTGAAAAAATCCCTATATGGCCTAAAATAGTCACCTCACCAATGGTATTTGACTTTTCAAAATGCCATTATAGAACTTGGGTTTGTGGCTAACAAACTTGATCACTGTGTTTATGTTTGAAACAGTGGGAGCCACTTTGTCATCTTATCTTTGTATGTCGATGACATATTGTTGGCTGGAAATGACAATAAAATGATTGTCAAAACCAAGTCATGGTTGAACTCCAAGTTCGAAATGAAAGATATGGGAGAAGCATCCTATATCCTGGGTATAAAGATCTCTTGAGATAGTAGATCTAGACTCTTATGCCTGAGTCAAGAGATATATATAGACTATATCCTCAAGAAGTTCAAAATGGGTGAATGCAAGTCTGCAGATACACCTGTTACAAAAAGGGTGAAACTAAGTAAGGTTGATTGTCCCGGTGAAGGAGACGATAAGCCTAATGTTCCTTATGCACAAGTTGTTGGCAGCTTAATGTATGCTATGTTGTGTACAAGACCTGATATCAGCTTTGTTGTTGGTCTTGTCAGTAGATATCAAGGTAATCCAGGTTGGCAGCATTGGATAGTTGTAAAAAGGATTCTAAGATATCTGAAAGGAACAAAGGACTTGAAACTATGTTTTCAAGCAAATGAACTAGAAGTGGTAGAATACTCAGATGCTGACTTTGCTGGGAGCAAATATGACAGCAAATCAACCTTAGGACAAATATTCTTATTTGGAGGTGGTGTTGTTTCTTGGGCAGAAAGAGGGTTGTGTAGTGTTGCATACACAGGAAGCTGAGTATATTGCTTGTTGTATGGCTGCAACAAGTGCTGTCTGGATAAACCGCTTCATACGTGATTTGAAGTTGAAAATAACAGATGAGCCGGTGATTATCTATTGCGATAACAATGCAGCAATTACTCTTATTAAGAGTGGAGCAGATTGGTCAAAAAGCAAGCATATAATGGTAAAATACCACTATGTTCATGATATGGTTATGAGAAAGGAAATATCCATCTCATACATGCCAACAGAAGACATGTTGGCAGACCACTTAACCAAAGGCATAACGAAAGAACTCTTCTCAAAACATGTTAGAAACATGGGTTTGAGATATGTTTTTGTATAGGTAAATAACCATACAATGGGTAATTTGTTGTGTAGGGAAATAACCATACAACAGGTTCTGATTGCAATAGTAATCAGGAATCGACATAACTAGTGAAAACCCCGAGAAAGTGGGAGGAAAACCAATATGTCGATACACTTGGCTCGAATGGCTAAGTGGGAGATGTTACAATGAAATGACCATTCTCGGCTCGGGTAACGACTGGACTGGTCATTTCCCGTGGTTATAAAAAGGCAACCATTTACTCTTATTAAGAGGACAAAAGTAGCCTACAAGAATCGGACTTAAGAACTTTACATGAAAACCTAAATGCATCCTCTTCTCTACCTCATGTTACACATAAGCCACGAGAGGAAAAAGCCAGACGATGGAGGAGCGGGTGCCTATAAAAAGGCAACCATTTACAAGGAGAAATAGATTCAGAGATATACACAGATCCACAGTGATATAGAAAAACACAGTCGTCTCAGAAAACCCTCGTATGGAAACCTCGCGACATCTTCAACATCCGCTGCGCTCACTGAGTCTTCGGCGACCAAGAAGAATGAAAGGTAAGCACCGAAAATCCCCGTCAAACCCTTCACCGGAAAGGGAGGGAGAGATGAGAGCAGGAAGATAGAGTCGAGTAGAGACGGAGAGATGAGAGCGGCGGCACAAATAAAAAAAAAAGGGCAACGGTCGATTTCATCACGTTATCGGCCGGGGTGTAGTGCCACGCCTCCAAGATGATTTTCGGACCCAAATTCGTCCTAGGAACAACATTTCCCGTGGGCCATCTATGTGTACACCTACGGACCCCATTTAGCCGGTTCCAACCTCGTGAAACCTGAGACGCTTGATAATGCTAGGACCCTGGTACTAAAACGGTAGGACTTGACCCACATGAGTTTATAACAATGGTTCTAAGAAATCGTGATCACGTATTTGATTCACAAGCAATATTAATGTTTGGGTTTATGTGTAACATGAGGTAGAGAAGAGGATGCATTTAGGTTTTCATGTAAAGTTCTTAAGTCCGATTCTTGTAGGCTACTTTTGTCCTATTTACAAGTTTTTATTTAAATTCATGAAACTATATTTCATGTTATTGATGGTTTCATGTTTAATGAACAATAAAACTTAAAACTACGAGCACTCAAATCAAAATCTTGTTCCTCAAGTACCTTGTATTAGACACATTTTTAAGATTGGTTTTGAGATATATGTCATCATGCAAAAACATCCTTTTCTCTCAAAAGGATAGAATAGTAACCCCATAATTTATTTGAACACCATTTTTTAGATTTGATATGGCAGTGTTCTCAAAAGGTCACTAAAAGATTTCAAAGACACCATTTCACTACTTTCTAAGCGACCAGTTCCGAAACAACAACAACCATCATCCTCAATTTGTTCCTCTGCCGCAAGAACAATCATTAATGATTTTGTAATGTTCCCTACCATTCTTTCTGACCGAATAAACTATGGGATCACTAAGCTCCATAATTTCTTCAATGTTTTTTGCATTGCATACTATACAAATGACCCTTAATGAGGATCCTTCGAGGCACCATCCAGTGCTTCTAATATAGCCTTAATAAAAGAAACACAAGAGATTCTTTAGCTTCCTACCCTCCTCTTGTCTTCCTCTAACTTCACAAACAAAGGGGAGAGATGGAGATGCACCAACACGTTCAAATTTCATGTGCATGTCCACGCACGTATATATTGTGTATGTATATACATATGAATATATTATGGTTTGGTTTCAACTATTAATTCATTTTTGTTTCTTTTCAAAGCAAATCACTAGTTTGAGTCAGCTTAATTGGTTCTTTGGGTAATTCATTCAAATAGGCTTAACCTTGTCCCTCCAACTCTCAATCCACCTCCATACATATAGAGTGATTATTGGATAATGCCCATCACTGAGTGCTATATATGTATATGTATGTATATACATATAAATACATATTATGGTTTGGTTACAGTGGTTTGGTTTCAACTATTATTTCTTTTTTGTTTCAAACTAAAGCAAATCATTAGTTTGAGTCTGTTTAATTAGTTCTTTGGTTAATTCATTTATCTAGGCTTAACCTTGACCCCCCCACTCTTCAATCCACTTATATATATATATATATAGTGATTATTGGATGATGTTCACCATTGATGTTGTTTATTCATGCTTGAGTATTGGTTTTTGGGAGTATGAGTATAATAATATAATTTTTTTAAAATTTCAAAATTATACTTATGCTGTCGAAAGCCAATTAATAGGTATGAGTAGGCATGTCATAGGTTATGATATGATTTTCATATATATATATATATATATACACATGTGTGTTTCTTGTGTGTATGCTTTGTTTATAATGTTATGGTTTCAACGTTAATTTCTCCTCTCTTTTGTTCTATTCAAAGCGAACTAAACCAAATCACTAGTTTGAGTGAGTTTAATGGGTTTTGATCATTTCTTTGAACACCCTACTTGACATGTTACTAAACTAGCCGCAATTTTTTGTTAGAAATTAAGATAATAAGGCTGAGTTGGACACGAGTAAAAGTGTCACAAGTGTTTGCAGAAGTGTCCATGTGACTAACCTTTATTTATTTGCACAAACAAATGAATCCATCTGGGAAAGGGTTAATTCTTAGTCTCCTTTTGCACGGTCTAGCTATTTTAGGCACATGAAGCAAAATGTCATGGCATTTGATACCATCAATGCTTGTGAAACCATAAAAGCAAAAGCAGGCAAATAGACTAACATTAGTTCGAATCAAAGCCATGCTTCATCGTTCTAAATAAGCAAATAAATAAATAAAACAAATCAAAAGAGAGGAGAGGGCACCCAGAGGCGCTCTGGCGTCGTTGCTGCTGGTGGGAGTTCAACTCCCAGAGGGTGCATGTATGTGTGTGTTAAAGAGATGCAGTTCCCAACATCGAGAAAAATAGCTAAACCCCTAATATTCTCTCTCTCTCCATCTATCCATAGAGAGAGAAAGAGGGGTATTCAAGGTTTCAATCAATCAAACAAGGTTATATCACTAGAGACGTTACAATCGACCTGCTCAGAGGGTCGGTCCGGCCCGGTCCCATAAAATGCGGGTCGGATGAGAGAATTCCTGTTCATATTTAAAGCAAGGGCAAATTACCCGTAGAGCCATAATCCCATTGAATATTAGACCGGGTCTATAAAACCCGATCAAAATTTACTTGAAATCCAAATCCAACCACAACATTTTAGGCTTCAACAAACCATATACACGTACACATGTAATAAAAAACTATATATACATATATATATATATATATATATATATATATATGTACTAGACATATATACTATATATATACATGTAATGAAAAAAGCTTTACATATATATATATATATATATATATATGTAATTGAAAAAACTATACATATATATATATACATATAATTAAAAAAACTATACATATATATATATACATATACTTGAAAAAACTATACATATATATAGTATATATTATGTATATATGTATATATTTATATGTATGTATATATATAATAAAAAGTATACTCTATAAATGTAATATAGTGTATATATATGTATAAATCTGTAATTGAAAAACTATATATATATATATATATGTGTGTGTGTGTGTGTGTGTGTGTGTGGACTGAGTTAGCATTTTAGATGTCCATATAAAATATGGCCCGGCGCTACCCAGCCCACATTTTCCCTGGCTCGGTCCATATTGACGTCTCTATATATCACACTCAATTTTATTCAAAATTGCTCAGTTTTTTATTCTTCTTAAAGGTTTGTGTCCTATTTTGTGAAAGTCAAGAATTAAGTAAGTTGGAGTTCAAATAGGAGAGTTATAATAAAAACAGATAGACCATGTTGGGAAGACTGAAACCACAGTGCCGACATGATCAAGATAACATTGAAAAATTCATAAAAAAAACAGTATTTATTAGAATCACCCAATTTTTAGTTTGTTGAGTAATTATATGTGTCTATTTTAGTACTCCGTAAAGATCATGTTAATTGGAGTTATATACTATTTTAGTAATCCTTAAAGATTATGTTGATCAAAGTTATATATTGAGAGAGATTATGTTAATCAAAGTCCTCGTCCTTATTCCCGTTTACCTTGAAGTACATGAGATGGGGTAGGGCCGAGATCAAAATACTCATTCTCATCTTCATTTCATAACTTTGTTTCTTTACTCGTCTTCATTCTCGTGATGAGATCAAAACTGTCTCCATTCTTATTCATGTGTTCACGGAGATCCGTTGAAAAAAAAAACGCTCAAAATAGGTTAGAGCTTATGAAATGAAATCTAATTTATGTAAAATGCATTTAAATTGAAACATGTTATTATAAATAAAATATAGAGAATGACCATGACATTACAAATTCAAAAAGAAGTAATATTTTTATTTATTTATTTGTTTTCTCTTATAATTTATTTTATTTTTAGATATACTTAACTTTATAGAATCAATTAAAAAAAAGGATCGGGACCAGGTTTGTGAGACGGGGACCTCATATCCCTGTCCCGATCCCCATCGGGGATTTGTTTGCTCTCTCCATCCCTGTTTCCACTCTTCACATCTGTTCATAACCGGGAATTCCCTCCCAAAAACATTATTAAAGAAAAAAAGTTGACACCCTCTAACACACCCGCATGAAAACAACTCTATCAATATTATCATCATATCATTTGACGTGATAATTTCTAACAACACAATTTTACCTTTCGAGAAAAAATTATCCCGTTCTTTTTCTTTTGTTCATATATGCACACTCTTTTTTAGTACAGGATTCATACACACGCTCTTTTTATTATTCATAAATTTTATTTTTTCTGTATTTTTTAAAATACTTCTGATAACTTCTAATAATTATCAAGACACTCTTTTTAAATTTTTTTACCCAAATTACCCACTTATTGTCTAAGCATCCGTGCATCTCCAAAGGAAACCTTTAAATACCTAGGATCAATTTTTAAGAGTGATTGAAGAATTGATGGAGATGTTACGCATAGAATTAATGTTGGTTGGTTAAAATGGAGAGGAGTATGAGATATTCTTTGTGATAAGAAAATATCATTAAAGTTAAATGTTTTATGCTTCTTAGTGTTAGGCAGTTAACCATTAACATGTACAAAAGATGTTTGTGATAGAAATGAAGATGTTGATATGGGCGAGTGGTCATAAAAGAAAATATCGTATACATAATGAGGTTATTAGAAACAAATTAAGGGTGACACCAATAGAGAATGAGAGAATATCGTTTAAGATGATTTGAACATATAAAAAAAAGTTTACAAGAAAAGAAGGTATGAAAAACTAAATTTGGAAAGTATTAAGAGAGGTAAAGGACAACCACAAAAGTTGAGTTAACTCCTAACATTGTACATAGAACTATCTCGAAACAATGAATCCATGCAACCGACCCGGTTAGTGTGGGGAAAAGGCTTAGTTGTTGTTGTTGAATTGACTACGCGACTGGTTGTTTTTGGGTCCCATTGTTGGTATTTGGATACCGCGCGATCCCCAACGGAGACGGGACCCTCTACTCGCGTCTCGGTCCATGAGAGGGAAACGATGGTGGTGGTAGCGAAACGGAAGGCGAGTTGCAGAAGCAAAATCGAAAACTCCGGCCTTCTCTTCACTCTCTTTCCCGTTTCCTCCCATTTCCCAAGAAAACTCACATGCAAATCAGTGGCCTTTCTATATCTGTCTCTCCCTACACGATGAATCTCTCTTCCCCTTAACTCTGTTACATAGATAACCAAGGAGAGAGAGAGAGAGAGAGAGAGAGAGAGAGAGAGAGAGAGAGAGAGAGAGAGAGAGAGAGAGAGAGAGAGAGAGAGAGAGATGTCGGTGAGGATAAAGGCGGTGGTGGACAAATTTGTGAAAGAGCTGAAGGAGGCGTTGGATGCGGACATTCAGGACAGGATAATGAAGGAAAGAGAGATGCAGAGCTACATCGAAGAGAGGGAAAGGGAGGTAGCGGAAAGGGAGGCGGCGTGGAAGGCTGAACTCTCTCGCCGAGAGGTAAGTTCCCAATGCGTTTTTGTGATGTGGGTGTTTCACGGGAACGTATTTGAGCCAATTAGTTGAAATGTTGGTAGCGGGAATCTTGAGCTATCTTCTTGATTGATTATCATGGTTGGTCATCGACGCTTCAGGAAAATTTGGTATTCGTTTCCCAATATTGTTTTTCGGTTAAATTGCTCTGCGAATTGTGATCCTCAAAACCTTTCTTCGCAGCTTCTTTTTGAATTTAGTTAGTATGTTTTGTTTATTACGATTTCGTATTTGGTAGTTGAGGGTTATGAAAAGCGGCTTTGAAGGGATTGTTTCAGTGTAATTGGTTTCATTTTGATGGTTGGCGATTCAATTGCTATAGTTGAGCAAATTTCGAACTCTTCATGTAAGTGGAGTTGCAAAGAACTTATAGGGCTAGAGTGTGAACGTTCTTCTTCATAATATTCTCCGTGGTCAGAATAATTAGCACTGTGTTTTTTCATGAGATGAGAAAGAAGAGTTGTGAATTATGCCGTCTTGGCTTTGATGCCGCGAGAAAACTAATAGAGTAGTGTCTGTTCATGAGGAATGGGACTAAATGCGGGTTGCAAGCGAACTTAGTTTGAGTAATATTTATACAAGAAGCTTCTTTAAACCTATACAACTAGATATAGGATATCTGGAGTTATTCCACCAGAATCATTCTTCTTATCAAGGTCTACACAGTCAACTGCATCCTCTTCGTTAGATTTACCCTTTGGCTATCCCTCCCTTGTCAAAATTCATTAACCACTGGATACTTGCATTTATCCACCTAAACTAGCGGAGGAAGCAGTCACTTTCAGGAGTTCCCATACCCCAAGAAACTTTCAGAATGTCTCCTCTCCTTATCTCCACCTAATTCACTAATACCAGCACTTCAACCCCTTACAAATGCCCAGACTCACTTCAAGTTAGGGAGAAGATACAAAGAGGAAATTCGTTAGGAACAATTTTATGGCTTGATGAATTCGATGCTGCTGTATTGCAAGCATTAATCTCATGTAAGAATTCACCTCACGTATCATGTCAAAAGAAATTCACAGTGTGTTGTCATGCTCAATCTGGACACATTAGTCAAATGCCCAATCCTACCTCAATTTTTTGTGTCTTGATTAGAAACTTCGACGTTCAAAGGGAATAGAAAATGCTTTTTCTCCTGGCTTCTTAACGTTATCTGTTCCATAATATAACTTTTGATAGTATCTGTGTGTTTTCCTGATAGTGTCTGCCATAGCAGTAGCCTTGTTGCAAGATCCGTTGTTTTAATGGCCTTCTTTGATGGAGGTACAAGATAAGATGAGGATGAGGATCTGTACTGCATCAGCTAAGATTTTTGAAAGTTATAAGCCACTGGCAACGATCTGCAAATCATTCACATCAAAGCAAAACATAGGTTGGTCAAGATAAAACACATAATTCAAGATACTGGAGAAGGAATTAGTGAGCTAAAAAGTATGTCTGGCTGCTCGCAGTTTGAAATACATACACAGAAGGGCCAATAGAACTGGAAAAAACTGTTGAGGCTAGGCACAAAATTTATCTATTAGTAGCTCTGCTTTGTGGGGCCAGCAATTAGCAATGCACATGTAAGAAGTGCAAAAGAATGGTGCGGTTAAAAACAATTGTTTTAGATGCACAGACAAGAGTTGACTAGCTAACTTTTATGAAGACTCTTCAAATTCTAGTTTTCCTTTGTGATGCTAAGGCTAAAGATCCAATAACTTGATGATGAAGGACCAGATGGATTCAAAATGACGAAAATGAAGCGAATGCACTTCAATCAAAACGAGAAAAATCTTGGTGAGATCATGTGAAATGTGATCTATGGAAAACTTTTCTGCAAACATAAGTGATATCTCTATGATAGAGATGTATAGTGTGGGCAATTGTGAATGGATAAAATCAGGGATCTGGTAGGAGGATGAAGAAATATTGGTTGAAATCGTGTTCTCTCTTTAGCAAGATTATTTGCCAACACATATCAACTAAATCTTATTGCATTATCATGTGATGATGATCTAGTAGGCAGTTCATTTAAATTTGTATTGAGTTTTATATTATATTTTCTTCTAATTGTTCAGGCAGAGATTGCTCGGCAAGAGGCAAGGTTGAAAGTTGAAAGGGAAAACCTGGAAAAGGAGAAGAGTGTCTTAATGGGGACAGCATCAAATCAAGATAACCAAGATGGTGCTCTAGAGATCACGGTTAGTGGAGAGAAATATCGGTGTCTCAGATTCACTAAAGCAAAGAAATGAAATTCAGCAAACAGTAAGGAGGGGATTCGAGAGTTCATGCGCTACTTTTTCTCTGTGCTGTCCTGAATCATCTATTCTCATGTGATCCTAATATGCAAAATAGTCTCTTGTGCAGCATTGAAGTATCTCTTGGTTTCTCATGGTATTGTTTTGTGCTGCCTATGTCATGAAAACATTGATTTCAAAGTACCTGTTTGTGCATTTTACCTTTTAGTTGCTGATGGATGTGTAGTAATCAGTATGTCCCAGTCATATGGAGGGCCAGTGTTGCTTAGTTCCATATCTTGATCTTGTGTATGATTCTGTTAGACCGAAGTTGTGACTTGGGTGTTGGGGTGAACTGGCTGTTCTAAGTAGTCTTCTTGGTTGTATTCTTTATTGGATGGGAATGCTTGGTTGTTATCTCGTTAAAGAATCAAATTCTTGCTTTTTACCATTCATTTCGCTGATTTGGAAACGTAAATATATAGCCTCCATAATGTGCAATGACTTGGCTGTATAATGATATTTATCTTTCACCATGTGACTAATTCAGGAAGTTAGCCAACTCTTTCAGTTTTCTGTATCAATTTAAATGTGCAAATAAGCTTTATTTGCAGAACCATAATATGTAAAACAGGTTGATAATTTGTAAATGTGTTGATGTGGGACCTAAAATTGGATCTAAATTTGTATAGTTGTTGAGCCTGTATGAAATGTACAGACCAGGTTATTGGTAGTTCAAAGTTCAAATCTGTCACTTATACCAGGGTGTCACCATTGTTGGAGGCTGTACCCCTTCTCTATCTGATTCGGTTCTGAATGTTATTCTATTTTGTAACTAAAACTTTCTACTTAATCTACGGCTACTTGATGGGAGACAAGGTTTGAGTCGACTCCTTGCCAGGAGAGCTGTAGCTCTTTCTGCAATAGTGATAGATTATTACTTTATTAGTAACTAATAACTTGGTGAACTCTGAGCATTTCTGTTAGTATAATTCATGTTATCAATTATATAGAATAATACATGAGATATATGTATATATTATTATGTCCTGACACCTATGGTTTCTGAAATCTGTATCCATGTCCTGCATTGGCATCTTGGTGAGACGGTTCAAATAACGTTTTACTGCTCTGTGTGGTTCGGTTTAAATTTTAAACTTTTCAACTTGTCAATTCTTGTATTCACCTTTGAGATTGTTGCTTGGAGAAAGTCAACAGTGGAATGAATTTCTGGCCACCCTTTGTTGGGCTTCTATCGAGACGAGGTTCGACTGCAGAGAGGAACACAAAAGAAGGGAGACTTTTTGTCGGAAAAAACCCACACCAAGTGTCTGCTACACTCTGCACTTGTGTGTGTCTTAAAAACCTTACCCCATAAAAGGAGCTTCTCTCTATGACAAGATGGTCCTCTTGCTGTGCAAGCCCCTTCAGTAAACCTCTGTTTTGGTTGAGCCGCAGATGGTAGTGAGGAAATTAAATCCGGGGCTTCATGGTTCAGTTGATTTAGTAAATTGAAGATTTACTAGATATGATATCTAATTTGAACTGAAACTAAATTCATGCATTCACTGAATTTAGAACCACTCAACCCTCTTTCCATTGAACTAACAATGCCTTAATCTACATCATCCTTGGGATCCCCTTTTGTCTTTTTTAACAAAGGGATGCCGAAGCCTAACACACACACATGCATGTGCCCCCGGGAAGTGAGCTCGCAATCTACGTCATGGGAGTTAGAGAGCCCTGCAAGGTGAGCTAACATTCAGGGTGCATGTGTGCGCGTGTGTGACCACTATACGGATGATACAGTTAAAGCCGAGGATGGGATTTGAACCTGTAAACTTTTGGTTCGGTGCCTTAAACTGATTTGATCATCTCTGCATATCTTCACATGTATTACATAAATGTCTATATAACTTAACTAAATCAGCTTTATACGAGCCAAAAAGATTCGCAAAACGATGGGCTTGTGCACCTGTTCATGCAACCATATGGAACCATTCCAGACACAAATGAGCTCAGTAGGAGTCGACCGAAGCCGAACCATGAGCAACTAGTTTCATTTGTACATGTTGGAGATCAGCTCAACAAGGAATATCTCACGTCACTGGGGTGAACCCTTAAGTTGAAGGTCATGAGTTCAAAACCTAGGGTGTGCATCAGGCTTGGGCATCTCCGTCGTAACCCTCCCTCCCGCCCCCCCGCCCCCAAAAAAGAACAAAGAAAAAAGGAAGGCCGTAAATACATTCATCAACAGAGCAGATGAAAACTAGTTGGTCATGTAAACGACTAATTAAAGGAATATTATGTCAAACAAAATGATAATTACAAAAGAGCGAGATGAATGGTAACTTGTAAAAATATTGTACATTTTATTTGTTTGAGCTGATCAAAACGCCCCATTCGTCTCTCTCTCTCTCTCTCTTCGAGATCTCGATCCTGACTGCCCACTATGCTAGCAGGCTTGTGAGTCACCTGCGGAGATTCTAAATCGGACTCTAAATCCTTCCTTTTCTTCGGAGAACATTCTGACGGACTTCCGGCGGAGGAGCTCCACGGGCGACCCACGACGACCGCCTCTTGTGGCTTTCTACTGTGTTCATGATGGAGCCGGACGATTTGGGACTTGTTCGCTTTCTTGATGTCGACGGAATGTGAGTGTTCCGTCTTCTCTCCTGAAAGGTTTTTATTCGTTCCTGATCTGGTGAGCTTTTCTTCTTTCATCGATCATTAGCGTCTTCTTTCTTCTTCTATTCTGTACCTCTATTTTCCTCCGATATTGTGTTCGTAATCATTTTTCATTTCGCTTCTTTACTTCGATTTGCTTTGTGATGTCTCTTATCTCCTTCATTTGTTAGATTCGTAAGGCCTGTGGTTTAAATGTAGTGTTTTCGGATAGTTCGTTCAGTGAGATCTGGTGAACGTTCTGGTTGTTGTTACATGATTTTTGTTTATTTCTCGTAATTTTGTACCGTTTAATAGTGATTATAAATTATTTCTTCGTAACGCCTAGACTATAAGCTTTAAGTCTAATTCTCGGGGTTAAATCATAGGCCCACATATTTTTTAGCTTTTCAATTGCTTAATGGTACATGAAAGATTGCCTTGTTGGAGTTATTTTCTTATTATTTCAGTCCATTTAATACTCGAAGCAAAGATGCTCCCTTTTAAAACCTGCAGAATAATACAGTTGTACTAGAACGGTAGTGCTTGAAGTAACCTGGATTTGTCATAACCTGTTTCGCTAACTGCAACATTAGGTGGTCACATTCATAGGAGGTTTAGCCTATTGAAAAACTCTAGCTTTTAGATGGATGATCAGGATTCGATTCCTCCAGGTGCTACATCCTTTTCAAGCCAATACCCATCAAGGTGCTTGAGGTTCTAGCCATGGAGTTTTATGCCGGGTTGTTCGAAGACCTGAATTGTTTTCCCCCTTTATGGATTCAAAGGATTTCATAATCTATAAGAGATTAAAAGGAAATAAACACAAGTTATAGATGTTTCGTGAAAATAATTTGATTTTTTCCCTCCTACGGAGTAAAATGTTTAACGAGTGCAGTGAACTATCTTGTTTATGCATGATGACTTGGGCACATGAAAATCTTGAGAGGGCATATAAGGAAGCAAGCCACTTATATATGCAAAATGATATAGAACTACTCTCCACAAAGCTATTTATTCCATCTTTTGGGGAGGTCGAAGGTGAAGAACATGTAAAGTAACTTCTTGCACAAGTACTTTATTAATTAGGTTTAGGACATTTCTTGTGAAAGGTAAGAAAAATGTGTGAAGGTACTAAATCTTGAAAGTAGGCAAACCTGCTTGACTCGTTGATTCTGTCCTAGTTGGTTACCAACCGAAGATCGAGTTGCATATAAATTCTAGTCTAGCCAAGTTGGACTTAGTTTCCCACGTTATATCTAAATGATAATTTTGGAAAACAAAAAAGTTATGGATTAGGTCTTCTACTGTGGCACATTCCTCTTAAAATTGAAATAGCTTGCCCCAAATCGCTGTTGTAGGCTATAAATATTACCTATTCACATTATTTGGAAATCATATTTTGAAAACAACCATATAAGATTTTCTAAGTCTTTACATGAAGGTCGTAGCCTATAACACTTTCCTTATAATTGATTTTCTTATTGTTACTATTTCTATGAAACTCTCCCATGTAAGGGATCACCCTTGCATGACTCACAAGGAGGGTTCCGTTAGGCTTCCGACAATGAGTTTAAAACTTTGTCGGACTTATTTACCATGGATTCTACAAATTATGAGCATTGCATTTAGGCATTACCTTTATCAACGCACGACAGAGACCAAATGTAGAAAAAAATAAGCAAGGGCCTCTATATCTTCGCCCAGATGTTAGTGAATCCAGTGTTGTTTGATGCGTATCGTATCGCGTATCGCTGAGCTCCACGATATGGGCGTATCGTATCGTATCGCCCGTATCATATTTTAATATTAAAAAAATACAAAAATTATTTAAAAATTCAAGAAAAATTAGTAAAAATATGAAAAAATTCAAGAAAAATCTGGTAATTGCTTTAAATTCATATAATACAAAGTTTAGTACAGATTGAACATTCAACATTGAACAATTGCATCCAAATTTACATATTTTGAAGCAAAAAATGAAATACATTTACATTTTACATATTATAAATTTGTATCAGCTTATCAGGATCATTAACTAAATAATCTTCATCTTCTCCTTGATGAAGATTCAAAGTTTCTCATCACCTTCTGTATCAAAATCAAAATCTTCATCTCCTTCATGATGTCGTTGCACTCCTTTCAAATTAATCCATGCAATGTCTTCTTCGTTTAGGAGTGTATTTTCTTCGTTATCTTCCATAATCAACTCATCTAATATATCAAAATTAACAAACTGATCATGTAGTTGTCATATTTGCTACTTTTCATATGTGAGCAAAACAATGAGCTCCATTTCTTTGATTATTGAGTTGAGTCTATGACACCTCAGTGATGTGATATTGTTACTTGATGATATCCCCTTTTTCTCTTACTGGAGACTAGCTTTTTAACTAATGCTTGAACTCCATTTCTCACTTCATAGATTGAGTTAAGCCTCACACACGTTGATCATGTTCAACTCAATGGAAGTCACGTAAGGTGAACCCTAAAATAGTGAAGTTGTAAAATGCCCACTCAATGAACCGAGACAACCAAATTGTTTTTCATTGTTTGCGATTTCATGAAATTAGAAACTGGTAGCAGAAATATACCTAAAAGTTGGCAACAGACAGGGAAATGATTTTGTCACAATTTTTATTTGTTCATAAATTATTCTTATTCAATAAATGAAATTATAAACCCAAATTTACATGTTACATACACAACTTGCAATCCCAAACAAGCATATCGGAAGTTGTCTTGGACAGAAGTGAGGAGAGGCGAAGAGAGTCCAAAAAAAAAAAATTGAAAAAAACATGTTTAAAAAAAAATTTAGATTTTTTTTGAATTATTTTGGGGGCGTATCGCCCGTATCGTACGATATGGTGCAACAACTTGTATCATACGATATAGGTTACCGTATCGTATCGTGGCATGGCTTCCCACGATATGATACATATCGTACCGTATCTCGTATGATACGATGCGATACGAATAACACTGAGTGAATCAATTGAAAAGAGGGTTCTCAATGAAGATTGAATTAATATTTTATATTTCTACATTGTCTTTATGTCTCTGTAAGTAGAAATATGTAAGTGGGTTGTATGGATCCCAATGGATCAGAATCTGATCCATTGGGAGCTACGTATAATTAGTGTCACTAATGAAGGGCAGTTCACTATTTCAAGTTAGAATCCTGTATAAATAATGCCCTAAGTGTACTTAGTTTTTTAAGCAAGTAAATAAAGAGAGAGAGGCTGCGGCAACCATGGAGGTGCTGACTCCTTGCTTAAGAATTTTCTTCCATTGTTGGATGTGTTAATGATTTTTCAAGTATGTAGGTTATTTTTCTACATAGTATCAGAGCCTAATCACGTAGATTAGCGTGTGTTTGAGCAAGATTCAAGTATATAATTATCTAGGGTAGCGAAAAAGAGGTTTTATTGGCACAGATTTGTGTCGTCCATTTTTCAGCAAGTGTGTCTGTTGGACTGTTTCCAGCATCATCCTTGTTCTAAAACCAGAAAAAGAGGAAGGTTACAATCAACCCTAGAATAAAAGTATGAATATGATCATGATCGATAAAGGCAAGATGGGAGATGGTTATGACAATAGTTCCTCAAACAAAGGTGAGGTGTTTTAAATCACCAATCTTAAATTAGATGATAAGAACTACCTTCAATGAGCCAGATCCATTGAACTAGCTGTGATAACAAGGGAGCGTTGTGATTACCTAACTAGAGACATTCTCCAACAACCTACAATTGATCCTCTTTATTCTCGATATCCTCAATGGCACAGAGAAAATGCATTGGTTAGTGCGTGGCTTATATAATCAATGGTACCATCGATTGGAAGCAATTTCATGTTTCTAGAATCAACAAAAAGACATTTGGTTGACCGTTTAGGAGGCCTATTCTCAGAAGAAAAATAATAGCAAAGAAATACGATATCATTGAGAGGATTTGTAAGTGTAGACAGGGAGGTAGATCTATAAGTGACTATTATGCAGACCTTAGAGGTTTATGAGAGGAATTACAACTTTATTTAAAAACAAAATGTCAAAGTTGCTTGCAAGAGCGCAATGAGGAATTTGAAGAGAGGAAAGTATTTGATCTTTTGTGGGGTATCTCATTTGAATATGAGGCTGCGAAAAATAACATCCTTAGTAGAGAAAAACTTCTCTCTGTAAGTACAGTGTATTCTCTTTTACTGCGGAAAGAAGATAGGAAAACCTCGAGAAAGAAACCAAGATTAATTCAGAGTCCACTGTTTTTGTGGGCATGAATTCTTCTACCTCCTCATTCTCTCATGGTAAATGAGGATATGGACGTGGTGGAGGTAGATCACCACTTATGAAGAAAGAGATAAACTGACTTGTTCTCATTGTGGAAAATCAAGACATACAAATGAGACATGCTGAGAACTGGTAGGTAGACCTACTTATTATCAGAATAAGCCTAATAAAACCTACTTCAGCAGTGACCAAAGTAAAAAACAAAATACTGAAAGCAGTGCAAATTCATTGGCCAACATGAATAAAGAGATTAAGATGCTTAAAGCATGTCTGGTTGATTCACATACTACATCCACCTCTAATGTTGATTCTCAAGCAACTATGGCATATCCATTCTCATTCATGGCTAAGGGTAATATAATCATTTCTCAATCCAGGATATGGGTTATTGATTCTGGTGCTACGTATCATATGGTTGGTAGATGAGATTTCTTTGATGATTATCAGTTGACTCAAGGAAAAATTAATATTAGGCTGGCCGATGGATCACATACTCTCATTATTAGAAAATGAAGTATCACTACACCTTTTGGAATATTGAAAAATGTCTTACATGTTCCAAACCTTTCAGTTAATGTATTGTCAGTTTTTGCCATGACAAAAGATTTAAAATGTCGAGTAATCTTTGATTCTACTGGATGTTTCTTTCAAGAACGGAGGACGGTGAGGATCTTTGGTTAGGGTAGCATGAGGCGAAGTCTCTATGTATATGAGGAAGCTAAAGGAATAACTATGCAGTTAACAATTATCACAGAAAAGCAAAAGGAAGAACTACTTTTATGGCACCAAAGATTAGGACATTTACCTTTATCAAAAATTAGGATGTTATTGTGTGAAGTTTTCCACTGTAATGACTTACCGTTGAACTGTGAAACTTGCCAAAAGGCAAAACACCATTGTATCTCATTTCGAAGAAAAATCCTCTAAACCTTTTGAGCTTGTTCGTTCGGATGTTTGGGGCCCATGTTCTATCACTTCTCTACATGGTCATTGATACTTTATTTCATTTATTGATGATAAGGAGGAGGTGAGAATTATTATTTCCATAAATTATAAGTTTGTGCGTACTCAATTCCATTGCACCATTAAAACATTTCGGAGTGATAATGGAGGGCAATTTATATCTCAATCACTTTATTCATATTTCTTAGACCATGAAATTTTACATCAAATCGCATGTTCCTATTCTTCACAACAAAATGGTGTTTTTGAAAGAAAAAACAAACACATTCTAGAGGTGGCTAGAACTCTTTTGATTGGTTATGATGTTCTAAAATTCTATTGGGGAGAAGCAGTCTTCACAACAGTTTTTCTCATAAATCGTATGCCTAGCAAAGTTCTAAATGACAATACTCCACTTCATTCCTTATGCCCTTCCTAGAAACAATTTCATCTACCATCAAAAGTGTTTGGGTGTACTTGTTTTGTTCATATACATAGTGGCTTGAGAGATAAATTAGATGTTAGGGCTGTTAAATGTATCTTCTTAGGATATTCTTCTACTCAGAAAGGGTATAAATGTTATGGTTTTCAAAAAAGATCATATGTTATGATTGATGTTACATTTCATGAAGATACACCTTTTTGTGGCAAGCAAGAAGTTCAATAATCATATATTCATTCACTTAATGTGATACCTCTTCTACCAATTCAAGATCAACCAGAACTTGGAAGAGAAGAAGAAGAGATGCAATCATTTCAAGAAAAAAAGGGCAGGTTTATACTAGAGGTGAAAGGAAGACCTTCCTCCCGCATCAATATTCTACCTTAGATAAGAATCCTCACCCCAAATCAGATCTGATTCCTACTCAGGTAACTTCTCAAAATATTGCTAGTGATCTTGATGATTTACCTATTGCACTTCGAAAAGGAAAATATGAAAATGCAAAATATTCACTATAGAAGATAGTCTCATACACTATCCCAGAGAGTATCAGTTGTTTGTGGTGAATGCAGATAATACTTATATTCCTAAGACATTCGAAGAGGCAGAGCAACATTCAGAGCGGAAGGCAACCATGAAAGAAGAAATTACACCATTGGTGAGAAACAAGACCTAAGAACTAATACATTTACCACCAGAGAGGAAAATAGTAGGCTGCAAATGGGTATATTCAATGAAGTACAAGGCTGATAAAAATATAGAAAGGTATAAAGCCATATTAGTGGCTAAAGGTTATACAGAAACATTTGCACCAGTGACAAAAATGAATACTATTAGGATTATTATAAGTGTGACTGTCAATCATGGATGGGACTTGTGGCAGTTAGATGTGAAGAATGACTTTCTTCAAGAACACCTTATGAAAGACATTTACATGGACCTACCACCTGGGTATGACCAAGGGCAGAAAGCAAACAAGGTATGCAAACTAAAGAAATTGATTTATGGTTTGAAACCATCACCAAGAGCATGGTTTCAAAAATTCAGTGATGATATTATGAGTTTGGGTTTCAAACAGTGTGTTAGTGATCATACACTATTTATCAACTGAGGCGAGAAAACCATTATTTATTGATATATGTAGATGACATCATCATCACAGGTGATGATACAAAAGGCATTGCTATTCTAAAAGGACAACTACATGCATTATTTGATTTAAAGGATTTGGGCAGACTCCATTATTTCTTGCAAATCGAATTTATACGGAGTAAAAATTGTTTATTTTTAAGTCAAAGAAAATATATTCTGGACTTTTCGAAAGAAACGAAAATGGAGGATTGCCGGATATGTTCTACTCCCATTAAAATTCAAAAAGAAGATAAAAATGAGTTAGCTGAACCATATGAAGATGTTGGTAGATATCAGAGATAGGTGGGAAAGCTTATATATATCACTATTACAAGACCTGACATCAGTTTTGCAGTTGGCTATGTAAGTAGATGGATGCATTCCCCATCTAAGCACCACATGAGTACTGTATTTCACATCATTAGATATCTGAAGGGTTTATCATATGCCCCACATTCATCTCTTTCTAGAGATTTATTCAAATGCCGATTGGGCTGGCTCCAAAGTTGATAGAAAGTCTACCTCAGGTTATATAGTATGCCTAGGAGGCAATGAGGTGTCTTGGAAGAGTAAAAAGCAATATGTAGTGGCTAGATCAAGTGCAGAGGTAAAATATCGTGCAATTGCTCTCGACATGTGTGAAGGTTTATGGATCTTATCACTGTTGGAAGAAATTGGCCTGGGAAAGATTATTCCAATTAATTTTTTCATTGATAGTAAAACAACTCTGTAGATGGCTTCTAATCCAGTCTTTCATGAGAGGACCAAACATATTGAAGTTGACTGTTACTTTATTAGAGAGAAAGTTTCACAAGGAATCTTTAATATTATTCATGTTTGTTCTAAAGATCAATTGGCAGATATTCTTACAAAACCAGTTGCAACCAATGGGTTAAAAAAGCTCTCGGCAAGTTGGGTGTTTCAAGTCTTCAAGACCCAACTTGAGAGGGCGTGTTGAAGATTGAATTAATATTTTATATTTCTGCATTGTCTTTATGTCTCTGTAAGTAGAAATATTTAAGTGGGTCGTATGGATACCAATGGATCAGAATCTTTTCCATTGGGAGCCGTGTATAATCATCGTGACTAATCAAGGACAGTTTAGTCTTTCAAGTTAGAATCCTGTATAAATAATGCCCTAAGTGTACTTAGTTTTTTAAGTAAGTAAATAAAGAGAGAGGCTGCGGCAACCATGAAGGCGCTGACTCCTTGCTTCAGAATTTTCTTCCGTTGTTGGATGTGTTAATGATTTTTTAGGCATGTGGGTAAAGAAGTTAATCCTAGTACATTATCGCCCGAATGTAGTTAACAAGTTTTAACGAGGGTCTCCACATTATCAGAATGGATAAATGTGTGCGACAAATAAGCTAAGAGATATTTTTAGGAAGCTTCGTGGTGGAGTGAAGTGTATAAAATAAAATCAAGTTAAAAAAGGCATGTTATAAATTGCATTTTGTCAAGTAGACTAGTGAAACTTGGGAGGTTTATAAGAAAATAAAGAAAGAAGCGAAAAAGACCGTTAGTGTAACAAAAGCCAAAATTTATAAGGATTTATATAAAAAGCTTAACTCAAACAATGATGAAAGAGATATTTTTAGGATAGTTAAGGTTAGAGATAAGAAAACTAATTATCTTACTTTTGTTAGATACATCAAAGATGAGGATGAGAAGATTCTAGTAGCGAATGATGATATCAAAAATAGATGGAAACTTATTTTTATAAGCTTTTTAATGAAAATACAGATGTTAGTATTAGCTTAAGAGAGTTAGCCAAATCAGAAAATTATATAAACCACAATTTCTATTGGCATATTCAAATGAATAAAGTTAAAGAGGCTCTTAAATATATGAAGGTTGGTAAATCTGTAGAATTGAACAATATTCCTATAGAAGAATGAAAAATCCTAGGAGAGATCAGGCTCACTTTGCTCATAAGACTATTTAATGAAAATGAAGAACCTAAAAGATGCTTGAAGAATGGAGAGCGAGTACACTTGTACCCATATATAAGAACAAGAGAGACATTCATAATTATTCGAATTATCGAGGTATCAAGTTAATGAGTCGTATCATGAAATTATGGGAAAAAATTATCCAACATAGGTTAGGACAAGTATCGAGTACAAAAGAGAACCCATTCGGATTCATACCCGACATATCTACTATTGAAATGATTCACCTATTCAGACGTCTTATGAAATATTTTAGAGAAGAAAAGAAAAACCTTCACATGATATTTATTGATATAGAAAAAGCTTATAAGAACATAGGGTGTCAAGAGATGTTCTTTGGAGAATCTTGAAAAATAGAGGTATCCCATTGACACACATAAATCTTATAAGAGACAAGTACAATGGTGCAAAAACCTGTAGGAGGACTCATAAAGGAATGACATACTCCTTTGAAGTTAATATTGGGTTAAATCAGTGATAAACTTTAAGTCCATATTTGTTTATATTGGTCATTGATGAGTTCACAAAACATATTCAAGATGAAATACCTTGGTGCATGTTATTTGGAGATGACATTGTGTTAGTGGATGAGTCTAAGGAAAAAGTTAATAGGAAATTGGAACTATGGAGAGAAACATTAGAAAGTAAAGGCTTCCGACTTAGTAGAATACTAGAATGTAATTATGAAATTTACTTAGATTGATGATGAAAGATTGCTTGCTCAATACTAATGTGACTATTTTAGACCGGACCTAGGGGCTCTTGTAGTGCAATTAATGACATTAGCTAGGTTTATAATGGGAATGTAGGCATTATCAAGTGCAGCAAATACATAATTAACTAACATTAATCTTGAGTGTGGAATAGAAAAGAAACATAGAGAACTTAACTACATTCTTATGATGTTTAGATGGACAAATAAAAAATAGAAGACTCCTAGGAAATGGAAATACACACTTTAGGAGAGTGCTTATTAACTAGAAACTTGGAGATGCTAATAGTGTCAGAGACAAAAATTAGGTGTGCCCTGCATGAGTCTCCTCTATTTAGAAAGAACTCGTTCACAAGATTAGAAGATTGATAAAGTAGAGAGAAACATAGGGAGGGCGGTAAACACTCAAATCCGATACATTTAATCAGTGTTATCCATATCGCACCGTAATGTACGATACGTATTGTATCGTGGGCCACAACAATACGATACACTATAGCATATCGTTTAACAGTAAATATCGTACCGTATCGCCTGTATCGTACGATATGAGTGATACGGTCAGGGACCCTTATAAAGGGTTCCCGGCTGAACGGAAACCTCTCTCCATTTGAGTTCTCTAAGCTCCCTAAGAGCCGTTTTTCGCTTTCTTGGTGTTCAAAGCTCCAAAATCGTGCTCTATGGTGTCCGTACAAGCCTCCTATCTCGGATTTAGGTATATTTTTAGTGTTTTTCTTTTTATTTATCATTTTTTTTGTTTATTTGTATTTTTCTTTTTTTGAATGACAAAATATGAAGTTATTAAGTGTGTGGATATGATTTTTATTGCATTCATGATTTGGGAGACACTCTATTTGAGTGTTATTTGATGATTGAGGATTTACGAAGTGCTTTTATTTTTAGGTTTTTGTTTGAATTAAAGTACTTAATTGAGATGATAGGAAGGGGTGGTAGAGACTCCCATTCAATGTCTTATGATCCGACATAGCAGTGGGGTACACCAGTTGAGGGTTCTAGGTTAAAGATCAGAACACCACCTAGCACGGACGAGAAAAGAAGTTGCTCCATGCACAGGCAGAGTTAGAAATTTGCCACAAGGTATTAAATGACAATGCTTGTAGATGATTGAGAGTATACATGAAATGAGACAATAAAATGATGATTTCGAGATGTTTGAAGAAGCTGATGATGCTACTGTCATTGGATTTGGATTCATTGATAGTTTTCCTTCAGATGGTAGAACAAAGATTGGTAGTAGCAGTTCACGAGCACCTAGCAGGAGAAAGAGGGTTGTTGAAGACTTTGGCGGTGGTAGAAGAGAAAGTTCACGAAGGAGTAGAGGAAGATCTTCTTCTAGTATACATTCATTTTTTCCTCCTCCTACTACACCTGGTGCTCAACATGAAATTCGTGCTACTATGGCTTCAGAATAGTTGAATGATTAGGCAGACCTTGCAGTGGGCAGATGATTTTATGATGCATGCATTCCATTCAATGCAACAAACAGTTTTCATTTTCAAGCAATGGCAGATGTAATTGCGAACATCGGTCCTGGATACAAGATGCCCTCTTATCGGAAGTTGAGAGGGAAGATATTAGATAAGACCGTAATTGAAGTGCAGGAATATTGTTCGACTTTGAGACAGTCGTGGAAGAAAACATGATGCACTATCATAACAGATGGATGGACAAATAGGCGAGGAAGGACATTGCTAAATTTTCTTGTATACTGTCCTAAAGGACTTATGTTTCTGAGATCTTTAGATATGTCAAAAGAGAGGCACATTGCATATATCTTATGGGAAGAATTTGATAAGGTTATACAAGAGGTTGGGTTAGAAAATGTAGTCCAATTGATTACAGATAATACAACTAACTACAAAGCAGTTAGGAATGAGTTAGCTCATATTTATAGGACTTTCTACTGGACACCATATGCAGCTCATTGTTTAGATATCATCCTTGAGGACATTGATGAGATGGATGAAATAAAGGCAGCAACTGAGTGTTGTCAAGATATTACAAAATTCATTTACAACCCTGCATTTGTTTTGTGTATGATGAGGAGATATACAGAAGGTGTAGAACTTCTTCGAACAACTGCAACTCGGTTTGCAATAAACTTCTTATCTGTGCAGAGTATTGCGAGACAGAAGCAAGCATTGAAGAGAATGTTCTCCTCAGATTAGTAGCAACAATTTGCAGAGTTGCCTCAGAACAGAAGAAATAGAAAGTTGAATGAGATTGCAGAGACAGTTTTCAGAAGTACATTTTGGAATGCAATTGTTAGATTGTTGAAAATTATCTGTCCTTTAGTAAAAGTTTTGAGATTGGATGAAAGAGAGGAGAGACCTCTATGGGCTACCTTTATGAAGCTATGAATAGGGCAAAAGAAGCAATCAGAAATAATTTTAATGGAAAAAAGAGAGATTATGTGCCCGTGTAGAAAATAATTGATAATAGATGGAATAAACAATTGCATCGGCCTATTAATGCAACAACATATTATCTAAACCCATCATTCAGGTTCTCAGCAACTTTCAAAAGGGACGGTGAGGTTAATCGAGGAATCATTGATTGTATTGATAGATTAGTCCCTGATGAGAGCATAGCAGATGCTATACATCGAGAGATGGAGATTTATGATAATGCTCTTCACTTGATGGGTTTGCCTGTAGCAATTGGCAACCGCACTACGATGCATCTAGGTGTAAACAGAATTTTCTGCGTCTACACTAGGTAAATTGTTTATTTTCATATTTAAGTTGCATCTTATATTACTGTGGATTATGTTTCTAATGTTTGTCTTTTTCTACATATGTTTGGTAGAACATGTTTGAAACTGATTGTTCGAACTTTAGAGATTTTGCAGTAAGAGTCTTAAGCCAAACCTGTAGTGCAACAGGTTGTGAAAGAAATTAGAGTGTTTTTGAACACATCCATACAAAGAAGCGCAACAGGTTGGAACATAAAAGACTATATGATTTAGTTTATATTCATTGTAACACGTGCCTTCGTGAAAGGTAATGTTGTATTACTTAAATGTTCAATTCAATATTGTTTAACTTCAATTGTTAATATTATTTACTAATTATTTATCTTTGTTTGTTGTAGGCAATTAAAAAAAGTAAATAGACAAGAAAGTCAATTTGATCCAATAAGTTTGGATAATTTTGATATATTAGAAGATTGGGTTATGGAAGACAGTGAAGAAAATGCCCTCCTAACTGAAGAAGACATTGCATAGATTAATTTGGAAGGAGTGCAACAACATCACAGAGATGAAGAATTTGATTTCCAAGCAGAAGGTGTTGCTGTTGCTGATGATCAGGATCTCCAACAAGGAGAAGATGAAGATTATTTAGTTGATGATCCTGATTACAATTTGTAAAATGTAAATGTATTTCATTTTTTGATTCAAAATATGTAAATTTGGCTGCAATTGTTAAATGTTGAATGCTCAATCTGTACTAAACTTTGTATTATATGAATTTAAAGCAATTACCAGATTTTTTTCAGATTTTTCATGATTTGTTTTTGGATTTTTATCTTTTTTTTTAACAATACGGGCGATACGATACGCCCGTATCGTGGAGCTCAGCGATACGCGATACGATACGCGTCAAACAACACTGCATTTAGTGTCATTGAAATGAGTGTTGTTTGTATTATATCGTATCATGTATCATTTTTCTCTATGAGATGGGTATCGTATTCTGTCGTATCATAATTTTTTTAAAATATTTTAGAAATTAAGAAAAATAAAAAAATTAGTAAAAAACAAGAACTATTCTAATTTCTAAGTTAAACTAGTTTCCAAATTCGTGGTAACGTGGTAATAATTGGTAAGTTCTTAAAGGAAATTATCTCTTTTATTCTTGAAAACTTTAGAAATTGTTTATTTTAGAATTTTTTTTGGGAGGTCACCTTTTAATGTAAGATAGTTGTGTTGTGCTACCTATTAATGCTGACCGTGGTCATAATTGGTAAGTTAACAATGCCAGAGATGATCATAGTTAGTAAGTTATCGAAGACAATTGCCTTTTCCATTTTTGAGAACTTTGAAAATTGCTTATTTTTGTGGTCCTTATCAGTGTTGTCTAATGCGTATCGTATCGCGTATCGCTGGGCTCCACAATACGGATGTATCATATCGTAGCTTATCGTATCGTACTTTCATATTAAAAAAATAGAAAAAGATTAAAAAAATTAAGAAAAAATAGTAAAAATCCGAAAAAAACCAAACAAATCAGGAAAAAATAAGAAAAATCTGGTAATTGCTTTGAATTCATATAATGCAAAGTTTAGTACATATTGAGCATTCAACATTGAACAATTGCATCCAAATTTACATATTTTGAAGCAAAAAATGAAATACATTTACATTTTACATATTGTAATCACCACCTTCTGCTTGAAATTCAAAATCTTCAGCTCCTTCGTGATTTTGTTTTAACTTGCAATCCTTTCAAATTAATCCATGCAATGTCTTCTTCGGTAAGGAGTGCATTTTCTTCATTATCTTCCATAATCCACTAATCTAATATATCAAAATTAACAAACAACTATCTTTGTACATGTAGTTGTTATATTTGTTAATTTTCATATGTGAGCAAAACGTTGAGCTCCATTTCTTTGATTATAGAGTCCATGACACCTCATTGATGTGATATTGTTACTTGATGATATCCTCTTTTTCTCTTACTGGAGACTAGCTTTTTAACTAATGCTTGAGCTCAATTTCTCTCTTCACAGACTGAGTTAAGCCTCACACAAGCTGATCATGTTCAACTCAATGGAAGTCATGTAAGGTGAACCCTAAAATAGTGAAGTTGTGAAATGCCCACTCAATGAACCGAGACAACGAAATTGTTCTTCATTGTTTGTGATTTAATGAAATTAGAAACTGGTAGCAGAAATATACCTAAAAGTTGGCAACAGAAAGGGAAATGATTTTGTCACAATTTTTATTTGTTCATAAATTATTCTTATTTAATAAATAAAATTATAAACCCAAATTTACATGTTACATATACAACTTGCAATCCCAAACAAGCATATCGGAGGATGCCTTGGAGAGAAGTGAAGAGAGGCCAGAAACCTGCAAAAAAAATTTTAAAAAAAAAATGATTTTTTTTGGCGTATCGCCCGCCATATCGTGCGATATGGAGCGATAAATGCTCATTATCGTGGTGGCCCACGATATGATACATATCGCACCGTATTGTATGATATGGTGCGATACGGATAGCAATGGTCCTTACTGTTATGTTTGGGAGGTCACTCTTTAATGTAAGATGCCTCTAAAAAAAAAGGAAGATCATCAATTCAATTCTTGTCCATTTCAAGGAAGGATTTTTTTTTTTATAAAAATAGTGCGTATCACTTGTATCGTACTATACAGGCAATACAACCTGTATCAAACGATACATCGCCTATTGCTATACACTAAGGTGTCCCATGATACGATATGTATCGCCTTGTATCGTACGATACATATAGCAATCTTTGAAATAGAGACACCGTTCGGAAGGTCCATCATGTTGGCATTGTCATTAATCTTTTTGAGTATGCTGCAAGGATCAATCCTTCTTTGCTTTAATTTGTTGTGGGTGCTGACTTGGAAATCTTTCTTTCCTTAGATAAACCATGACCGATTCTCCTGCTTGGAATACTTGTTCTCGTTGATGTGGTCAACTGTTGCCTTGTACCTTGTGTTCGACTCTTCTAACCTTTTATGCATCCCTCTTGAATGGAACAAGATCAAATATGTGCTTTGGTGCCCTTGGGTAGACCGCTCTGAAAGGAGACTTTCTGGTGGATCGGTAATCCATGTTATGGGCGAATTCCACTAGAGCTAGATAATGATCCCATTCTTTTGGTCGCTCATTGCAAAGACATCTAAAAATACTGCGAAAAGAAAACTGCGATTTTGACCACCTTTGTGTGCCATCCGTTTTGGGGATGGAAAACACTACTAAACTGTAAGTTAGTATTGCATAATTCCCACAAAGTGCCAAAAATGGCTAAGGAACTTAGAGTCACAATTGAAGGTAAATAGTCTTTGGAATTATGTGGAGATGTAATATCTCACGGAAAATATATTAGCCACAGGCGGCATCTGAAGTCTTGTGGCAAGGGAGAAAATGTGCCATTTTTGAAAAATGGTCAACAATAACTAAAACAAAATCCGTTACATCCTCCAGCTCCCATCATTCTTTGGCACAAGCAAGGACGTCACATTGCCAGGGCTCATGCTTTCACCAGCAATATAAGGTCTTCTACCTTTTCTTGTACAATTTTTCTTGTTTAGAGCTTGTTTGGTAGTGAGTTAAATTGGAAAGACTGGCAGCTATGCACGTTGTATGTTGTGTAGAGGAGTAATTCATTTGGTATGCCTTCAGGCACCAACTCTTTGAGTTCCTCAATAAGTGACCTCACGTTTTCAGGGACTTGCATTATGGTAAGTTCCTCTCCTTATATCATGAGAGTGTATAACTCTTCTTGCACTACAACCAAGAATTGAAGGTTGGGAGGTCTATCTTGATGCGATAATCTTGAGATGCCCCATGATGTTGGTTTCTACACCTTCGGTCAACATGTTGACTATTGACATAAGCTTTCCTTCAAAAGATTCAATTGCCTCTTCAACTTTTTCTTCCACTGACAATAACAGTAAGACAATGCAATTGGGAGAATTTGATAACTTACTCCCATCCGCACCAAAGTATTCTAAGCTTTCATAAAATGTAATATCCATTGTGATATACCACTTCCTCTTCTCTGGGTCACTCGTATCCCTTCTGAGTAGAGGAGTATCCTAAGAAAATACACTTAACTGCTCTAGCATCAAGTTTGTCTCTAGTATTACCAAAAATATGTATAAAACACGTACATCCAAACACTCTTAAATCACCATTAAAGACATTAGTGGGCATGCAATTTATAAAAAAAACAACAGTTAAGACAACTTCACACCAATAACTTTTAGGGACATTATTCTCCATCAACAAGGATATTTTTCACCTCAAAAACTCCATCTTGCTATGGGAATAAGGTCATGATGTTTAGTGTAATATTCCATGACTCAAGAAATATGAACGTAGAGATTGAGACATAAATTTACCTCCATTATCACTACGAATGATTTTGATGGGTAGTTGAAATTGAGTATGAATGAATTGACAATACACATAAAGGATATTTTTCACTTCATCTTTGGTTTTCATGAGGTAGGCCATAGTTAATCGAGTGCAATCATCCATAAAGGAAACAAAATATCTGTAACCCTGCAGTGAAGTAGTAGAACATGGACCCCAAACCTCAGAATGAATAATTTAAAAAGGTTTAGAAGTTCTAGTTTCATTTAACAGAAAAGACACACGATGATGTTTGGTCTTTTGTCAAGTATCACATTGTAAAATCAAATCACTATAACTAGAAAATGCTGGTAATATCATCCTAATTTTGGAAAATAGAAAATATACCGGTCTTTGATGTCATAAGATCAAATCTTCTTTCTTTTTCTTTGTAGTATAGATAGACTACATTGTTGTTTTGCTGGTCTCCTCGAAGACATAGAGTCCCTTCCTCATGCTACCCTGACCAAATATCTTCCCCGTCCTCCGTTCCTGAGAAAAAAAGAGTATAATTGAATGTTACAAGACAATTCAAGTCTTTAGCCAAGGTATGTACTGATAACATAATAACTGAAATGCTGAGAACATGTAAAACATTTTTAAGAGTCCCAAAATCTGTAGTTATACTCCCTTTTCCCTCTATGAGAATGTTGGATCCATTAACCAATTTGATGCCAATCCCATTCTGAATTAACTGATAATCATAAAAAAAATTCTTTCTTGCCAACCATGTGATCAGTCGCCCCCGAATAAACTATCCATATCCTAGAATTAGATGAGAGAGCATAACCCAATGCCATGAAAGAGAAGGGATAGGCCATGGTAGCTTGAAAATCGACAGTAGAAAAAGTTGATGCAGTTTGTGATTCATTTATTTTGGCTTTAAGGTCTTCTATTTTCCTTCTTAGCCAATAAATTCAACCCTTTTTCCATATTATGTTTCTTACTTTGATCACCGAAATATGCCCTATTTGGTTTGTTTTGAAAATAGTTAGGCCTGCCCACTAGTTCCCAAACACGTTTTTTTTGTGTGTCTGGTTTTGTCATAGTGAGAACAAGTCAACTTTTCCTTTTCATCTAATTTGTCTCTGCCACCATATCCACTTCTATCGCGCGTATTTTATGAATTTGTATTCCTCTTCACAAATGCTTGGTTGATTTTTCCTTCTTTCTCTAAGTGTTTTCTGCCTTCTTCTCGTAGTAGTAGGGTGTACTTTACTTATAGATGAAAGTTACTCTCTATCGAGGATATTATTTTTAGCTACCTCATACTCTCGAGAGATACCCTACAAAAGATCAAATACTTTCCGTTCTTCAAATTCATCATTTTGTTTCTTTGTACAATTTTGATATTTTGTTTTCGAATAAAATTGCAGTTCCTCCCATAAGCCACGAAGTTCAGCATAATACTCACTCACTGACCTTCCTCCCTGTCTACATTTTCTAATCTTCTCGATAATCTCGTATTTCTTGGTTACATTCTTCCTTTGAGCATATGCATCTTGGGCAGCCAACCATATGTCTTTTGCCGACTCTAAGAACATAAAAGTACTGCCAATAGATGGTGTCATGGATTGGATAAGCCATGCACTTAAGATGGCGTTCTCTCTACGCCATCTGCAGTATGAAGGATCAAAAATATGAGGCATGAGAATATCTCCAATCAGGTAATCCCATCGCTCCCTTGCCATCACAGCTAGTTCGATAGATCTAGCCCATTAGAAATAATTTTTGCCATCCAACTTTAGATTTATGATTTGTCTCCTTTGTCAAAACCAACATTCTCACCATAGTCTACCATTTTCCCTCTTTGAATCATGATGATTTTCCTCTATTTCTGGGGTTGAAATATAAATTTTCTTCTTTTCTTGCAATTTCTTTTTTGTTTTAATGAAAAAGTTTTTTGAACCAACCATTTTTTGAAATATAATTGACCTTATTCAAGTTTCTTTTGACTGCGATCGACCCATGCTGCCCTAATCACTTCTTCCTCGAATCAACCTGCGAAACAACCCAAATAAGATCAATAACAAATCAAGTAAAAATAACAATGATGGGAAGCAAGGAGGGTGTCAGCTTCTCCATGGGTTGCTGCCCCCCTCTCCCTCTCTCTTATTTCTTCCTTTCTTAATCTCACGATTACACTTAGGGCATTACTTAATCATGTTTCTAACTTGAAAAACGGAAATGCCTCTGATTAGTAAAAATAATGATACTTAGCTCCCAAATCCATTGGGATCCGTAAGACCCAATTACAATAAATTAAATGAACAAACACAAATTACAGAAAATCTTCAACATAAACATCCATCAATCTTGGCCAACTCGACTTAGGCACCTGCCCAGCTCAGAAAAGGCTTGACCAATTAAAATGACCGGAACATTTAGATGTATATATGTTTTGCTTTTCCTTATGTATGACATTTATCACTATATATAGCCTATGAAACTTTAGTAGGCAAATATGCATACCTATGAAGTTAAATTTGTACATAAGCATGCATGTGTTGCATTTTATAATTTACATGTACCCACAATATGAAACCAAAACCAAGTTTTTCCCTAATTCCACCATACTGATATTTTTTACACATGTTGAGGTTATTGCAAATATGGTTGTGAAAAGAAGGTTTTCTTTGGTGTTTTAGGCTGAGCTCATCCTGGTAATATGTGTGTCATAGTGTGTCGTTAATGTGTGTGTAGTGTTGTGTTAATGTCATGTCATGGGTCTAAATAAATGTGTGTTTAGTGTCTAAGTAAATGTAAGGGTTGAACCCAATGGATCTGATCTAGATCCATTGGGAATCGTGGTCCATACTTAAGGGTAATTAGGTCTTTTAAGTTAGATTAGGTTTAGTATAAAATCTGGGATTCATTAGGGCTGTAACTAATCCAGAAAGTGTAATCAGACGGCTGCCCAAAAAGGAGCCGATTCTACCAGAAAAAAGGGTGAATGAAAGAAAGCCATTTTTTCTTCGATCTTCTTCAATGAATGGAATGAAATCGACATGGTATCGGAGCCTTCTACAGAGATTTAGCAATCAACCAACGTCGTTCATACCTGGAAAAATATACCAATAAGTATATATGTCAATTTTTTGAAGATCGAAGAAAAGAAAGTGCATTTTTTGTGGATTTTTTGTGTTTGAATCATAAACCGGATAAAGAACTGCTGCCGTGAATATCATAAGCACGAAAGAGGATTGACGTTTTGTGAAAATCAGAATCACAACATAAACAGACGGTAAATTGCTGCTGTGAACATCAGAAAGTGAGTGTGGTGGCTGCTGTGGAAATCAAAAGGAAGAACGCATAGATTGTTGACTGTGTCAATCAGAATATAAATCAGTGGCAACAATGGTCGATTAAATCAACAACATGTAAGTTGTTGATAATAGAAATACATTATTAGACCACAACAACAAAATATCGAACAGAAAACGTCAATCCTGCTGCCGCAAATTGCATAGATTGCTTGTAGCCGAATGGTATTGGTTGGCCAATTTTGATTTCTACATTCCAAAGCCAATCGTCACCTGAAAGGGAAATATCATAGGTCAAATCAGTATATATATATATACAACAACAACTAAGCCTTATATATATTACTCAGAAGTATTGCTGCAAACAGATTTGATATCAATAAGACTGGTACCAATATGTGTGGTGCAACATCAATAAAGATATTTGAAGAAAAAGGGAATATCAGTTTTTACATAAGTGTGAATTAACATGGAAGGTAAATTGAAAGAAGAATCATTGTCAGCAGCGTATGGAAATGATCAGAAAATAGAACCATTCCAAATTACGAATATTCGATTGGATGACAGAAATTACAGAGAATGGGCTTGGTCTATTGAACTTGTACTACGATCCAGAGAAAAAATTTCTATTATCAGACAGAGTCCACCACCTCTCGAAGGAAACAGTACAGATTATGAACGTTGGTCTAAAGATAATGCTCTAGTATGTTCATGGTTGATTCAATCGATGAATCCTTCTATCAGTAAAACTTTCATGTATATGGAATCAACAGTTGAAATTTGGTCTGCAGTGGAAGAAACATATTCCAGATAGAAAAATATAGCAAAAGAATATGAAATTATTGAAAGAATAAGAAAGTACCGCCAAGGAAATAGATCAGTAAGTGAATACTATGGGGAATTACGAGAACTATGGAATGAACAAAGGTATATTGTGGAAAATAAGTGAAGCCACATTATAAAAGAGAGAACAACTAAAGGAGAGATTCGAAAAGTGTTTGATTTACTCTGGGGAATTTCATCAGAATATGAATAAATCAAATTAAATATTTTAAGCAAGTAAGAACTTCCATCACTTGGAACAGTATATTCACTACTACTAAGGGAGGAAGATCGGAAGAACTTAGAGAAATGTGAACATATACAAGTTGAAAGATCTGCATTTATTGGTAGAGGACAGAGTAATTATCAGAGAGGAAGAGATTCAATTAGAGGTAGAGGAAGAGGCAAAAATCAATATTATGATGAGAAGAACAAATTACAGTGCACACATTGTGAAAAAAAATGGCACACAAAAGAACAATGTTGGGAAATTATTGGTAAACCTCCAGAATATAGAGATTATGGTAGTAAATCCACAGAATATAAGGATTATGGTAGTCATGTGTTAACCATATCTGAAAAGAAAGCTAAAACGAATCCAGTAGATGAAGTGGCAGAATTAAAGAAGCAGATTGCATAAATTGAAACTCGTCTACGGGATCAACCTTCAACATCTTCATCAAAGATTGAATCAAGTCCTCTTGCTTCCTACAACATCAATGGTAATTACTCATTTAAAGATTCCTCAGTTTTCTCTAATTGGATAATAGATTCAGGGGATACCGATCAAATGGTAGGAAACAAATCTAATCTCATGCAGTATGAAGTGAATTCAACCCCTCAGTACGTAAAAGTAGCCAATGGTTCATTGATTCCTATGGCAGGAAAGGGAACAATTCAGAGAGATAATCTTAGGCTTAATTCAGTGATATATATTCCAGAATTTCCTGTAAATCTACTTTCAATAAGTTCATTGGTTAGAGATATGAATTGTACAGTTACATTCTCTCCATATGACTGTGTTTTTCAGGATTTGAGGACGGAAAGAATCTTTAGTCGTGGTGAACTACGCAATGGACTATATATACTACCTGGGGATCAGATTCCAAAACATCAAAAAGCATTGGCAGCCACTACTACTGAAAAAGAAATAAAAATTTGTCATTGTAGATTAAGACATTTGCTTGTTTCAAAATTAAGAGAGTTTATTTTCCTTTCAATTCCTAGTGATGTGATAATTCATTGTGATGTATGCCAAAGAGCAAAACATCATAGAGCTACTTTTCCTAGTAGTGAATCCAGATCGTTGTTCCTTTTGAGTTGATACATTCTGATGTTTGGGGACCATGTGTGATACCTTCTGTTGGAAATTTTAAGTACTTTGTTGCTTTTATTGATGATTTCTCCAAACTTACATTTGTTTATTTAATGAAGTCCAAATCAGAAATTTCTTCTATTTTTTCTTTGGTTCATAACCTTATCAAGACTCAGTTTGGGCATACTGTTAAAATACTAAGATCTGATAATGGTAGAGAATACTGCAATACTCAGTTGGAATTATATCTTCAATCTCATGGTATTATGCATGAGACATCTTGTGTCTATACACCACAACAAAATGGAGTAGCAGAAAGAAAGAATCGACACATCTTGGAGATTGCTATAACCTTACTTTAACACAATGTTCCAAAATATTTTTGGCCAGAAGCAATTCTTATAGCAGTATACATCATGAATAGAATTCTGACTATGATTCTAGAAGGAAAGTCACCATTCAAAGATTAAATCGGAAGATAATCCATTACATCTTATTCCCACAATATTTGGATGTGTCTACTACGTGCATGTGCACTAACAATTTAGAGATAAGCTTGACCCAAGGGCTATAAAATGTATATTTATTGGATACTCATGTGAGAAGAAAGGGTATGTCTGTTATGATCCTAATACTCATAAAAGATATATTTCTATGGATGTAACCTTCTTTGAAACTACTCCATATTACAAAAATTCGAGTGATCTTTCTGAATCTACTCTCCAAGAATGACTTGTTTTGCTAAGAATCAGTGGAAATGAAGAATCAGAAGAAGAACACACTCTTGCAGGAACAAATCAAATCTTCGGAAACAACAAAATCCAAGTATACAGAAAGGGGGAGAGAAATATTTTTATGAACAGATAAACAAAGTTGATGAATCAAGGGGAAGACACAGTATCTCATTCAAGTACAGAAGAGTCAAAAAATGTGGATGACTCAGATGTTCCCATAGCACTCAAAAAAGGTAAGAGATCATATCGTAAGTACCCAATTTCTCAATTCATATCTTATGACCCTTTTTATCAAAGGATTACCATAATTTTGTGCTACAAGCCGAAATGTATCAAATTCCAAAGCAGATGGTTCGTAAGAAAGGTATAAGGCAATGCTAGTTGCACGTGGATACAGTCAAGCATATGGAATTGATTATGAGGAGACATTTGCACCAGTAGCTAAACTAACATCTATACGAGTTATTATCAGTATTGCAGCTCAAAGAAACTAGGTAATGTGACAACTAGATGTGAAAAATGATTTTATATAGGGCGAACTCAAACAAGAAGTTTATATGAAATTACCACCAGGATATCCGAATCCGAAGCGGCAGTTATGTAGATCAGTGTTGTTCGTATCGCACCGTATCAGTGTTGTACGATACGTATACGGGGCCCGTATCGCAGGTGCGGGCGTATCGCACCGTATCATGCGATATGGCTCGTATCATACGATACAGGCGATACGCCCTGGGACCCTTATAAAGGGTCCCGGGCCGGATTTCCTCTCTCCTCTTGGGTTCCTCAAGCTCCCTAAGAGTCGGTTTTCGCCTCCTTGGTGTTCAAAGCTCCAAAATCGTGCCCTACGGTGTTCGTGCAAGCCTCCAAACTCGGATTTTGGTATATTTTTAATGTTTTTTTTATTTTTTTTCTTTATACATTTTTTTTGTGTTATTTCTTTTTTTTTTGGAATGACAAAATATGAAGTTATTAAGTGTGTATACGATTTTTATTGCATTCATGAAGTAGGAGACACTCGATTTGAGTGTTATTTGAAGATTGGGGGATTTACGAAGTGCTTTTATTTTCAGGTTTTTGTTTGAATTAAAGTACTTCATTGAGATGGCAAGAAGGGGTGGTAGAGACTCTCATTCAAAGTCTGATGATCCGGCATGGCAGTGGGGTATACCAGTTGAGGGTTCAAGGTTAAAAATCAGATGTTTATTTTGTGAAAAGGTGATTAGTGATAGAATTTCAAGGTTGAAACACCACCTAGCAGGAACCAGGAAAGAAGTTCCTCCATGCACAGGCAGAGTTAGAAGTGTGCCAGAAGGTATTAAATAGCAATGCTTGCAGATGATTGAGAGCATACAGGAAAGGAGACAACAAAAGGATGATTTCCAGATGTGTGAAGAAGCTGATGATGCTACTGCCACTGGAGTTGGATTCACTGATAGTTTGCCTTCAGATGCTAGAACAAATATTGGTAATAGCAGTTCGCGAGCACCTAACAGAGGAAAGAGGGTTGCAGCTGAAGACTTTGGAGGTAGCAGAAGAGGAAGTTCAGGAAGGAGTAGAGGAAGAGCTTCTTCTTCTAGCATACGTTCGTTCTTTCCTCCTTCCACTACACCTGGTGCTCAGCCAGGAATTCGTGCTGCTATGGCTTCAGAACAACTGCATTATCAAGCAGACCTTGCAGTGGGCAGATGGTTTTATGATGCATGCATTCCATTTAATGCAGCAAACAGTTTTCATTTTCAAGCAATGGTAGATGCAATTGCTAACATTGGTTTAGGATACAGGATGCCCTCTTATCAGAAGTTGAGAGGGAAGATATTAGATCAAACCGTGATTGAAGTACAGCAATACTGTTCGACTTTGAGACAATCGTGGAAGGAAACAGGATGCACTATCATGGCAGATGGATGGACCGATAGGCGAGGAAGAACATTGCTAAACTTTCTTATATATTGTCCTAAAGGACTCATGTTTTTGAGATCTCTAGATATGTCAGAGGAGAGGCACACTGTAGAGATCCTACGAGAGAAATTTGATAAGGTTATACAGGAGGTTGGGCTAGAAAATGTAGTCCAAGATAATGCAACTAACTACAAAGCAGCTGGAAAGGAGTTAGCTGATATTTATGGGACTTTTTACTGGACACCATGTGCAGCCCATTGTTTAGATCACATCCTCGAGGACATTGGTGAGATGGATGAAATAAAGGCAGCAACTGAGTGTTGCCAAGATATTACAAAATTCATTTACAACCCTGCATTTGTTTTGTGTATGATGAGGAGATACACAGAAGGTGCAGAGCTTCTTCGCACAGCTGCAACTCGGTTCGCAACAAACTTCTTATCTGTACAGAGTATTGTGAGACAGAAGCAAGCTTTAAAGAGAATGTTCTCCTCATATGAGTGGCAACAATTTACAGAGTTGCCTCAAAACAGAAGGAACAGAAAGTTAAATGAGATTGCAGAAACGGTTTTTAGAAGTTCATTTTAGAATGCATGTATCAGATTATTAAAAATTACTTGTCCTTTAGTGAAAATTTTGAGATTGGCTGACAGCGAGGAGAAACCATCTATGGGCTACCTTTATGAAGCCATGGACAGGGCAAAAGAAGCGATCAAAAATAACTTTAATGGAAAAAAAGAGATTATGTGCCCGTGTGGAAAATAATTGATAGTAGATGGAATAAACAATTGCATCAGCTTATTCATGCAGCAGCCTACTATCTAAACCCATCATTGAGGTACTCAGCAACCTTCAAAAGGGACGGTGAGGTTAATCGAGGAATCATTGAATGCATCGACAAATTAGTTCCTGATGAGAGCATAGTAGATGCGATACATCGAGAGATGGAGATATATGATAATGCTCTTCACTTGATGGGTTTGCCTATTGCAATTCACAACCGCTCTACGATGCGTCCAGGTACATTGTTTATTTTCATATTTAAGTTGCATCTTACACTACTGTGGATTATTATGTCTAATGTTTATATTTTTTTTACAGATGTTTAGTGGAACAGGTTTGGAAGTGATTGTCCAAACCTTAGAGATTTTGCAGTCAGAGTCTTAAGCCAAACCTGTAGTGCAATAGGTTGTGAAAGAAATTGGAGTGTTTTTGAACACATTCATACAAAAAAGCGCAATAGGTTGGAACACAAAAGGCTTAATGATTTGGTTTATATTCGTTGTAACATGCGCCTTCGTGAAAGGTAATGTTGTATTACTTTCAAATTTTCAATTCAATATTATTTAACTTCAGTTTTCAATTGTTAATATTACTTACTAATTGTTTATCTTTGTTTGTGTCGTAGGCAATTAAAAAAAGTAAATAGAGAAGAAAGTCAGTTCGATCCAATAAGTTTGGATAATTTTGATATATTAGAAGATTGGGTTATGGAAGACACTGAAGAAAATGCCCTCCTAACAGAAGAAGACGTTGCCTGGATTAATTTGGAAGGAGCGCAACAACATTATGGAGATGAAGAATTTGATTTTGAAGAAGAAGGTGTGGGCATGGCTGATGATGATGAGGATCTGCAACAAGGAGAAGATGAAGATTATTTAGTTGATGATCCAGATTACAATTTGTAAAATGTAACATTATATGTAACTGTAGTGTACTGTAAACTATGTCTGTATTTTATTTTTTGGATTCCAAATATATAAATTTGGATGCAATTGTTCAATGCTGAATGCTCAATTTGTACTAAACTTACATTATATGAATTTAAAGCAATTATCAGATTTTTCCTGATTTTTTCTTGATTTTTTTTTGATTTGTTACTAATTTTTATTAATTTTTATATTATTTTAATATTAAAGTATGATACGATACTATATGATACGCCCGTATCGTGGAGCCCAGTGATACACGATACGATACGTGTCAGACAATACTAATGTAGATTAAGAAAGGCTATCTATGGGTTAAAACAATTTCCAAGAGCTTGGTTTGAAAAATTCAGTAGAAGTATTATAAACTTGGGTTATAAGAAGAGTGTAAGTGATCATACGTTATTCTTTAAAAAGGGAGATAAATTAACTTTACTATTAGTATATGTAGATAATATTATTATAACAGGTGATGATATTGAAGAAATCCAGAGATTAAAGAAGGATCTTCATCGATTATTTGATATTAAGGATCTTGGAAGATTACATTATTTTTTAGGCATTGAAGTAGCCTATTCAAGAAATAATATTTTTCTGAATAAAAGAAAATATACATTGGATCTTTTACAAGATGTCAAGATGGAAAACTGTAGACCCATATATACTCCAATGAAAGTGAATCACAAGTTACAGCTCGAAGATGGAGCTGAAAGAATAGATGTGACCAAATATCAACAATTGGTTGGGAAATTAATATACTTGACCATCACACGTCCAGACATAGCATATGCAGTGAGTATAGTAAGCAGATTTATGCAATCTCCATCTAAGCATCATATGGATGCTGTGTTTCACATATTAAGATATCTAAAGACAACTTCATGATATGGAATCACTTATAAGGCTAATGGTCACACTAATATTGAGATTTATACCGATGCAGACTGGGCATGTTCAACAGAAGATAGGAAGTCGACCACAGGATATATAACACTGATTGGTGGTAACATAGTTTCATGGAAAAGTAAGAAATAATCAGTTTAGCTAGATCGACAGTTGAGGCAGAATACAGAACAATAGCATCAGGAATGTGTGAAGGAAAATGACTGAGATCTTTATTGATGGAAATTGACTTATTTACTGGAAAACATATTCCTATATTTTGTGACAGTAAAGCAGCGATACAGATAGCCTTAAATCCGGTATACCATGAAAGGACAAAACATATTGAGATAGATTGTCATTTTATCCGGGATAGTGTACTCGCAAAGGAATTTCAGTTAGAACATGTGCAATCAGGACATCAATGTGCAGATATACTGACCAAAGCAGTTACTAGAGTTCTACTTCAGATATTGTGTAGCAAGTTGGGTGTAACATCTAGCTTTCACCCAACTTGAGGGGGAGTGGTAATATGTGTGTCATAGTGTGTTGTTAATGTGTGTGTAGTGTTGTGTTAATGTCATGTCATGGGTCTAAATAAATGTGTGTTTAGTGTCCAAGTAAATGTAAGGGTTGAACCCAATGGATCTGATCATTTAAGGGTAATTAGGTCTTTTAAGTTAGATTAGGTTTAGTATAAAATTTGGGATTCATTAGGGCTGTAACTAATCCAGAAAGTGTAATCATACGGCTGCCCAAGAAGGAGCCGATTCTGCCAGAAAAAAAGGGTGAATGAAAGAAAGCCATTTTTTCTTCGATCTTCTTCAATGAATGGAATGAAATCGACATATCCGACTAGTAATTTCTGAAGAGCTGAATTCATGGACTTTGGCCTACATGTAGTTTATACGCCAACTTAGCTTCATTTGAAATGTTCACTGATGTTTTTCTTGAAGGTATGGATCCTTCATGTTAAACTGATGTAGAACTGATGGATTGGATAGAGATGGTCAGAGGAGCATAAGCATTTTCTGAGATCAAGGACCACTGCTGTTCATTGTAAGTTCCTGCATTAAAACAGGTAGGGAACTGAATATATGCGTTACTAAACGTATCTCGTAAACAAGCATTTAACATAAATTTTCAGTATTCATTTTCTCTAACATCTGTGCATTTCCATGCACTTCTTGTATCTCGATCCATCTAAAAAATTTCTCTCTCTCTCTCTCATGGCATCACACATACTATGATACCAAATTCTCTCTCATGCTTCACTTCTAGCTTATATTATACTGAAGACTTGATAGTGGAAAAAGCTGAAGTTCTTTGCTCATGATCTAATCTTTAGAACACTACCTTCCGTTTTAGGTTTTCTATTCTATTACTTGCTTCCAGTATCATTTGCATCAACAGTTGTCTTGAAGGTTTTGTCTGAAGAGTATTGCAAAGTTTGTAGCTCTTTTCACGCATGAATTAAGCTGAGAAATTTGTTATTTCTTTGTCTTGTTATTACATCTTCATAGTGGTTTGAAATGATTACCGTTTGCTGATGGATTTTCAAATTTTCACATTCCAGCAAAGTGTGAACCTCCTAACAAGGCAACATGGATATTATTGAGAACCCTCGGCATTTAGTTGAAGCTTCAGCTAGTGATCAGCGTTTCTTGGTGAACTTTATAATGGGTACTTACCTTGGTCCTGATGTCAAAACTGATATTCCAAGGCGATCAGCCTTCCAACGGGTAGCTGAAGGCCTTCCCCCTTACGATGTTACGGATCTGGGGACAGCTTTCCTTAAGCTTTCTGATGTGGAGTGCCTTTACTATTATATTCTGCGAAATGCACATCCTAGTGCTGTCTTGAGATTGCATTCTCTGTACCAATATTTCAAGGGGCAGCTTCCTCCGTCAGTAGTGGAAAGTGTCGACGATGAGCGGCAATTTACTACCTTCTTTCCTTCTGATCTTCACAAACAAGAGAGATACAGGGGAAGTTTCAAGATCTTCAAGGGAATAGTTTTCTTTGATGATCCGGATAGGTCTTACATAAATCCATCTGATCTTCAAAGATTTAAGTGGTTAACGGGATTGGACGATCATAAGATTGATAGACAAGAAGCACAACTTTATCGGCATGGTTATAGAACAGATATGGAGGACGGCCAACAAATGCCTAACTATGCAACTGTTATGGAGATGACAAAAGATCTTCCAAATGGAAATGCTGCTGCTGCTGCTAGGAGGAGAATTTTTAACCAAAGAAGGCGCCTTAAAGTGGCGTTGCAAATGCAGCTGCCACCGCCACAGCAGATGGAACTTCCTGGATTTGTTCCTAGTGAATCCTTCGTTGAGGAAAGGCTTCCGGTTCAATCTAATCATCAGAGTGGACCCTCTATGCTGTTGCTTTCATCTTCACCTAGTGTTGAAAATTGGAGCTTCAACTCATCGATCACTCTTACTGGAACAGCCAAGGAAGCGGGGGCTGGACCTCCTGTTGGACTCGTTGATATTGGCATAAGCAAAGATTCATATCTTTTTAGAATTGCTCTTCCTGGTGTCAAAAAGGACTCACGTAAGCCATCTCATTTCAATTTTCCTTAGTAATATCCACTTAAAGTTTTTCATTTTAATAATCATCATGTTTCAGCATCATTCTGGGAACGTGTAGCATCTTTTGAGTCTATGTTGTCTTTATTTCTACTCTGTATCTGTTAAAAGCTATTCTAGGGCACGCCTTTGATGTTTCCGTGATGAGGTGCAATTATCTCTGACTTTTGCTTTTGATGACCATGTAATATCACTACTTCAATGAGCAAATACATAATTTGTAACATAACATTAAATTATTGAGAGTGATTTATTGTGCCGAGAAGCACCGGTCAGGTCTGAGGTTCACAGAGACGTCGTAATACTGGTAAAGGAAACATCGGGTTCGTGGAAACTTGTAAAAACTTTTCTTGGGTTATTTGGAATATCCTTTGAATCTGCCTTCACTCGATTGAATTCCACGCCGCTACTCTTATTCTTAGACCCACCAACTGATTCGGTGCTTTTTATCAGTTCCCTCTGGCATGGGGTGAGGGTTCCTGCGGCTTCTATTTGATAAATAAAATCGATTCATATAGTTTGCAAAAATCTTTGGAAGTGTTCATACCTTAATAGATGCCATGGATTATTCCAAGTACTTGGAGATAAGTCCGTTTTTTGCTTCCTATGAACATTTATAATTTTAGTTGGTATAATCGGGATTTTCACCTCACATTTTTCATGAGCAGGTCAATTCAGCTGTGAGATCGAGTACGATGGTAAGGTTGTGATTAGAGGGGTGACAACAACAGGCGAAGATACCGTCACAAGAAATTCACGTGTCTTTCACATGAAAACACAACACTTGTGTCCGCCAGGCTCATTTAGCATTTCGTTCTACTTGCCAGGCCCAGTAGACCCCAGGCTGTTTTCAGGGAACTTTGGTTCAGATGGGATTCTTGAAGCAATTGTGAAGAAATACAGCGAACCAATGAATTCTTCAGCGAAGGCTTGACTATGACGAGCTGATGAATGTGAGTGGTAGACTTAAATGTAGCTCATCACCATTGTATTGCCACTGGATCATGTGATCATCGGTGGAGTTGTATCTACACTAACAGGTAGAGAAGGGGCTGAACCTCATCAATTTACTGTTGTATTTGACTCATTTTCTGCAACAATACTCTCTCTGTCTCCGTATGTGTGTGTGTTCGTGGGCGGGGTGGCCAGTGAGCTGGTTCAAATGAAGCACATGTTTCCTGCTGACATGCACGAATGGAGTATATGCAGGTTTATGGGAACATTTGAAGTAACCAAATGATAAAACATGCGTTCCATATATTTTGTCTTTGTTAGACTAAGTCAAAAACCTTTACTTTCTAATGTTTCTCTGCATAGTTTCAATTTTTTGTTAACTTTTTCTTTAAATTCATCTACTAGTACAATGTCATTTGCGAATAACATACACCAAGGGACTTTATCTTGAATATGTTTTGTTAGCTCGTTAATAATAACATAAATAAATATGGACTTAAACTAATCATTGATGTAATCCAATATTAACTTCAAAGAAATGTGTCATTCTTTAATGGATCTTAATACGTGTTTGTGATACATGTCTCCTATAAGATTGATGTATGTTAAAGAGATATCTTTATTTTCTGAAGTTCTCTCAAAAAATAATCTCTTTGCACCTTATCGTAAGTATTTTTTAGATCAATAAATTCCATATAAACAAGTTCTTTTTTTTGTTATAAAATGTTTCATAAGACATTTCATTAGATCAATAGTCTGAATAGTAGACCTTTTTTCATGAATCCAAATTAGTTCCCTGTCGTACTAGATATTTGTCTCAACGGACGTTCAATAATTCTTTAACATAATTTCATAGTAAGGCTCATCAATATGGCTTTAGCTATCCTAAAAATATCTCTTTCTCTTTCTTACTTTTAGCATATTAACGGCGTTTTTTGCTTTTTTGTTTGCTTTCTTATAATTCTCCTTGGCATAATGCAATTTGTAACATGCCTCCTTTATATTTACCTAACACATCTTTTACTACTTTCTTAATATGCTTAGCCATATTATCTCATATATTTGAAGGTGTGCCTATGTAATTCTAAGTATTTCTTGAAGAATTTTATTTAAATATATCTTCTTTCTCATGTAAGGGATATTAAACTCCGCCCATGTAAGGGATCACCCTTGCATTGCCGGTCCCAAGCCCGGATAAAGGAGGAGGGTTGTGTTAGGCTTCTGACAGTCAGCGTAAAACTTCGTCGGATTTCTACAACATGGATTACAAAAATTATGAGCATTGCTTTGGGGCGTTCCCGCCTAGCGACGTGCTGTAGAGCCCGAATGTAGTAAGAAGTAAGCAAGGGCCACTACATTTTCACCCGAATGTAGTGAATCAATTGCAGAGAGGGTTCCCACATCATGGACGGGTGTGGGTAAAGAAGTTAATCCCGTTACATTGCCGACCGAATGTAGTGAAAAATTTTCAGAGAGGGTCTCCGCATTTTGATTATGAACGGATGCGGGGGGTAAGGAAGCTAGTCCTAGATAATAAGATTCGTATTGGTTCTTGGAATATCGGAACATTATCGGGTAAGCTAATGGAGGTGGTAGATACTATGATTCGGAGAAAGATTCATATTCTATGTTTACAAGAGACAAAATGGGTTGGAGAAAAAGCAAAAGAGATAGAGGATACATGTTTTAAATTATGGTACTCAGGTAAAGAAAAGGCCTGAAACGGAGTTGGTATTATCATAAATAAAGATTTAAAGGAGAGTGTAGTAGACATACAACGATATGGTGACCGAATCATGACATTGAAATTAGTGTTAGGAGTAGAGGTTTTGAATATAGTTTGTGCTTACGCACCCCAAGTAGGACTAGAAGATAGTATAAAGACAGTTTTTTGGGAAGAGTTAGATAAGGTGTTTCAAAAGATTCCACAAAGGGAGATGATTTGTTTAGGAGGAGATTTAAATGGACATGTCGGTAAAGAGGCATTAGGATATCAAGGGATTCATGGAAACTTTGGTTATGGGGATATAAATGAGGAAGGTAGGGAGATTTTAAATTTTGCTATGTCATTTGATCTCTTTATAGTCAATACAATCTTCAAAAAACGAGATGAACATTTAATTACTTATAAGAGTGGCTTATCACAAACACAAATTGATTACTTTATTTGTAGAAAAAAAGATAGAGCGTGTTGTAAAGATTGTAAGGTAATTCCAGGAGAAAGCTTAACCACCCAACATCGACTTTTAGTTATGGATTTACAAATAAAAAAATGGACAAAGAAGAAAAGAGTGCATCGAGCTATTCGGACCAAATGGTGGAACCTCAAAAGTGAGAAAGAAGATATATTTAAACAAAAAGTCCTTCAAGGAGATGTTTGGAATTATGTTGGCACACCCTCTGATATGTGGAACAATATGGCTATACATATTAGGAAAGTGGCGAAAGATGTGTTAGGGGTATCTAAGGGAGGTGTACCAGCACAAAAAGAAGCTTGGTGGTGGAGTGAAGTAGTACAAAACAAAATCAAGGCAAAGAGGGCATGTTACAAATTACATTATGCTAAGAAAACTAGTGAAACTTTAAGCTTATAAGAAAGCAAAGAAGGAAGCAAAAAAGGCCGTTAGTGAAGCAAAAGCTAAGATTTGGGAGGACTTATATAAAAAGCTCAACTCAAAAGAGGGTGAAAGAGACATTTTTAGGATAGCTAGGGCTAGAGATAAGAAAACTAAAGATCTTAATTATGTTAGATGCATAAAAGACGAGAATGAAAAAATTCTAGTGGCAAATGATGATATAAGAAATAGATGGAAAAACTATTTTTATAATCTTTTTAATGAAAATAAAGATGTTAGTATTAGTTTAGGAGATTTAGCCAAGTTAGAAAAGTATATAAACCACAATTTCTACCGACGTATTCAAAAGAATGAAGTCAAAGAGGCTCTTAAACATATGAAGAGTGGTAAATCGGTAGGACCAGATAATATTCCTATAGAAGTTTGGAAAATACTAGGAGAAATAGGAATCACTTGGCTCACAAGACTATTTAATGAAATATGGAAAAACCAAAAGATGCCCGAGGAATGGAGAGCAAGTACACTTATACCCGTATATAAGAACAAGGGAGACATTCAAAATTGTGCGAATTATCGAGGTATCAAGTTAATGAGTCATACTATGAAATTATGGGAAAGAATTATTGAACGTAGGTTAAGACAAGTATCAAGTACAACAGAGAACCAATTTGGATTTATGCCAGGTAGATCTACTATTAAAGCGATTCACCTTTTGAGACGTCTTATGGAACATTTTAGAGCAAAAAAGAAAGACCTTCACATGATATTTATTGATCTAGAAAAAGCTTATGATAGGGTACCGAGGGAGGTTCTTTGGAGAACTTTGAAAAAAGAGGTATCCCATTGACATATATTAACCTTATAAGAGACATGTATGATGGTGCAAAAACATGTGTGAGGACTCATGAAGGAACGACAGACTTCTTTGAAGTTAATATTGGGTTACATCAAGGATCAACTTTAAGTCCATACTTATTTATAATGGTGATGGATGAGTTAACAAAACATATTCAAGATGAAGTACCTTGGTGTATGTTATTTGCAGATGACATTGTATTAGTGGAGGAGTCTAAGGAAAAAGTTAATAGAAAATTGGAACTATGGAGAGAAACATTAGAAAACAAAGGCCTCCGACTTAGTAAAATAAAGACAGAATATATGGAATGTAAGTTTGATCATTTGGCTACTTCAGAGGACATAGAAATTAAAATTGGCACACATTGCATTCCCCAAAAGGAAAGTTTTAAATATCTAGGGTCAATTTTTCAAAGTGATGGAAGAATTGATGGAGATGTTACACATAGAATTAATGCTGGTTGGTTAAAATGGAGAGGAGCATCAGGTATTCTTTGTGATAAGAAGATACCATTAAAATTAAAAGGTAAATATTATAGAGCAGCATTTAGGCCTGCCATGTTTTATGGTTCTGAGTGTTGGGCTGTTAATCATCAACATGTACAAAAGATGTCTGTGACAGAAATGAAGATGTTGAGATGGATGAGTGGTTATACAAGAAAAGACCGTATACATAATGAGATTATTAGAAACAAATTAGGAGTGGCACCAATAGAGGACAAAATGAGAGAACATCGTTTAAGATGGTTTGGACATATAGAAAGAAGATCAAAAGAAGAACCTGTAAGAAGGTTAGAAAACCTAAATTTGGAAAGTATTAAAAGAGGTAGAGGACGACCACAAAAGTGTTGGAAAGAAACAATAAAGAATGATCTAGCTTATTGGGAGTTAACTGCTAACATGGCACACGATAGAGATCTGTGGAAACAAAGAATCCATGTAGCCGACCCCGTCTAGTATGGGAAAAGGCTTAGTTGTTGTTGTTGTTGTTGTTGTTCTTTCTCATTTTTGAGGTTCCACCATTTAGTTTGAGTAACTCTATGTAATCTTTGCCTCTTTGTTTACTTTTTTACTTATGAATCTATAACTAAAAGTTAATATTGTGTAGTTAAGCTTTTTCTTAAAATTACCTTGCAATCCTTACAACACGATCTGTCTTTCTCCTATAAGCAAAATAATCAATTTGTATTTGTATCAAACCATTTTTATAAGTAATTAAATATTCATCTCATTTTTTAGAAATTGTATTGACTAAAAGAGATCATATACCACAACGGAATTTAAAATTTTCTTACCTTCCTTATTTATGAAAGCCTTGATATCATAATGTCTCTTTACCAACATATTCATTTAAATCTTCTATTAAACAAATCATCTCTCGTTGTAAAATATTTTGAATTACCTTATCTAACTCCTTGCAAAATGACTTCTTTATGCTATCTTTTAGTTTTATTTTAGGTGCATCAGCATAAACTATATTTAAAGCCTCCATTCTTAATATTAATTTTACCACTATAATTTGGTTATCATTACTATCTTTTAAATATTTATTTCTAATAATACGAACTCCATTTCAAGCCTTTTTTTTCCTTAATACCATAATTTAAAACTCTTATTTTCAATCTCCCCTGTTTTTTTCTTCAATCCACTTCGTCCCCTATAAATATAGAATGCAAATCTTTCTCCTAATTATAATATCTACCACTTGTATTAGCTTGCCAATCAATGTTTCGATATTTTAAGTATCAATATGAATCTTATTATTTATGATTAGTTTTCTTATATTTCGCATCTGTTCATGTTGAAAATGCATAGACCCTTTCTATAATTTATTCACTATATTTAGATAGCAATGTAGCGGGACTAACTTATTTACCCACATTTGTTCGTGATGTGAGAATTCTATCGGTGAAGATATATATACCCTTGCTTATTTTTCATTACATTTAGGTGTATCACTAAGAGAGAACGCCTCAATACAATGCTTATAATATCTAGAATCCAAGGTATATAATTCTGACAAGTTTTACACTAGCTGCCATAAACTTAACTCAACCCTCTTCTTTTATCTGGGCTTGAGACTGGCCATGCAAGGGTGATTCCTTACATTGGCGAAGTTTCATGTATACTAAATACAAAGTAATTCAAATCTTCATCGGTAATCTTAAAGATTGAATGTATGAAGATTTTTGCTTAAGATTATGTATGAAAAGATATTATGCAGCTAGGACACACATTCCCTCTCTATCTCTCTCTCTATATACACATTTGAATCTTTGAACCTAGAGACATGTACATCCATGCATGCTATTTACTTTTAGGAATGACTATAATAAGGGTGTTCTTTATATTTTTAAACACTTTTATAATATTTTACATGATATTTATGGGTCACAAAAGTAATTCTGGACATGAGTATGCACATATCAAAGGCTATATGATCCAACTTTATACACACACACATATATATATATATATGTGTGTGTGTGTGTGTGTGTATATATATATATATATATATATATATATATATATATGTGTACTTATTTTTGGACTCTCTAAGGTTGGATTGAACCTTGTCAACTGTTACGATGTATGTAAAAGAGAGGACATACTCACTTAATTACCAGTTAGCATTTATGCAATTGTTACTCCATGAGTAGGTACTCTTGGAGTATCCTAAAACAAACAAACACACACACACACACACATATATATATATATATATATATATATATATATATATATATATATATATATATATATATATATATAGAGAGAGAGAGAGAGAGAGAGAGAGAGAGAGAGAGAGAGAGAGAGAGAGAGAGAGAGAGAGAGAGAGAGAGAGAGAGAGAGAGAGAGAGAGAGAGAGAGAGAGAGAGCCCAGCTCTACATCTTTAAATAAAAATGTCCTTTGCATCTTTAAAAACATTTATAACTTTATAAATGACCTTCGTGCTTTTAAAAAGTAAAAAGTAGATATGGATATACATTATCAAAGGTGACAGCATCTACTGTGTGCGCATGTGCCTAATATACAGTCAATCAACCAAGAAGAAAATAATCTGCTTGAGGACCCAGGCAGGATCGAACAGACCTGCTGTGAATTCGAGGAGGGCAGCGGTCATAACGGTCCAGATCACATTTTGTCCTACTTTTTTTTCTCTCTGAGTAGTGCAACTGTAAGAGAGGTAATCACATTGCATCCTTTATATCCAACTGTAAGTATCTAAGGGAACTGATTCCGACCATACGGTATAGTGCTGAACTTGAGCAAGACCTGCCAATTTATGAGCTACTGAGTTTGCTTCACGACCACCATCGACCAAGATATCTCCTCGATTTTTTCAAGCAATCTGTCTTCATTCTCTCACAATTGACTCAAAGCTACCTTTGTATTTGTAAGAGACACGAACAGATCCCTGCAATCTATTTCTGCAACCAAGAAGCCCCTTTCCAAAGCTAAGATCAAAGCATAAACACCAATCTGTGCCTCTGTGATTGTTCTTGCAAGCTCCATATCGCAGCCATGACGAAGAGGGATACGACAGACAATGCTAAGCTCACTTTCAAGGAATGAAATAAAAAGGAAGGACAGACGGCCTAAAGTGCTACTCTCGTTGAGATTTTAGGCATTCACCCCCCTCTCAGAGTACGTCAGACCTTCAAGGAGCAACTTGTAAATTTAATAGCGTAAAGAGAGGAACCTTTTAGTATGTAACTGATTTGATTACTTGTTTGTAAAATTATTGAACTTAGTGCGCTTTGTGTTGCTACCTCAGTTGGGAACTTCCCTACATGAGAGAAGAGTGTCCTCTCATCCTCCTCTCTGCTGCATGCTTTATGAGTATAAGAAGTATTCTTCTTATTCAAACCTTTTAGATCACGTGACTTCTAAAAAGAATATATTCTTTCTTTCTCTTACTGTGCCTTGGGATCTCCACATTTCAATATGAGAGACGTGCTAATGGCTGCTCATCTAATGTGGTGTAATTCATTGCATATGCGGCTGCCGTCCACACACACACATAGCTGCACCTGGTATCCAGGGACCTGTCCAGCAGTAAGGACCGAGGATTGCCAAGTAATGGAAAGACACCGCATGCATCACATATGATTGTGATACAACAATAATTAGAGGTTCAAATCCAAAGTGGTAAAAAAAACAATGTTCTATCACCTTTACAAAAGGTATAAAGTTTGACATAAGTGCCAGATAAATGTAAGGGAGGAGAACTCACCAACATTGGAGGGACAATTCACCAAAACGAGGCTCGCTGGTGGAGAAAAATCAAAACAAAACATTCAAACTAAAAAATAAATCAAATAAGGTGAAGTTAATCAAACTTGAAAGGGTTATGGAAAGACAGTGCATAAGAAAAAATCATGAGACAAATGAAGTTTGGGGGATGATTTTTATGGCAAAAGTTAATTTAAAAAAGTTGAAATAAGAATATTTCAAGATAATTAGGGTTAGAATATCGAGAAAAATGATCTTACTCAAGTTAGATTCTTACAAGAAGAAAAGGGCACTAGGTTTATCAGGCTATGTTAATGCCAAATTAAAATGTTCTAATAAAAATACTTATGCCTAAATTAACTTGGGAGAGTTGCACCCAAGTTGCAACTAGCCTCTTGGGTTGCACTAGCACTGTTACCATGCCCCGTAGCACAAACATAGCAACTGCCTTGACGATCCCAGGGTATTTGTGTGCTGTTTTTCTCATTGACAGGGTCGGGAGGGTGAAGCTGCGATCGATTGGATTCTTCTTCATGGACGTGTGTATGTTAGTCACAGGGTTACTCTACAACCATCACTGAAAGGGTCATAAGGATTTCGGGTTCTTGGTGGTTTATGGATTAACGTTCTTCTCCTGTAATCTTGGACCTAACACGACCAGCTTCATTGCGCCGGCCGAGCTGTTTCCGGCGAGGCTAAGGTCGACATGCCATGGGATTGCGGGCAGTGGCCGATCTAGAAAATAGTTTTGACAGTGGTGGATCTAGAAAATAGTTTTGGAAAAAGCGTTCATTCATCGTGTTAAGGTGAGCCAAACATGAATCTCAACCTGTAAAATGTAGGTTTTACGGAGAAAAATTAAAATTTCAGGAAAGCGACCACTCCCTTCCTCCCTCCATGTAGATCAGCCATTGATCGCGGGGCAATGGAAAAGGTGGTGCGATAGTGGGTGCAATTGTTTTTTTTTTACTTCAAAGAAGAGTGATGAGTGAATGGGGGCAATGGGAAAGGTGAGTGCGATAGTGGGTGCCATTGTTTTTTTTTTTGACTTCAAAGAAGAGTGATGAGTGGATGGAGAGAAGCTTGCTGGCATTGAGCTCATTTCAGCCATGGGATCAACGAAAGGTCTTTGGAGGACAACGAGAGACCGAAGAGTGGTGGTTCCGTTGGTCCATCTCACGGTGTGGAAATGTCCTAAAGTCGTCGTTGCCGATTCATCTCAAATCAAGTGGACGACAATAATCCAGCCTTAAACACAATAAAGAGCAATTCGACCAAGAAAAATAACAATACGCTAGCTTGGCGCAGAGGAACCGGAAGTTTTTATTCTGAAAGAGCAGCAGCAGACAAATTACAAGAAGGAGAAGCCATCTCTCACCCTTGTACATTTAATAGGAAATTGATTTCCTAAAGGAAAACTTTGGATAAACACCGTGAGGGTTTGGCTGTTTTATAGGAAATTGATTTCCCTTTTATTGCATAAATCTACGGGCGATAACAGCATCGCATCACCAGAAAATGACGTGGACCAATGCTGATGTGCTGGCTGACTCATCATCCACGTCATTTTTGAATTAGGATGGAGAGTCTGTATTGTATCCCATCTATGATACTGGATCTGAAAAAGTGAATGGATCCTTGAAAAAAGAACAAACGGATCTGAATCCAAATGAAATTATTTGGAATTCGTATCCACTAGGGCTCTCTCTCTCTCTCTCAAGTCATCAGCGGCCTTGATTGACCTCTCTCTCTTTTTCTTTCACGATAGCGGACCTCAACGTCTCTTTCTTTGTCTCTCCCTCTCTCACCACCGAGGGTCTCGAATTATCTTTCTTGCTCTCTCACCATCGGCGATCCCGACCTCCCTCTCTCTCGTTTTCATTAAGTGAGTGAGTGTTTGAATGTACGATTCCCGTCTTTCTCTCTATTGTCTCGCTATTAATGCTATAACTCATGTAGGGTGTTTTCCCAAGGTATAAAATAATGCTTCATTTTTTTTACTGGTCAATGAAATAAGCGTTTTATTACGTGGATTGACCACATTTACCCAATTTATTTGTCCGTCCCTGATTTTCTCTCCCCAATTTCTTGGTCTAGACCAAAGTACTCTTTGTGCTCGTTGTCACCGTCACTAAGTTATGGTTTTGGTACTTCTCTTTTACTATTATTGATAGCGATGGTTCAATTTTGTATGTAATTGTAGTCCATATTTAATGGTACATCATCACAAGTGGTTTTGTTGTAAGTGGTTGCTTTAAAGCAATAGAAGCATGCTTTTGATTAGATAAAGTATGTTCGCAATGTTGAGGGAGTCCATTCGATTTGATTGGATAATAATGTGTCACCATCAAGTACCACATCACTTCATAAATCCTTTGCAGACGGTTTGGTATTTTGAATGCATTTTCTACAAATGTAAGTCTTGAATAAAATGTATTTAGATCAACTACAAATGTAATGGAGCTTCTTGAAACTTCAAATATGTTCTATCTAGTTGTCATGGGTATACAAGAATGATCCTCCACAATAGCATTAAGCTTCTTCCTAATTATAAGGCCTACCATATCATTACACTTCTACTGGGCTTGAAATCTTGACATCAACCACTTTTTTAGGCACTTAAGCATGTCCAAAATAGGCTTATCTCTACCCTCTAGTATGTAAGCATTAAAGGCCTCACACACATTGTTAGTATGCAAATCTGTCTTATAGTGCTCAAAGAAGTAACATCTTACCCAACTCAGTGGTTGATTCCTCATAAGCTAATCATACAATGATTGGCCATCAAGTAATCTCTTTGTTTCGTCCATGAAATACTCCCATTGCCTCCGAATACTGCAAAGATTTTTGTACTTCATTGCTTCTGAAAGACCCTACATGCAACTAATAATAATATACTTGTATAACAATTATAATAAAACAAGGTGAAGGAATTAAAACAACTATAATTACCTTTTGTTTGTCAGACATAAACACCTATTTAGTTTCTTATAAATGTCCAAAAGTCAAAGAATAGTGTCCCAAGGAACTATTTCCAAGATTCTTTAAACTCTGCATCAACTGCAATAATCGCCAAGCCGAAGACATTGTCCTTCGCATCTCTAGTACTTCCATATACACGCCTCCAAACATGCTCTTCAAATGACAACCATCTAATCACATTCAAGGTTGAATCTCAAACATGTATACATATATCGATTTGAAAATGGGAACCATCTCACCATAACATAGTATGCATGAATATCAATTTCGCTATTAGAAACATTCTTTCTCCACCGGCTATATGGCTAAACTACCTATGTTACTCGATTATATCATCAAACAATAATCCCTGATCTAAGTATATTGCTTACCAAAACTAGCCAAACCATGTGGAGTCACCGTATAAACATGGTATCATGTCCTTTATTTTAATATAATTTCTTTTGCATTTCAATGTCGAAATGGTCATATGGGTTGCAACTAGCCAAACCATGTGGAGTCACCGTGTATACATGGTGACATGCCCTTTATTTTAATATAACATCTTTTTTATGTCATTATTGTTAAGTTCCTCCAACCCTAACTCTAGTCTTAAACCAGTAGGACTAGACTATATTTTTAAATATATAGAATCCTCTTTTGACAAACTAGTTGAATATTGTAAAGAAGGATACATAATCTAAGTCAACATCCTTTACATCTTTTATTTCACCATCAAGATATACAAAGGTTTAGCCTTCTTGCAAATCTTCTGAGACGATGCAACCTAAAGTTTATAGTGTTCATTTTCAATCACTACATCGAAAACAAAAACTTCAAGTCATACACATATATGTACACATGCGTGCACACACATGCACACACACACACACACACACACACACACATATATATATATATATAAAGAGAGTGTATGGGACTTGCTAGACTCTCATCCATGTAATTATTGTCGATGCCATTCTAGATTGTTGGATTGTATATATATATATATATATATATATATATATATATATATATATATGAGAAAAGGGATCTTGCCCATCTTTGACATGCTCAATCATATCCATCCATTGCGTTTGGGTAGCATGAGTATAATTTAAATTTTTTAAAGAGGTTTTAAAAAAATATGAAGAGCATTATTAAATTAAACCACCCAAAAGTAAACATGAGTGTCGGAGGTGAGCGGGATCCCCTCACAATATATAGAGAGAAAGAGAGAGTGATTGGATCTACCCTACCCACCATTGCTTTTAAGTGACATGAATATAATAAAAATGTCTTTCATACTTTCCAATATTCCTTTAAAAGTTTTGAAATTGCACTGTGTCACTCCAAAAGCAACGGATGTATTAGCGAGCTTTAGAAAGAGAATAAAGGGAGATCTCCCAATCAAATAATCTATACATAATCCATCAAACGTTGGTAAATTTTTCATTCTTAATTCTTCACCACTGTGATTGGCTTGATGAGCTGTTTCCCTTCCATTAACAGTTGTGCCTTCAAAAACCTTCGCAATTCTTGCTAATCAAACCTTCCACAGAGTGAACGCTATCAGTGCCACTTGTCCCTGGCATCCGTATTTTGTTTCTAATTGACTGAGCATTCCGCCACGACTCTGATTGAATTGATCAATGCCATTCCCCACTTGTACGATCTTTGGGCATAATAACAAGCGGCGAATGATATTTTCAGAAGACCACAAGTAAAACATTTATCTTATGGATCAGACGGCGGTGCTTTAACCTGTTCCTGGTTGGAATACCATGGTATTGCAATTTCCATATGAACATTCTCGCTTTCATTGGTGCTCCTCCATACTACCCTGCAAACTCCTTATTCTCATGGAGATTGGAAAGATCATGTCCGATGATTTATCTTTAAACCTTCAAGCTAACCTGATTTTACAGAACAGAAACCTGTTTTTGTTAAGCACCATGAGGGACTATTTCCATCATTCCCAATGGTTCTTCGTAGGGCTTGGTTGGCGATGTTTGCTGAGAATGATTCATTTTACAAATCTTCGTTTCATTTACCACTAAGTAATAAAGTTGTCATACTAGAGACAGATTCCTGTCATACATTTCGTTCATCACCAATTCTCCATAACAGCACTTTCTCAATTGTTTTCCCCTTGGGCATATGCTACACCATTCGGAAGAGTTTGTACAGCATTATTTGCGTTCATAAAGGATGAGAAGGGAAAGTATTTGTTCTTAAATAGTTTAAAGAGAGTGACTTCCTTTTATTAGCCTCCAACGCCGCTCGGTAATCATGGAAATGTTAAAGGCTCTCTCAAGCCTTTAAAACGCAAACCACCATCTCCTTTGTTTCTGCATATGATATCCCATCTGATCTAGGATTGAGATCTCTCCTCTTTGTTCCCACCAGAATTTCATAATTGAATATTAAATTTCGTCAATGAGACTATCGGGTAACTTAAAACGGCCATCAAGTAGGCTGAAATCGCCATGCGAATGGTTTTTTATCTATGTTGCATGCATACCCGGTACGGGGTACGTAATTTAAAAAAAAAACTAAAGTAGGGTATGCTACTATTAAAAAAACATAATAAAAAAATAAATTTACATATATATATATATACACAATTATATAACATTCTATATTTTAAAGAACATTCTAGTGTTTGAGAATAATTCTCTTGTAAGAACATAAATATAGGCATATGCTAGTCTTTTGAGGTTCAATACTTACAAATAATCCGCAACTAAAAAAATATGAAACTAACATGATATGTCAGCCATGGAGATGGTAAAATATGAGCCACAGTTCTCAGACTAGCATTATGAGCACCAGCAACCAAACTGGATTCACTAGATCCCATTAGTTTTGTGTTGCATGATGTTAGTTTAGTCAATAGAAACGAGTCACCCACGGTTTTAATATCGTTTCAAGATCATGTAACTTCAAAAAGAAGAACTGATCCCAGTAAGCAAGAATAAATTAAACTGTCAAATCAACAAAATGAAACCCAATATAAGCACCTTTGCAGATCGGATTATACGGGTGATTCAGAAATTATTTCATGAATCTTAGCCATTGCCTAAAAAATCACTAAAAATACACATTTGCATAAGTTTCTACAGCAATGTCAGAGGTTTGGACCCGACCAAGTGGTTTGAATAGGACAGAGCTGCCTTTGGAACTGGTGGTAACTAGAGTAGGGGAGCCAGACCTGGGAGTGGAACTGAATCTAGGACCTCCTCTGTTTGGTTATAGATCCACTGTTTGGAAGAACCAAACATGGAACAGGACCCAGAATGGGTGTAACTGGAACAAGATGGCACTGGTTCAATTCCCGTTCTATCCTTTGAGGAAACCAAAACCTGTGATTTTGAACCACCAGTCCTCGTTTATCGAGAGCCAACCAGGCCTAAGCAATTTGCAATGGCCATTAGAAATTTTCGGCCAAACAGCCCACGTTGGAGAATGTTTTCGATCAAATTCAATCGATGAACGAGCGGGGTACTGATCAAATAGGCAGGCTAGGTTGGGGAAGAAAAAGTCAATACAACGTGAGCGGATCGGCTAGTAGCAAAAAAATCCATGAAAACCCATATTTCAGTCAGATACGCGTACAGGTATACGCACATGCATACCAATATACCATTTGTAGTATGGTATGTATTGGACGTACCGATATGCGTACCCATACTCAAAACATACAGGATACAGGTACGTCGCCCAAAAAGGCGTACACGTGCAACGTAGGCTTTTATTAATACTTCCAGACCAGCTGAGGATAGTAAACTTCGATTCCACTTCTGGAGTTTCATCGTAAGCTTCTCTTTGATGAAATTAAAACTCTTCTTCGATCTCTTAAAAACCGAAGGCAATCCAAGGTATTTATCTTGCATTCTGGTGTGTGAAATGGAAAGCATGCTTGCCAACTGATTTCTCATATCCATTGGTGTAAGGTCAATTAAAAGTTGATTTCCAAAGGTTTATCTGCTAATTCGCTTCTCATCTCATAAGTTTCCAGAATTTCTAGCACTTGGGAACAATATCTAGTTTATCACCTCTTCTAGACAATTGGGTTCCTTGGAGTTCTCCCTTACTTTTCGCTTGATGAAAAAGATGAAATAATCCTTATGTACAAAAAAGAAATAAGAGGGGTGATTATGGATCACCTTGTCTTAAACCAGGATCCGGAGAGAAGTATCCATGGACTTTCTCCTCCATTAAGATACAAAATATGCCATTGTCATGCATTCTTTGATCTATTCATTCCATGTGAAGAAAAACCGTGTTTTCTCAACTGTAAATTATTAGAAAGGCCACTGTACTTTGTCATATACATTATTTGATTGCCATCTTGCATCTCTTCCCAATTCTTTTGTATTTTAGATGATGCATGTATTCATAAGCCACCAACACACTATCGAAATTAATCTCCCACTAATAAATACACTTCGATTAGAGCTTATCAACTTATTCATGATTGGCTTGAGCCCAAACGTAAGAGCTTTTAATAAGATTTTATTGGGCTTGGGGCAGTGACATGACTTGTGAGATAGATAGTTTAGATAAAAAAGATAGAAAGTGGAAAAAATACATTATATACTTTTTATACATTTTGTTTTTTATAAAAGTAATTTTTAAATTTTGTTTTTATCTAGGCCATCTCGAGTCTAATAGTCTAAACTCATCCACATCAACAGGGATTGTTTAACAAGAATGGAAATCTAACAACTCTTATTTTATTTATATGTATATAAATGTGTGTAACTGGTTTGGTTATCATGGTTCAGTTTTGACCGTTTGAACCATGAAGCAAAACCATACCATTTTTTTCCTTTTCGAAAAGAACCAAACCACCGGGTCGCATATGTTCAATCAGTTCTTTGAACATCCCCTTTCTTCGGATGTTGAACTCAAGACTTCATAAGTTAGTGCATCTGGAGAATATCCCACACGATTAAACTATACTTAATAGATTGTTCCTCTACGAGAGCAAGGAATAGAAACTTCGGTTCAATATTTCACAAGTAAATTTACTTGAAGAACTTTTTTATCAATAACCAAGAAAAGACAATTTTTCAAGGAGAGTTCCCACCATAAGGAAATGAGAGAGAGAGAGAGAGAGAGAGAGAGAGAGAGAGAGAGAGAGAGAGAGAGAGAGAGACTTGTTGGTAGCTACTAATAAGTTTCACTAAGATATTTGTTTAGAGGAAGTTCACCAAAATTTGTTTAGCCAAAGCAGTTGAATTTTGTGTCTAGAACTGAAATTAGAATCCAATATGCTTGCTATGCAACATTTCTTGATGATCTAAATCATGACTTAACGTTTTGGTTTTGATTGAGTGTCTGGTCAGCCATTAAGAATTAAGAGCCACATTCATGAACCTTCTTTTTTTGGACAATGTGTCATGAGTATAAACACACACAGACACACACGCATAGAAAGGGCATCACTTTAAAACAAACATCTATTTTTTTTTATTATAACACTATAAAGACTAAATTATTATTTTGAAGTATTTTATCCTCTATTGGTGTCACTCCTAATTTGTTTCTAATAACCTCATTATGTATACGGTCTTTTCTTGTATGACCACTCATCCATCTCAACATCTTCATTTTTATCACAGACATCTTTTGTACATGTTGATGATTAACTGCCCAACACTCAGAACCATAAAACATGACAGGCCTAATTAATGGTCTATAATATTTACCTTTTAATTTTAATGGTATCTTCTTATCACAAAGAATACTTGATGCTCCTCTCCATTTTAACCAACCAGCATTAATTCTATGTGTAACATCTCCATCAATTCTTCCATACAACAACAACAACTAAGCCTTTTCCCATACTAGACGGGGTCGGCTACTCCATCAATTCTTCCATCACTTTGAAAAATTGACCCTAAGTATTTAAAACTTTCCTTTTGGGGAATGCAATGTATGCCAATTTTAATTTCTATGTCCTGTGAAGTAGCCAAATGATCAAACTTACATTCCATATATTCTGTCTTTGTTCTACTAAGTCGGAGGCCTTTGCTTTCTAATGTTTCTCTCCATAGTTCCAATTTTCTATTAACTTTTTCCTTAGACTCCTCCACTAATACAATGTCATCTTCAAATAACATACACCAAGGTAATTCATCTTGAATATATTTTGTTAACTCATCCAACACCGTTATAAATAAGTATGGACTTAAAGTTGATCCTTGATGTAACCCAATATTAACTTCAAAGAAGTTTGTCGTTCCTTCATGAGTCCTCACACATGTTTTTGCACCATCATACATGTCTCTTATAAGGTTAATATATGTCAATGGGATACCTCTTTTTTCCAAAGTTTTCCAAAGAACCTCCCTCGGTACCCTATCATAAGCTTTTTCTAGATCAATATCATGTGAAGGTCTTTCTTTTTTGCTCTAAAATGTTCCATAAGACGTCTCAAAAAGTGAATCGCTTCAATAGTAGATCTGCCTGACATGAATCCAAATTAGTTCTCTATTGTACTTGATACTTGTCTTAACCTACGTTCGATAATTCTTTCCCATACTTTCATAGTATGGCTCATTAACTTGATACCTCGATAATTCGCACAATTTTGAATGTCTCCCTTGTTCTTATATATGGGTATAAGTATACTTGCTCTCCATTCCTCGGGCATCTTTTGGTTTTTCTATATTTCATTAAATAGTCCTATGAGACAAGTGATTCCTAATTCTCCTAGTATTTTCCAAACTTCTATAGGAATATTATCTGGTCCTACCGATTTACCACCCTTCATATGTTTAAAAGTATTTAAAATAGTTAGTGCCAAGTTAAACATAGAGAAGTACTAGTGTCAGGTGTAACTGCTTGCCATTAAGTTAAATTGCACCCAGAGTGATAGCTCAACCGTAGGGCGCTCTAGCACCGTCGCTGTTAGTGGGGAGTTCGACTTCGACAGGGTGCATGCGTGTTAGGCTTCGGCTTCCTCTCATACCAAAAAGAAGAAGAAAACCAACAATTTAAGTTAGAGATTTCAAAGTCATGAACGCCTGCACTGTATGTAGGTTATCCTCAAAGAATTCATTGGCACTTACTCATGAGGATAAGATGATGCTTTTCTACTTGTTGGCAGGCTGGCAAATATTAAAGAATTCTGTGACACATAAGAATAACTGACCTGTTATAGTTCTGTATTAAAGGCTCGATCATAACATCACATGTACAATTCAACTAACTATTTAGTTTTTATTTAAGCATTGGGTAGAGCAGGTTTCATTTGAATCATACCAAGTGAACTCGATGCAGCAGAAAGTCGTTGCTTTAATGGTGGAAACTATGTTTATCTCCTAAGACAGATAATTTAGAACTTCTCCATTGTCGGTTCCAAGCAGAATGACAAGGGAGAAGGGTTGAGCGACGGCTGGCATAATTTTTATTTAGACATTTTACTAAGTATACGTTCTTCAACCTTGTTACAGGATATGAAAATACAAGCCACAAGTGGCTGTCTTTTTATGTTTGCTGGTAGGAATTTGGCCAAGTCGAAGGGAAAACTTCGCAAAAGTATTTTGAGGTTTTCAAGTTTTTTAATTTGGTTACTTGGTTTCACAACTATGTACTAGCTTTTGATTTTCAATGTTTATCATTAAGTTCAAATGTCTCATCTTGTTACTCTTAATCCCATGTAGCACATTAATTACCATGTTATCTCTAAGGTCATTTACCACGTCACGTGCTACGTTAACTTATATAAGGTGAGTAAGATATCATACCATTTGTCATTTCAAATACAAACTCATTTTATATTTATTATTACATTTAAATATTAGTTACTATCTATTAAATTTAATTATACTAAATTTATATTAACTTTTAATATAGTATTTAATAATATTTAAATATTCTTAATATTTAATAATAATATGGCTGGTGACCCTGCACATGAATTCGTCCTTCACATGCTAAGAGACCAAATTGATAACCATCCAAAACCACATGGTAATTCATAACAGTTTTGAGACCATAGAAACCAAATAAAAAAACTCGAAAAACCTGAAGTTTCTCTACTAACAAAAATAAGAGACCAAATGCATTTAAGCGAAGCATACAACACCGTTTCGAATATGTGGGAATTTGGCAAACTCACATCAATGTGGGAATCAAACAGACTCATGGCTGCTTATCTGAATCACAAATCAAAGTCTGCTTATCTTAATCATATATCAAAAAATATTTAAAAGATTAATTTGATGATTTAGCACTTGACATTAACCAAAACGAACCCTGATTAAAGATTGATAGTCCCCTTTGGCACGCATAGTCTATAATATATAACCATTCTGCAGACAGTCGAGAAACCTCAATAGCATGCATATAGCTCCAAGACATGGACCCTTCTTGACCTTTGGGCTAACGCTGCAGACGGATATAACAGCCAATGGAATCGAACTCCTGATTGCCTCTCCAACAGCCGCACCATCCCAGCTTCGCTAAATACAGGTGGGGGTCATCAGAATATCCAAATCCATCTCCTACAAAGCAGGCTAATGAGATATTTGTTAGCTTTTTGAAAAGTCCATATAGTTTCTCACAAGATTGGCTTGTTTTATATTCTTCGGTGACATGAGTAGAGGACTCTCTCTCTCTCTCTCTATATATATATATATATATATATATATGAAAACCATATCCTACCAACGATGGATGTTTTTTGAGAGCATGACTATAATTTCAAAAATTATAAAGATATTTAAAAAATAAAAAATAATCTTATTATACTCAAGACACTAAAAAACAATAATGATTTATGAGTAGGTAAGGTCCTCTCTCTATAAATAAGTCCCTTTAGATTCTTTATCTTTCCTTACAAATCTCAAACATCTAATCTAATCAAAGAAAATAATGATTAGCATGAAAAAGCAAAAGAATTGAGCTTTGTAAGAATATGACAAGTAACATAGCATGGAAAAGCACTAAAATTTTCATATATATATATATATATATATATATATATATATATATATAGAGAGAGAGAGAGAGAGAGAGAGAGAGAGAGAGAGAGAGAGAGAGAGAGAGAGAGAGAAAGATTGTCCCATATGCGCATTGCGCACCATGCACCGTCCCTGTATTTCGCCACCATCCGATGACAGAAACGCTACATGCTGCTCTCAGCCACCTTCCTTCTCTATTGTGCAACCATTTTGTGACACCAGCTACCACCACCACTGCTTCTTCTCAACTAATTTCTCTTTATGTATATGCGATTCCGCCCCTCTCTCTATGTCGTAGATAGATAGCTAGATATATGATAGGTGGATCAATGGTCTAGATCCATATGCATGTCATCTCCATACTAAATATCCCGGAAAATATTTTATGATGCTTTAAATTTGATGGTCTAAATCTTTTCGCTAATAAAATCTGATCTTCACACCAAATTCATGATTTTCCGCTATAGAACATATTATACATAGTTACTAAAGGTATTCTTGATGGGTTGGCTGGAAGCATTGCATCATGAGATATTGCTTTCATGCCTATGAAGCAACAACCCATGGGTGCTATTGGTGGTGCACGAGTTTGTGATAGAGAAGTTGATGCATGATGCATGCGCTATTTGATGATGGGGCACCATGATGGCACATCAGCTGCCCCACATTGATTGCATGTGGGTCATGACAGATGATGCATATAATTAATCATGCATGCCACATTTGCCTTTCAGCATTCCAGCTCTAGACAGATGCATGTGCATGGGTACGTCCATTCTTGTGCTCTTATAAACTTGGATGAATTATTTCTAACGTATATCAAATTATCGATAATAGTAATAATCATTCTTCTAGACGACACCCAGTTGGAAGTTCTTGAATTTGAACTTTGTTAGAAGGATAAACCATTGAATCCGTCTTTGGAATAACCATGCCAATATTAAAATTCAATCCTATTGTCTCTCTCTCTCTCACACACACACACAAACACAGACAGTCATCAATCACTTTCAGGGGCCCCATTTTGAATCAAGAAGAGAGTGATGTCTTCTTGGATGAAACATCAACAGTTGTATGAAGGTGAGATACCTGGCCATGCTTGATTGTCGCATAACAGGGGTACTTGCAGTGGTAGATCTGTTGAGAGCCAGCACGCTTTCGATAATTCATAATCTCGGCAACCTTTCAGAGTGAACGTCTGTCTTCACCACCACGACAGTGGCCGGAAAAAGCTTGTCACTCCGTCAATACCCAAATAACTCGATTATTTCTCGTGAACTATTCTTTTAAAGGATTAATTAGTTCGATCCAAGAATTGAGATGAAAGTTGCAGGCGGAAAAATGATTCATAGGTTCATTGTTAATGGAGTTGACTGGATCAAATAATTAATGAAATGAGCCTCGTATCAGAAATTGTTGCCACAACCGGTGTGGAAGAAAATTAAGTAATAGCTACGTGTAGAAACGGCTCTACAAACTAAATTCGTTATTAGAATATATATATCGACTTTAAGAGATGTTTATGAATGATGAAAAATATTATCAATGATCAATATCGATGACTTACTTCTTGCTTATTTAGAGTGAGGAACTATTAGGGATGTAATTGAGCCAAGTATCATCATGCTCAAGCTTGGCTCCATTAATTATGGAGCTTACTCGATTAATTGTTGAGCTTACTCAAGCTCAACTTGATAATATTGTGATATTGGAGCTCAAGGGCAGTACGTAAAGGCAAGAAGAGAAATTGTGCAATGCCAGCAGCCGAAAACTTGCATTTGCTCACCGGTTACTTTTCTGCCACCATTTTATTTCTTTTTATTGACTGTGTTTTTTTTTTTGTATATATACATGTTTAGTCATTGCTTTTCTAGTTTTAATGTAATTTAAAATTTTTAAGGATTAAAAAAAATAAAAATATTATTATTATACTCATGTCTTTGAAAAGTAACAACTAAACGTGCGAAAGAAGGATCCTACACTCCTTAAATGTCCACTCATTCTTTTTTGGTGGCACGAGTATAATTTTAAAAAATTGAGAGTTAAAAAAAAACGAACAACATTATTATTACTCTCATGAACAAAAGCAATAGCCGAACATGAATAAAACATAAGTATTGGGC